>JAMPIV010007639.1:0-610503 GCA_024509875.1 Oreohelix idahoensis | reverse complement strand
GGTAGCAAATAAAGATGATTTGCAGGGGAGGTTATGATGGTATCCTAAACAAAGAGTGAAATAAGTGCATGCAGTAACCGTGCGAGGTCAAGCAAATGTAGGTCCCTGATTCTATAAATGATGATGATGAATTGTGTACAGGGAACCTAACGCTACCTCCCTAGATCTCACACGGTCTCTCTGTTGGCTCTAGTGTAGGGTGTATGATGTAATACCTATTGTCTAGGGGAGAAATGAGATTGATAGTACACAACACACAAACAACTTTACTTTTTTATGAGAAAGTTAAAAAAACCAGGTGTTAAGTATTTCTTTTGAACTGAATGTTTACAATTTAATCTGCCTGTCCAATCATATCTTTTGGACAGGTCTTGAAAATAAGGACAAGATAGTTTACAGAAAAGAGGGTAATAAAACAACTGGACTTTCTGTCCACACAACTAAAGTCAAGATATATTTTTCACTGAAAAAAACAGTTCACAGCTACAACTGTAATCCTATAAAGGGCGAGTCACTGTGTAAGAGGCTGTATGTGTCATCATACCCCTTAAAATCCCTGAATATCATAGGGAAACTCAGTGAATGTTATTTTTTTACAAAAAGTGTCAGATGTACCCAGATGTATGGCACATCACCTGGGGTTATTTATAAGGAAATTCTCTCCTGAAGATGCAGACTCTTTCACTCGTTCAAGCTCCTCCGTGTTCTTATAATAGTAGAAATGACTGGATGGAGGCTTGAGGGCTGTATTCACTTTCAGCTGGCTTCCTGCCACCAGTCGGTAACAGGGAATAAAACGCTGGAACAAAAGATACCTTGGCTTTACATCTACTCACTGAGATTATTTAATATTTCCTACCAGGATATGGGTTCAGCCTTGCGTGCCAGCCAAGTTGCCAAGCCCCTAACTTTGTTTGACTCCCTCCTTGCTGTGACCACACCTCAGGTCCCTATGGCAGATACGCCACTGTACCTTTACATCTTTTTTCCTCAATACAATAATGTGGGGTAACCACATTTCCGTGGATGATTTTTTCTCTTTTCTTTTTATATTATAAATGCTTCAGGCATGTAAATTAGTGTTCATTAGAACACAGAGGCTTACTACTATAATACTTTAATAAGGTAACAGCATAATCATGACAACATACATCAATTAGATACATTTTAAGATGAGGACTCACAATGTCTACTACCGACATGTTCTTCCATTTTCCCTCAATATCAATACCCATTTTTGTTTGCTGTGGAATTAAACATAACAATTCATACATCGTCCTAACACAATTCAAGAAAATTAAACAAATGAAGCTGACTTGCAAAGCAATGGCCGCAGTTTCACTCTGCACTGGTCTCAGGCTGGGAATATTTTTATTTTACTTTAAATTTACACAGCTGAACTCAGCAAAATGTTTAATGTAATTTATTTTAGACAACTGGCAACTGAATAAGGAAAACCCCTGGCTAACATTGCGTACCACTAGCCAATCAGAAGCTGGCGCCTACCCAGATTTCAAAATGCAGTTTTTGAAAACAAAAAAACAATTCCAAACACACCGAGCGTCTGCTATTTAATTGGCTAGCCTATGTTAGTTGCCATACAACAAAAACGTTTCGTTGATAACCAATTTCCTATCGCGCCCCCCTTCTCACCCTATACCCTCTGTACTCAAGCGAATTTGAAATATTCACCTCAATGCCTCTTTCTACGCGATCGTCCCTTTAACGTTATGAAAAATTCAAGTAAGGTTGACTGTCTGTCTGGTCTACCTCTTGGACATTTTATTTTCCTTCATAACTTCACTAATACTGGGCTATCATAGTATTTAAAACATATTCTTGCTTAGGAGTCTCAGCTATCTTATCATATAAGTTTTATGTTCAGTTCCTATTAATAAAGATTTTCATTTTTGTCACTGTTCGTTCGTCAAAAAAGATTTTACACAAGACCACCATTTCCTCCTTTCTCCTCTCCCCGCTTAGCATATAGGATTCAAATACTACTGGTTTTTTTTTTTGTGACGCCAGTACGTCTACCACGAGTAGGGACAAACGGTCTGTGTGTTTGCCGCCAATGGCGTTTGCCGCCGCGTGTAGATACGCAGGGCAGAGTGTGACAGGCAACTCGGGGTTAACGTGGCGGTAACAAGCTGGGTTTTATGATTTGAATTTTATCGTGTTTCACTACCAAATTGTAAGACTTACTACTGATTAACCTGTAAAAACCAAAATATTACGTTAATTCAGATAGTATTGTGCGGCGCTCTACCGCCAATTAGTTAATTTTATCGGTTAGGCGGCCGTGTATGCAGCAGATCTTACAAGTTTAAACATCGGTAGTACGTTGGCGAAACCAAACTGCAACGCGTTGTATATTATATATGCTATAGGCTTTTCGCACTGCACAAAAGGCAGTGGCGGGCGTGTGAGAGCAATTCCGTCAGACACAATCGGGCTGGTTTTATTTATTGTTGTTTTTATGACTAAAAACTATAGAAATGGAAATTATCCTCGCAGATTTTACCACACACCTCCCCTCTTAAACATGCATCACTATGCAGGTTATTATCTGCGAGATAACTTAGCTCAATGAAGTCTTATGCGTTTCTCTGATTTTCATCACATGGATGTCTGCTTAAAAAGTCGGCACCCACATTCGTCGGACCCGGGATATAATCTATCCGGAATGAGTATGGCTGCAGTAATAAAGACCATCTCAATAATCTGGAATTTTCATGCTTCGCTTGTGACAGGAACACAAGAGGTGAATGATCCGTTTGGACCACAAATGTCCTGCCATATAAATAAATCTGAAATTTCTTTATAGACCATATCAAAGCGAGACATTCCTTTTCACTTGTTGAATAATTTTTTCCGCCTTGTTCAACTTGCGGCTAGCATAAGCGACTGGTTTCAATTCCCCATCTGGTGAGGAAGACCTTTGCAACAATGTAGCACCTAGGCCCACATTGCTTGCGTCACTTCTCACAATAAATTCTTGAGTTAAGTCAGGCAATTGCAATACTGCCTGCTTGTAAGTTTTTCCTTCAACTCTTGGTAAACTAATTCGCACTGAGCAGACCAAATTATTTTATCAGGTTGACCTTTACGAGTTAAATCTGTCAGTGGAGCACATATAGAGTTAAAATTTTTAATGTACTTTTGGTAAAAACCACACAACGACACGAAAGATCGCACGTCTTTCTTTGTTTGGGGTCGAGGAGCTTTTTTCAATTTTTCCAGATTCTTGGGATCAGGGGTCATGCTACCCTGATGCACAGTATGTCCCAAGAATTCCAACTCTTTACAACCTATACAACATTTTGTTGGCCTGGCGGTTAAGTTAGCCTCTCTGAGTCTATCTAACAGCATATTCAAAGAGGTAACGTGTTCCTCAAATGTTTCCGTAGCAATGAGGATATCGTCCATAAAATTCGAAATACATGGATTTTTCAGGGGATCCAGCAGTTTTCGCATCATCCTTGAGAACACACTCGGAGCATTTTTCAACCCAAACGGCAACATGTTGAACTCATAATGACCTTCCGAGGTGCTAAATGCTAAATAAGATCGAACCTCAGGCTTTACTGGAATTTGGTAATAGCCCTTGCTAAGATCCACCTTAGAAAAATATTTTGCCTTGTTCAGCCTGGCAAATAGTTGAGTAGTATCAGGTAATGGATCCACCTGACCTTCTGTGACAGCATTCAGTTTCCTGTAATCTATACACAGTCTATGTTCTCCTGATGGTTTCCGCAACAGAACCACGCAGGAACTATAAGGAGACTCACTATGAGAAATAATCCCTTCTTGTAACAAATAATCTATCTCCTCTTTTAAAGCTTTCTCCTTAGCGAATGGAATAGAATAGGGCCTCATACAGATAGGTGTTGGGTCTAGTAGTTTCATATCATATTCCAACAAATGGGTTTTTCCCGGTTTATCTGTCAACACATCTGTATGTTTCTCAAGGATCTGTCGAACCTTCTCCTTCTGCCCTTTTGTCAAGTGATTGCTGATTTTCACCTGCTCAAACGTTTCACTTGTTTTCAGTGGATATTCAAATGAGGAGAGAGGGTCATTTTTCATTTCGGTTGCAATAGACAAGGCCAATAAGTGTGTCCCTTCCTGGATTTGTCTGTCCAGATATTTCTTCAACAGGTTCACATGATAGACTTTTTCCTTTCCCTTTTTGTCTATCTTATAATTGGTTCTGGATACCTTTTCCAAAACTGTGTATGGTCCTTGCCATCCGATCTGAAGTTTATTATTGCTGCTGGGCAATAGAAGAAGTACCTTCTCCCCCACAGCAAGTTCCCTATCCTTCGCTTTTCGATTATAATAAGCAGCATGCTTTTTCCTGGCTTGTCTCAAATTTTCATTTGCCAGTTTCCAACCGGTTTGTAAACGATTAGTCAGTTCGTTCACGTATTGATAAGATGAGGTAACAGTCTCCTCTGCCTTCTCATCAGTCCAGGTCCTTAACAAAGCTTCTAACGGACCTTTTATTGGCCTACCAAATAACAGTGTTGCGGGGGCCATTCCGGTGGAATTATGTGGTACTTCCCGGTACGCAAACAGGGCGGCGGGCAAGTAGTGGTCCCACGTTTCAGGTTTCTCATGTGCCAGCTTTCTCAGGATAGAAATGAGAGTCCCATTGAACCTCTCTACCTGGCCGTTCCCTTGGGGATGGTACGGGCTACAGTGAAAGTGCTTGGCTTGAAACAACCTGAACACCTCTTCAGTTAGTTTCCCCTTGAACTGAGAGCCATTATCTGTCAAGATTTGATGCGGGAAACCTAACCTTGTGAATATCGTAAGTAATGCCTCTGCCACATGTTTCGAATCGATTGATGACAGGGCTACCGCCTCTCCCCACATAGAACAAGTGTCTACCAGAGTAAGGATGTAACTGTTCCTCCTCTTGGTCCGAGTGAGAGGTCCCACAATATCCACAGCAACTCTCTCAAAAGGGGTTCCCACTATGGGCATTTCCCCAAGAGTTGCGGGAGCAGTCCAATGCTTTGGAGCTACTCTCTGGCATTCGGGGCAGGAGTGTACGTATCTCTTTATGTCTTCCGTTATCCCTGGCCAGAAATAATGACAAGCTATACGCTGTCCTGTTGCACTAATCCCCATGTGACCACTGAAGGGGATAGCATGACCTAACTCCATCACTTTTTCTCTATATGATTTAGGAAGGACCAGCTGACCATGACCAGCTGCACCAGTGCCGGCCTTCCTGTATAGCAATTTATTCTTCATATAGAATTCTCCTTTATTTGGAGGAGTATGGCTCTTTGGGAGTTTCTTATAGCACAGCTTCAGTGACTTATCTTCAGCCTGTGCCTTTCTCATCTCTTCGGGATGAGTATTTATAGGTTCATCTTCTTCCTTTCTGGATTGTGATCGGGTCTGGACTGCTGCCAAGACCACAGGTCTCGTTGGATTTCCCAAGTAGACATAACGACACCCCAATATCAGAGGGTAGATGGGTGCGTCTATCACTGCTGCTCTGATTATCCCTTCCACATAGCGAGTCTTCACTGGTATCCTGGCAATGGGAAGTTTCATGAGGGGTAGGTCCTTGGTCGCCCCTTGTATCTCCACTGTTTCTGTGGTATACTGATCTGGGTTCACCAAGTGCGAGCTCACCACAGCCTCAAAATCCAAACCTGTATCATAGAGGCACCTTATGGTGACATCATTGCATACAACATCCTCGCAAACTGGGGGGTGATAAGGTTCCTGCTGTTCAGCAGGTTTGTCCTTTCCCTCCTGTTTTCCCCTTTTCATAGCAGCAAATCCAGCAGGTTTACTTTTACAATACTTAATGTCATGTCCCTCCTTCTTACAATAAGTACAATACCATCTACTTTGATGATGAGGTTTTCTTTCCTCATTCCTTCTGTCCTTGAATTGTGCGGTTTTATTTTTATAATCATTTCGAGGCCTATCGAAGTTCTGCTTACCTCTGTTATCAAATTTATTATGGGTTTGAGGAGCCTTAAACTGATCTACTGGTTTCTTTTTAATACCAGCTACCTCTGCCTGGGCTGCATGATACCTTTCAGCGACATTTATTATTTCCTCCAGTCTCTCCGCACCCTGTTCCATGAGAAACTTTCTCATGTCTGGAGCCATGGACTCTCTCATCTGCTCAATGAGTATCATCTCTTTGAGATCTTGGGTTTTCCCCAAAGAAGCCCATTTCTCCATATACGTTTCCAACCGGGCGGAGAACTGGTGATAGGTCTCACCCGACAGTAGCCTGGCATTCCTAAATTTCTTTCTATAAAATTCTCCGTTCTTTTCGTATCTTAACAGAAGAGCTTGCTTCAACATGTCATAGTTGTCCTGGTCACCCCTACTCATTTTAGAAAAAACTTCGTAAGCTGTACCGCGAAGTCCTTGAGACAACTTTACTCCCCATTTTTCTCTTTCCAACCCATAAGTAGTGGCTAATATTTCGTATCTGCTTAGATACGACTCAATATCATCATCTTTTTCTATAAAATAATCTAAGTGGAACCCCATGGCTGATGACGAGGCCCCCTGGCTTGCAGCGGAGTCGGAAGTGGAAGGGCTAGTTCCATTTTCCGGAGCATGGCCTTGTAGCTCTAGCTCCCTTAGTCGTAACTCATGTTCCCTCTGTAACCGTTTATCTTCCTTTTCCGCCTCCAATCTTCTTTCTTCTTTCTCTCGTTCCGCCTCCCTGTGTAGACGTTTTTCCTCCTTCTCAGCCTCGAGTTCAAGTTTCTTTGCCTCCTTCTCAGCCTCAAGTTTCTTCTCCTCCAACTGCAGCCTCTTTATCTCAGCCTCTCGATCAGCCTCTAATTTCTTAGTCTCCCTAGCATCTTCTAACTGCACTCTCCTTTCCTCAGCTAACCTATGTTCTTCCCTAGTAATAAATTTGTCACATTCTGAGGTGACATAATCAACCAAAATTTGTCCCTCCATATTCATATCTCTCGCCGCTTGCACAGCTGCAGAGCGAAACTTGGCCAGATCTGCCATCCTGAAAAATGTACTAACAAAGTTTCTAAATATAACTAATTATAAATTTATTTAATTAAATCTGGGTTTCTGACACTTTCTTCACTTCCCAAAATCTTGGGCAAATATATAATATGGGGATTTCCTGGGAAAATTAGACTGTCCCCAATTTATGTAGAAAGTTCAATCTCGGACAAGCCTACCAAATATGTAGCAAATAAAGATGATTTGCTGGGGAGGTTATGATGGTATCCTAACAAAGAGTGAAATAAGTGCATGCAGTAACCGTGCGAGGTCAAGCAAATGTAGGTCCCTGATTCTATAAATGATGATGATGAATTGTGTACAGGGAACCTAACGCTACCTCCCTAGATCTCACACGGTCTCTCTGTTGGCTCTAGTGTAGGGTGTATGATGTACCTATTGTCTAGGGGAGAAATGAGATGATAGTACACAACACACAAACACTTTACTTTTTTATGAGAAAGTTAATAAAAACAGGTGTTAAGTTTTCTTTTGAACTGAATGTTTACAATTTAATCTGCCTGTCCAATCATATCTTTTGGACAGGTCTTGAAAATAAGGACAAGATAGTTTACAGAAAAGAGGGTAATAAAACAACTGGACTTTCTGTCCACACAACTAAAGTCAAGATATATTTTTCACTGAAAAAAACAGTTCACAGCTACAACTGTAATCCTATAAAGGGCGAGTCACTGTGTATGAGGGCTGTTGTGTCATCATACCCCTTGAAATTCCTGAATATCATAGGGAAACTCAGTGAATGTTACTTTTTTACAAAAGTGTCAGATGTACCCAGATGTATGGCACATCACCTGGGGTTATTTATAAGGAAATTCTCTCCTGAAGATGCAGACTCTTTCACTCGTTCAAGCTCCTCCGTGTTCTTATAATAGTAGAAATGACTGGATGGAGGCTTGAGGGCTGTATTCACTTTCAGCTGGCTTCCTGCCACCAGTCGGTAACAGGGAATAAAACGCTGGAACAAAAGGATACCCTGGCTTTACATCTACTCACTGAGATTATTTAATATTTTCCTACCAGGATATGGGGTCAGCCTTGCGTGCCGTACATGTGCACAAGCCCCTAACTTTGTTTGACTCCCTCCTTGCTGTGACCACACCTCAGGTCCCTATGGCAGATACGCCACTGTACCTTTACATCTTTTTTCCTCAATACAATAATGTGGGGTAACCACATTTCCGTTGGTATGATTTTCTCTTTTCTTTTTATATTATAAATGCTTCAGGCATGTAAATAGTGTTCATAGAACACAGAGGCTTACTACTATAATACTTTAATAATGTAACAGCATAATCATGACAACATACATCAATTAGATACATTTTAAGATGAGGACGCAACAATGTCTACTACCGACATGTTCTTCATTTTCCCTCAATATCAATACCCAATTTTGTTTGCTGTGGAATTAAACATAACAATTCATACATCGTCCTTACCACAATTCAAGAAAATTAAACAAATGATGCTGACTTGCAAAGCAATGGCCGCAGTTTCACTCTGCACTGGTCTCAGGCTGGGAAATATTTATTTTACTTTAAATTTACCACAGCTGAATCTCAGCAAAATGTTTAATGTAATTTATTTTAGACAACTGGCAATTGAATAAGGAAAACCCCTTGCTAATATTGGGTACCACTAGCCAATCAGAAGCTGGCGCCTACCAGATTTCAAAATGCAGTTTTTGAAAAACAAAAAACAATTCCAAACTACACCGCGTCTGCTATTTAATTGGCTAGCCTATGTTAGTTGCCATTACAACAAAAACGTTTCGTTGATAACCAATTTCCTATCGCGCCCCCCTTCTCACCCTATACCCTCTGTACTCAAGCGAATTTGAATATTCACCTCAATGCCTCTTTCTACGCGATCGTCCCTTTAACGTTATGAAAAATTCAAGTAAGGTTGACTGTCTGTCTGGTCTACCGTCTTGGACATTTTATTTTTCCTTCATAACTTCACTAATACTGGGGCTATCATAGTATTTAAAACATATTCTTGCTTAGGGGAGTCTCAGCTATCTTATCATATAAGTTTTATGTTCAGTTTCCTATTAATAAAGATTTTCATTTTTGTCACTGTTCGTTCGTCAAATAAGATTTTACACAAGACCACCATTTCCTCCTTTCTCCTCTCCCGCTTAGCCTATGGGATTCAAATACTACTTGTTTTTTTTTTTGTGACGCCAGTACGTCTACCACGAGTAGGGACAAACTGTCTGTGTGTTTGCCTCCGATGGCGTTTGCCGCCGCGTGTAGATACGCATGGCAGAGTGTGACAGGCAAATCGGGGTTAGACGTGGCGGGTAACAAGCTGGGTTTTATGATTTGAATTTTATCGTGTTTCACTACCAAATTGTAAGACTTACTACTGATTAACCTGTTAAAAACAAAATATTACGTTAATTCAGATAGTATTGTGCGGCGCTCTTCCGCCAATTAGTTAATTTTATCGGGTTAGGCGGCCGTGTATGCAGCAGATCTTACAAGTTTAAACATCGGTAGTACGTTGGCGAAACCGAAACTGCAACGCGTTGTATATTATATATGCTATAGGCTTTTCGCACTGCACAAAAGGCAGTGGCGGGCGTGTGAGAGCAATTCCGTCAGACACAATCGGGCTGGTTTTATTTATTGTTGTTTTTATGACTAAAATCTATAGAAATGAGTAATTATCCTCGCAGATTTTACCACACCAATCATTGGCCAAGACCCTCACGTGTCCCCAGCTAAACCTAACCTCTATTCTGTACTGACGCTATTTCCATAATCGTTCCCTCCCTTGACTGTCTTTTTATTTAGTTAGGATTTTTATGGTCTGTTTCTAACAAACGCTGGATATACAGCCACATTGGACTTGATTTCTCTTGATCTCCATATATTTCCCAATGCAATAAAAGCTCCTCTTGCTTTTAGTATTCTTATGTTGATATCATTGTCTGTCACTCCGACTTTGTCTATAATAATAATAATAATAATAATCATAGCCCCTTCAGTCATAACTGACTGTGGGAATGCAGCCCTGAGGTGGTGACAGCCATCAGCTGCTTATTTTCCTGATGTTCCTTTCGACGTTTTCTCCTCTCTTCTGCTTGTTGTGTGAGCTTCTTTTCGCCAAATCTGAGGTGGCGTCGCAGATAGCATCGCCACTTGGTGCGATCGGTAGCTTCATCCTCCCAGGTTGCTGGATTTATGTCGTGCCCTCATGTCTCTCTTACACACAACTTTGAATTGCAGCTGCGGTCGCCCAACTGTCCTTTTGTCATCTGCCAGTTGTCCGTAGAAGATATCTTTCGGGATGTGACCATCTTCCATGCGGCGGACATGGCCAAGCCAGCGAAGTCTGCGCTGTCTAAGCATAGTATACATGCTTTGAAGGCCAGCACGTGACAATACCTCGACATTTGTCACTTTTTCTTTCCATGAAATGCCGAGGATGTGCAGATGGAAGGTATTGAGCCTTCTTTCTTGCTTAGCATAGGTTGCCCACGTCTCGCTGCCATACAGAAGTGTGCTGGTGACGCAGGCGTTATATACCGCAGCTTTGGTCTTCATTGTGAGTTTGAAGTTTCCCCAAACACGCTATGTGAGACGGGCAAGGTAGCTGCAGCTTTGCCAATGCGGCTGCCAATTTCTGTGTCCAGAGAGAGTTTGTCATTGATGGTAGACCCCAGGTATGTGAAGTGGTGCACCACTGCCAACTCATAGTTATCGATAGTAATAACTGGTGTAGCACCCACATCCTGACTCAGCACATTTGTTTTCTTCAGACTTATTGTGAGGCCAAAGTTCTTGCATGCTTGGGTGAAGCGATTCATCAAGCTCTGAAGCTCCTGTTGGCTTTGAGTGACGACTGCATCGTCATCAACAAATAACAAGTCTCTTATAGTGACCCTTCTGATTTTTGTTTTTTCCTTCAGCCTTGCGAGATTGAACAGACGGCCATCTGACCTAATATGAAGGCATATTTCAGATGCATCTCTGAATGCATGTTTCAAGAGTAAGGCAAAGAAGATCCCGAAGAGAGTTGGAGCCAGAACGCAGCAGTGTTTAACGCCACTGCGTATGTCAAAGGGCTGTGATGTGCTTCCAGCATATTGGACTGTTCCTTTCATGTCTTCATGGAATGACTTTATCATTTCCAGCAACTTAGCAAGGCAGCCTATTTTGAGGAAGATTTTGAAGAGTCCATCCCTACAACCAAGTCAAATGCCTTCATGAGGTCTATAAAGGCGATATATAAAGGTCTTTTCTGCTCTCTTGATTTTACCTGAAGCTTACTTACTTACTTACTTAGTCGTTCCCCTTCTACCGTGAGGTGTAGAGGTTTGGAAGAGAGAGCGCCAGACTATCCTATTGGCTGCCTTCCTCCTGGCCTGGTTCCATTCTAGTCCTCGGTCCTTCAAAGATTGTCTAATGTTGTCCTCCCAGCGGACTCTGGGTCGTCCTCGGGGTCTGGATCCTTGGCTCTTTGTTTCCCACGCTTGTCGTGGTATCCGATCTTCTCCCATTCTGCAGACATGGCTAAACCATCTTAATTGGGACTGTTCTACTTGGGTCTGCAGGGGGTAGGATTTAAGGCCTTGACGTATCGTCTGGTTGCGGACCATGTCTCTTCTTGTTACTTCAACCACCTTCCTCAGATACCTCATTTCTGAGGTTTGGATCTGGCTTTTATGGGTTGTAGTCATTGCCCATGACTCGCATCCATATGTCAAGACTGGGACATAGGTGGAGCGGTATACAGACATCTTCGTTTTCCTGAAGCTGCCGGACAGAAAAGATCATGTCTGTTGTTGATCTACCAGCTCGGAATCCACATTGTGACTCTGGCTATATGCGCTCAGCTAACTTGTTGTCACGAAGTGGATTTAGGTTTATAGAGTTTGCCTGAATGAAAGCAAGACCCTCGTATGAGAAAGTCTGAGAAGATAGAATTTAGATAAAAAATGACATGCCTGTGGACAGATGAGTCTATTGGCTCAAGGCTAGAACCAGGATTTGACTCTCCCCTTGCCGCTTCGTGACTTCAGAAAAGCTATAGAATCACCCCCCTCTAACTACCTTTAAACACAAGGAGATAAGGTGTATAAAACGACCACAGACACCACTATACAGACAACATAGAGTAAGTACAGTAAAGTGTAGAAGCTGATCCAGTGTACAGTAAAGATATATTTATTTACACAACAAAACATTAAAATTCCATCATACATCAATCAAATAAATAGCGTGCACTGTTGCACCGCCTGAAAAACAAAGTAACAATTAAATTGATAGACACTAGAAAAAAACCCCAATCACATTCACTCTTTCTGTCACCCTGCTGAGCAACAATAAAAATGGTTAGTGATTTAAACAACTCTAATCATGTGGGGCTGTCAACTTTAGCCTCCACTCTCTAATACAAATACGTTTTCTACTGTTGCCGTCCTGTTGCCTCCTCCTAAAAGAACGTCTACACAGCTTCCAACTTGGTAGGCGATATGCGCCGCTAACTAACACCACTGGAAATGCTAAAATAATAGACTTGGCTTACAACGATGGCTCAGTGTCTATCCGCCACATGGATAATGAACAGACCCTACTGGTCCTGTCTATTTTCTCCTTTCTTCTCTCTCTCTCTCTCTCTCTCCCTCTCTCCTTGGTTCAGTGTCTCTTTAACCCTCGACGACTGATGATGCGGCGATTCCGTTACGCTCTTCTCTCGTTACTTTCAGGACCCAGGTATTGTAACCCTATCACCTGCTCCTGAATTCGGTGATGATGATGATGTTCGGGTATCAAGCATGAGGTAGTTGATTAACTGTCAAAAAACTCTGCTGCCGAATAGCTTATATAACTTTCCACTTTTAACCCACTCCGGATTTAGAGGAAAACACAGCCTTGATTTCTGGCTGTATGAAATTACGCCAGTCTCCCGGCCACGTGCCGTTGCTGGAGATTATAATAGCGATGAGCTCTGGGCTTTAGGACAGATAAACCCGTTCCCGCTCCTCACTGCAAAAAGAGCTGTTTAGGTCTCGCTGAAGAGTTGAACTTCACTGAAATAGACCGTTTAGGTTATTTTCTTTTCGCTGCTGGCGATATCTCGAGTCCTCTGACCCCTGAGATATGTCCTGTTGCCGTGGGTAATTTTATATGGCAAATTACGCTCCCCCACTGTTTGCCGTGACCCACTGAAATTAAAAGAAAATGCGTCTATTGTACAACAACTCCAACATAACGCATCTCTAACCTATCGCTCCCATTAATCTTTATAACTCCCTTACTCAATACCGCACTCGTTGTGTACAACAATACATAAATAATACTACCCACGTGGCACTAAAATCTCACTCCTCCTACTCCCCTTCTCTCGTTCTGAACAACGATACATAAAATATTCCTACCCACGTGTCTCTCTATCTCACTCTCCTTCTACACCTCCCTTCCCTCAACTTAAATCTTCCAGGTAAGTAAACAAAGCCCCAGACACTGTCTGACGGGTTACGTGGTCGTTACGCATGGCTAACCACGTGTCCAAACATTTCAACTAGGGAAATCGTTTGTCCGAAATTCCCATTACCTTTTAACATTTACCCATGAGGTTTCCTACTTAAGCCCCAATTTAAATTAAACCTCGTGCTATAGGAATAATTTACTCCCCTAAACAGTATAACTCACAGATAACATAAATCTGTACCCTTCAACTGCATTTCTCACATTTAAGGCACAGTAAACTTTACGTACACACAATTGATTTCCCCATAAAATTACCTTTGTAAATACACAGGAATAAATGGTGGTATTACACAACACTCTACAACTATGAGCACCCGTGTATGGATGGCGCTTTACGTTTAAAACTTTAAGCTAATGTCCCTGACGAACTTTACTTACGGGTCGAGATTTCTCAAAGAACTCTCTAATAAGTAAAACGATAATAAAATTACTACATACCAATTACCGCTTTTCTTCCCCGCAATGGAGACGATAATGCGTAGCTTCACGGCCGGCAATTATTTCTTCATATAGAGAAAGATCCCAGGTCTCACTGGCTATATATACACACAGGGAACCACTCCCGCGTATCTGCTAAGCTACGCACTCGGGCCAATGGAAACGCTAGAAAAATAAAATACTGCGACCTATGCCAATAGATTTGAAAACAACGCGAAGACCGCGTGTCCAAAAATTGCGTCACGTTACGTGACGGCCGCGTGCGTTTCTGACTGGCGTGCATGAAATGGCGATTTTCGTAACCAACGAAAATCTACGTGATCGCGAAAAATCTATAAGAGAAGAACTGGCCGAGCATAAATTAACCCTACCGACATAAAGGAACTCATTTAAATTACCTACACAAAAATACCAAACACGATATATAATTCACGGAGAAGATACATGGCAAACACATCTAATTACAAAGAGAAGAAGACTGGTGAAAATTCAAATTGAAGAACACAATCGGGCCTGTTGAAGGACAGAATTACAGTACAGCATCACACGTGTGTAGTCGCTTTATGATGACTCAGGCAAAAACCTTACCGACAATACTAAGAAGAGAGATGCCTCTGTAGTTATTGCAATCACCTCTGTCTCCTTTATTTGTATAAAGTGTTACAATCTTGGCATCTCGCATGTCTTGAGGAATAAATGTCTCTTCCCAGCACTAGCACAGCACCCTATGAAGTGGATGTAATAGCGTGCTCTTACAGCATTTGATTAAATCGGGAGGAATCCCATCACTTCCTGGTGCTTTGCCAGTAGCCAAGCTATCAATGGCCTTGCTGAGTTCTTCCAATGTTGGTTCAGCATCCAGCTCCTCCATAGTTGGCTGACGTTAGACAGCATCAAGGGCTGCAGGCGTGGTGGTATTTTCTCTAACGTAAATCTCAGAGTAGGGCTCGACCCACCTCTCCATCTGCTTACCCAAATCACTAATTTACTGTATGAGGAATTCGATTTTTATCAGTCTTGTTTGTTTGTTTTGTTTTTTTCATTCATTTAAAAAAAATTATTTTCTTTATTTTTTTTCCTTTAATTTATTTTAAAAACATACTTTAATTATAATGATTATTGCAAATGTATGATGTTATATTACTTTATTAATGATAAATGCCTTAAATAATGCTTAAAGTAAATGTGAGGATGAAAGGATACAGTATACATGATGAGAGAGAGAGGAAGGGCAGAATGTCAGACGGGCCTGCGTGCCCAATTCTTAACCCTTTGAAAATAAAGATCGTTCGTTCGTACCCTTATCGGTTAGCTTCTCTCCGCTTATGGTTTTTTGTAGTGCCGTCTTACTTTTTTGGGGACCATGGACTTTCTTTATACCGTCATACATTTGTCTAGTGTTGCCTGTTTGCACTGCGGTCTGGATGCTCTCACTGACCTGAAGCCAGTAGTCATTTGCACAATGTCGAGCAGTTTGTTGAACTTTGCTTCTCTTAAGCCTTCAGGATCTGTAAGGTTCTAGCACTTTGTGAACGTTTGTACTCAATCGCAGCACTGTGCTTAGCTTCAATGTCAGGTGTCATCATATTTGATAAAGCACCAAACCAGACATTTGACTTCGCTGTTTTCTTACCAAAGGTGGCAAGTGCAGTACTTTGAATGGTGTTCCGCAGGTGCTCCCAGTTCTCTTTAACAGTGTCACCATGCTGTAGGCTACTGAGCACTTTCTTGAAGGTCGCAGTAAATTGAGTGATCATGACTTTGTCTATCTTACTGCCAAGATATGTGTACGATTCTACATCCTTTAGTGGTTTTTCTTCAAGTTCGACCTTGTTATCATTTCTTGCATTTATTATCATTTTCTTTGTCTTTTCCCTGTGTATTGTCAGACCCACTTGTTGTGACCTCTCATCAAATATTTTTATTTTGTCTTGCATCTGATTATGGGCGATTCTCTATCTACACTGTAAAATGCCTTTTCATAGTCCACAAATCTGATGTATAGAGGTGAATTCCATTTCAGGCTTTGTTCCACAATTATTCTCAGTGTGACCATCTGGTCTGTACAGGATCTGTTTTTCTTTTTTTTTTTTTTTTGAACCTGCTTGTTCATCTCTCAGTTGCTTGTCTATACTCTTTTAATCTCTCAAGGATGATTCTGTTAATACTTTTCCCGGCACTGATGGTAAATTATTCCTCTATAATTTGTGCACTTCTTAAGCAACTTTCCCCGTTAGCTTCTTCATGTTGTACAGGTCCCTCATATTTCCTTTGGCTGCGGCTTCCTCTGCTTCCCTTGCCAACTCTTCAATATATTTCCTCTTGTCTCTTTTGATGTTTCTTCTTACTTCTTTGTTTACTACAGAAATCAGATGCATTGGATGGGGAATTAAGCCCAGTGGCATATGCTAGCAGAAAATTGAATAAAGCTGAAATCAATTACTCAACTAGCGAAAAAGAATGTCTTGCAGTAATATGGGCAATAAAGAAATTCAATATTTATCTGTATGGGAAGGCCTTTAAGTTGCAAACAGACCACAAACCTTTATCGTTTCTAGCACAGGCTAGGCATGAGAACTCTAGGTTACTCCGATGGTCTTTACTTTTGGCTCCATATAATTTTAGCATTGAGTATATATCTGGAAAAACAAATTTTGGAGCGGATTTTTTAAGCCGCCATCCGTGTGATGAGAATCACCGTAAACCCCAGAAATAATAATAAATTTCTCTATGTGTATATAGAATAAAGGACTGACATATAATGTCTGTTCTAAGAGGGGAGATGTCGTGGAATATTCTAATCCACATATATAAATTAAAAGGTAAATGTAAAGCCTAACAAATAAATTTAATAAAAGGAAGAAGAATGGTAAAGAACAGTGCTGTCACAATGACAGTACTCGCAATCCCTTTGTTTTATGCTTCGTCTGCAAATTGTAACGTTTCCACGTTAAATATAAGCCACTGCATAAATACAAACGTTTCCACAACACATTAAAACGGGTATTGCATTTCTAAGAAAAACATTGAGAGGCACAATGCGTAATGACCTAAATTAATCCTAACATTAATTATATTACGTTACCGAAACGAACGAACAGATGGACTAAAGGATAGAGAGAGGGGAGAGGCAGAAAGCCGAACGCAGGCAAAATTAAACACACGTCTCGCTATTAATGCCACCCCAACAAGCGTAACGCGATACACAATTACTACTATCACGCGTGTAAGGCCACATGCACTAACTTTTTCGGACGGACAGTGATAAAAACACTAACCTTCCCAGAGTTAGGTTTTAAAAAACCTAGAAAACGCTTATTAGAAAAGATAACATTAGATGGGTTTACGTTTGAAAACATTACAGTACCCAGACAGCACATCTTCGAAACAGGAGGTAGAAGAAATTGCATATTTTGAACGCAGCCACGTAGCTCTTTTAAATTTGTATATTTGGGTTCCTTAGGGCTTGCTGACAAAGAATATGTAAAACGTTACGCAAATAGTCTAGGAATTAACAAGTTATAACCAAAATAAAATAGTGGGGATGCCTGACAGCATGAAATCATTTCTGCTCATAAAATTTTTTTATAACGTGTTTGAAAAAACCTTACGTACGGAAATAGCCTACCATGTAAACTCCAAATTGATTGGAGCGCAACAAATATAAGACTAAACACGATTGGTCGGACTATAAATACTATCTTTGGTTGTTAGGGGAGACGTAGGAAGGTAAAATTTTTTCAAACACTTGTCGAAACGTGGCTCCATTGGCCAGACTCGCTGATATAATCACTTAGGAGCGTTAGTTCGAGACCACTAGTTCAAATAAGCTTGATAAAGCAACAGTGCGTTGAAGCCAGCTCATATTTTTGCTAAATAAAAGCCTGGAACATAAGCAGATGGGAATTTGTGCCAGTATTTGTGCCAGAATTCATTGCTAGTCAACGTATCTGTGTTTATTCTATGAATTGTGGTAAGCTTGAAACATTCAGTATCTTTTAATGAAAATTGAATGTGAATTGTTAATTTATGCCTGTATATATGTGTAGTTCAGTAGCAAACATGATGTAAAGCCTATAATGCTCCAGCCTGAACAGAAGGTGTCGGAGGAAAGTAAAACGGCATGGAATGGCCAAACAGTACACTGACACCTAGATGATTGACTAGAAAGAAATAATGCTGGAATTGCAGAGGCGTAGTAACCATTAAGGAGGTTAATACTGGTATAAAGTATTTCAGATGAAGCTGACAGTTGGCCTAACGCTCTGAACTCAATGTTTGTGATGTATTGTGCTCAGTGTAGAACTAGAGTATCAATTAGTTATGAAGTAGAAGGTACATCCTTCTTGTTTTCAGGGACCGTGGTCTTGACGTTATTGAGCAGCACCTGGTCAGAGCTTTGCTGAATCCAGAGTCGGACAGCATACTCCTTGGTCCATTTAGCTATCAGTGAGGTGTCTCCAGAGCACAGGGGAGAAATCGAGCAGAGGAGTCTTTTCCTGCCGCCATCACGCAAGATAAGCTGATGTGGCCAGCTGAGCTCAAAATTATGTACCCCCATCTTAAAATAACATTGTAACATAAACTTAAGAGGGGAAGTAAATTGTTTTAATATCAGGAACTGAGAACATCTCCAATACTAGTTCCAATAAAGACAAACTATTGAAGTCATGATGACAAATACCAACAGAGCTTGAACAAAACAAAACCAGTATTACCTCATATTACTACTACACAACTGACACACATAGGATACTTTTAATAATATATGTCACTACAATATTCATATTGATAAATTCTGTACATATAACTTGTAATTAAAATTGATTGTGATTCCTGGTTCCCTTTGTATTTGAATCAGGACACATATTCATTCATGACAGCAATGAATACATATTGTTATTTGAAAAGTTATCAGTGACTCCTTTAAGATATCCTTGTAGAGTGTTTTATGTATGTGAGTGTCACAGTGTTGTCAAGTGTGGTGGAATAAATTAAATTGTTTATCTGTCTGTTGTTGTTATGACTTACACTTCATCATACACATACCCTAGACATACAACGTAGTCATCACACTATTCCAGAATAATTCTGACTGAGATATATATATATATGTGGCAGCAAGTAAGGTTATCTATAATACACTACTCTTATTAGATATAGATACCTTCACAGCTGATCTCAGTCAGTACACTAAGTCCCCTATAAATATTTATAACATCCCACTTCACCACAATATACACTCGCGTTTTCAATTATATATTTAAGAAAATACTTCGCGAGTCTAATGGTTAAAAACACACACACACACATATATATATATATATATATATATATATATATATATATATATATATATATATATATATATATATATATATATATATATATATATATATATAACTTAACTAAATTAAGTAGTAATAAATTCCTTTGCGACTTTAAAAGTTAATTTAAGCATCTATTATCTTTGGAAATAGTGTAATAGATATATCATTAAATTTACAACTGGAAACTTTTGAGATGGGTTTAATTTAATAGATTTAAATTAACACAAAATCCAGTGAAATAAAATGAAAGAACTAGACCATTGATCACTTGAAACTAATATATTATACCGTTAGCACAGAATGACTTACTTACTTAGTCGTTCCCCTTCTACCGTGAGGTGTAGAGGTTTGGAAGAGAGAGCGCTAGACTATCCTATCGGCTGTCTTCCTCCTGGCCTGGTTCCATTCTAGTCCTCGATCCTTCAAAGATTGTCTAATGTTGTCCTCCCAGCGGACTCTGGGTCGTCCTCGGGGTCTGGATCCTTGGCTCTTTGTTTCCCATGCTTGTCGTGGTATCCGATCTTCTCCCATTCTGCAGACATGGCCAAACCATCTTAATTGGGACTGTTCTATTTGGGTCTGCAGGGGGTAGGATTTAAGGCCTTGACGTATCGTCTGGTTGCGTACCATGTCTCTTCTTGTTACTTCAACCACCTTCCTCAGATACCTCATTTCTGAGATTTGGATCTGGCTTTTATGGGTTGTAGTCATTGCCCATGACTCGCATCCATATGTCAAGACTGGGACATAGGTGGAGCGGTATACAGCCATCTTCGTTTTCTTACCAACCTCTCTCTTGCTGAGGAATCCTCGATTTATGGCCTGAAAAAGCCTCCCTGCTGCTGCTTTTCGAGTGGCCAACTCTTCTTTGATGCCTCCCTTTCGGTCTATAATAGCTCCGAGGTATTTAAAGTGGTCGACCTGCTCCAGGACCTGTTCTCCCAGCTTAATCTGATGTTTTCTTTCTTCTCGTGATATCACCATGGATTTTGTTTTAGAGCTGCTTATGACCATCCCTCTCTTCTCCAGCTCTTCCTTCCAGACTTGCAGGTTGGCTTGGAGATGTGCCTCTGATTTAGCAATCAGGGCAACATCATCAGCAAATGCCAGCTCCGAAATATAGACCTGTCTCATCTTCCAGTACCCCACTGAATACTTTCTTGTTCTCTCCTTACATGCCTTGATGACATCGTCCATAAGGAGTATGAAGAGGTAAGGTGATAGGATATCACCTTGTCTTACACCAGTGGTGGTCCTGAACTCTTCTGACTTATGGTTTGCTGTCCTCACATAATTTCTGCAAGACTTGTAGAAGCTCTGTATAGCATGAATCAGAGGTGCTGGAATATTCTTCCTTGCCAAACAGTCCCAAAGTTTGCTCCAGGGGACCCTGTCAAACGCCTTTTCCAGATCTATGAAACAAAGATGGATCTCACTCTTATACTCAAGGGCCTTTTCACTCAGCTGTCTGAGTGTGAAGATTAGGTCTTGAGTACTTCGGTTTGCTCGGAATCCGCACTGGACCTCATCCAATTGTGGCTCAGCTAGGCGTCGGAGTCTCTGCTCTAGGATTCTAGAGTAGATTTTACCAGGGACACTGAGAAGGGATATGCCTCTATGGTTTCCACACTGTCGATTGTCACCCTTTTTGAAAATTGGTGTTATGATGGCAATCTCCCAATCCTTTGGTATGGTCTTGTTGTACCACGCTGCCTGTAAAACCCTTAAGAGTAATAGGTCGCCTGATGCTCCCATGAACTTAACCATTTCTGGTGTTATACCATCATGCCCTGCTGCTTTGCCCATCTTGATTTTCTCCAGTGCTGCCTTCAGTTCTTCCATCTTTATGTCATCTTCACCATCATTGGTTTTCTCTTCTGTGCTAGTGTTTATCATTTCTGATGCTTCACCATGCTCACCATCCAGGAGTTCTGAGAAATATTCTTTCCATCTTCCCATTACTTCCTTCGGGGCAGTAAGCAATTTGCCTTGCTTGTCCTTTATAAATTTGAGAGGGCATTGTTTTTCCTTCCTCATGTTCTTTAGGGTCTTATAGAACAATTTCTGATTTTCTTGTGCATCTTTTTCTAGCTTTTCTCCAAATTCTTCCCAGGACTTCTGTTTTGCTGCTAGCACTTTGTTCTTTGCTTCTGTTCTGAGTGTCACATATTCTCTATATTTTTCCATTTGTCCTGTTGTGTTTTTAGCTCCTAAGTATTGTTTCCATGCCATTTTCTTCTCTCTTATTTTCTCTTTGACTTCCTCTGTCCACCAAGGTGTCCTCTTTCTCTTGTTCCCAAGTCGGACTTCACCGCATGCTTCTGCAGCAGCTGTCTTTATGATATCCTTGAATTTAATCCAGAGGGTTTCCAAGTCATCAGGTCGTTCTTCTGTGTTGCTCACCGCTGCAGCAATAAGCCCCTGATATCTGGTCTTAATTTCTGGCTCTCTCAGCTTGTAGGTCCTAATGCTCATTTCTCCTGCTCGTTTACTTGGTTTCTTGCGTGATGTTGGGCAGTTCCTAGGCTGAGCAACTCTTTCAGTTGTTCTTTTGATTGTTAGCAGGTAGTGATCACTTCCAATCTCTGGCCCCCTCCAGACTCTAGCATCTCGGACATATTTGAATGAGCTTCTCCGAACAATGGCATAGTCGATCACTGACTTCTCATTCTTTGTTGGTTCACATCTAGTGTATGCATGTATGCGCTTATGGGGGAACTTTGTGTTTGTAATGATCAGATTCTGCTCACTGCAGAATCTAAGGAGTCGCTTTCCATTGTCATTGAGAGTATCTTCTCCATATCTTCCGATAACTCCACCCCATCTAGCATGGTCATTTCCAACTCTGGCATTAAAATCTCCGAGCATGATAACTTCATCTAGGCAGTCATCCACTGTCCTTTGAAGCAGCTCGAAGAATTCCTCCTTGACCTCTGCTCTCTCATCCTCATTTGGCCCATACACTATGACCAGGTTGACTATGGTTTCTCCTTCTTTTAGTTTAACAACCATAATGCGCTCTGAGACAAAGTTCCATCCCTTGATACTATCTTTTTGATTTTGGGCCACAATGCAACCCACGCCCCCTTTAGCTCTTTCAGACATGGGTACACCACTGTAGAGCAGCGTGTTGCCATCGAGATCCATGACTCCTTGTCCTTTTTTCTTTGTTTCCGTTATAGCCAGGATTTCTAGTTTTGCTTTCCTCATCTCTTCCACCAGCTCCTCTTCCTTCCCATTTATACTTCTTGTGTTCCAAGTTCCATAAGTCGTAGTCCGTAGTCCGTTCCAGTTCGTCGCCTTTAGAATCAGTCCAGTTTTCTCTCTTGTGTTGCTAGTAATCGTGATTTAAAGCAAACAGGTGATTGGCCTGTTGAGCCTTTGCATGGTGGAGGGGCTGCCTCCTTACGGCCTCCATGCAGGCCGCCCTCCTCCTTTTTCATCCGGGCTTGGGACCGGCATTGGCGGAGTTGCACAGAATGACTTCACTCCAATATAGCCGAAAATCCAGAGGGAATCTAGCAGGATTCAACTATAAGCTAGTTTTCTGTATATCTCTGGCAAACGAATGATAAATTGCATTCTTCAGTGATCTATATATATATTAAATGAAATGAAAGATCGGGGGGAACACGTGAAAATTTCACACCTTATTTGAACTCAGGGAACTATCGTGCTTCTTTGCCGCCAGTCCGCGCTCTGGACTTCCCTGTCCGTCTCGTCTCTGCCATTCTGCATGAGGATGTGAAATGCCGGCGAGAAGCTGCTTCGTCTGTTCTGGGCCCATCCTTGCCTTTGATCGTATGCCGCCTTCCTCGTTGGACTCTTGCAACGCACCCCTGTGCAGGCGTACTGGCAAAGGTAAGGGAAATAACTGCTATTAATTGCTCTAGAGATAGCAGTGGGCGTGATTTAACCTCCCCTAAGACGATGCGATCTCCTGGATGCACAGATGATAACAGTCTACATATTAATTATCCAACGTGTTGAAAATCCACGTGGAAATGACGCATACTAATTTTTCCAGGTGGTAGAGTTCCACGTTGACGAAAAAAATACAACAGTATTCAGGGGTACTGATGTTATTCGAGGGTCCTACCATATCATCTAACAATTCAGGGACTTCACTTTTCATACTATACTTACGTCACAATCGTCCCCACTTTTAGACATGAAACCATTTTTCATGTTTCATTTATGATAATGAAGGTGCCCTGATTGGTAACTTTAGGATGATTGGTATCTTCAATTTCCTCCTCCTTCTCCGTAGTCCAGTTTCTACTCATGAAATCAGCCCCAACATTCTGCCTTCCCGGAATGTATTCCACTTTGAAGGAGTAAACGCTTAATAGCAAGACCTAACGCATGATCCTTGCGTTAAATTCCTTATTTGCGCCTAGAAAAGCTAAGGGAGCGTGGTCTGTTTGCACCGTGAAAGATGTCCCGTAGAGAAACTCATGATGGCGCCTGATGCCGTCAATCAGAGCAAGACCTTCTCTTTCAACTGTGCTGTAGTTACGTTCAGCCTTATTTAATTTTCGACTGCCATACGCAACTGGGAATAACATATTCGGGTCGGTGTCATCTGCTTGCAGCAATGTTGACCCGATGCCCTGACCCGACGCGTCGACCCGCAATACAAAAGGTTTCTTGAGGTCAGGTAACCTCAAAAATGGGGTATGCAGACAACTGTCCTTTTAAAGTGCTGTACGCGTGTTCGCATTTTGAATCCCAAATAACCTTATCAGGACGACCTTTCTTTGTAAGGTCAGTCAGGGGTGCAGTAAGTCCGTTGAAATTCTGGATGTATTTTTGATAATATGCACATAGTGATAAGAAAGAACGGGTGTCTTTCTTCGTTCGGGGCCTTTTAGCTGCACCTATTTTCTCCACATTCTTCTTAACAGGCCACATGCAGTCGTGAGAAATAGTATACCCCAGGAGGTCTAGCTTTTCAAACCCGATGAGACATTTGCTAGGTCTGGCTGTGAGACCAGTTTCCTGTAGTCTCCTGATGAGCATAGCAACCGTAGCAATATGTTCGTCGTAGGTTTCCGATGCAATTAAGATGTCATCCATGAAATTATGGATATGGGGACTGTGCAAAGGTTCTAAAAGCTTCCTCATCATCCTGGTGAACACTTCTGGTGCGTTATGCAATCCGAACAGCATCACATTAAATGTGTAATGTCCTTCACTAGTGTTTAAAGCTAACAAAGGTTTAACTTCCTCCTTGACTGGTATTTGATAATAACCTTTACTCAGGTCAATCTCGGAGACAATTCTTGCTTTGCTAAGCTTGGTGAACAACTCAGAAACAGTCTGGAGAGGTTCGGGCTGGAATTCCGTTACAGCGTTTAGCAACCGGTAATCTATACACAGCCGAACTTCCTTGTTGGGCTTCTGCAACAGCACTTCACTCGAACTGTAAGGAGATGTAGATTCACTGATAATTTCTGCCTGACGCAGCTTGTCTATTTCTCCGCGAAGTGCATCAGCTAAAGCGTACGGAATGGGGTAAACTCTGGTTCGAACAGGGGTCTTGTTTGTTAATTTCATATCAAATTCTATGAGATTTGTTCGACCAGGTACATCCGTTAAGACTGCACTGTACTGTTTTAGTAGCGCTCTGGTTTCTGTCTGTTGTTCTTCTGAGAGATTGTCACCGAACTTGACATCTTTAAAAGATTCTGTTTGTTGCAATGGGTACTCCATGCAACTATTATCATCTTCCTCGTCTTCCGTTGCTATGGCGACCGCCAGGAGATGCTCGGAGGACGGCACTGGTCTTTCCAAATATTTCTTTAGCAGATTTGTTAAAGACCTCCTTTCCTTTAATGGAGATCTTGTAATTGGTGCGTGAGATCTTTTTAAGGACGGTAAACGGCCCTTGCCATCCGATGAGAAGTTTATTGCTTCCGGTTGGAAGTAGCAACAAAACTTTTTTCCCTGGTTGGAGTTCTCTCTCTTTTGCAGTTTTATTGTATCTTTTAGCATGTTTTGCACGTGCTTTCTTAAGGTTGGTTGTAGCTAGATCCCATCCTAGCTGTAGCCTTTCCTTGAGCTCAGATACATATTTGCTTGCGGAGACGACTGTCTCATCAGCCTTTTGGTCTGTCAGGGGCCGAATTAAGGCTTCTAGTGGCCCCTTTATAGGTCTGCTAAATAAAAGTGTGGCTGGCGGGAATCCCGTAGATGCTTGGGGAACTTCTCTGTAGGCGAATAAGGCAGCAGATATATATAGGTCCCAATCTTCCGGTTTCTCTTGAGCCAGCTTACGTAACATCATGGTAAGGCTGCCGTTAAAACGCTCCACGAGCCCATTTCCGGCCGGATGGTAAGGGCTTGTGTAGATGTGCTGGTTTCTCAGGATCTTTACGATCTCTTCCATCAACAGGCTACGGTATGGGGATTTGTTGTCCATCAAAACGTTTTGAAGGAAACCCAACTGTGGTGAGCTGGGATTATTTAAATATAGTTATAGGGGACTTAATGTACTGACTGAGATCAGCTGTGAAGGTCTCTGTATCTAATAATGTTGGTGTGTTACAGAGAACCTTGCTTGCTACCACATTTCGACCTCAATCAGACTTATTCTTGAATGTATGATGACTTCGTTTAATGTCTAGGGTTATGATAGTGATGAAGTGTAAGTACACAACAACCAACAGACAGATAACACCTAAGTTAAGATTCACAAATGTACAACACTATGACAATCACAAACAGATAACACTCTAAAAATTTATCTTAAGTAAGTCAAGTGTTAAATTTTATACAATGTATTAGCTTTTCAATATATAGATATCCTGATCCTACTACAATGTGAATCAGGAATCACAATCAAATGTAAGCACAATGTTTATGTACAAAAATTTATACAAAAGATCTTTGTCCAGACATATAAGAGTCTTGTAATATAAGTGTAGTGTTGTGATGTATTATTACGAGGTAATACTGGCTTTTAATGCTAGGTTGTTGTTTGTCATCACGACTTCATGTGTTTGTTACTGGTGGAAATAATATTAAAGGATTTACAGATTCTGTTTCTTTAAACTTTCTATCCCTTTTATCTCTTTTTCTAAAGTTCAGTTCAGGGTTAGTCTATTCAAGGTTGGGCTTTACGGGCTGACATGCTCTTATCTCATAATGCAGCTGCAGGAAACCTGTATCCTCTGCTCGCTTGCTTCTCAGTTTGATAATATGATAGGCAATGGTCGCTATCTTGTGCATGGAGTCTGCTGCCAACTTTCTGGATCATGCAGTACTCAGACCGGACGATGCAATATCACCATCTATACCACGGTCCCACAATTCGTAAGGAAAACACACTAAAGATGACTGGTACAGTTTGATCTGCGGTATGTCCAGGCTGTTATATATATATATAATTTTGAATAACACTGCCTGATCTCATCTCTCAAAATGTGTAACGATATGGCGTCCCTTCTAAGATTTCTTCTGCCAATATCCAGTGTATTGACCAATCGTTTTGAATATATTCAAAAGAGTACCCAGTCATTCCACATTTTCATTCACTTCTACTCCGTTTCTAGGCATTCATTTGTTATTCATAGGTCACCCAATCCAATTTCTTTTAACTTCAAAGTTCAGCCAATGGCCTCCCACGTACTATCTTAGACTTTATGTCACTACTATGTTTCACAAAAATCAGGGATTTCCATCCCAAGCAGATATGACCAAACCTGACAGTATCCACGTTCTCTATATGTTTTATTACCAATATTTAATTATCTCATGGACTATTTAGACAACTAAGTACATATTCTCAGTCCATAAGTCTCCAGGTACCCGAATATATGATTTTAAAGGGGCTAAGTGGCGTGGTTAAAATGTTATCTTTTGTTCGATGTTAATTGTTTATTCTTAACTACCACTGTCCGCATCTTTTTAACTGTACTGTCAGTATAAAGTCAGGAATCAGGTGTAAAACAGTGGAATGTCATGTTTCCCAATAAGAGCTAAGATTGAGTCGGGACCTTTTGTTAAATCTTTAGTTTTTTCATCCTATTTATTTGAAAAATTCAGGCCTTGCACACCGCGAGTTGGTTTATTTTTAGACACACTGCGCATGGCGGGGTTACTGTGTTCCATGGTCCGTCTGCCTCTCTCTTCTTTTTTTCTTCTAAGCCCGTCTGTCTTTCCAAGGCTAACTTTGTGCTCGATTTTGCACTAGTGTTAGTTTTTAAAATCAAGGTCGTTTAGAAGATTATACTACACATTCTATTTTTAGAACTACGGGTATCACCGTATTGTTAGGCTTACGCATTTTATTTATGAACGAACGAATTAGGACAAGTAGGATTCTTGGGTTAGCCATTACGGCGTTATACAACGAAGGCGTTATCTATACTGGGAAAGCACTTGTCTTTCTCCATTCTTCTTCCTATCGTATTATTTCGTTCGGCTTTACATTTATGTTCTAATTTATATATGGGTATTAGAATTTTTCACCACACCAACCGTGTAAATATCTGCACGAGGGTTTCTGCGACATGCTTGGAATTCGTGCATGTTAGCAGTATAGCTTCGGCTCACAAAGTGCAAGTGTCGACTAAGGTCAGGATAAACTTATGCCTTCCTTTAGTCCTTTCTAAGGGTCCTAAAATGTCGATTACAACCTGTTGAAATGGTGTACCCACTACTGGCGCATCGCCCATGGGAATAAAGGGTGTCCGTTGCTTGGGTGCCACACGTTGGCACTGGGCGCAGGATTTCACGTACCTGATAATCTCAGAGTTCATTCCCGGCCACCAATAGTGGGTTTTTATTCGCTGAATAGTGGCGTTTTGTCCCATATGTCTGCTAAAGGGAAGAGAGTGCCTCATTTCTAAGATCTGGCTTCTGTACTGCGTCGGTACTAGGAGCTGGTTATTCCCTGTATCAGGGTCGCCCGTTCTACGATACAATACACCATCCTTCGAAAAGATGTCTCTGTGGTGTCTGGGGTCCTTAGCCATGGGCAGTTTTCTAAAGCAGGGCACCAGAGTAGGGTCCTTTTGTTGCGCCTCCTTCAGTTCATTCGGCAACAAATTTGGCGCAGGCTCCCTCTCCTTCTTGGTTTGCCCTCTTGTGGTTACCGCTGTCACAATCAGCTCTTTTGGTCTCCCAACAAACACATATCTACATCCCAGGATAAATGGGTAGATAGGATCATCCATTATGGCCGCTTTAATAACACCTCTGACAAAATCAGAGTGTATTTCTACCAGTGCGATAGGAAGCGTCCTGGGTGCGTCACTCTTAAAAACTCCACATAGTTTGACGGTGTCCTCTGTCTCCTGACCGGGTTTGACAAGGTGCCTGGCGACAATACAGTCAAAGGATAATCCAGTGTCAAAGAGACAAGTAGTTGAGGTACCGTTCAAAATTACAGTTCCTCGCGTTGAGGGTCTGTCCCCCTCAGGTTGAGAATCACTGACATTGACTCTTCCTTGTGAGGCTGTATGCAAGCATCCAATGCGGTTTGGCCCGGTGTGCTTGCCCTGATCAGACGTCCCTGCTGTAGGGGTCTTTCCCTTGCCTTGACCTTGGTGGCCGCGCTGCCATGTAGGCCTGGTGGGTTGATCAGAATTGTTGTTATTTGGGGGAAATCTGGTTTTGTAGAATTTCGATTTTTCTTGAGGAGGTCTCTGGGTATTAGTTTCTCGTTGGTTATAATGCTGGGAGGAATTAGAAGAATAGGATGACTGCTCTAGGTTTTGTTTTCGAGATGGCTCATCTGTGGGTTTTCGTTTAGTGCTGGGAAGTTCGGCCATTGCGTTTGTATAGCGTTCCGCCTTATTGAGGATGTCTTCAAGTCTTACTGTGCCCTGTTCAGCCAAAAATCTACGGGTTTCGTTTGACAAAGTTGATTTTATCTGTTTCACAAGAACAAGTTCAAGAATTCCCTCATATGTAAGAGGTAATTCTGATAATTCAAAGCACTTTGTCAAATAGCCCATGAGACGTGAAGAGAACTGGGGAAATGTCTCCGTGCTCTCCTTTCGGCAGTTTCTGAACATTTGCAGAAATTTTCGGGCGGTCATCTCAAACCGCTCTAGCAAGGCCTTCTTTAGCATGTCGTAATCATGTTGGTTGCTTCCCAGCTTTGTATACACGTCATAAGCATTACCTTTCAATGCCGTTGAGAGTTTAAGGCACCAACGGGAACTCTCTAACCCATACAGATTTGCCAACCTCTCGAATTTCTCTAGGAAGGTGTCAATTTTCTCATTAGGGCTAGGGAAAGACTCTAAAGCAAAAGACATCACAGTTAATTGGGCAGATTGGGTGCTGGAGAGATCCGTTACCTGAGACTGGGGTGAAGACGGCTCTCCATTATTGGAAGTAGAAGCACCCTGACTCTCTAAAGCCTTAAGCGCCAATTCGTGCTCTCTCCTTCTCTTTCCCTCCGAGCTTCCATCTCTGCCTCAATTTTCTTCTGCTCCAATTGACGATCATCTGCTTCTTTCCTCTCAGCCCTCTCTCTCTCTTGCTCCGCGTCATACCTTTCAAGTTCCGTGTTTACAAACAGGTTCACGGCATCTCCCTCTAATCCTGTCTCCTTCGCCTCCTGTCTCAACATGGATCTCATCTTAATTCTTTCTGCCATGTCAAAGAACTGGATGCTTCTAAGACTAGAATATAAGAAGAAGAAACAAGAAGGGGAAAAAAAGAACTCTAAGCCGCTTACGAGAAAACCACAAAGTATAAATTTACTTGTGATACCTCCTACCTTGTAATGTGCTAACTTATCGCCGCTATTATCTGTCAATTAAGACTCTTAATGCAGGCGACTATGCCACGATAAATGGTAAGTCAAACGCTAGGAAAAAAAAAATCTACTTTTACTATCAGTAGAGAAAAATTTATATTAAAACAATTTAAAGGGAAAAAAAAAATTTCCTTAAAATTTTAATTCTCCGCCCGCCGAAGTCAGTTATGAGAAGAGAGGTTATTAACTTGACTTTAAAAAAATCAGAATAACGAACGAACGAACGAAATCTTTATTTCTTGGCTCAACTCCGCTAACTTCAAAACCTTTGTGACTGTTTCACAATCACGCGATTCCCAGCAATCTTATTCCCAGCAATCTTGTATAAAAAAAATTTCCCAATTTTCTCTGCCAGAGAATAATTAAAGTAACGAATTTTTTTATATCCATAACTCTCTGCTGCTGTGGAAAGAAAACAATCCTATGTTTATTTTGTGTGGTCGACCCCAAGTACTAAAAGCGTTGTCTAGGGGAAAAAAATATTTTTATTTATTCCGTAACTACACAAAGACAACTCACTCACACTCTATCTAGGCAGACCCAGACTATAGATCAGATCCTACTGGGCTACCAGTTGAGTGGTACTAATTTCTAGATCAGACTCAAAATCCCGGAGAGCGACCCATTTATTGTCGTAAATTTATTTGAGATAGGTCTTAGAAATAGTGGTCCAGTTAGAGTGAAGAATGATGGTGAAGGCTCTATGATAGAAAGGGTTAGGAAAGAGATAGTTGATCCACAAGGGGTGCTGGGAAGAGTAAGGACAGTCTAAGAAATCGGTACTCTTCTCCGATTTGCCTATCTTTCGACAATCTTTCTTTTTTCAGTAGACTCCTAAATCTCTCCTGGCTAAACAATTACTTGCCAGTTCCCAAACACTCAGGTGCACACACAAATTTGGAGCTTCAAACACACAGACGCTACGTGAATACAAACTACGTAGAACAAATATGGGTAATAGGGCGTGGGTCGGCCAACACAGTAACACAAAAGTTTCATAGTGTTTATTTATCATTTAAACCAAAATCACAACATTTATCATAGTACAGGCAATAATCATAGTTACAGAAAATACAAATAACAAGGGGAAAAGGGGGGAGGGAGGGGTGGTGTTTGAAGAGTAGTATCTAATATGCCCTTCCCGCTTGTATGGACAAAGAAAAACCCAGTCCAAAGACAGGTGGTTATCAGAAATAGATAATTTAACCCAACAGTAAATTAATTTATTCTGATAAGAGGGGTTACAATATTAGGTATGGGGGAATAGGTAAAAATTTCTATTATTCTCAACTGTTTTCCCTTTACTAAGCAGATTTAGGGAGGGGAAATAACCAAAGTTAAGAAATCCCACTTAAAGAGAACAATACAAGGAGTACAGAAAAACAGGTATTTACCAGGTAAGCAAATTATAATGTTTGCAAATAAATCTCATTCATTCATGCACGCTCGTGATGGCCAACACACATTTTCTCACACACTTACCAATCGTGGAATCTGGCACTCCATAGAAAAATACACATACAGCAGTAAGTATTTAATAAATTAATGCGTTCTGTTCTTCCGTTTCCAGCCCCAGATTTAACGGGTTCAGGCGTTTAGCAAAGTGTCCCAAAATCGCTGGAAGGTGAAGCCTTATTGTGTCTCTTTGATTTTATATAAAGTTTCTATGGGATGGCACGGTCACAGATACAGGTATGAGAATGGTGTGGTCTCTTGGATTTCGCCGCTGATGGTGAAAAAAACTTCTTAAGCGTGATGACAACGACTGACCAGTGAGGTATGTTTTTTCCTTCGGGTTTTTTTTTAATCCAGTGGAAAATTATGGACTGTCAGTGTTCAGGACATATATATATACTCTTTCTCACAGTAGAGCAGTAAAATAAAATATATCGCTACTGGCAATGTAGTTTATCTTTACAGACTTAATTTTATTGATGATTTTTTAAAATGTTCTTGGGTTTGCTTTCTTTCTGGTAAATTCAGACAGCGGGACCCCAACAGGATCGACAAATTAAACCCATCTCAAAAGTTTCAAGTTGTAAATTTAATGATATATCTATTACACTATTTCCAAAGATAATAGATGCTTAAATTAACTTTTAAAGTCGCAAAGGAATTTATAACTAATTAATTTAGTTAAGTTCTATATATATATATATATATGTTTGTGTTTTTAACTATTAGACTCGCAAAGTGTTTTCTTAAATATATAATTGAATACGCGATAGAAAACATGAAATCATACCGCAAAATCAAATAATATTCTAACGCGCGATAAATTTACCGTTAAGACTATTATATACACTCGCGTATTCAATTATATATTTAAGAAAACACTTTGCGAGTCTAATAGTTAAAAACACAAACATATATATATATATAGAACTTAACTAAATTAATTAGTTATAAATTCCTTTGCGACTTTAAAAGTTAATTTAAGCATCTATTATCTTTGGAAATAGTGTAATAGATATATCATTAAATTTACAACTTGAAACTTTTGAGATGGGTTTAATTTAATAGATTTAAATTAACACAAAATCCAGTGAAATAACATGAAAGAACTAGACCATTGATCACTTGAAACTAATATATTATACCGTTAGCACAGAATGACTTCACTCCAATATAGCCGAAAATCCAGAGGGAATCTAGCAGGATTCAACTATAAGCTAGTGTTTCTGTATATCTTTGGCAAACGAATGATAAATTGCATTCTTCAGTGGTCTCTATATATATTAAATGAAATGAAAGATCGGGGGGACACGTGAAAATTTCACACCTTATTTGAACTCAGGGAACTATCGTGCTTCTGTGCCGCCAGTCCGCGCTCTGGACTTCCCTGTCCGTCTCATCTCTGCCATTCTGCATGAGGATGTGAAATGCCGGCGTGAAGCTGCTTCGTCTGTTCTGGGCCCATCCTTGCTTTTGATCGTATGCTGCCTTCCTCGTTGGACTCTGGCAACGCCCCCCTGGGCAAGCGTACTGGCAAAGGTAAGGAAAATAACTGCTATTAATTGCTCTAGAGATAGCAGTGGGCGTGGTTTAACCTCCCCTAAGACGATGCGATCTCCTGGATGCACAGATGATAACAGTCTACATATTAATTATCCAACGTGTTGAAAATACACTTGGAAATGATGCATCCTAATTTTCCCAGGTGGTAGAGTTGCACGTTGACGAAAAAAATACAACAGTATTCAGGAGTACTGATGTTATTCGAGGGTCCTACCATATCATCTAACAATTCAGGGACTTCACTTTTCATACTATACGTACATCACACAGTGGTCTTCCACAATGGCTTCATCTTCCAGCTGTTGGAGTACTTGGTATTTGTTGGACACTGTGATTGAAAATTGTTCTCTTATTTCCTGATTTCTTAGATATCCCACTTTACACTGTTGTCTATAGCTATGTACTGTTGCAAATTTCTTGAGTTTAATTTTGTTTTGGCTAACAGAAGATGGTGATCTGATTCCACATCTGCTCCTCTATATACTATTACATCATGCAATGATGACCTAAACTTCTTATTTATGCATATGTGATCAATCTGAGTCTCAGTTCTGTGCTCTGGTGATATCCATGTTGCCTTATGTATTCTTTTATGTGGAAATATGCTTCCTCCTATAGCTAGTTGATTTGAAGCACAGAAGTTAGTTAATAGTTCCACATTCTCGTTCATCGTACCTAATCCTTGTAGTATCCACAAACCGCCCGCTTCGAGCTGTTGAAAACGGACGAAAATCGAGAAAACTGAGGGAAATTCGTCAAGTTTAAGTCGTCACTGTCCCTTTGCTATTAAGCGGATTGAAATAAAATTTACATCACGATACTCGTTATCTTCTTCTCTTTTGAAATGTATTAATTCCCGAATAATAAAAGTTATTGAAGTATTTTTTTACTAATAAAAACAAACAGCAACGTTACGCGTAGCAAAACCCGGCGCGCGGCCAACTCTCGGCTTTTTTGCCTCACCCCGCTTCATTCAAATGGGTTTCGCTTGATCAGCAGATGTCTGATTTGCATACGGTTTTCACCATTATGATGGGAGGAGGATTAGCTTTAATTTCGTATAATGCAAGCTCTAGAAAATAAAGTGGAAAATGTAGATTTCTTGAAGTGAAGTTTAAATTTTACAATATTTAACATTTTAAGTTGTGTTATAATTACTTGCATGGTATGAGAAGATTTGGGAGCCATTTTTATTTATTCCTGTAAAATATCAAAGTTTTCTGATGTTTGCTGGTGAAGCGATCTGACTTTAAGTAACGCTCTGTCAGTCAAGAATTTTAGCGAAAAATGCAGAGCGAGGCTGTTACATCGACCGTGATAACTCCCTATGTCGATCAAAATCGTCATGCCACTTATGTTGGTTCGTGTTCAAACTTCATCACATCTTCTGATTTTAAGATGACTATACGTAAGTATATCACTTATTAACAATGTTTTGAACTTTAAATGTAAACTTTACAATAGTTTTAATATTATTTAGCAATTTAACACGATCACATAGTTGTTGTAACAGCGTGGAAGGAATGTGTTATCACCGCTTCAGACATTCGCATATCAATCTAATTTTTTTCAAGAGCTTGAAAAGCTAAGAAAGTTACCAATTTTAATAAAAAATGCATGTTTTGATTAATTGGTAATTAAATAAAGGTTTCTTTTGCAACATAATAGGGTGAATTATGATCTCATAAGCGAATGTTATCGCTAGGCCTAATGCCAATGGCCGACATATTGAGTCAAGGCTAGGAAACCGGAACATTTTACCATAACTAAAGCCGAAAGTAGCTGACGGTGTACTGAAATGTCCGGACTAGCAGGCACTAGTTGATAGTCTTACCTCGAACATAAATATATATAAACAGCTTTCATGAAATGCACTTTAAATAGTTCAGACTCACGTATTGATGTTAATTAATATACATCTTAATTTAACCTGGCTGTGCACTTTTCAAGTTTTAAGGTTCGTCCTGATTTTCAAAGCACTACATGTACGATATAATAATAGTACATGTAAATGCTCTATACATGTAAAGAAAATTCACTTCTGGAATTTTACTGTTGCATATGACTCATACTACGATGGTATAAAAAAACGTTTTTTAATGCTATTAACCAGTTGTTTTATAAAAAAAAAATAGCGTTTAGATGTTGTTAATTATTGTTTAGATGTTAATTATTGCCTACAAATGATTTTTAAAATGAGATATGGACAGTATTTTCAAAAAAACATTTTTCTTGATTTTCACATTCTTTTTCTTCCCCCTGCGACAAATTGGCCTCTGGACATATTTAAAAAAATTATACAAGAACAAACAGATGTTCAAATCCTCTGAAAAAAATTGGGTTGTATTTGTGTAGTATGCAGATTAATATGTGCATATTTAAAGCTTGTACCTTTTATATTTTTTGAAATATGGTGATGTGAAAATTGATGTTCGTGCAAAATACTACATTTTTCGGTAATGATTTGCAATTTTTGGTCTCAAATATATTGATAATTATTCATGATGTAGCCCTATAGTTTTCTTTATGTATTCAGTGTATAGCAGACTGTATGTTGTTTGTCAGAGAAGGTTCCAAGATTATATTTAAGAAAACGGGAGCACTCTGAAGTTGGTGTGATGTAACTTTTTCAACTTTGCGAAAGTACCTACACTTTTAAAAATGCTGTAACTTTTTTATCCGATTTTAAAATATAAAGTACCTAATTTCATGGTTTTCCAAACTGCAGTGTTTTCTCTGGTGTTTCTGTGCAAACAAAAATCACTTTGTGGTACCTAATCCTTGCCTTCCCGGTGTTGTCTGTTCCTATTTTTGCATTTAGGTCCCCCATCAAAATTGTGATGTCCCTTTTCCTTTTATCCAAGACATTTTGTAGTCTGGCATTAAAATTCTTCTTTCACAGATTCTTCTTTATCGTTTGTTGGTACATAACACTGGATGATATTTAAACATTGCTGTTATAATTTCGGGTCCCCTTACTTTCCATTCTATAAGTGCTCTCTGTGCTTCTCTAGACAGCATTAGAGCCACCCCTTCTCGTGGTGGGCACTTTCCTCCTCATGTCCTGAGGACACCATTTCTCCTGTGATCAATATCTTCCTCTCTATGCCCTTCCACCATGTCTCGCAGAGACCCAGGATGTCAATCCTGTAATTTGTATTTCTGCTGCTACCTGTGCAGTTTTCCCTTTAAGTTTTCTTAGAGTACGAACATTCCAGGTGCCAATCCTGGAGATTTTCCTAAACGAAAAAAAGATTAGTTGGCAACCTAGACTCCTTTCGGCTTTCTCTGGGTTGCTTCATGCGCCTCCTTTTCATAGGACCTTCTTCTGTCTTGATTTATATTTGACTTGTCCATAGTTTGTAGAAGTTTTTCGGTAAACAGTTTTTTTACGGGATAGGGTAATGAACCCCATGTCCAACCCTCCTTAGTCACATTTTACAACATGCCTGGTAGTGTACAGTGTTACTATTCTTTGCTCCCCTTTTGGGCCCCGGTAACACACGGGTGGTGGCCAGTTTATATGTTCTTTGCAAATTTTGAGTTTTTTTTTTAAAACAAACTAACATGATCACTTGATTTTATTATTTTTAAAATTACATCAGATATTCATTGAAATATATCGAAACTGTCCTGAACACCTCCCCATTCTTTATCATTTAACAGGATAATTTAGTTTATTACAATATTTCTCCTTTCAATAATAATAATAATAATGAAGTAGTAAAATTAGTTATGAGAACAGTGGGACGTCTTCTTCGATGTCATCCTTGTAAGTAGCAAAGGTCTTTGAGGTTTAGATTAATGTTTGTGTTCTGGGTTAGGTTTAGGACTTCTAACCCTTACCCCTTATTACTGTCTTAGAATTCTAATATAAGGTCCTATCAAACACAAGATTTCCCAGTCTGTTAGTCATAGTTAAATGCAGAAATAGACTAAATGATGACACGATCACATCATTTTTACAGTGTAAAGTAAACTCTTGACACTTGTTGATTGGGTTTCAAAACAAGTGAAGACCTGCTTTAAAAGGCAAAGGCTGCATGTCTCAATTATAATGCAACCCACCGTAACTGAACATTGTTTTTACACAAATTAACTCTTCTGCTGCATTTTTTTTTTTCAGTTTTCGTACAGGTTTTTCATCTCCAAGTATGTATGGTGAATGATCAGATGGGTTAAGATTGACCCAAATGTAAATTCAAGTGAACGCATCATTTCCTTATTTGCACAGGTCTGGTATTTTTTTCATTAAAAAAAAAAAGTTTCTGTAATATTAAGTAGACACTATGATTATATTAAAAGATTTCAGCTTTAACATTCTAAATCCTTGTAAATCTAACAGTTTAAATTAATCCTAAATGCATCAAAATTTGGTTTAAGCATATCTAGTCTCAACTCACCACTAAGTAAGTATATGAATTGTAGGAACTCAGCAAACATGAAGACAAAATTGCAGTCAGAAGCAACATTTATTTCACTATGTGGTACCTTCAGCATTGGCATATTAAATTTAAGAATGCAAAATTCAAAATACTGCAGCATAAAATGTTAATGCTTGTTTTCATTTATGATACTCAACCTGATTCTAGTGACCAGAAATCAGTGACACCAATAAACAATTCTGTGATTTTTTATAAAAAAGATTACAACATCAAAACTTAGGAATGTGTAACAAAAAAAAAAAAAAAAAAAAGAAACTGACAGGGATTTTACATATTTTATCCAAACTTTTAACAAAATAAAATGCTTCAAAACTGAAACAAGCAATTTATTTATTTATAGGCATGCTACAAATATGGTAGGATAAATTATATGCATAAAGTAGATGGCAAACAATGATAAATGTTGCATTATTAAGTGAAAAGTACATCTCTGAGAAAAACCTTTTATAGATGTGAAACATGCAAATCTGAATTACCGATAAACTCCCTGATGACAAAGTTTTCAAATAGTCTCATCAGTTTACTAAAGGGCACATTGTCATATTTCTAATTTTTTTTAATACATTTTTTGGTGAGGTCTACATACTAACAATACCGACCATGCCAAGTTCATAATGTTGCGATGTGGGATTTTTTAATGACCTCACCAGACACATTGTCTTCTATATGAGATTAAAAATAAAATATTATACCAATGTTATTTTTACAACTTAGCTTGAATTCATTACCTTATTAGCATCTAAAAAGTCTCCTTTGCTGAATAACAAGCTTAAATTGTGCTTGGATTTAGACAGCTGTAATAGCACTGCTATGATACATACATATGTATTTTTTAAAGTCACTATATGCATATACATTAGTAGAAGACATTCTAATAACTGTATATCTCTTTTTACTGTATAATAAGTTAATGCCACTTCTGATATGCAGATTGATTTTGTTCTGAAAGATACTGCCTCTAAAAACATGCGATATCTTTAACAGTACACAGTATTTCTGAAATGTCATCATAGACAGTGAAAAGTAAAATCTCTCACATGAATGTTGTACTTTCGGAGATTTGGTTTTAGTGAACACCACTTAGCTTATTATCATGCCTTGTGACAGATTTCATTATTTTTGTTTCCAGAAAATTAGATTACTGCCTATGTCACTGAGCTTGTGTAATTTCAACTTTGCTGTTAAGTGATTTCTATTTCCAAGCTATTCTATGATGGCTGTGCATAAATAAGTGCTTTCTCTTCTGATCTATTTATGATGGTGTTGATACTTTTACATGAAGTCCCTACATCATGGACAAACTGTATGAGAGCTATGAAAGTTGTATCCCATCAGCAGTCTTTTCATTCTTATTAAGAAAAACACACTACAGCAGAACATGATTCAGAAGAGTAGTTTAAACTGTATTAACAGACAAATTATTTCATAACATTGACAAAATAATTCAGAATAATCGTTTGCAATGCCTTTCATATCAGTTAGCTAAATTGTATTATTCTATTCTCTGCAACAATTGTAAAAAATAGCATGCAAAAATTTAGTGTGCTCAGAGGTCAAGAAAATCAAGCAGACTTTATATTAATTTGTAGGAAATGAAACAATGATGAAGCACTTTTCTAACATCTATAATCTTGAAGATGTTAAATGACAAAAGCCATGATATTTACAAGTATTAATTGTGGCCATACTAGTAAATTCAAAGCAACAGAATCACCCAATCTATGAACTAAAACAGTACGTTTGCAAACAGTGAACTTGGATCTCCCTCACAAACAGTCCAGCTAGGGTTTAGAAATACCCTATTATACTTAGGTTAAGAAAATAGTGCCATAACACTGAAATAACATTCACATAAAGATACAAAAACTAATAATCCTTGAATGTTAAACACTTGCAACTCCAAATCTAAGAAAAGTAAAGATTCAGATTTTTCTGAATATAAAATGTTATAAATAGGTCTTATAATTTCTTCTGTGCAGATGATGTGTGTGTCTGATGTAAATAATGCATAAAGGCTACCATATTTTAACTTCTCATCACACTTTAATTATTCAGCCCTGTAGACATTCTTTTACAGGTAGTGAAATTATGTGCTGTTCTGTGTTAAAATTCAGAGAGATGTGAATACAGGACATTTGTATGAATGACAGTATATCACTCATAAATGTAACAACATAAAATATATCATGATGTTAAAATGGCCAAAAACAGAGAAGAAAGAATTTACCAAATGTACAATTATAAAGAAATCTAGAAAGAGTATTACGGTTTTAATGAAGTAAAAAATGAAGCGTTTAAAAAAAAAAAAAAGCAGTAATCTTTCTTAGCGGATCAGATGCCATGCGAAAAACCATGTTACACCACTTCACCATACCAATAGCAGTCATTTGAAACAGTCTGTAACAGTTATAAATGCAAACTTCATCTGCAAACAGAGCAGCAATCCTATCAAAAAATTTACACCACAATGCACTCATCTATCTAGGCTGCTTATTAAGAATAATATGCTTAGCTAAATAGTATAGTGTCTCGCCCAACAAGAGTAGAAACACTTATGCACATCTAACATCAACAAACTGAAGAGTATAATTAATAGTAAACAACTGTGGCAACTTGGGGATAAAAGGATAATCTACATTAAAAAATAAAACCAGGTAAGATACTACAATAAAGTGATGCTATTATGATATCACAAAGTGCACAATACAACAATAGAGATCATACGATGAACAACAAAAAGAGACAGCCTTTCCTATATTTTCCAACAGCCATCAGAGCCAACTTACACATGAGGAAATAAAGAAATCATTGCATTTACAGCACAAGTTCACCACATTAAGCATATTTTTGTTCTCAGTGTAGTTCCTAGGGGTCTCTGACGAATAAACAAGTATAGGACCACTGCACCCTCAGGCATGTTATATAACACTACTAATGTGAAGTTATGCATGTGTCTGGTAACCTCTTGACAGAGCATTAACTTTGATGCATGCTTCTTGAAAGGGGGCCAGCAGCAGTGGTGGTTTCATACTCTATAAGGAGCAAAAATGGAGATGAGACAGTAAAAGCATATATTTTCACAACTGAAAGCTCAACTTGATTATAATGATGCTGATTACTTATAATGCCAATTATCCTGCAAAATCTTTCTGTGCTGACACAGTAGTGTATCTATTTTTAATATGAAGATGATCTTGTATGAACCATAATTTCAAATACAAACAATATTACTCAGTACAAAAAACAATTTTCTTAATTAACTGCTGCAATTATGAAAACATTACAAAGTACATACCAGCTTGGCCATACATGTTAAAACAAACTGATGATTTACTACTTCTGCTTTTACAAGGTGTCCCAGAAGTCTTGGTGAAGTTTTAAGCTTTAAAAACTTCAGAAGTTTAAACGCTACAAACTTACAGTAAACATAATTTGAAAGTCTAATTACTTCAATTTCTCTTAGATTTATTTAGTTTTTTGAATAATACATTTTTAATTTTTTGTTTCAGTCCCTCTGATTCAATATGGCAAACTTTGAAGAAAAAGTCAACTGTGTTCTCTGGTTAGCTCAACAAAAGTCCACAACAGCAGTAAAAAAGAAAAAAATCGCTTCCCATTATAAGGAGGCTCCCCCACAGAATTTTTTTTTAAAATTCAAGGAAACTGGCTCAATTAATGACAAGCCTAGATCCAGGAGACGCTGAGCAATTAAAGAGACTGTGGATGAAATTTAGAGGGCATTTGAACAGGGTCCCAAAAAATCAGTGCACAAGTGTGTTTGCTGAACTGAACATTCCAAAAATCATTAATTTCTATGGGGAGCCTCCTTCTAATAATGGAAAGCTAATTTTCTTCTTACTGCTGTTGTAGACTTGAGTTCAGCTAATCATAGAACACCGCTGACCTTTTCTTCAAAGTTTGCCATCTTCAGTCACAGAGACTGAAACAAAACATAAATATTGTATTGTATTATTAACAATTCACAAAACTAAACAAGTGTAAAAGAAATTGAAATAATTAAACTTTCAAATGATGTTTATTGCATGTTTGTAGTGCCAAGACATCTTGGACACCTTGTATTTTGTCAGCAATAACATATTTAAAATACAGGTATCAATTTTGGTTCATTCGAACAAAAAAAAATTGACAAGAGTGAGGTAAGTCTGTGCTCTGCACAAACTATAAAAACCAAAAATTTTCTCAGCTAATAATGAAGATAGAAGCATGAAATTTTGCACACTTCAAATATGGCATGTGCCAATTGTGTGCACCAAATTGCACTGCAACTGGCTAAATAATACGGCTGCCCTAATCCGTTGAAATGGAGCGTGTTAACAACTTGCGTTATAAGCAGCGAATTGTGATAGAATTTCTCGTTGCAGAGAAGGAAACTGTTGTGAACATTCACAAGCGTCTATGTGATGTGTATGGAAGTTTTGCAGTCGACAGGAGTACAGTCAGTCGCTGGGTTCAGACAATCAAAGAATCAGGAAGTAGAGATACGGAGCTGCTTGATCGGCCGCGCTGTGGACGTCCTGCCACAGCCACCAACGCAGAAATGTTGAAATGCGCTGAGGGCATTATTCTTACTGATAGGCGAATCACTACTCAACAATTGGCCTTACAGCTGTCAGTCCAATGCGGTAGTGCAAATGCAGTTATAAAAACTCTCGGATTTTCTAAGGTTTGCGCAAGATGGGTTCCTCGAAGTCTCACAAATGACCACCGGTTGCAAAGGAAAGCAATTTCTTCTGAATTGTTGGAGTGTTTCAATGCTGATGGAGAGAACGTTTTGGCTAAGATCGTTACAGGTGACGAAACCTGGGCACATCATTTTGAACCTGAGACAAAAAGACTGTCAATGGAGTGGCATCATCCGCAATCACCACGAAGAAAGAAATTCAAGACAATTCCTTCAGCTGGAAAGGTCATGATCACTGTTTTTTGGGACATTGAAGGTGTGATTCTTGTGGACGTTGTGCCAAGAGGAGAAACAATCAATTCGCAAGCTTACATTAAGACATTGAAAAAACTCAATCAACGTTTTCGCAGAGTTCGGCCGCACAAGAATCCAGCAGACCTGCTTCTCCTTCACGACAATGCACGACCTCACACAAGTCTAGCAACACAGGAAGCAATCACCAAACTGGGTTGGACTGTACTACCCCATCCACCCTACAGTCCCGATTTGGCACCCTCTGATTTTCATCTATTTGGTCCACTTAAAGATGCACTCCGTAGGACAAGGTTTGAAGATGATGAAGGAGTGATTCATGCAGCGAAGAAATGGCTACATGATCAAGACAAAATCTGGTACGGGCTAGGAACACATGCACTTATTTCGCGTTGGCATAAAGCCGTACAAGTGGATGGGGATTATGTTGAATAATACCGATGTTTACATGACATATCCATGTATATTGTGTATAAATTTCATGCTTTTTGAATAAACAGCTCCTGAGAAAAATGATGTGGTGCATTACTTTCTGAACGCCCCTCGTATATTGGGGAGAGGGGGGCTGCTGCTTTTTATTTAGATGCTTTTCTGGCATTATAAATACTGGCTAGAAAAATCCAGCCTTCACCTTTCAATGGATGTGTAAAGCTTCCAGCTACATCTGACCTATTAAAACAGCATTCTACTATCTTTTGGTAGATTGAGCTATGCAGGACTGCGAAGTTGGATGCTCACTTTAAGAACAATATGCAAACCATATCTGTTTCAAATTTGAAGTTTAAATGACTGTCTAACCAGTACGATTAAGATAATGTTCGGGAGCCGCGCTAGCGTAGTGGTTATAACACCGCTCTGGCGACCGGGTGATACAGGATCAAACCCGGGCGACGGCATTTGAGGATTTTTCGTCGACCGGGATTTGGACTGGATTAACTCGAGACCTGGCGAGGACATTTGAAGGAGTGTCGTCGACCAGGGACTGGCGGCTCCTGAGCCGACCCAGCTGCAATGGGTACCTCCGAAATCGGAGAGTATTTGCCTGAATGGCGAGGGACACTTGTCTCTGTACAAGAAATAAAGGGATACTCACGTAAAATCAATGTCAGGTTAGACATAAATAATAACCTGAGATTTCGCCTCGAGTATTAGCGGGCGTACGAAAAAAAAAAAAAAAAAAAAAAAAAAAAAAAAAAAAGATAATGTTGCCTATGCTCACTAATGACACAATGTAGCAAATATCTTTCACATAAAGTTCAATGTCCCCATCTCCCACTTCTTACAAGGCTAAACACTTGTTCACAATCTTTTGTTCAGCAGGAAAAAAATAGGTATGGATAAATTACATTTTGGATAATCAATGCTTTACTGCACTTATATTCAGCTAAATATTAATCTGAAATATAATTTTCTAAATACATTTTCTTTAAAATATTTTAAGCTCAATGAAACCAACTTCTAAATATAGCATTTAAAAATTAACCCTTCGAACCCGAGACCCTGAAATTTCAGTCCATGTGTTAATAATCCATTCCCCGAGCGACTGCTATTTCGGTCTCACACACCTACATTAGACCGGCGAGCCAGACATGGAAATGTGTGAAAAATAATGACGTTAGGAAGTACACATGTCTTGTGGAAAGTTACATTAAAATGGCGTTGCCCACAAATTGATAATATTTTGCAATTTTTAAATTGTTTTCATGATGTAAAGGCGTGCTGAAAATCTGAGAGCCATTCTAAAAGGCTAACAACAGAACAAGCTGTGGAGGCTGATGAATTAGAAGGTGATTATTCTGAAAGTGACATCGAAATGGAATCTGATGATCATTTGAGTGACAAAATGTGTGAATCAGATGATGATCAAGCCAGATCTAGTTCTGTTCCTGGTTCCTTGGGGATCAGGATACGGGGGCGTGGAAGGTGGCGTATCCCATGTAATGTTATCAAGTAAATTTGATACAGGTTGGTCTCCATATATTCAGACTTATGTCTACAGTAGACACAACATTTTTGGAACAGATAGACCCCCAGAACATTCCAGAATCTATTTCTCCCGAGAGTAAAGCCATTGAATTTTTGGAACTTTTCCTCTACAATAATTTCTGGCACAATTTGTCTGGGCAGACAAACAGATGTGCTGAGTAAAAAGCCAACCAGCTACTTTGCTAAAAATTATAAAGATGTAACAGTGCCAGAGATGAAAGCATTCTTTGGACCGCGCCTTCAAATGGAGCACAGTGTGAGTAAAATATGTTACGTAGATTACTGGTCCAGCGTGTCCATGAACTTCATTTCCAAAACTCTTGGTTTTCGCACTGTAATGGAACGTGATCACTTTCTTGCTGTATGGACATTTCTTCATCTTGTTGATGAGAACCCTGCTCTGGATAAAGCAGATAAACTGTACAAAGTAAGGCCCATGATGAATTTGTTCATGAATAAAGTCTGTTTATCACTCGGTGATTACAGAACAGCAGCAATGAAGCTTCACATCAGAGGCTGCAAAATGTGGGCTTGCATCATCCTCAAGTGTCTCCATAAGCTACAGGCAATAACATTTGTGTTGTGTGTGCATTTATATTTAACAAACATGTCAGTAACTTACAAACATGGCCTACAAAGACAGACCATTCAAAAAAGTGAAGACTAAATTTTGGTGTAAATATTATGAAAGTTATCTGTGCCTAAAGGAAGGGTCTACATGCAGGAGGACTGGCACAATAAGCAGGAATACTGGAGATGATCAGGTCAGTCAATCTGAGATAGAATAATTAAACATGGTTCTGTCACAATAACTAGTTTTTCTTATGTGTCCGTTTTGTGCTTTTTTGCTCAGGAGCCCAGGGGAATGGGGTTTTATGTGCTGGGTGGCCAGGGTTCAAAGGGTTTAGTCAGAACACAAATTAGAATGTTTATCGCATACGTGACAATATATGTAAAATACTGATGAGAAAAAGAGATGTTACGGTACGGCCATGGTCCATTCAACACACCATACTAATATCCCATGCCCAAAACAGCATGCCAGCGATTTTAACTGGATTTGTGATCTATCGAAGGACCTCTGATAGTCAGAGTTGAAAACACTTTGCATTATATTTCAAAGAGCTAATTTAATCCAAAAAGGAAAACATGTGAAGACATGAAATGCTAAGTTCTTCTTGGACAACGTTAGAACCTACTGGGATAAGCAGGATGAGCTGATTGGCAAAGATGAAAACATAATGCTGACATCTCCTTAAAAGATCTATGCAGAAATTAGCCTTTTTTACTTTTTCAATTCTAATCTTTTTTTACCTGTAAACAAATAAACTGTGCACTCAAAGTGAAATGAATAATAAGCAACAACGATGCACAATTAAGCTATGACATTGAGGCAAATATCTGGACTCCACCTTGATAGCTTTGCAAAATGTGTGGTCCTTTAAATAGGGTGGTCACATTTACCAAAAGCCTGTAGATTTCCCACCAGGAGGGTTAGAAACTTTTGTTCCAGGCCTTTTAGGCTGATTATCATCATACTGATGGCCTGGGGGAGGAAAAAAAACAACAAACAGCACTGCTCATTTTTCTTTATATTGTAAAATGGCACAAAAATAATCTGGAATTTAAAAAATATGAAACATTACATTTAGTTATTCACAAAAAGCACATTTTTAACATGCCCAGTTCTGAAATTCAGGAAAACTACATTTATTGAAATACATCTTCTGTGAGCATACGTCTTTCAGGACATCCTCATTACTCCTTCCAGCTGTCCAAGGTATTTGTAACATTCTTCTATAAAGCAACATCTCTATAGCTTCTAGGAATTTACTTCTTTACTGTTTGTGACTCACATCCATGACAGATTGGTTCAGTGTAACACTGAAGGATCCTCTTTCTTACTTCCATTCACAAAGATATCCCGGAAATCAGATATGCTGACGACACAGTCCTCCTATCGACCAACCCAGGACTTGAACAATTACTTCTGTCCACCAAAAAACACAGCGAGGCCCAGAATCTATACCTAAACACCAAGAAGACCAAAGTATTGACAACAGACAAAGTAAAGACCAAACCAGAAATTGAAATTGATAACGAAGAACTGGAAAGTGTTAATGAATTCGAATACTTAGGATCAATCATCAACAGCTCTGGCGACTGTGCAGTAGAAATTAAAAGAAGACTTGCAATTGCTTCACATAAACTAATACAGATGAAAAACCTATGGCAAGGCACAAGCAAAGAAACAAAGTTACAACTGATCAGAGCATGTATATTCCCAGTGGCAACATACAGCTGCGAGACTTGGACACTCAATAAAACAGTTGCAAAAAAGATTACATCATTCGAAATGAAATGCTACAGAAGGATGTTGAGAATACCCTGGACAGAAAAAAAGACCAACAGAGAAGTACTGCACTCACTAAACGTACAGGAACATTGGCTCCTAAATACCATCGCCATAAGGAAGCTGAAATTTTTCGGTCATATAAAAAGACATAATAGCCTGGAAAAAACAGTGATGGAAGGCATGGTCCCTGGAAAAAGGGGAAGGGGTCGACCTAGACGACGGTGGACCCAGGACATCACAGAGAGTCTGAACTTGTCTTTGGCTGATGCAGGTCGACTTGCCCAGAATCGTGATGCGTTCAGAGCAGCTGTAATGGAGACAACGTTCTGGAAAGAATACGTCACATGATGATGATTCACAAAGATATGTTGCATATCATACGTCTGATTTTGTTAATGCTGCTTGTACTTGGGCTATTCTACTTTTCACCTCTGTGATACATCTTCCATCTGATATTAATATGCCCAGGTATTTGAATATTTTGAGTTGTTTCAAAATTGTCCCATTTATTTTGATGGAGTATTCTGGATAGGTCATTTTCTTAAAGATGACTATTACTTCCTTGTGTCTGCTGTTTAGAGTAAGGTTTTTTTTTTTTTACTGTACTCTTTGTTGTGCCTATTCTTTCAACTGCAACATTTAATTTGTCATCAATTTCTTCTTGGCAGTCCTTTATATTGCTGGTATGATTTCTATCGATGTTTTATGTACTGGCTCCTTTTGCATTTTCCATTGCTTATACATACTTTTATTCTTCTTCCTGTGGCACTGTATCTACTCTGCATTATAATGTCATATCTATCACTCATTTCCTTATGTTTGCTTTCTGTGATTATTGTATCAACAATCATTACATGTAACTCATTTTCATTCTTACTCTAACATTTTAACATCAGCTTATCTCAAGTTGTTTATAATTGTGCCCACCAAATATTTCCTGAAATATCCTATGTGGATCTCATTATATTTTCACTGTAAAGAGAGAGCTGATTAGGTGACAGCACACATCCCCGCCTAACAGGGTGTTTATCTACTGAAACTTTCTTATGTGGTTTGAAATTCTTACAGCTGTTGTTAGTTTGGACATATGTGTTTTATTATTCTCCTCAGGTCTTTGTTATCAAAACTTATACTTTTTAACAGTTAAATAATTTCCTTATATTTCTGAAAACCTAGTCATATGCCTTAGTGTATTCTATAAAGCACAAGTAAAGATATTTTTATTTCTACAACTTTCTATTATTGTTCTTATAATCTATATATCAATGTTTTTGCTTTAATCTTTTACAAATCCACATTGTTCATCACAAGTTTCTGGTTTTACTGTACTTCTCACTTATGACAGTTTTTAATAGTATTTTGGTCCCATGACTCATGACTTAAATAATGCAATAGCCTTCACATTCAACAGCTCCAGGTTTCTTTGGTAAAGCGATAATTATGGACTTTAGTAGATCATCAGGTACTATTTTAGGTGTCATTCAGCAGCTTTTGTTACCATATCTAATTAATTTTCCCCCCAGAAACTCAAGCTCCTCTACTGTTATGTTTTCTGTTCCAGGGAAATTGTTTTTTTCATGTTGCACATGGTGTTCTTAATTTCTGCCACAAGTATTGGTGGTCCTCTACAGGTGTCCTGAATATTTAATTCGGTCTTCTGTCTTCACAGAGATCCTATATATATTCAGTCCATGTTTCTCTTACGTTTTCTTGCCCATTAACACATTAACTACCGAATTAAAAAACACACTGTGGCCGAATTAAATTTTTTTCCCATTTTCATCCTGTAGGTGTTTGCACAAAGTAAGCTGTAGTTTTCGTAATTGTTTACAGATTTGTATGAATTACACGTCATTTTAAAGATAAATGAATGTACTATTACAATAAATATTGGTTGCAACTCTAATAGAGGTTGTTGCTATTTAACGGCCCTCTGATGGCCGTGGACTTGCAATATTTTCACAATTATAACTGCTTGCGCCCCATCTCTATCAAAATCACAATTTCAATCAATGTGCACACTGTTTTCACTCTTGTCCTCGTCGCTAGATCTTTCAGTCAATTGTTGAAACATGTTTCTATCCTTTTCAGCCGTTAGACGAGATGTACACTCATTTTTTGTAGTCCTAGCACTAGTTGCCACTGTAAACAGTTTTACACGATTTGGTAACTAACCCAAAACGCTGAAAAATATGAACATAATATCAATTTTTCAGTGTTCTACAACAACCATGCTTTGGGAATTTGTTTTCCAGTGGCAACTTAAAATCTCGAACCAGATCAGAGAGTGTTTCAGTACATTTTTCATTCGTTTTATTACTAAAATTAGATTGGCGCCCTGAGCGGCTTGCGGTCCAAATGTGATTATGTTGCGAGCCGCTGACAGCGGCTTGCGGTAGTTAATGAGTTAATACTGTTCCTTCTTTTGATTTCAAACAGCTAGTGACTGTTTTTCTGCAAATTAACTCATTTACTTGCTTGTATATGGACAGTGTGTCTTTTCCGTGTTGCACTTCAAGTTCTCCTTACATCTGGTTTAACTAAGCCAAGCTATGCCTCTTCTGCTGTTTTAAATTGTTTTTTTTTACTTTACTCTTCGTTGTGCCTATTCTTTATTCTTGTATCCATCAACTGCAACATTTAATTTGTCATCAATTTCTTCTTGGCAGTCCTTTATATTGCTGGTATGATTTCTATCGATGTTTTATGTACTGGTTCCTTTTGCATTTTCCATTGTGGCACTGTATCTACTCTGCATTATAATGTCATATCTCACTCATTTCCTTATCTGAAATAAGTAAGGCTAAGCCTAGTTTGATATGTTTTGAAATTTCCTTTACTTCAATTTTATTATAAGTTTTCCTATTACTGGAACTTGGTTGCTGCTGCTGTCTGTTCTGTGCCTAGTTTTTAAAGAGCTCTTTTTGTAAATATTCCACATGTATGCAGTCAATTAGATTACAAATATTTGATTCCTGTACTTTTTCACATTCAAAGAATTTAGGATGCCTAAACCAGATGTTTCCTATTTTCATTAGAAGCATGACAAGAGAATGAGTGAATTTCCACTATTTAAACTCCCATAGACCTTCTAAATGTAAAGACATCTTTAAAAAAAAGGTAAAGGAACCCGTTACACGCCCATTGAGGCATATTGGGAATATGGTGTTAGGCCCATATTATCTTGACCGTCGGCACACGAGGGGTGATGTGGTCGGCATCACGCCGGCCGCCTTAACCTTCCCAGAGTAGCTCTGGTACCCATTTGGGGGCTGGGTCGACCCAGGAGCCGTTTGTGGCCTAAAAATTTTCCGCCTCATCTGGGGATCGAACCATAGACCACTGCGCTAGGAAGCCAGTGCACTAACCACATTAAAGACATCTTTAATTAGCATAAAATTAATCTGTACAACATTAAACATATAATATGCTTTTGTGCATGTGATGAGTCAGCACCTGGAAGACACACAAAGTCAACAACAAGTGAAAAGATAAAATATACATAGTGTTCCTCGCTGATAAATTGTACTGGAGACAGGATGTTGTGGAGAGACATGATCTCCTACACCATTAGGCACAGTACTTGAAGAAGAAGAAGTGTTCCTCACAGATTTCCTTTAATTCACTACTGCCCTAAGGAACCATAAAAGTAACTGGACAACCTGCCAGAAACATGCTATAAAGTCAACAAAGTAAAAGCACAGTGGATCCCTGCTCTCTACAGAAAACATGGAGAACGGAAAACACAGACATGCCAAAGAGGGAGGAAGGAGGCAAACAGCAAATGAGATCTTCTGGGTTTGCTTCTGATGTTTTTTGTTCATATAAATGTGACGTATTCTCTCCAGAATGCTGTCTCTATTACAGCTGCTCTGAATGCATCACGATTCTAGGCAATTCGACCTGCATCATCCAAAGACAAGTTCTGTGGCTATATAAAATGCTTCAGTGAGTTCAGTTATTTTTAGTGTTCTAATAGCTGTCCCTATATTCCATAGTCTTCTAGCACTGACCAAAATTTATTTCTATTCACTTTATCGAAGATTTTTTCCCGGTCGATAAATTCTCATTTAGATCACTGTCACATGCAATTGTTCTTTCACTTAACTTTCTTAAGATGAACAAAGCATCAGTGCATTCCATTCCCTTCTTGAATCAAAACTGGGCCCCACTTACATGTGATTCAATAATTGGTCTTATCCTTTGCTCAAGTACTTTTGCATATAATTTTCCTTTGTGACAGTAGTGAAATACTTTTGTACATGTCATATTCCTTTTAATACCCTTCTTTTTCTAGACTGGTACTATTATGGCATATTGTTAAGAAGATGTGTTCAATTACCAATAAGTGATTGTGGTATCATATGGCCTGTCCAATTATAACCTAGACATTAAAAGCTGCATGTTCTACACTTTGCCTTACAGTGTGCAAAGATGGGTCCTTCTTCTAGACTCATCCTCAGACTTCTACATTAAGGACTCCAATAAAGGTAGTAGTCAGCTCAAGGTTTCTGACATCTCCAAACAGTTTTTCATGGAGAGAAGTGGGTTGTTGTCATATGCCATTCTGTTCACTGCTCTAAGTTGTGCAGGACTGCAGCAGATGTTCGGCTGTCATCAGGTTGGTGCTACAGGAGCAGAGATCTGTTGGACCAATCCTGTACTTGTGATATAGATGGTATCTCAACTTATTGTGACCAATGCGTAAGCGGAAAATGATGACCTGGTCTCACCTAGATAGCTGGTGATATGCATCATCTTTTATGTGATCTGGGTGTTCTCTGTCCTATTTGAACTTCAATATGGCTTTTATAGTTGTTTTAGCCATTTCATAAGTTGTCTTTATATTGTTTTGTTGCAATGCTTCCTCTTCTTTAGTAAGTTTATTATCTGCCTATTCATTGTCATTGCCTGGAATGTTGCAATAAGCTGTTATCCACTTATGCACACTTGTTTAAGCATTTGGCCAGGCTTTCAAGTGAGTTTATCAGATCCTTCAATTCCCCAGCATGGTGGCCCTTCAGGGCTGCCATCACCGAAAGGGCATCTGCAAAGATCACCATCTGTTTCTCCACACGTGCCCTGCACCCCTCCACTGCCTGCCCCAAGATGGGTCCAAGGGAGAAAATAAATTAGGAATAGGAATTTATATTTGTCTGGAATATGGTAAAAGGATATAACATCACAGAAAATACATTTATTTTCACAGAAGATGGTTGTAATTTTAAAAGCACTAGAAAAACTGAGATACATGGCCAAATTGATTTTATTCTTGTATCCAAAAGATTCAAGTCCAGTATTAATAAAGCCAAGACTAGGACTTTTCCTGGCGCCGACATTGGTAGTGATCACGACATGGTATTGATGACGCTCAAGCTTAAACTCAAAAAGAACTTTAATCAAAACAGATGTTCTCAGTTAAGATTCAATTTAGACAAACTGAAAGATCCAGAAATCGCGGGAATCTTTGAGGCAACTGTTGGAGGAAAATTCACAGCTCTCAACTTAGCTCTCAACTTTTTGGAGGATGATATCAACTCAATCACAGAGAACATGAAAGACGTGTTCATTGAATCAGCAACAGAAATACTTGGTAAAAGAAAGAAAATAAATAAACCATGGGTTACAGATGACATTCTGAAGTTATGTGATACACGGCGGGAAATGAAAAAGGTTAAGAAAGAGGTTCCTGAAGCAGCATGGCAATACAGTATGGTGAATAAAAATATTAGAAAGAAAATGAAACAGGCCAAAGAAAAATGGGTAGCTGATCAATGTGAGTCCATTAATAAGGGGCTAATAAAAGGTAACAATAAGGCAGCTTTTGACACATTAAGAAGACTATCAAAACCCCAACAGCCCAGGGTAACTGTCATAGAAGATAGCAACGGGGCTCTGCTCAATGAAAAAACAGCTGTAATGAGAAGGTGGACAGAATATTGTAAAGAATTATATAACTGTAAACTCGACACTGACTATAGCATATTAAACAACATTAAGTGCGAAAACCAGGAACTCGGAAATGCAGCAATACTACAGGAAGAAGTGGAAGAGGCTATATGTTCGATGAAAGGAGGGAAGTCACCGGGTGTGGATAATATTCCAGCAGAGCTCTTGAAATATGGAGGACCAGATATAGTAAAAATCATGACAACAATTTGCCAGAAAATATGGAGTACAAAAAAATGGCCAAAAGAGTGGACGCAGTCATTAGTAATACCGCTTCCAAAGAAAGGAAATCTAAAAATGTGCAAGAACTACAGAACCATTAGCCTTATTAGTCATCCAAGTAAGGTGATGTTAAGGATACTTTTGAACAGAATAAAACAGAAATCAGAAGAAATCTTGTCCGAGGAACAGGCTGGCTTTAGACCAAAAAGAAGTACCTCAGAACAAATCTTCAATATTAGATTACTGATCGAAAAACATCTCCAGCATCAACACGATTTATACCATAACTTCATCGATTTCACAAAAGCCTTCGATCGAGTCTGGCATGAAGGCTTATGGCAAATAATGAGAAAATTCAATTTTGATACCAACATCATAGATATCATTGAAGCACTATACAAGGACGCAAGCAGTGCTGTTTTTGCAAGCAATGACTGTAGCGAAATCTGTGAGATAATCGCTAAATTCAGTAAGATTTTACTCCTATGATAATAAATAAACCCGCCCGTGTGTGGTTGCCTGTCGTCGTCTTCTACGCTAGTAGAGCGCTGAATTTTGTACAGTGGTAATGCTTAGAAAATGATCTCGCCGTCAAATCTTACACGCTTTCCTAGTCGTCCTTGAGAATTAAAAATAACATTTTTGCAGTGTCAAGGAGTATTTGTTCCAAGACCGAGAGAGAGAAGAAGGGAGGTGGATGAAGGAGCGACAGAAGAAATGCTACCATTGTCACGAGTTTGGGTTTTGAAACGCCAAATTGTAATGAGCGCACGATAGTATTGCCTTTAGCAGATTTGAAAAACAAGACGCAAAGTCCCATGCATGCATCGTACTATATTCTCGCAGTTGAAATGTATATACACACACACAGTCAGCTCTCATTTCCTGCCTAGTAGTGTATTTCTGACGTAACCCAAACAAGTTGTTTTATTTTGAATAAAAATGATAGAGAAGGGGGGAAAGATGGCCGACTTATGGGAAAGTATATAATTGACGACTAACAGTGACGAATATGAAAATCCAAACGACAATGAATATAGCCATAAAAATCATATATAAGGATAGCTTAGAGTCTCCTGAGCAATAATATGTTTTAAAATACATAGTAGTCCAATTATTAACCAAGATATTGAAATAATACTACATATCTACGAACGGGAAGACGGATGGACTGTTGTTTTTGCTCATTCTATTTATAACATTATTTGGGGACGCAAGTTTAAAAAAGAGGCATTAGAGTGATTCACATCCGATTGGTTAGTATAGGAGTATAGGAAGGAGGGTATTGGTTGGCCCAAAAAGCTAAATATATTTTGCAGACTCACTCCTAGTATGTTTGGAGTTTTGTTTTTTTCAAATTTGAATTGAATAGCTAGACCCTCGCTGTGATTGGGCCAGTCTAGTGATATTGGCAAAAAGCTTCCAAGGCTTGTCGCCATTTGATACAAAACTGTTAGTATGCAAGCTGCGTTGAGAACAGCAGTGCTAAGATTGGAAAATAAAAAACCTTGGCAGTCTGGACGAGGGCAAAGCTGAACTTATATATTAATGCTAATGCCAGTCAACGTATGTTTGTGATATTTCCATTGAATTGTGGTAAGAACGAATTTATTAACCTTGTTATTACAAAAATTTGGTGTATGAGATACTGCTTTATTGGGAAGGTTTTACTACTAAGTACATAGGTCCCCTAGCAGACTTAGGCAGGGCCTGTGGTGTTGCTCACACGCAGTAGAACTGACATGAGTTGTATAACTTAAAATGATTTCCACAGTTACCAGTGGGAAGGCTAACCCACATTATCCTATGGGAGAGGATCATTGTTGAAGTGTCAGAGGCGGTGTAGCCATTAGGGAGAAGAATAGGAGCACTGGTATGAGATGTTATCTCAGATGAAAATGGTTGAAATGGGTTGGTCAGAGGGATCTGACCCTTTTCTTTTTATTGAATTATACCATGTATTACTTGTGGAATGATATTGTAGCGGTGTTATAAAGAATCATAACCTTGTTTCAGGGTTTTTGTTCTGGTACTAAGCTAGTGCCAGAACCCTGGTGTATTTATCTTCGTGAGAGAAATTGAAATTTTTGCTGGTACACGCTGTCTACCACACTACACCAGGGACTGTGTCAGATTAGTCATTCGGTTGAAATTTTTGCTGGTACACGCTGTCTATCACAAATCAACCCATGAAATATAGGAGATTGTCAGCATCATAACTATTACCAACAGAAAGATAAGTGCCATTGTGTCGGCACTAAGAGTTCATCCACTTGTATTAAAACATAATACATAAAATAATTGACTGTTGAATAAACATTCCACAAGATATAGAGAAAAGAGAAGGTATGATGAAAATACCCCAACTCACCATTAATTACCAGTGTTAACTTAGTCTATAGTAATACCTCACCGAATCTTTTGGCCGAATACCATCACCAACCAAGATCTGCTTACTCGTAGCAAGCAAGAGGACATGCATACCATCATAGCTGGCAGACGCTGGAGCTGGGTTGGTCATGTCCTCAGAAGAGACCCCGATGCCATCACAAGAACAGCTATGCTTTGGACCCCTGAAGGAAAGCGAAAGAGAGGCCGACCAAAAACAACTTGGCGGAGGACTGTGGAGGCTGAGATGCAAAGAATGAACCAGAGTTGGGGCACTGTACGAAGGATGGCCACCGACCGTGCAAAGTGGAATCAATTTGTTGTTGCCCTACAAGACGCCACTAGGCGTGATGGCCACTGACTGCTTTGACAGTCGGTGGTTAAGGATCGAAGAAGAAGAAGAAGAAGATAGTAATACCTAAATATAATTAGACTGTAATATTGCTTTATATGGACAGAAGATCCATTGGGGTATTTAATTTTATGTAAATAAAACCATAATTTTCATTTTGTTGTTGGTCCTGACTCAGAAAATTCTGAATCAGGGCAAATAAAATTGTAATATAGCCTATTACATAATATTCAGCCACAGACTTCTATAAGATATATCCTAGAGTGTTAGTCTGTTTGTGGTTGTTGTACTGACCCAGTCCTATTTATGTGATAGAATAAAAGTGTATTTGTATTGATTTGACTTACACTGCATTATATCTTCATTACCCTAGACACTTAGACGTAGTCACATAACTAATAAATAAAAATATAGAACCAAGTGAGATCATAGGGTGGTAGCAACTAGGTTCCCTGAAAATACTTAACCATCAACTACTAAACTCAGAGGCCTACACAGATGACCTCACTTGATAGACAAATAATATTAAATAATAACATCTATAACACCAAATCCACCACAATGACATTGGAGAATTTTTCAAAACAACTGGAGGAGTTCGCCAGGGATGTATCCTGTCCCCAGTGCTCTTTAATATATATCTAGAACATATTATGCAGGAGGCTCTCTACGATTATAAAAAACCATATCGATTGGAGGCCGACCTCTTTGCAATCTTCGTTTTGCTGATGATATCGATCTGATAGCTGGAACAGAATCAGAACTTCAAGACCTTACCTCTAGACTGGAGAAAGTAACAAGAACGTATGGGATGGAAATTAATATAGAAAAGAGCAAGATATTGGTGAATAGCCATAAGAAACATGTTCCGACCAACATTACGTTAAATGGGCAAACGTTAGAAGAAGTTAACACCTTTAAGTATCTCGGGTCCACTATATGTAGTGATGGAAGATCAAGTTAAGAAATCAAGACAAGACTTGAGATGGCCTCAGCTGCCATGACAAGGCTGAATGTGATCTGGAAAAGTAACATCAGTTTTCCTGTGGAGATCAAATTATACAAATCACTTGTATTATCTATTCTCTTGTATGGATGTGAGGACTGGACACTCGCTGCAGATACAGAGCGAAGGATTCAGGCTTTCGAGCATAAATGTTATAGAAGAATTTTGCGCATTTGCTATAAAGAGCACAAAACAAATGTCTATGTTAGAGAGAAGATAAACACCTATGCAGGCCACCAAGAACCACTTTTGTCAGTAGTGAAACATCGAAAGCTTGCCTGGTTTGGGCATGTAACTCGTCATGACTCCCTTTCAAAAACGATCCTCCAGGGAACAGTCGAAGGTAAACGGAGAAGAGGAAGGCAAAAAAAATCCTGGGCTGATAACATCAAAGAATGGGCAGGACATGGTTTTTCCACACTTGTACACATTGCTGAGGACAGAGAGCAATGGAGGATCCTGTCTGCTGATGCTTCCACCATGGCACCCCTACAACCCATGACGGGTTACGGGTTGAGATGATGATGAGAAATCTTTTCTATGAACCCTTCTTAAAAACTGACAATTTTAACAGACTGACTTTCAGCTATTCAAGAGACTAATGTGAATGAAGTAGACCAGATATAGTGGAGTAGATACAAATACATACCTATACTTGAGAGGATGTTCAGTTAAAAAGCTTGGGTACCTTCTTATGTTGGCAATGAAGGAAATAAAAAGCGTAATTAAAAGAATAGTGACATGAATGACCGTAGAGTAATAAAGAAGTCTGAAAGGCAGATATACCTATAAGTTGTTCAAGACTCCGAAAAGGATGCGTCAAGTATCTAGTGAACTAAAAGTTCCCACTAATAAGACACTACTTAGACTACAACTGGAAATAGGCTATTTGAATAGATGAAACTTACTGTGCAGAATGTCTACAAGACAATAATACAAAGCATGTCCTACTAAAATATAAGAAGTATGAACAACAGAGAATACCAATATTAGACTATTTAAAGGCATTCAATTTGCCTGTAACAGTTGAACAGGTGTTGAGAATAGACAGACCTAGAAATAAACAATATAGTAAAACAGCAAGAGCAAGAGCACAAATTTATTTATAAGGATCAGTGAGGGTATGGTGGGAAATTGAATGTCTAGTGAAGTCCTCATAATACATACTGACAATGGAAAAAGGAACAGTCACTTGGGTATCATTCAGAACACCCCAGGTTTTCCCACCCTCATCTCCCTAATTAACACTTAGATAGGTATGAGGAGACTACCATTTTAGGACATAAAAAAAAACACAAGCACGCCCACACAATTTGATTTACTCTATTTACAATAACTGGAAAGGAGAAATGATATCATGATCACGTACTGGCAATTAAAAATATTATCTGGAATTAGACACACTATATATCCTAATTATAACCCATAAGAGGATGTACAGGAAATTTTCTTTTTCGATTAAATTAAAAAAAAAAGGCATGTCAAAGTTTCAATGTTCTACATGTATCCTACTTCCTGCAACTGTCATTGGAAGATTAATTTTCCATTTCATGCATTATAATCTATTATCTAGTTCATATTTGTAGCAATATTACTGCAGACAACACAGCTGAAAGTAAAATGAATATTTACCACTAAGTGAGAACGAAGAATCTTGCATGTTGCGTGCTCCTCCACGAGTGGGTGGTCTATTATGAAATTCATTCGTGTGGTCAGGGAAAATTGGATTCTCAGAGTGTCTGCTGAAAACCTGAATGTTTTCTAGCTTGATTTCAACTACAGGACCAGTATAGGGCTCTCTTTCCACAATCCGGGGTGTGTATACCTAGAAACATAGCAAAATATAAATAAGTGTGTCCCAAATGCACAATTAGATCATATATGATATCTGTCAATGCAGAAGTAATGAAACTAAACGTATATAAACCTGATTTCATATATATCAGTAACTCCAGTAAATACAAATCTGAATAAAAATAGCATATTTCAATGTTGTCATTTTACTATTACAATGAAGATTGGCTAATGCTTAAAAATGTTAAAATGTAACAGATTAGATCAAATGCCCTCTTTGTACTGAAGTATGACTGTAATGGATTTCCAATACTTGCCATCACTTACCTTCATGGTAAATTGCAATAGATTACTTCCCATACACTTCTCGTTTCCTTTACATTCATAATGTTGTCATTCTCTTGCCCATTTGCATTGTACCTTTCCTTTACCCATGGTATTAAATAAAGCTTCTTGTTCAAATTATTTTACCTAACTAGTTTTGATCCCTTTCATTATTTCCATTAGCAATCCTAGTGGTTGCAGCTCGCTGTGGAGTAAGACCTTCAATATATTTAAGCCATGCCCTCCTGTCCTGTGTCACCTATTCGCTTCATATCTTCTCTATCCTATTTGTGTCTGCCTCCAGCTCTCTTCCCCAAGTGCTTTTGATATCTCTCTATTTCTTCTTCTTCTTCTTCTTGCGATCGCATCTTTGATGTTTACACCGTCAGACGAGTTCTCATGATGAATTCGACTGTTGTTTGAAGTTCCTCTTTAGCTCCATATAGCTTTGAGTTTAGTGTTGAGTCATTGGGCCAGTATATCTTTCTTAACTGGTCATACAGAGGACAATCCTGTAGAACATGCTCAGCAGTTTGTTCGTTTAATCCACATGTGCACAGTGGTGAAGCAGACAATCGTAGCTTGTGCATGTGTTTATTCAGTTTGTTATGCCCTGTCCTGAGGCGAAAAATAGTTATCTGTCCCTGCCGGTCGAGAGTGTGATAGTCATCTTTGGGTTGGTTCTGTTCTCTTCTGATAGTCTGGATAGCTCTCTTTTTCTCAAAGTATGTGACTTCATTATCTTCTTGGTCACATTCTCCTCCCTTTTTTGCAAGTTTATCTGCCTTTTCATTTCCGGGTACACCACAATGAGATGGTACCCACTGAAGTATGGTTCTCTTTTTGGCAGCTACCTTGTTTAGTTCATTTCTCAGATGCGGGAGTTTACCACCCTTGAGAGCTTGCAGGACAGACAGTGCATCTGTGAGGATGACTACCTGGTGGCAGTCAGAGTTGGTGTTATAAATCATATTTGCAGCTTGCTCTAGAGCTTGAACCTCAGCTGTATAGTTGGAACAGAATTTACCAGTGGGAATGTGCCTAGTCTCATAGTGGTTGTCAGGATATGAGATAAAGATACCGGCACCTCCATTCCTAACAGCATTAGTTGCTGATCCATCTGTATAGGCATGTATCCATGATTGATCGGGATAGCTTTCTTGGATCATACTCAATGTAGCAGTTCGTTTTTGCAGATCATTATACTCACATCCACTTGTGAGACCACTGACTGATGTATTAATTTGGAGGGCACTGCTGGCCTGCTCCCATGGTACAGGGTATAGGGTGGGCTTCAGTGGTGTTGTCTTCATGGATAGGTCTTCTTGATGCTGTCTTATAAGTCTTTTTCCCCGATGCACAAAGCTGCTACGCTTTAGACGTCCCAATGCCAGATCATCTAGTCTTGCCTTCATTGGGTGCATTGGCATACTGTTGTACTTTTCCATCTGGATCATGGTTTTTGTGTCTCTTCTATGGGACAATGTCTGTAATCCAGCAACCTTCTGCATCTCTGTTATTGGTGTAGTTTTCATGGCTCCTGTAATGAGCCTGAGAGCTTGATTTTGCACCTTGTCCAAAGACTGCAGATGTGAGTTAGCAGCTGATGACCATGCTGCTGAGCTAAACTCTAAGTGTGGTCTTATTACTCCATTATAAATCTTCTTTAGATTTCGTTCATTTGCTCCCCAGTTGGTACCTGCTAATTTTCTGAGTATGCCTAGTCGTCTTCGGGCCTTTCCTTCTGCATTTTCAATATGCTTATTCCATGTAAGCCTTTGGTCAAATGTCACCCCAAGATAGGTGGGGTAGCTTTCTTCCTTGATCACGGTTGTCCCTAGGTGTATGTTAGCTGATTTGTCCTTGGGGGCGAGGGAGAACAGTGTTGTGGAGGTTTTGTCTGTGTTTATTGTGATAAGCCATTTCTCTGCCCATGACACTAGCATGTCTGCTGCCCGCTGCATTCTATAATTTGCTGTGGTGACATTTTCATCAGCGCACCAGAGTACTAGGTCATCTGCATATAAGGCAGCTTTAACTCCTGCAGGGAGATCTTTCACCAGGTCATTGATGTAAACAAGGAAGAGTGTTGGGGAAATTACTCCTCCTTGAGGTACCCCCTGATGGAGCAACACTTTTCTGCTCTGCAGACCGTCAAGAGTGACTCTAGTTCTCCTGTTATGCAAGTATGACTGGATCCATTTCATCATGTTGCCTTGGATTCCACTTCTCCTAAGTTTTGCAATGAGGCCATCTTTCCACACCTTGTCAAAGGCCTGCTTGAAGTCGACCCAGATCGTTAGGACCTTTTTCTTCTCCTGGAAGGCATCTTCTATTGCTTGAGACAAGTAAGTAACTTGGTCTTCTATACTGTAGCATTCTCTAAATCCAGCTTGTTCCGGCACCAGGATCTGCTCAGACTCTAAATACCATTTCAATCTGTGGTTGACTATTCGCTCCATAGTCTTCCCAACACAGCTTGTGAGACTGATTGGCCGGTAACTTGCAGCCTCGGTCTTACATTTCCCTTTCTTTAGTATGGGTATTGTGATGGCTTCTCTCCATACTTGGGGTACCGTTCCTTTCAACCAGCTGTGGTTGAATATCTCAAGCAGTTTTGTCTTTGCTGCTGAGCTCAGATTTACTAGCATTTCGTTGCTGATTTTGTCTGGGCCGGGTGACTTTTGAAACTTAAGCTTGGAAATAGCCTTCTGTAGTTCTCCTAGTGTGATGGGTTCCCTCATTGGGGCAGGAGTATCTGTCTGTCCCATGGTTGCCAGTATTTCTTTTCTTATCTCTCTCTGATGATCTATGTTAATGGGTAAGTTGCTTTCTGAACTGTATCTTCTAGCAAACAAGTCTGCAGCTTGTTTTCCTCTGAAAAGTTTGCCACCTTCATCCAATGTGATAGTCTGCCTAGGTGAGGAACGCTCTTCATTTAGAGACTTGACTAATCTCCAAAGTTTCCTGCCGTCTTTCTCAAGGTTCAGCGATGCCGTTTTAGTTCTCCAGCTTTTCCGTTTTTCTTCTAGCTTTGTTCTCTGAAACTCTGCTACAGCCTTTTTCCATTTGTTGTGAGTTTCAAGTGAAGGCTGAGACTCTGCGTCCTTTCTAGCCCTGTCCATAGCTTCCTGACGTTCTTGGAGTGTGCTGGACCAGTATGGTATGTAGTTACGCCGGCATCCTTTGGGAATGGTTTCTTTTGCAGCTTGTAGTATGCATCTGTTGAAGTCTTTTACCACTTCATTAATGTCTCTGTTCTGTACCTTGAGGGTAGACAGCAGCGTGTTCACCTGATGCCTGAATAAACCCCAGTTGGCTTTTTTGTAGTTCCATCTTGTAATGGCTGGGCCTGTACTGAGAGTTGCACTCTGGACAGTAAGAAAGATTGGGCGATGGTCGCTTCCCCCTAGTTGGTCTCCTACTTCTCTACTAATAGATCCAGCTATATCTGGTGTGGAGAAGGCAAGATCTGGTGTTGAAGTTGTGTGCCATCCTCTGGAGTAGAAGGTAGGAGTATCTGTGGCATTATTGACTAGGATTAGGGAGTGATCATCTTGCCAAGTTTCAACCTCTTCACCTCTGTGATCCAGATGGTTATAGCCCCAGCTCTGGGAGTGGCTATTAAAGTCTCCAACTGCTATAAAGTTGGTGGCTGGTACCTGTATAGAGCTGAGACTCAGGGGTTTGTTGTTCGGACAGTAATAGTTCAGGAGTTCTATTTCCATCTTGTCTACCTTTATCTGCAACAGCTGATATTCTGCTCCATCCATGAAGGTTTTCCTTTCGTGTGCAGGAATGTTATTCCTTACAAGAGTAAGTACTCCTCCTTTTCGTCTATCTTGTCTGTCGGATCTGAAGCATTGATATCCCCTTATTTTAAAGGTTTGATCTGCTTTCAAGTGAGTCTCTTGGATACAGCAAACACTGACTTGCTTCTCATACAAGATGTTTTCCAGCTCTGTCTTTTTGCTGTATCCAGCCTGCTTGCTGTTCACTCCCTCTGCATTCCAGTGCATCATGACAAGTGGCACTCTGGGTTTCTCTTTTTCTGTTTTGTTTTGGTCAGTAGTTCTCCTCCGCCGTCTGCTGACTCCACAAGACGGTCTAGAGGGTCCTCCAGTAGCTGAGGGTGGGCTCTGTCGAGGCTCAGAGCCCGGCACTGCACCTGCCTGGTGGAGCTCCACAGGGCGAGCACCAGTACGAGATTTATTTGACGGTGTACTCTCCATAAAAAAAAAAGCGAGTTGCGTGATACTGTGGTTTCCGGTGCGCCTTCTGGCCCAGTATCTACGACTTTAGCACCTGTTCAACGGGAGAGTGGGCTCATCCCTAATCTGTTTATGTTCCCAGTAGTAGACTATTCGCAAGCAGCCTGGGGGTGTCACTGCTCTGCGTGGACCTTGTTTACCGAGGCGGCGTCCGAGCTCGTATGGTGAAATGGTTTCGTTATCTTCAAAATTTACCTGTCTTTCCCATGGCTTTTCTGCCATCCTGCAACTTTGAGTTAGGGAGTTCTGAGCTCCAGTCTCTTTCCCAGGCATTTTATCCTGGCCTGGCACGCATACAGAGGACCCCACTTCTGGTTCTAAGTTAGCAGTTGGGGATAGGTGGGGTAGCACACTGTGCATTCCCCGTCATCCAGGGGGCTCTCCAACTATGCAGAGCTTGCACAATGCTGTGCTCTGGTTCTGGGCTCTCCCAAGGAATCCTCACGTCCTGCACAGAGCCACTTCCAGATACCCACCACCTGCCAACTCTCCATTGTAGAAATCTCCTGCATGCGGCCATCCAGTCAAGAGCCAGTATTAAGTCTGGTGCCCAAGTGATCCCCCCAAGCTCAGTGTGCAATGCTGGGTTCTCATCATGCTGCAACACAGGGGGGATTGTGATGCTCAGCCATCTCTCTCAACTCTGCACCGATAAGTGACATCGGGGACTTAACTGTGCCTCAGTACTGGGAGGCCCCGTTTCCGGGTACACCACACACAGCCAATTGAGGCAACGGTCGCCGTGGGCGTGTCTTCAGTGGGGAAGTTGTGGAGTCTTCCTGTCCATGTTCTTGCACATCCTAACACTGCCCGCAAGACATCGGAGGTTTGGAAAGTGACCTTCTCTGCTTTTTTGAGCCGGGGTGGGCTCCCCGGGCAAGTCTCGATGGGGATCGGGACGTGTCCACGCGCCAGTGGGCCCAGCATCGGCCGCATCTGATGGAGGACTTGCTCTGCCAGGTTTGAGTTAGTAAATTCCAACTAGGTCATCTTCATGGCATTGTGATGCTGGGGTGCCTGTGGATTTCCTACCGCCCTGAGTAGGAGCCAGAAGTGTACTGTGCCAGCTCTGGGGGAGATAAAGGGGGTGTTTCTGCATCTCCTTGTGATACGTAGCCAAGGTAGGGCTCACAGTGCTCTTTCCCCGCCACCAAATTGCCTGCTGGTTACGACGAGTTCTCCGAGGCTCTAGGCATGTGACCAAAGAGTTGAAGACAATAGGATCGTCACGTCCTGAGTCTCTGTGCCTGTACGATGGGTTCCGATCTTCCGGGAGCAGTCCACACTCGTTCCCACTCCCAAGACTTGTTCAGTATCTATCTGGATCCTTCCCACCCACAGAGGGCGTGTACGGTGTAGTGCACCGGTTTTATTATCGAGGTTTGCTCCTCTAGATCCGTTGTGTTTAGCCTGAGGATTCGCACCCTCAGTTACCAGGACTACCTCGAGGAGGGTGTGGCTCTTCACTACGCACAACGATCTTGGGGTATGAGAGGTTTTGCTAGGCCAAGAGACTAACACCGCAATGGTCGCTCCTTTCATGAACAAGAATTCACTAGGCCTAGGGTGAAGCAAGGGGGGAAACCCACTACCCACAACACCAACACATCATACCCCCTGTCTGTAAAAGACTTTGCCCCTCTCTATTTCTTTTACTTTGGGAAGTGCCAGGACAAGGACAGTCTTTTACGCTATCTTGTAATTTCCTCAACGTTGCCTTAATATATTCTATTCAAGGTCAAAATTTCCTCACCTCTTGTTCCACTAGTATTTGTCTGATTTCCCCCATTACTTCCATAGTGGTGATCTTGTTATACCATTTCAACCCTTCTGTTTTATGCATGCACCTGCTTATGAAAGTCTATAACCTTTTGGTATAGCTTTTATTGATCTCCTTGTCACAGAGCCATGCAAGAGGACTGTGTTGTAAATTCTGATTTTTGTGTTGGACTTGATTTCTCATCATCATCAGCTGCCATCTCCACAACGAAGGTTGGCTGTAAAGGATCTCCAACGTCTTCTGTCTCTTGTCTTGGTGATGCACTCTGATAGGCTCTTCCCTGTCCATCTCTTGATGTTATCTTCCCACTTATAGAGCTATCTTCCTCTTGCACGTTTGCCTTTACCTCTCCCTTCTATTATGGTCTTCTGCAAGGTGTTATGCCTTTTTTTGTGGCCAAAGTACTTTAGCTGCCGAACTTTGATCTCCCTCATTAGTTCTCTTTTCATACCTAGATTTTCTAGGACCTCCTTATTTGTTTTCTTCTCTTTCCATGAGATACGCCCCATTCTTCTATATATCCACATTTCAAGAGCCTCAGTTCTTTCTTCCAAATGCTTATTCATCGTCCATGTTTCTGCACCATACAGAAATGCAGAATATATATAACACTTTATGATTCTCAGTTTTAATTTGTGAGATAACTGTTTTGATGTCAGTAAATGTTTCATGTTGTTGAATGTAGCCTTGGCCATTTCTATTCTCTTCCTGATTTCTGTTTCACATCTGCCATCTTCTGTTATTATATGACCAAGATATACATAGCTCTTGACCGTGACTTGTTCCAGGGTTTTCTCATTTACGCTTATCTTTAATGTGGGTTTATCGTCTGTTTTGCTAATTATCATAGTTTTTGTTTTCTCAGTATTAATGTCGAGTCCATATTCATGACTTATACTGTTCACTTGCTTCACTAGTTCTTGTAACTCCTGTTCGCTTTCAGCTAACAACACGGTATCATCTGCATATCTAAGGTTGTTTATTGACCTTCCACTGATGTTTAGTCCTGGTATTTCCTGTATCTGAAAATTTTTTCGGTGTATAAATTAAATAGGCAGGGGGACAGCACACAACCTTGTCTGACACCTCTTTTTGTGTCTATGTATGGTGAATAATTCCTTCCAGATCTTACTGTGGCAGTTTGCTCCCAATAAAGGTTACTGAGTATTCTTATATCTTTTCCATCAATACCTATGTCTTCGAGGCATTCAATTATTTTCTCATGATGGACTCTGTCAAAAGCCTTCTTATAGTCAATGAAGCACATGTACATACTTTTTTGGACCTCTGTATATTTTTCTGCTAAATATTCTTAGGCAAAATATTGCCTCTCTTGTTCCACTGTTCCGTCTAAAACCAAACTGCTCTTCTTGGATTTCGCTGTCTACCTTCCTTTTTTATTCTTTCCTGTATGATTTTGAGTAGTATCTTAATTGCATGACTCATCAGGCTGATTGTTCTGAAGTCTGAACATTCTGTTGCATTAGGTTTTTTGGGCAATGTTATATATACTGTTCAAAAAAAGAAACGTAACATTATTGCAGTGGTAATGGACACCAAATTTCAAACTTGTACCAAAATTTTATTTTACGGAATTAATGTTTCAATCTTGGCATGAAGAAACTTTCAGACTTTAACAATGAAATGATGTTCATTAAATTTGGTTTGGACTTTTATTCTTTGCGACTGAGGCCTCCGTTTCAGTAAGGTGTATGGCCTCCTCTGGCCTCTATCAGAGAACGACATCTCCTTGACATGGATCCGATTAGCCGTTGGATCTGTTGTTGTGGGATGGCTGCCCACTCTTCCCGCAGTGCAAAAGACAACTGTCGGAGATTGGCTGGAGCCACGTCTCGCTGGTGGAGTTGTCTGTCGAGTTCATCCCATAAGTGTTCTATGGGGTTCATGTCTGATGACATGGCTGGCCACGGAATGGTCTGGACTAGAGGTGGGCAAATCGACGCACTTCGCTGTTGAGACAGTCGGCTCACTGATTTAAACTGTGTCGAAACAGTGTGTCGATGCAACGGCACAATTGCCCGCATCGGGGAGAAAGAAGTCTCTAATAGACAGTACCGTATACATTACTATACATGAACTGTTTTTACTTGCGCGCTTCTGTCGTGTGTGAAAATCTATGGCATTTCGTGTGACCACAATTCAATATTTTTACACAAGTCTTCATTATGATGAAATAAAATGGAGATATGATGATAGCTGCAGTATATGTGAAAATAATAAAAAACATCTTTGCCCATCTTGATTTTATCCAATGCTGCCTTCAGTTCTTCCATCTTTATGTCATCTTTACCATCATTGGTTTTCTCTTCTGTGCTAGTGGTTATCATTTCTGATGCTTCACCACGCTCATCATCCAGGAGTTCTGAGAAATATTCTTTCCATTACTTCCTTCAGGGCAGTAAGCAATTTGCCTTGCTTGTCCTTTATAAATTTGAGAGGGCATTGTTTTTCCTTCCTCATGTTCTTTAGGGTCTTATAGAACAATTTCTGGTTTTCTTGTGCATCTTTTTCTAGCTTTTCTCCAAATTCTTCCCAGGACTTCTGTTTTGCTGCTAGCACTTTGTTCTTTGCTTCTGTTCTGAGTGTCGCATATTCTCTATATTTTTCCATTTGTCCTGTTGTGTTTTTAGCTCCTAAGTATTGTTTCCATGCCATTTTCTTCTCTCTTATTTTCTCTTTGACTTCCTCTGTCCACCAAGGTGTCCTCTTTCTCTTGTTCACAAGTCGGACTTCACCGCATGCTTCTGCAGCAGCTGTCTTTATGATATCCTTGAATTTAATCCAGAGGGTTTCCAAGTCATCAGGTCGTTCTTCTGTGTTGCTCACCGCTGCAGCAATAAGCCCCTGATATCTGGTCTTAATTTCTGGCTCTCTCAGCTTGTAGGTCCTAATGCTCATTTCTCCTGCTCGTTTACTTGGTTTCTTGCGTGATGTTGGACAGTTCCTAGGCTGAGCAACTCTTTCAGTTGTTCGTTTGATTGTTAGCAGGTAGTGATCACTTCCAATCTCTGGCCCCCTCCAGACTCTTGCATCTCCGATATATCTGAATGAGCTTCTCCGAACAATGGCATAGTCGATCACTGACTTCTCATTCTTGGTTGGTTCACATCTAGTGTATGCATGTATGCGCTTATGGGGGAACTTTGTGTTTGTAATGATCAGATTCTGCTCATTGCAGAATCTAAGGAGTCGCTTTCAATTGTCATTGAGAGTATCTTCTCCATATCTTCTGATAACTCCACCCCATCTAGCATGGTCATTTCCAACTCTGGCATTGAAATCTCCGAGCATAATAATTTCATCTAGGCAGTCATCCTATGAAGCAGCTCGAAGAATTCCTCCTTGACCTCTGCTCTCTCATCCTCATTTGGCCCATGCACTATGACCAGGTTGACTGTGGTTTCTCCTTCTTTTAGTTTTACAACCATAATGCGCTCTGAGACAAAGTTCCATCCCTTGATACTATCTTTTTGGTTTTTGGCCACAATGCAACTCACGCCCCCTTTAGCTCTTTCAGATGTGGGTACACCACTGTAGAGCAGCGTGTTGCCATCGAGATCCATGACTCCTTATCCTTTTTTCTTTGTTTCCGTTATAGCCAGGATTTCTAGTTCTGCTTTCCTCATCTCTTCTTTCCCATTTATACTTCTTGTGTTCCAAGTTCCATAAGTCGTAGTCTGTTCCAGTTCGTCGCCTTTAGAATCAGCCCGGTTTTCTCTCTTGTAGGCCGCCCTCCTCCTCCTTCACCCGGGCTTGGGACCGGCCTAGGCGGAGTTCTGACTGCTGGCATGACACTCAATGTCTTATCTGCCTAAGTTGTTGAATGTATTATTTGGTCATTCCTATTTTTGTCTTAATTTATGTTTCACTAACATTCCATACTCATTATAACAACAACAACATTTTTTAAAAACTGGTCAAAAATGGATGTAACACAGAATATGAACTTGAAAGAAATAGAAACTGGAGAAGAGAAGAATGAGGGATAGGCAGGCTTGTTTCTGTAGCAAGAAACAATTAGGCTTGACCTGTTGAAGAGGAGAAGGCAGAAAAAAAGATGAAGATTGAAAAGAAGACAAAGAAGAAGTATAAGCAGAATAAGAAGAGGAAGAAAAAATAAAGTAGATGAAGAGAAAGAGGAAGAAGGAGGAAAAATATAGCAGCACAGTTCTACTAAAGTAAGAAAATGTAGAAACCCACCTTATCTCTGGTGCCCACACGACCAAAAACATACTGTGAGTTAGGTGACATTGGAACAAATCTGCCAAGTCCTTGGGTCACTTTCAGCTGTAACAAATATTGAATTCTTTGACTGTTTGGTCATTGAAGTACACATTTTCCCTAATAAACATGTCGTTAATCATAAAAAATCTTCACAATAAAATGTGATTGCTCAGCTATTAATTAGCTTAAAAAAATACTATATTAATTATGTTCTTTCTCTTTTGCAGTCAGACTTCCACATTAATGACTCTAATAAAGATATTAGTCAGCTCAAAGTCCCTGACATCTCCAAACAGTTTTTCATGGAGAGAAGTAGGTTGCTGCCATAGGCTACTCCGTTCACTGCTGTATATTGGGGAGGACTGCAGCAAATGTTCGGCTGTCATGGGGTTGATGTCACAGGTGCAGACATCTGTTGTACCAATCCTGTACTTGTGGCAATACAGTATGGTGAATAAAAATATTAGAAAGAAAATGAAACAGGCCAAAGAAAAATGGGTAGCTGATCAATGTGAGTCCATTAATACGGGGCTAATAAAAGGTAACAGCAAGGCAGCTTTTGACACATTAAGAAGACTATCAAAACCCCAACAGCCCAGGGTAACTGTCATAGAAGATAGCAATGAGGCATTGCTCAATGAAAAACAGCTGTAATGAGAAGGTGGACAGAATATTGTAAAGAATTATATAACTGTAAACTCGACACTGACTATAGCATATTAAACAACATTAAGTGCGAAAACCAGGAACTCGGAAATGCAGCAATATTACGGGAAGAAGTGGAAGAGGCTATATGTTCGATGAAAGGAGGGAAGTCACCGGGTATGGATAATATCCCAGCAGAGCTCTTGAAATATGGAGGACCAGATATAGTAAAAATCATATCAACAATTTGCCAGAAGATATGGAGTACAAAAAAATGGCCAAAAGAGTGGAAGCAATCATTAGTAATACCGCTTCCAAAGAAAGGAAATCTAAAAATGTGCAAGAACTACAGAACCATTAGCCTTATTAGTCATCCAAGTAAGGTGATGTTAAGGATACTTTTGAACAGAATAAAACAGAAATCAGAAGAAATCTTGTCCGAGGAGCAGGCTGGCTTTAGACCAAAAAGAAGTACACCAGAACAAATCTTCAATATTAGATTACTGATCGAAAAACATCTCCAGCATCAACACGATTTATACCATAACTTCATCGATTTCACAAAAGCCTTCGATCGAGTCTGGCATGAAGGCTTATGGCAAATAATGAGAAAATTCAATTTTGATACCAACATCATAGATATCATTGAAGCACTATACAAGGACGCAAGCAGTGCTGTTTTTGCAAGCAATGACATTGGAGAATTTTTCAAAACAACTGTAGGAGTTCGCCAGGGATGTATCCTGTCTTCAGTGGTCTTTAATATATATCTAGAACATATTATGCAGGAGGCTCTCTACGATTATAAAACAACCATATCGATTGGAGGCCGATCTCTGTGTAATCTACGTTTTGCTGATGATATCGATCTGATAACTGGAACAGAATCAGAACTTCAAGACCTTACCTCTAGATTGGAGAAAGTAACAAGAACGTATGGGATGGAAATTAATATAGAAAAAAGCAAGATATTGGTGAATAGCCATAAGAAACATGCTCCGACCAACATTATGTTAAATGGGCAAACGTTAGAAGAAGTTAACACCTTTAAATATCTCGGGTCCACTATATGTAGTGATGGAAGATCAAGTAAAGAAATCAAGACAAGACTTAAGATGGCCTCAGCTGCCATGACAAGGCTGAATGTGATCTGGAAAAGTAACATCAGTTTTCCTGTGAAGATCAAATTATACAAATCACTTGTATTATCTATTCTCTTGTATGGGTGTGAGGGCTGGACACACACTGCAGATATGGAGCGAAGGATTCAGGCTTTCGAGCATAAATGTTATAGAAGAATTTTGCGCATTTGCTATAAAGAGCACAAAACAAATGTCTATGTTAGAGAGAAGATAAACACCTATGCAGGCCACCAAGAACCACTTTTGTCAGTAGTGAAACGTCGAAAGCTTGCCTGGTTTGGGCATGTAACTCGTCATGACTCCCTTTCGAAAACGATCCTCCAGGGAACAGTCGAAGGTAAACGGAGAAGAGGAAGGCAAAGAAAATCCTGGGCTGATAACATCAAAGAATGGACAGGACCCGGTTTTTCCACACTTGTACGCATTGCTGAGGATAGAGAGCAGTGGAGGACCCCGTCTGCTGATGCTTCCACCATGGCACCCCTACGACCCATGACGGGTTACGGGTTGAGATGAGATGATGATATTTATTAGTGGTTATACCACACAGTTATAAACACTGTTCTAAGCCCAAAGGCTACACACAAGACTCTGCGTAACTAGCCTAACGCGTCATACAGCGCCACACACGAACTATCTCATTTTATTTAGTAGAGGTGTTACATGGTGCGACCATCTGAATCAAGTTCAAACCAAAATGCTCACAGACCCTGCAACAATCCTCAACATCATCCCCCTCGATCCCAAACGTGACACTTGTGAGAGTGGTGGAGTCAAAGTACACGTACGTAATTAAAGTGGAGTATATACTAACAATAACTGTTGTTATTATTATCCCACTTCTGACACCAATTTATGTTGCAGACTTTCGTCTTATATAGTTGGGCTAATATTATGTTTTACTTCATGCATTATAAATTCATCTGATCTGTCTATCACGGAGTATCTTTCTGCTGCAACATTGGGTTTATCTTTGTTATTTTGATAGTTTAGTATCAGCGTTTCTTTCATTAAACTTCATGTATACATATTGACTGTCAGTGTTTATTATTTCAATCACTAGTAGCTTGACATAGTGTTGTCTTCTGTTGAGTATGTTTTCTTGAACCAACCTTGAAGGTTAACGGCCAATAGTCATGTAACATAACTAAAACTTTCAGAAGACTTCAGGGAACAAGTCTCGTTCTGACGACTCAACATTTTTAATAATAATTCATCGTTCATAATGTATTTCAACAATAAAACGTTTCACATTGAAGAAACTTGCTATCACAGTTTAAAGTTTCTATCTGATCAGACACTGCAAGTCGGTCAGGTAACCGTTGTACATATTGTTCATGTCTTTGACCAAATCTATTTTATCAGCATTTGGCATAATTATTATATTTCTGCTACTAGTGACATGAAGGAGTGATCCACACATTGAAAACTCTTGTCTATAATATTAATTCACTTTTGGCATTCATAGCCGGGCTCTATCAGCCGTTACACATTATATCTGAGCTTGTATTTTACGACTTTCGCGTCTAATAATTCCGACTTACATAACTCCGGACTCAATGGTCCTTACACATTATTTATTATTGCTTTACCAGCATTATATTAATGGTTAGATATATTCATTAGTGGTTATACCACACAGTTATAAACACTGTTCTAAGCCCAAAGGCTACACACAAGACTCTGCGTAACTAGCCTAACGCGTAATACAGCGCCACACGTGAACTCTCATTTTATTTAGTAGAGGTGTTACATAGTGCGACCATCTGAATCAAGTTCAAACCAAAATGCTCACAGACCATGCAACAATCCTCAACATCATCCCCCTCGATCCCAAACGTGACACTTGTGAGAGTGGTGGAGTCGAAGTACACATACGTAATTAAAGTGGAGTATATACTAACAATAACTGTTGTTATTATTATCCCACTTCTGACATCAATTTATGTTGCAGACTTTCGTCTTATATAGTTGGGCTAATATTATGTTTTACTTCATGCATTATAAATTCATCTGATCTGTCTATCACGGAGTATCTTTCTGCTGCAACATTGGGTTTATCTTTGTTATTTTGATAGTTTAGTATCAGCGTTTCTTTCATTAAACTTCATGTATACATATTGACTGTCAGTGTTTATTATTTCAATCATTAGTAGCTTGACAGAGTGTTGTCTTCTGTTGAGTATGTTTTCTTGAACCAACCTTGAAGGTTAATGGCCAATAGTCATGTAACATAACTAAAACTTTCAGAAGACTTCAGGGAACAAGTCTCGTTCTGACGACTCAACATTTTTAATAATAATTCAATGTTCATAATGTATTTCGACAATAAAACGTTTCACATTGAAGAAACTTGCTATCACAGTTTAAAGTTTCTATCTGATAAGACATTGCACGTCTGTCAGGTAACCGTTGTACATATTGTTCATGTCTTTGACCAAATCTATTTTATCAGCATTTGGCATAATTATTATATTTCTGCTACTAGTGACATGAAAGAGTGATCCATACATTGAAAACTTGTCTATAATATTAATTCACTTTTGGCATTCATAGCCGGGCTCTATCAGCCGTTACACATTATATCTGCGCTCGTATTTTATGACTTTCGCGTCTAATAATTATTGCGTTTAATAATTCCGACTTACATAACTCCGGACTCAATGGTCCTTACACATTATATATTATTGCTTTACCAGCATTATATTAATGGTTAGATATATTCATTAGTAGTTATACCACACAGTTATAAACACTGTTCTAAGCCCAAAGGCTACACACAAGACTCTGCATAACTAGCCTAACGCGTCATACAGCGCCACACGTGAACTATCTCAATTTATTTAGTAGAGGTGTTACATGGTGCGACCATCTGAATCAAGTTCAAACCAAAATGCTCGCAGACCATGCAACAATCCTCAACATCATTCCCCTCGATCCCAAACGTGACACTTGTGAGAGTGGTGGAGTCGAAGTACACATATGTAATTAAAGTGGAGTATATACTAACAATAACTGTTGTTATTATTATCCCACTTCTGACACCAATTTATGTTGCAGACTTTCGTCTTATATAGTTGGGCTAATATTATGTTTTACTTCATGCATTATAAATTCATCTGATCTGTCTATCACGGAGTATCTTTCTGCTGCAACATTGGGTTTATCTTTGTTATTTTGATAGTTTAGTATCAGCGTTTCTTTCATTAAACTTCATGTATACATATTGACTGTCAGTGTTTATTATTTCAATCATTAGTAGCTTGACAGAGTGTTGTCTTCTGTTGAGTATGTTTTCTTGAACCAACCTTGAAGGTTAATGGCCAATAGTCATGTAACATAACTAAAACTTTCAGAAGACTTCAGGGACAAGTCTCGTTCTGACGACTCAACATTTTTAATAATAATTCAATGTTCATAATGTATTTCGACAATAAAACGTTTCACATTGAAGAAACTTGCTATCACAGTTTAAAGTTTCTATCTGATAAGACATTGCACGTCTGTCAGGTAACCGTTGTACATATTGTTCATGTCTTTGACCAAATCTATTTTATCAGCATTTGGCATAATTATTATATTTCTGCTACTAGTGACATGAAAGAGTGATCCATACATTGAAAACTTGTCTATAATATTAATTCACTTTTGGCATTCATAGCCGGGCTCTATCAGCCGTTACACATTATATCTGCGCTCGTATTTTATGACTTTCGCGTCTAATAATTATTGCGTTTAATAATTCCGACTTACATAACTCCGGACTCAATGGTCCTTACACATTATATATTATTGCTTTTACTTACTTAGTCGTTCCCCTTCTACCGTGAGGTGTAGAGGTTTGGAAGAGAGAGCGCCAGACCATCCCGCCAGACCATCCCACCGGCCGTCTTCCCCCCGGCCCGGCCCCACTCCAGTCCCCGATCCGCCAAAGACTGTCCAATGTTGTCCTCCCAGCGGACTCTGGGTCGTCCTCGGGGTCTGGATCCTTGGCTCTTTGTTTCCCATGCTTGTCGTGGTATCCGATCTTCTCCCACTCTGCAGACATGGCCAAACCATCTCAATTGGGACTGTTCCACCTGGGTCCGCAGGGGGTAGGACCCAAGGCCCTGACGCATCGTCTGGCCGCGCACCATGTCTCCCCCCGTTACCCCAACCACCTTCCCCAGATACCTCATCTCTGAGGTTTGGATCTGGCCTCCATGGGCTGCAGCCACCGCCCACGACTCGCATCCGTACGTCAAGACTGGGACACAGGTGGAGCGGCACACAGCCACCCCCGCCTTCCCACCAACCCCTCTCCCGCCGAGGAATCCTCGACCCATGGCCTGAAAAAGTCTCCCAGCCGCCGCTCCCCGAGCGGCCAACTCCTCCCCCTCGGTCCACAACAGCTCCGAGGTATTCAAAGTGGCCGACCTGCTCCAGGACCCGCTCCCCCAGCCTAATCCGATGCCCTCTCTTTTCTCGTGATATCACCATGGACCTTGTTCCAGAGCCGCCCATGACCATCCCCCTCCCTCCAGACCCGCAGGCCGGACCGGAGATGTGCCTCCGATCCAGCAACCAGGGCAACATCATCAGCAAACGCCAGCTCCGAAACACAGACCTGTCCCATCCTCCAGCACCCCACCGAACACCCTCCCGTTCTCTCCCTACATGCCTTGACGACCTCGCCCATAAGGAGTATGAAGAGGCAAGGTGACAGGATATCACCCCGTTCCACACCAGTGGTGGTCCCGAACTCCTCCGACCCATGGCCTGCCGTCCTCACACAATCTCCGCAAGACCTGTAGAAGCTCTGCATAGCATGAACCAGAGGCGCTAGAATATCCCTCCCCGCCAAACAGTCCCAAAGTTTGCCCCAGGGGACCCCGCCAAACGCCCCTTCCAGATCCATGAAACAAAGATGCATCTCACTCCCACACCCAAGGGCCTTTTCACTCAGCCGTCCGAGCGCGAAGACTAGGTCCCGAGCACCTCGGCCCGCTCGGAATCCGCACTGGACCCCATCCAACCGTGGCCCAGCCAGGCGTCGGAGTCTCTGCTCTAGGATTCTAGAGCAGATTTCACCAGGGACAACGAGAAGGGACACGCCCCCAGGTCTCCACACCGTCGATTGTCACCCCTTTTGAAAATTGGTGAAACGATGGCAATCCCCCGGTATGGCCCCGCTGCACCACACCGCCTGCAAAACCCCTAAGAGTAATAGGTCGCCTGATGCTCCCATGAACTTAACCATTTCTGGTGTTATACCATCATGCCCTGCCGCCCCGCCCATCCCGATCTTCTCCAGCGCTGCCCCCAGCCCCTCCATCTTTATGTCATCCCCACCATCACTGGTTTTCTCTTCTGTGCTAGTGTTTATCATTTCTGATGCTTCACCATGCTCACCATCCAGGAGTTCTGAGAAATATTCTTTCCATCTTCCCATTACTTCCTTCGGGGCAGTAAGCAATTTGCCTTGCTTGTCCTTTATAAATTTGAGAGGGCATTGTTTTTCCTTCCTCATGTTCTTTAGGGTCTTATAGAACAATTTCTGGTTTTCTTGTGCATCTTTTTCTAGCTTTTCTCCAAATTCTTCCCATGACTTCTGTTTTGCTGCTAGCACTTTGTTCTTTGCTTCTGTTCTGAGTGTCGCATATTCTCTATATTTTTCCATTTGTACTGTTGTGTTTTTAGCTCCTAAGTATTGTTTCCATGCCATTTTCTTCTCTCTTATTTTCTCTTTGACTTCCTCTGTCCACCAAGGTGTCCTCTTTCTCTTGTTCCCAAGTCGGACTTCACCGCATGCTTCTGCAGCAGCTGTCTTTATGATATCCTTGAATTTAATCCAGAGGGTTTCCAAGTCATCAGGTCGTTCTTCTGTGTTGCTCACCGCTGCAGCAATAAGCCCCTGATATCTGGTCTTAATTTCTGGCTCTCTCAGCTTGTAGGTCCTAATGCTCATTTCTCCTGCTCGTTTACTTGGTTTCTTGCGTGATGTTGGACAGTTCCTAGGCTGAGCAACTCTTTCAGTTGTTCTTTTGATTGTTAGCAGGTAGTGATCACTTCCAATCTCTGGCCCCCTCCAGACTCCAGCATCTCGGACATATTTGAATGAGCTTCTCCGAACAATGGCATAGTCGATCACTGACTTCTCATTCTTTGTTGGTTCACATCTAGTGTATGCATGTATGCGCTTATGGGGGAACTTTGTGTTTGTAATGATCAGATTCTGCTCACTGCAGAATCTAAGGAGTCGCTTTCCATTGTCATTGAATCTTCTCCATATCTTCTGATAACTCCACCCCATCTAGCATGGTCATTTCCAACTCTGGCATTAAAATCTCCGAGCATGATAACTTCATCTAGGCAGTCATCCACTGTCCTTTGAAGCAGCTCGAAGAATTCCTCCTTGACCTCTGCTCTCTCATCCTCATTTGGCCCATACACTATGACCAGGTTGACGATGGTTTCTCCTTCTTTTAGTTTAACAACCATAATGCGCTCCGAGACAAAGTTCCATCCCTTGATACTATCTTTTTGATTTTGGGCCACAATGCAACCCACGCCCCCTTTAGCTCTTTCAGACATGGGTACACCACTGTAGAGCAGCGTGTTGCCATCGAGATCCATGACTCCTTGTCCTTTTTTCTTTGTTTCCGTTATAGCCAGGATTTCTAGTTTTACTTTCCTCATCTCTTCCACCAGTTCCTCTTCCTTCCCATTTATACTTCTTGTGTTCCAAGTTCCATAAGTCGTAGTCCGGAGTCCAGTTTTCTCTCTTGTGTTGCTAGTAATCGTGATTTAAAGCAAACAGGTGATTGGCCTGTTGTGCCTTTGCATGGTGGAGGGGCTGCCTCCTTACGGCCTCCATGCAGGCCGCCCTCCTCCTTTTTCATCCGGGCTTGGGACCGGCATTGGCGGAGTTTATTATTGCTTTACCAGCATTATATTAATGGTTAGATATATTCATTAGTAGTTATACCACACAGTTATAAACACTGTTCTAAGCCCAAAGGCTACACACAAGACTCTGCGTAACTAGCCTAACGCGTCATACAGCGCCACACGTGAACTATCTCAATTTATTTAGTAGAGGTGTTACATGGTGCGACCATCTGAATCAAGTTCAAACCAAAATGCTCGCAGACCATGCAACAATCCTCAACATCATCCCCCTCGATCCCAAACGTGACACTTGTGAGAGTGGTGGAGTCGAAGTACACATACGTAATTAAAGTGGAGTATATACTAACAATAACTGTTGTTATTATTATCCCACTTCTGACACCAATTTATGTTGCAGACTTTCGTCTTATATAGTTGGGCTAATATTATGTTTTACTTCATGCATTATAAATTCATCTGATCTGTCTATCACGGAGTATCTTTCTGCTGCAACATTGGGTTTATCTTTGTTATTTTGATAGTTTAGTATCAGCGTTTCTTTCATTAAACTTCATGTATACATATTGACTGTCAGTGTTTATTATTTCAATCATTAGTAGCTTGACAGAGTGTTGTCTTCTGTTGAGTATGTTTTCTTGAACCAACCTTGAAGGTTAATGGCCAATAGTCATGTAACATAACTAAAACTTTCAGAAGACTTCAGGGAACAAGTCTCGTTCTGATGACTCAACATTTTTAATAATAATTCATCGTTCTTAATGTATTTCGACAATAAAACGTTTCACATTGAAGAAACTTGCTATCACAGTTTAAAGTTTCTATCTGATAAGACATTGCACGTCTGTCAGGTAACCGTTGTACATATTGTTCATGTCTTTGACCAAATCTATTTTATCAGCATTTGGCATAATTATTATATTTCTGCTACTAGTGACATGAAGGAGTGATCCACACATTGAAAACTCTTGTCTATAATATTAATTCACTTTTGGCATTCATAGCCATGCTCTATCAGCCGTTACACATTATATCTGCGATCGTATTTCACGACTTTCACGCCTAATAATTATTGCGTTTAATAATTCCGACTTACATAACTCCGGACTCAATGGTCCTTACACATTATTTATTATTGCTTTACCAGCATTATATTAATGGTTAGATATATTCATTAGTGGTTATACCACACAGTTATAAACACTGTTCTAAGCCCAAAGGCTACACACAAGACTCTGCGTAACTAGCCTAACGCGTCATACAGCACCACACGCGAATATCTCATGTTATTTAGTAGAGGTGTTTACATGGTGCGACCATCTGAATCAAGTTCAAACCAAAATGCTCACAGACCATGCAACAATCCTCAACAGGCCTTGATGTATCGTCTGGTTGCGGATCATGTCTCTTTTTGTTACTTCAACCACCTTCCTCAGATACCTCATTTCTGAGGTTTGGATCTGGCTTTTGTGGGTTGTAGTCATAAACATAAATTAACCAAACCAAAATACATCTTTATGTAGCAACATATGAAACTCCATGACATTATTTTCAAACACCTGGACCTATGCATACATAGATGCATGAGCAACAAATGCAACAGAAGATGCAGGTGCCTTTCTGCGCTCAAGCTCTGGTGCAAAAAAAAAGCTGTTAGCGGCAAAAGGAAAATTCTCAAGTAACTTCGGAACAGAGGCAGAGGGCCTTGAAAACTGCAGCAGAGATTCTAATAACAGAGGAAAGCACAGAGAGACAAGTAGCTTTCTTCAGATGCACTGTCAGTAATTGCAATGCTGAGTAGCCAGAGTAATGCAGATCTGGATGACCTAACAAACTATGTCAATGATTCAAAAGAGGTGTGATACAATGGATGCCATCTCATTGCAACATCCCTGGCAACGAAGAGGCTGACAAATTGGCAAAGGAAGGTGGTAAGCTACCTCAGCCTGAAACAAGCATAACTTTCAAAGAGGCAAACAGTTTTATCAGAATCAGATACAGAAACAAATGGGATGCAGAGCATCCAGACCACACACAAAATGATGCATATTACCAGTTCAGCAGGAGAGAACAAGTGAAAACTTTCAGACTCAGCAAGGGCCACTACAGGTTGGGTTACCATCTATTCAACAGGCTAAAGATAGTAACTACTGATGAGTGTAAATGTGGCACTGATGAAATGACTACTGAACATCTGCTTCAAAGATGCCCAATAAATAAGGAAGAGAGAAAACACTTTTGGCCATCACGAGTGCCATTTGTGGAAAAACTCTATGGAAATGTAAACAGCCTAAAGCTGACCGCTGCTTTATTTGAAAATATTCAAGCAGATGTCTGGGAGTGTATGAAGAAGAAGAAACAGATTTTTATCTTAAAATTTGTCTAAAACTTTGAGGAAAAGGCAGCAATATTTTCTTCTTGAAGACCCATGTTTTGCCAGTGGCCAAAACAGAAGCAAAAATAGAGAAATATTCATAAAACTTCTGTTTCAAATCAACTTGCCATAAATGAAAGCACGTTTCCACATAAAAGAATAAACAATGCAAAATCAATATCCCTTGCCTCTAGACATGCAACTATGGGCAAAGAATTAGCCTGTGTTTGAGAATGCACTAGATGGGGATCAAGATCTATTCTTATGCCTCACGAACTACACAAAGGTATATGACTGAGGAAGACTTAAGAAGAAATCCCAGAAAGCAAACTATTTGTAGAAATGAAAACAAAGCTATTTAACATGGTTAAACTATCCTGGACCTATGACAAAGTAACTGTCTTGTACCTATAAATATGTCAGATGCCTAACTGAAATCAAGGCAAGAATACGTTAGACAAAATGAGAAAAAGCTGAATCAAATTCTGTGTAAGTTAGAAAGAGATGATGTGTCAAACTTTTTTCTAAGAAGTTTAATCTTAAGAAACTGTCACATATTTGCTGATGTACTGAACTCTTCAGCAGATGAAAATGTGAAAAATGATTGGAAGAAATTGTGGCATGATTCCACAGAAGTTCAAGGTAAGATGGATGAGGAACAAGCAAATGACTTTACAAGAATGTTCAGGTCAGATTACTTTGAGGAAGACAATGCATGTGCTTAGCTGGAAAATGAAGATGACAATATGGGTTTTCACATTTAAAATTATGGCAAAATGGTGATGAGAATAGGACTCTTACTCTCCTAAGCATGTTGTAAGAGGCATACCTGTCAACCTGTACGAATTTTTCGTACAATGTATGTATTTTTGATACTTTTAGCAGTGTACGGCCGTACAGACTCGTTGTACGGATTTTTTTCCCCCTCCCCAAAAAAAGAAAAATCAAAAAAAAATTTTGTTTTTTTTTTAATTAAAAAAAATTCTAAAAATATATTCCAACCCAAGTTTTTAAAAATTTTTAAATCAGAAAATATTTTGTAGCCCAGGTTTTTGTTGTTAACCAATTTTTTTATTTTTAATTCCGGGAATCTCGGCGTAGTTTTTAAACTAAGGTCTCTCCCAGCAACCAATCAAATCCTTTTATACCCAACAATTCGGCAAAAACTTTGAATTCGTCCTCAAACACTTTCGGTTGTTAGCAGGAACATGACGTATTTTTAAAGTTACCTGTTATCAATCATGCTAGCCAAGACACTTCAACGCCATTTTGTTTAAAAAATGCTAAGTACTTATAACTTGGTTAAATATTGCTGTTGTTTTGCTTTGTTACAATTTAATCGCTGTCTTAATCTTTCCAGTTATATCTTGCCCTTCAATATATTTCTGATCAATTAATGTCATAATATTCTGTGTAGGCCCTACATAACGAGAAAAAAAAAGTTTGTTTGCGTTGAGTAGGCCTACTTTATTCCAGCAGTCGAGATTCACTGCTTTATGTTTTAATAAAGTGGTGATCTATTATCACTGGTCTAGGCTACCAACTTTTAAATAATAATTTAGTAAATTTTTGGTAGTACGTTTTTTCTTCCAAGATTTGATATTCTGTTCATCATCATCATGTGACATATTCTTTCCAGAACGTTGTCTCCATTACAGCTGCTCTGAACGCATCACGATTCTGGGCAAGTCGACCTGCATCAGCCAAAGACAAGTTCAGACTCTCTGTGATGTCCTGGGTCCACCGTCGTCTAGGTCGACCCCTTCCCCTTTTTCCAGGGACCATGCCTTCCATCACTGTTTTTTCCAGACTATTATGTCTTTTTATATGACCGAAAAATTTCAGCTTCCTTATTGCGATGGTATTTAGGAGCCAATGTTCCTGTACGTTTAGTGAGTGCAGTACTTCTCTGTTGGTCTTTTTTTCTGTCCAGGGTATTCTCAACATCCTTCTGTAGCATTTCATTTCGAATGATGTAATCTTTTTTGCAACTGTTTTATTGAGTGTCCAAGTCTCGCAGCCGTATGTTGCTACTGGGAATATACATGCTCTGATCAGTTGTAACTTTGTTTCTTTGCTTGTGCCTTGCCATAGGTTTTTCATCTGTATTAGCTTATGTGAAGCAATTGCAAGTCTTCTTTTAATTTCTACTGCACAGTCGCCAGAGCTGTTAATGATTGATCCTAAGTATTCGAATTCATTGACACTTTCCAGTTCTTCGTTATCAATTTCAATTTCTGGTTTGGTCTTTACTTTGTCTGTTGTCAATACTTTGGTCTTCTTGGTGTTTAGGTATAGATTCTGGGCCTCGCTGTGTTTTTTGGTGGACAGAAGTAATTGTTCAAGTCCTTTTGGGTTGGTCGATAGGAGGACTGTGTCGTCAGCATATCTGATTTCCGGGATCTGGTATCCGCCGATGTTAAATGAGTCAAACTCTGTGTGTTCTTGGTCATCTCTTACGTTTCTCATGATATTCTCGGCATAAATGTTAAACAGGTAAGGGGAAAGGGTACAGCCTTGTCTTACTCCTTTCTGTACTTCAAACCATTCTGATGTTTCCCCCTCTATTCTTACGGCTGCCTGTTGTTCTTGGTACAGCAGTGCGATGAGTTGTATAAGGTGGTTTGGAAATCCCATATTTTTCATAATAGCCCATAACTGCTGATGTTGTACACAATCGAAAGCTTTGGTGTAATCAATGAAACAAGTATGTAGGTCAACGTTGAATTCTCTACACTTTTCTATGATGATCCTCATGTTGAATATATGATCTCTAGTGCCTCTACCTGGTCGAAAACCCGCCTGTACTTCGTTTATTTCTGTTTCTAGCTTTTGTTGCATCCTTTTCATTATGATTTGTAAAAGTATTTTGCTGGCATGGCTTATAAGAGCTATAGTTCTGTAGTTTGTGCACAGTTTCAGGTTGCCCTTTTTTGGCAAGGGTATGTAAATTGATCGTTTCCATTCCTTGGGCCAAATTCCGCTTTGCCAGATCTTGCAGCATAATGCATGGTATATACGAGCGCTGCCTTCTCCTCCTGCCTGTATCATTTCAGCTGTTATTTCATCACAACCAGGAGATTTTCCACTTTTTAAGTGTTTGATTGCATTCCGGACTTCCTCTATGGTAGGTTCTGGTTCACGTTCCGCTTCATTCATGACGTTGTTATCTGCCGCTTTGTTTATTTCCGTATACATTTCTTGACAGTACTCCTTCCATCTGTTCAGAATATCTTTACGTTCTGTTAGAGTGTCGCCTTTCTTGTCGTTTATTGCTCGGGGTGATGATTTAAAGTTGCTGTTTTTCAATGTTCTTACTTCAGAAAACATATTCTTACTCAATCCCTGTTCGCGCATTTCCTCTATTTTCCTGCAGGTGTCGTTTATGTATTGTTGTTTGTCTTGTCTGACTCGTTTTTTAATCTGCTTTGTGTATTCCTTGTACAACTCCTGATTTTCTGTATCTTTTTTGGACTTCATTTTTCTTCTCTCTACCACCAACTTCAGTGTTTCGTCTGAGATGTATTCTCGTCTCTTTATACTTCTTTTAGGAATTAACCTCTGTGCATTTGTAATATATACATCTCTGATGTTATTAGCAAGTTCATCTGGTGTCATTTCCTCCTGTACTGCCATAAGAATGTCAAATTTGTTCTGAATATCGACACTGTACTCTTCTGGTATGGCGCTTGTGTCATAACGTATTACTTTGTCGCTTGTAACGACTTTTTTCAATTTGATCTTGAAGTTTGCAGCAAGAAGTTCATGGTCGGAGTCACAGTCTGCTCCTGGGAACGTCTTGATGGATGAGATACAAGATCGCCACCTTTGTTGTATTAAGATATAATCTATTTGGTTCTTGCTTTTTCCGTCCGGTGACGTCCATGTATATAGTCTTCTAGGGTGTTGCATAAAAAGAGTATTCGTGATGACTAGGTTGTTTTCTAGGCAGAATGTTGTCAAGCGTTCTCCTCTCTCATTTCTCTGGCCCAATCCATAACTTCCTTTCACTCTTTTTTCATGTTCTAATCTTTCGTTTCCAACTTTGGCATTAAAATCTCCCATTATTATCCTAATATCTTGCTTATTTGCTTTCTCTAATGCATTTTGCAGTTCATTGTAAAAATCTTCAATTTCCTGTTCTTCAGCAGCTGCTGTTGGCGCATATGTTTGTATAATTGTGATGTTCTTTCTTTTTCCTTTCAGTCTGATTGTGACAATGCGGTCATTTATGGGATTATATCCTAATAGGGAGGCAGCTGTCCTTTTAGACAGGTAGAAGCCGACGCCGCTCTGACCTCCTCTCTCTTTGCCTGAGTATATGAATGTTCCTCCTGATGGAATCGAAAAGTGTCCCTGGCCCGACCATCTGTGCTCTGAGATGCCCAGGATATCGATGTTTAGCCTTTCCATCTCGTTCTTCACTATGTACTGTTTTCCTTGGTATAAGCTTCTGACGTTCCATGTTCCTATTTTGATTATTTTTCTAAGACCGATGACATGGTTTTCCGTGGTAACACAGTCAGGCTTTTGGCCGTCATCACGATTACCTGTACTGACGCTGCCAACGATCTCTTCCCCAGTTAAATATGATCTGTCTGTCCTGGGGGCCTCACCACCAGATCTTATTCTGTTCATAATTTGGTAAATTTTATATTTTTTGTTGTTAGCTGTTTGCTTTGCTTCGTTGTATTTTATTTTTGTCGTTCTCTTAATTTTTCCAGTTATATTTTGACCATTTAAATATTTCCAATAAATTAATATCATAAAATTCTGTGTAGGCCCTACAAACGGAGGAAAAAAAAAGTTTATTTGCGTTAAGTAGGCCTACCTACTTTATTCCAGTGGTTGAGATTCGCTGCTTTAATTTTTTAATAAAGTGGCAATCTATTATCACTGGTCTAGGCTACCAACTCTTAAATAATAATTTTGTAAATTTTTGGTGGTATGTTTTTCTTCCTAGATTTGATATTCTGTTCATAATTTGGTTAATGTTTTAATTTTTTTTTTGCTGTTAGCCGTTTGCTTTGCTTCGTTGTATTTTTGTTGTTCTCTTAATCTTTCCAGTTATATTTTGATCATTTAAATATTTCCAATAAATTAATGTCATAATATTCTGTGTCGGCCCTACATGTACATAACTAATAAAATAAAATTAAATTAAAAAATCCACACAGACTGCAGGAGGTCCATGAATGCGGACACACTCACTTCTTTTTTACAGTGTAAGATTAACATTGATACATGCTGTGCAGACTTTAAGCCCACAAATGCAATTCTGCAAAGTGCTAAAAGTGCATGTGTTGATTATAATACAAAACACTGTGCATCAAAAGAATAGTACCTCACGATCACTAAGTTTTTAAATGTAAAGAACAGCATGAGACTATTAGCATGTTTTATATCACACTAATTCAAAGATTTGTATGTGTCATTACTCGTTTTAAAACTGTACTGTGTATAATTTATTAATATTTTTTTTTTGCGTAAGGATTTATGGGTGTTTGTAAGGATTTTTTGGGCCCGGCGTACAGGCTTTTGTCTCAGGAGGTTGACAGGTATGAAGAGGTGACTAATATGAAGTTGTGCATGGGGTTGGCAACTTCATCATGCAAAACAAGTTGCTATAGAAACCACTGCTGAAAGAGTACAAGAATGTTTTGGTTTCCTGCAAGAGGACCAGCTGCAGTAGTATATTTCACTGGGAGTGAAAAGGAAAATAAATGAATGAAAAGGGTGATGTGTAACATGAAACTTCAATGCAATTATTTTTCATGAAAGAACTGAGGAACCTGGTGGTGACAAGGCATTGATTAATATAGGTGCAATGAAAAATGACTATATTAAAACAGTAATGAAATATACTGTACTTTTTTTCTATTTAAGAATGAGTTTAGAATTTTTTTTAAAATTTAAAGTGTGATAATGGCTCATTGTTCATTTATCCAACTGCCAACAAATGATTTTCCAAAATAAAAATGGTGACAACTGGTATGGATAATCAGCGTTATACTGTCAATACATAAATAAAAAAGCAATAATGAACATTTAATGTAAATTTAAAGCTGTTCAGCAAGTTTTGAAAATATGTCACTTTCTACTAATTTAAAGGATTAAACTACATTTTTTAAATGAAAGTTCTGGATAATGATAATAACAATAACGGCAGTCCAACCTGTCCTTCATCCATGACAATACTGCCACCAGTGATAACATATTCAGGAACTCCATGACATGTTAAGCCTTCAAAGATGTTAAAATCAACAGCCTGATGATGAGTTTTGGCACTGATGGTGCGAGTAGCTTCACCATTCCAGATTACAATATCTGCATCAGAACCAACAGCTATCCTTCCCTGATGGAAATCAACACAAGTTCAAGTTTCAATTTCAACGGACCATCTGATCCATTTTTTAAAAGTGGTATCTCATTATACAAATAGCTGTAATGAAATCAGCTACTTACAGAAATATGTATTTAGAGAAAAACATGCAAGACTTTTAAGCTGGTTTCAAAAAAAAAAAAAAAAGATGAGATGTAACACATTTAATGAAGTATCAGCTTTTCTGCTTGCAGAATTGTATAGTTTAACTGTATCCGAAAAACAATGACAAACAAATCTGAAAGTACTGAGCTTTTTAGAAATATCAGTATGATATTAAATGTTAAACCCTTAATTTGACATTTAAGACATATTATCTACAAACATGAATTCATGTTGCCCACTGTCTCATGCCATGTCAAACCCGTTGTCTCATGCGATGTCATATTTAAGTTTTTTTAATCTTTATAACCAGACTATGTCAATTGCAAAGTCTGTCACAGTTGGGTTATTGATAGGGGAAACCCCGTTTTTTTGCATAAAAAATGGGGCTGATATCACTATACGTTTGATGTGTTAAATAAAGACACTGATGGTTGTCCGTTTAACACATTAACTGTAAGCTGCTCTCAGCAGTTTGCCCACTGTGGCCTGAGCAGCAGTGTTTTGTGTAGTAATAAAACAAAGCAAAATAAAATTGTACCAAAACCTTTCTGATCTAATCTACAATTTTAATTTACCACAGGAAGTGTCATTTTAAGAACATGGATTGCTGAGAGTTCAGTAAATTTATACTATATTCATATTATTTGTCTTTCCAAGTTAATTTCAAAACTGGGTGAAATTGTATACCATGCAACCATAAGCAGGCTTTTGAAACTGCCTGTCTGTCCCTCCTAACTGTGGTCCCTGACCACATCACATGATCTTGAGTTCAGGAAAACGGGACAGCTCATGACTAAAGCTCTAAGCTGTCAATAATCATACATTGGCTATGCTCCGAGTGAAGCACATGCCTGTTACGTTTGTCATAAAAGATACCGTGATATACATAATTATTATTATTTCTTTTTAGTATTATTTTATGATATTCTGGGTGTGAGACTGTGCCACTATTATTATGCTGCTTCAGAAGTATCAATCAATCAATTATTACCCTTCAGCTCTCCAAGGCCTTCAATCCTATCCTGAGCACTCAAGGTCTTTTCCAAGTCTTCTTTATCATTTTCATTTCTCTCTACAGCTCTCTTTTCCACGTGCCTCCCTCTGCCTCTTGCACCATGGGGATTCCAGAGCAAGGACTGCCTTGTAATGTCTGTCTTATTTATCACCAGTGTCTTCTTCTCATTTTCTTTCCACTGGGACCCACCTGGCTTCTGTCATCAGTTCTACACTGGCAAATCAGTTGCACCATCCAGTCTCTCCACTCCATGCAAGCACCACTCATCAACAAAAATCTGCAAGCTCATCCAAGCTAAAGACTCATATTTTTGTGTTTGACTTGATTTCTTTTGATTTCCATATATTTCTCAAAGTAATGAAAGCTGCTTAAGAAGTATGTAAAAGGTAATTTGTTTGAAATACACAGATGTGTGCAAGACACAGCAGATACCTTTTTAAAATGCATCAGTAAATTCCCCTACTGAAGATGTATGTAGGAACGTAATTTGTCAAAATGTGTAGATGTATGTTCATGGTTCATATCATTTAGTGTTGCTGGAGCATGTGAAAATTACTGTGTTATTGTCAGTCTACATGTGTGACTATTTGAACAGAGTGGAAGCTGAGACAAAGGACAGAATATTATATAAGCCTGCATGCCTAATTCTCAACCTAATCAAGTTCATTTGTTTGCAGCCTCCACCAAAATAAAAATAAAAAAATTTTTATTTTTAAATTTTAACAATTATGTATGTATTACAGCAATCATCACAACACAGCAACCAGCAAATGTAACAGTACTGACAAGACTGGAATGGACGAAATACTTGTGACTAACAGGGCACCATCCTAGCTAACATAAGAGATTTAAGAAATCCTGTTATTTGTTTGTAAATAAAAAAGGATGGAAATTGGAGCAAAGCACAACTTTGCAAATTCTGGTGAAAATATTACACATATTTAACCAGTATGAAGATGACCATCTGCAGCCAGTCTTTTAACAGATTTAGTTTTAATCTTTGATATCAGCTAATGATGCTACCTGAATACCTACAGTTGACACCCCAAACAAACTGTTGGTCATATTACTAAAAATATGCCCAGGAGGTTGGCATGACCAGGATGTTTATGCTATTTTGTTTTAACTATGTCCTGTTCTCTAATTATAGCAAATAGTAATAGTGCAAATGCTGTTCAAATTTTAATAAAACCTTCTTTCTTTTACTCCTTTTTTTTTTTTTAAGGGTTAACTTGCTGCTTCACACCACAATTTTTCTAACAGTCTTTGTGCAGAGATCTTGCAATTCAATACTTCTACAGTTCTCAAGCAATACATAAAAATAAAAAAAAAGAATGAATAAATCAAACAATAATTCAATCAATGAACAATCAGGAATCTTACAAAATTTGTAAATAAAGTAATGTTCTCAAGACTGGTGAAAGTGTTAAATGTTGATTTTCTTATATTTAAAAGAAACATCTGCTTGTGGAGCACGGGTCTTCAATAAATTCACAGGGAAAGCCTTCCTGTCTTGTGCCATCAGTCTTTCTATGTCATCTTTAGCCCTTGCATATCTGATGTGACTGCTTAACATTAGCTTTCTTATGACTTTTAAGCTAACCCAGTAATTGTATTTTTCTTTATTTCAGCGTGACTCTGTTGCTGCTGTGAAGCACTGATTAGTAGTTGTGTAAAAAAAAATAATAATAATAATTTAAGGCCGTTTTATTCTGCATTAAAAATAAACAAATTAGAACCACTGTTCATATACAGAAGGAAATAAACTATACTATAAGCATATTGATGTAATTTAAAAATAGTGCAATATATTAAAATGTAATATAAGCTAATAATAAACATTTCAAAATCCTTAATGCTGAACCCCTGGCCAGAATATAACAAAATATCTTTGTGCTCTTTTTAAAACTATATTCCTTTTCAAAAGATATTTTTCCAAGAAATTTTTGGAAAAATTTATTTTCAAATCTGTATTCTGTGCTACTACCAACAGAATAGATAATGGCTTATCTATAATACAGCATATTTTCATTACACTATTTAACTTGCCACCAGTATCCCCCCAAAAAATGTGTATTCTTCAGTCAAACAGGCATCAGAAAAGAAACAAGTAATAATCCCTGCAGTGCCTTTTACTTCTGTTACTTTTCTGTTGTCTGGTTTCCACCTTTCTTTCTTGCAGGGGTATATTATATACCGTACCTATTTCCATTATTTATGACTCACAAGCCTCAGTGTTGCAACTTCACACGAATTTCCCAACAACTTGTGGGAAAAACGAAGCTACATGGCAGGTGTCATGATATACATGGTGGTGTTGGTATACAAGAAAATATGCTGTGGGAAATTTTGTGGTAACATAATGGTTTGTGGGAAAATCTGGGTCCATACATGGAAATTCTCAGATTAAGAAGTGTCAATACTTTACAGTTGGTACCATTTAATCTCAAAGTAGTTACTGTAATGAGAAGGTGGACAGAATATTGTAAAGAATTATATAACTGTAAACTTGACACTGACTTAGGCATATTAAACAACATTAAGTGCGAAAACAGAGAACTCGGAAATGCAGCAATACTACGGGAAGAAGTGGAAGAGGCTATATGTTCGATGAAAGGAGGGAAGTCACCGGGTGTGGATAATATACCAGCAGAGCTCTTGAAATATGGAGGACCAGATATAGTAAAAATCATGACAACAATTTGCCAGAAGATATGGAGTACAAAAAAATGGCCAAAAGAATGGACGCAGTCATTAGTAATACCACTTCCAAAGAAAGGAAATCTAAAAATGTGCAAGAACTACAGAACCATTAGCCTTATTAGTCATCCAAGTAAGGTGATGTTAAGGATACTTTTGAACAGAATAAAACAGAAATCAGAAGAAATCTTGTCAGAGGAACAGGCTGGCTTTAGACCAAAAAGAAGTACCTCAGAACAAATCTTCAATATTAGATTAATGATCGAAAAACATCTCCAGCTTAAAACATGATTTATACCATAACTTCATCGATTTCACAAAAGCCTTCGATCGAGTCTGGCATGAAGGATTATGGCAAATAATGAGAAAATTCAATTTTGATACCAACATCATAGATATCATTGAAGCACTATCCAAGGACGCACGCAGTGCTGTTTTTGCAAGCAACGACATTGGAGAATTTTTCAAAACAACTGTAGGAGTTCGGTAGGGATGTATCCTGTCACCAGTGCTCTTTAATATATATCTAGAACATATTATGCAGGAGGCTCTCTACGATTATAAATCAACCATATCGATTGGAGGTCGACCTCTGTGTAATCTACGTTTTGCTGATGATATTGATCTGATAGCTGGAACAGAATCAGAACTTCAAGACCTTACCTCTAGACTGGAGAAAGTAACAAGAACGTATGGGATGGAAATTAATATAGAAAAAAGCAAGATATTGGTGAATAGCCATAAGAAACATGTTCCGACCAACATTACGTTAAATGGGCAAACGTTAGAAGAAGTTAACACATTTAAATATCTCGGGTCCACTATATGTAGTGATGGAAGATCAAATAAAGAAATCAAGACAAGACTTGAGATGGCCTCAGCTGCCATGACAAGGTTGAATGTGATCTGGAAAAGTAACATCAGTTTTCCTGTAAAGATCAAATTATACAAATCACTTGTATTATCTATTCTCTTGTATGGGTGTGAGGGCTGGACACTCACTGCAGATACGGAGCGAAGGATTCAGGCTTTCGAGCATAAATGTTATAGAAGAATTTTGCGCATTTGCTATAAAGAGCACAAAACAAATGTCTATGTTAGAGAGAAGATAAACACCTATGCAGGCCACCAAGAACCACTTTTGTCAAGTGAAACGTCAAAAGCTTGCCTGGTTTGGGCATGTAACTCGTCATGACTCCCTTTCGAAAACGATCCTCCAGGGAACAGTCGAAGGTAAACGGAGAAGAGGAAGGCAAAGAAAATCCTGGGCTGATAACATCAAAGAATGGGCAGGACTCGGTTTTTCCACACTTGTAAGCATTGCTGAGAATAGAGAGCAGTGGAGGACCCTGTCTGCTGATGCTTCTACCATGGCACCCCTACGACCCATGACGGGTTATGGGTTGAGATGAGATGATGAGTTACTGTACAGCTGGAATTGAGTTTTACACTTCCTCATAAGAGATCCTGGCACCATCTCCAGAAATGCCATGTTATGGACTTCAGAAGGAAAGCAAAAGAGGATGGCCAAGAGCAACCTGGTAGAGACAGTTTCTGCTGCCCTATACGATGCCACCAGGTATGATGGTCACTGATTGCTTTGTCAGTCAGCAGCCAAGGTTCAAAGAAGAAGCAGGCACTATGCTGTGCAGATATGTGCTGTAATGCACTATTGATGCATCATTTACCATCCTGTTATTGCACCCTGCCTTCACATTATTGTTTATTATGGTTTCCACACATCCTGCAAGTGCTTCTACTACTGATGGAGCAGCAAATAAATGAAAGAGAACTTCCCCAACTTTAGAAACAAAGTTAGTTCTGCAGATACAGGCACAAGTGGGAAGCAGAGCATCCAGGCCATTAAAAAAAAAAAAGATCCATATTACCAGCTCAGCAGAAGTGAACAAGTTGTAATTTTCAGACTTCGCACAGGCTATAACAGATTGAGATACCATTTATTCAACAAATTAAAGATAGGAACTATTAATGAGTGTGACTGTGGCACCGATAAAATGACTGCCGAACATCTGCTTCAAAGGTGCCCAACATATGAGGATCAGAGAAAACACATATGGCCATCACCAGTACCATTCCTGGAGAAAATCTACGGAGATATCAACAGCCTCAGGCTGACCACTGCTTTCTTTGAACTTATTCAAGTCGACATCTGTGGGTGAACGAAGAAGAAGAGAAACAAAGTTAGAAATTTTATGAAGCGCTGATGCTAGTGAAGGGTTACTGGCACTTGGGTGTGTATTCAACCTGGGTGAATCAACAATACGGAATATAAAGAAGAATGCTGACAAAATTAATACTGCTGTTGCTCATTCTATGCCGCATATCTGCCAAGACAACCATGAAAATTAGAAACCCCCTAATAGAGAAGATGGAGAAAAGGCTATTGCTCTACAGTGAACTTGAAATTAAGAATTTCCCATAATTTTGACACTTTACCCAGATTTTGATAAATCTGTCCAATCGTTAACTAATGCCAAATAATATTCCAAATGCATAAAATAATCTTAGTGGTAATGTTTGTATTCATATCCGATATATTAACATGATTTCAATGTAGCTGAAATGCACGTAAGACATCATATTTTACATTTTTACACATAACCCTCTTTTCTCTTTATCATATATATTTGATTACACGCCATTTAAATTTATGCAAGTGTTGTGTTTTGCAGAATATAAGTGATTGCATAAATCGAAGGCCATGTGTATTTTAAAAAAATGTTCTGTGGATTACAAGTTTCTGTAAACCCATTTTAACTTACCTTTTTTGGGTATATATTAAACACTTTGGCAGCTGTTGTGCTAGTAACAGCCACAAATCTGCAAGGGTCCATTTTGCCAGAGTACTTGAAATGCAAATAAGAGGTAAAAATAAATAAGTGCAAGTTACTTGAATGCAAATCATCGCACTTCAGCTCCCCAAAGATCATAGTCCTTCAACAAACTTATATCAAGCCTTCCTGTCATGTGTAATCAGCTATACGCCTTTCATATCTTCATCCCTTTCATGTCTCCGCAGTAACATCAGAAAGTAAAATTAAACAAATGACCATATTAAGGCAATATTTACAAGATGGACCTATTCCGAAAAAGAAAAACCAAAATGGCCGCATAAAAACCAGAAAAATATGCACTCAGATGCTATGTAAAGTTGTTTTACTAAACAAATCTGAAGTTCAAGTATATAAATTATTTAGAGAAAATGCCAAATGTTAAGAATAAAAATTAATGCTAATAACGTTGAGAAAAAGGATTACAGTAAACATTACTAATTTTAAACAAAATCAAAGATGAGGCTAGTGTGCCAAACATTCTATGAGCATATGCAGGACAGAGCACACATAACAAAATCTTTTTTAGAGAAGAAGTAACCAATTTTCTCAAAGGATACAATCATCCATGGTTACTGTAGATAAGGCAAGATGGCTTACTTAATGTAACATCTTTCTTAAATTAATGTTACAATGTAATCAAGCTCACATGTGTTGAGCTGAAATTTCACATATAACTAAAGATGTCATGTAGAGTTAATCTTTAACTCAGTGTACTATTTTGAAGGTAAAACTGTTGCATGCCAATAAAAATTTTCCACATTCAAAGAAACAGATCACAAATAAATCAATGACAAAGCTTGTTTTCTTATTTTACCGTGATGCTGATCACATATTAGTGCTCGTTCCATTACGCTGACTATTTTAAAAATATTTAATAAAAGGTAAAACCAATGTAGGGAAGTTTCCTATACATTCTGTAAGAGAACAGCCACTAACTAAATTGAAATTACTAGCACTAGGACATAAGAGGAGAAAAATAAGGGCTCTGAGACAAAAGAATCATTCAAAATATGAATGATGTCCAAACTGTTTTAACTCATTCTAACCCAGGCATTATTTCGGTTTCACCCAGGACCCAATATGCAGACATTTTTTTTCTACAAGTGATGTTTTAAAAACAGGCAGTAGACACATACAGGGTGGTCATAAAGTCTTTCCCTGATTTCAAATTTTTACGAGATCCTCCAGATGTTAAGGTGGTACCCTACAGTGAAAACTAACTTTTGTTCTAATAACATTTTCAAACTTTTTAATGTGCTCAATAGACACAGTGTATGTCCATGAACCAAATTCTACAGTTTATTTTGTTAAAAAACATGTGGTTACCATGGTAACCAAAAAAAAACATCCGCCATTTTGGATTTTCACCAATTTTCGAGAGCTAAAAACTTATGTTTCCCATTGACCAAACTTTATCAAATTGCACACACATGTTGTGACTGACAATTAAAACAATTTGTCACAGGCTTTGTTTGATAAGTTTAAAATTCTATTTGTAATGATTTAAAAAAAAAAAACACTATATTTGTATGAAAAACAATGAAAAAAAAATATTTAAAAAAATATATCAAAGCAAATTACCAAAATATCAAAAAAAGGCTCTGTCAATTTAAAGGTATATATGTGTCCTATGTGCATGCCAAATTTCAGACTGATCTATTAGATAGTTTGTAAAAAATAAAAATTTTTGTTAATAAAATGTTAGTTTTGAGAAAAATGCATTTTAGTCACCGAGTGACTTGTCTTGTCCAATATACTCCATTCTGGGGGGCTGAATGTGTTTAAAATTGTCCAGCACTATATGCTGCACCTCCTTCAGCTTCCTGCAGCTCCTCCTCTCGCCGTTGTCTTGTCTAATTTTTCTTCTTTTTACAAGTTTGTCAGCCTCATGTTTCTGGCTGTTGGCCAGACGTTTCCTCAATCGCACCTGTCCAAGGCGTATTGAGTTTGTTCCGGATGCTTGACCATACAGCTTTTTTATTTCTGTACTGGCTGATGGACCAAAGTTGAACTCTCCAACGGCCACAAGGACACTGAATTTGGCTTTTTTTAATGACACAAATTTCCGCTTGCTGCAACGACTCCATATTACATTGTGTAGGCTTTCATTTGCATTTTGTGTTGCACCTAGCTCACACCGCTTGAGCAGATGCTGATCAGTAAGACGCTCATAAATAGGGGCTAAGTGCTTATAGAGCAGGTTGTGGTCTAGTGGAGTGTGAACCTTGGTCTCGTGTGGTCCGGCAGCTTCTCCTTTGGCGATGGAAGCCTGATAGAAACACCAGGAGTCTTTGCCTGGCGGACACAAATTATGTTGGGGTTTGTCGTTTGTCGAATACCCATGGTAGAGAGAAGCCATGATGGCTTGTTTCATCTCTGCGGCTGTACTATGCTGGCGGATGGCCCTGGTGTAGTAAATACACAATTTTCATATGGCATTTTGGGTTAGACGACCACGGCCATTTCCCCCAAGGGTGACTTTTTGTTTCCTGCAGTCAGTAATCAGTGTCCTCAGTGCAGTGCCTAATCGCTTTGCAACATGGTTGACGCACTCTTGTTTGGTAATGTCAACTTCTGGTCCATACGGTTTGATGTCACAGAGTCTGTTGTAGGCCTTGGAATCGCCACCTGATAGCAAAACAGTGTAGCGTAGCTTGTGATTTGCCACTGAACGAAGAAAGAGAACTTCACAGGCTTTTACCTCCATCATTCCGGCTGACCCTTCGTAATTACGGCAGCAGTCCTTCTGATGCTCTGCTTTCCATTTTTCAAATTTGTCAAGCTGATTTTTCAGTTGCCACTGTCCAGTATTCTCACAGGTGTGACAGAAGGAAGACATAACATGCGTATCGATGACCATGCCAGTCAAGATGTCGATAACACTGCCAACACCTATCAGTGACTTATGACCTCTAGTTAGCCATGTTGCATCAAAGCTGACAGCGATGTCAATGACTTCTTTATTAATGGGACGATGCTGTCTCTTAGCGTGCTCAGCTCGGACGATGCTGACGGAACGTTTAAATACTGTAGAGTGCATGGTATCCAAATGATCAAAAAATTGATCTGCATATTTATGAAATGTTTTCTGGTGCAGGCCAGGGAGGTCTAGGTTCTCACAGAAGAGACTGAACGTAGATGGGCCCATTCCAGACATGAGAGCACCAAGAACAGCAGATTTGTTGATTGCATGTCCACGAGGGCCGCGGCCTTCTGGTTCCCTCTTGGATGTATACATTCTAGAAATTGCTTTTACACATGTGTGACACAACTTCCAGGAAGAGAGAGAAAACCTTAGACTTGGTGTTGTCAGTTCTTGTTTGCAATGTGCTTTGCTTACAAACATTGCAACACACATTTTTAAGAAGGTTGTTGAAGAAAGAAATGTCCACAATGGTTTTGTATGTAGGTTTAGGCTGGGCGCAGACAGTATTATGAGATGCAACATTCTTGCTCGTGCTCAAGTTAATTTTTATATCAGATTGACTTGGGCCAGTGGTGAACGGCACTACTAAATCAGCAATCTGAATTTTAGGCCTATCAGATAATGGTATGCAGAAATTCCATGTTGTTTGTGTATCATTCACCGCTGATTCTGTCTTACCTTCTGTGGTAACACTGCTAGAAATTACACACTGTCGACGTGACCTGGCAGCAGATATTTGCTTTGATCTCTTACCTATTCTTCCCTATTTGAAGTAATAGAACACAATTCACTGAAATTTAAACAAGACAAAAATATCGACCACGTTACACGCAAGCGAACAATTGTTTTGTGTACAGGCAGAAATGGCTGTTGTTATATTCCACATTTGCGCACGCAACCAAAATGTTGTTATGACCAATCAAAACAGGTGTTTACGTTTGCGTCTTCAATGGATCGGGAATGAGGTCACCATGTGACCACTCCTTATAAGGAGGTTAGCGTAAAATTACGGAAATTTTCAAATTTTAATCACTCAGAGCTATGAGAAAAAATAGATTCGAATTTGCTTTATTACGGCAGACAAAGAAATTCCCTGTGTATCGATACCAAATAGTCCATAATAAGGACAGCGTAACTAACGTATTATTGAGCGACAAATCTTGCATTTTCGGCACAAATTTGCAAATCATAGCTTGGGGGTAGTACAGAAAATATGCTTTTTGATACATCAAATGCATTTTTTATGTTATAAAACCTTGCTCATTCGATTCCTCGATGATTATTTAATAAAATAAGCTCAAAAGTAAAAAATCGATATTTTGTACGTAAAATCCAGTTTTCACTACCGGGGACCACCTTAAAAGTATCAAAGCTTTGTATATAAAGTTTACGGACACTGGCAGCGTCGGTGACATGCTCAGAGCAGGTAGGCCTCGTGTGAGTGAAGAAACTGTGGACGCAGTGCGCACGGCGTTTCAACGCAGTCCTCAGAAATCAACCTATCGTGCCTCAAGAGAACTTGCAATCCCTCGAATATTAGTGTTGAAAATCGCAAATGTTGAAATCTACAAATAGCATAAAAAAACTGTTTTAGTTCTGGAATAATTTCTAAAAAACCAACTGTCTCTGCACAGAATACTTTTTTGTTTTTTAAATTTTTGAAATCAGGGAAAGACTTTATGACCACCCTGTATATTAATTTAGTAGATATATGTATGATGCATCAAACTTTAGGAAATTTGCTGCAAAATGTTGTCGAGTTCTTATGTGATGTTATAGTTGTTTGTTATATCTTGTGACGTGTAGAAACAATAAAAAATAAAAATGAATAAAAATTATGCACATACAAGTGAATATTTCAGCTGTACTTAATTCACGTTTGTTCAACGTCCTTATCGGAATCGAAAATAGGTTATTATCGCTAAAATCCATTTCAAAATTATATATTGAGGTTGATTTGTTAATAGTTTATGAGTGTTATGTATGTGACTACACTACATGTAAACAAATAACCCTATGATGTCATTAATTGATAAAAGTATGCAAAAACTAAGCACCAAAATAATTATTTCGCTACCAGTTCAAAATGTGATGTCCACAGGAAGTGTTTACATGATATGAACACTCTATGGCCACTTATTTTCTAATTTTTTGTTCAATTTCGGAATCTTATAAAGCGGGCGTACCACGTGGGCTGCAGCTAGATCCAAAGCAAATCTAGCAACATATTTAAAGCACACAATTGTAACTTCATAAATTTTTTTTTCGCTCACAAACGTTCACACACATGTGCCGGATGTAATGAAATAATTTTTAACTGGCTTATCGCCAGATATTCTATAATTTTCCACTCAAATGCTGCATATATCACCTTGGCGCGCCATACGCCCTGGGTATAATGAAAGGCCTATCTGGCGTTTGGGCAGAATGAGTCAAATTTTAGTCAACTACACTGTACTAGAACTGTTATACCAGCAAATGAATTAATATATTAAACAATGCGCCTGAATTACTTTTTTATGTATCTAGTAATTATCTTACCACTCCATTCTCCCAGATGATTGACATTCTGTCTTCCACACCATTTACTCCATTAGGAATTTTAGTGAAATTGTCCTTGCCAAGAGCTTTTTGGTCAGCATTAAAAGTGCAGTTATCTGAGCCAGTCAGCTGTAGATCATTACTAGTTTGAAGAAAATTAGAAAACAAAGATTCCGTTTAAAGTGGAAAAATGAGTGCATGTACCACAGGCAAAACGTTTGAACAACCACCTAATAGGTAAAAAATTAATTAATTAACATATGAAGTACACTGTGAATTACTATTGTTTTACCTAGGAAGAATATGCATGGATGTATATCTGGTGTCATCCCTATATGATGGACGTATGAGAGGATGCATCCCCGTGTATACAACCAGTGTGCAACAGGAACAATTAGCATTCACACCCTTTGACATTTGCTGAGGGAGACTGAGCACCTATGGGTTTGCCGGAGTGCAATGATGTTGATTCTGATTAACATTAACATCCCTATATGACCACCAGCTATGCACAATGCTACATTATACATATATGGAAGTGAACCTATGTCTGTGAGGCTACTTATATCCTCATTGACTCTTGAAATCATCCACACACATCCAGGGATTGCTCCTGTAGTGAAACTTGTTGAGAACCCAGCATTGCACACTAAGCTTGGAGAAGGCACTTGAGCCCCAGGCGTAATTCTTTGCCTTTGACATAGTTCACTGCATGCAGAAGGATCTCACAGTGGACCCAGTGATAGGCAGGGGAAGCTGAAAGTGGCTCTGTGACAATTCCTTGGGAAGCCCAGAACCAGAGGACAGTATTTTAGCTCTGTATAGTTGGAGAGCCCCCTTGGATGGTGGGGAATGCACACTATGCAACGCACTTTGTACTCCTAGCTTGGGACTAGATGTGAAGATAAAAACTTGATTTGTGGTCAGAAGCAACTGAAACTTTCCTACATTATGTGAAAATGGATGTACTTTAAAATGAAAGTAGGTTTAGGTTTACCAGAATTAATTATACATATTGATAAGTACCATTTGTTTTTAAATTTTAAAAAATTTTCTGCACTCATTACTATATATGTTGCATGCATGTTTAACACCACTGAACAATTAAGTTAAGTGCATGTCATAGAGGTTTCATTTCTCCACATTCTGATACATAACACTGTATAAATTATTTAATGCAAAATCAGTAACGTCAGTCATGTCTAAAAATTTACGCTCTGAAATTAGCTTGTAAAAAAGCACATATACTAAGAATTAAAAAATTATTGGATGCCTTCTTGTCAGCTTCTTTACATAACAATCTGGCGAATTTGTCTTTACTGATCAACCTTTAACTAAACACACTTTGAAATATAAAATCTAACACAGAAAGCATGATTTAAATTCAAACATTATAAATTTTTTTTTCTGAACATGTCTGCAGTCCGCTTTTACCTTGTTTTCATAACAGCACTATGAAACACTTAAGTTTTATGTAGCATTTTTGTATATTAACATCAGCCACGCAAATAAGCTTTTAAATCTGTTGTTTATTTTTCATCATCATCTATATAAACAACATGACTTACTTGGCTAGTAAATCCATGAGTAATCCTGGTGTGGAAGCATCCTCACGAAGTGGTGGAGACATTACATGACCTGCTGCATGGCGCCAGCACTTGTTGAAATGGTGTGTGCCATCAGTGCCAAGACTAGCAGCTAATGTTTCTCCAAATATTATTTTACCTGAAGCCAAATGAAAATAATCAAGTCTTACATACACTTTTTATTACTCTAGGGTGCAGAAACATGAGCTATGACATGGGCTATGAACAGGTGGTTGGAAGAAAGACTTGAGGCCTTTGAAATGTGGACAAATAGAAGAGTGGGGCGAATTTTATGGCAATAAAAGAATTATTGCACCACCTCGATCAACATGAAACATTGTAATCAGTCCAAATATGACTTCTTTAAGGAAATAAAAATGAAGAGGAAGATGTGGAAAGGCCCAGAGCTGATGGCATGCTACAGAAGGACTTGGCGTGTGTTCGTCGCCAAGGTTCATGTCGTGAAACGTGTGTGTAAACCCACTTCTTTGTTAATACATATGCACAGCCAATCAACGAACAGTCTCTGAGCCAGAATAAATTACATGAAGTATATGCCATCTTGTTCCCCCAAGATGACGGCAGAAAGAATAATTGGAAAAATAAAAGAGGAAAAACTTAAGCCTAAAATTTCGGGACGCGGTCACGGAAAGTACCAATCAGCTTGTCGGCAATAAAAATGTACCAAACCACAGATAACCAATCAAAAGGTTTCCTGACACACTGGCATTTACTTGAGTTTACCTTTATAAACAGGCACGTTTTATTCAAAATCACACACACCAACACGAAGGCCAGCTAGCAACCGACTGGAGAAGAGAAACTGTCAAGACTGATTTATTGCTCACCTGCATTGACCGGGCAGACTTGCTTCACTAGTCGAGTCAAAATCTGGCTTGTATAAATCTTAGAGGGTAGGTAAACTTACTAAAAACTTGTAGGAGAATATGCCTACATCATATATAATGATTGTATTGTTTAGTATCATTTATAATACCTACACCTGTATATAATTAATGTATATCATGTATAAGGATTATATTTTATGGAATCAAGTATAATGATTGTCTTTCCTGGTATGATTGCTGAAGACGATAACCAACCTGAATTATAACCTATCAGTCCTTTTTAGGGCTCATATAACTCCAACCTGAAATATAACCTATCTACAACCTGAAATATAACCAAACAGTCCTTGTTAGGACTATATATATAACTCCAACCTGAATATAACCTATGACTATATCCTGTATAATGATTGTATTTTATAGTATCATGTGTAATGATTGTGTATGACTGTTGAAGAAGGAAACCGGGTATATATTTCATATAGGATTTTAGTTTTACTATGAATGTATCAGGCATACTGATTATATCTTAGGGAATTAGGTATAATGATTGTATTTCCTGGTATGACTCCAACCTATATAACCACAACAATATTGTTAGGGTATATTTTACCAGCCAGTATAGCACTTATCAGGGATGGTCTGGTATATTATAGGTGGAAGGAAACGGTTCTATCATACGGTGTACAAATTATTGGATGTATTCATGTATTATTGAATTATCAGAAAGAATGTTTTGCAAGTACACACCTGTCTTGTCTCGCTATTGCTAAATCATACTGAACCATGTTGTCATTCATCCTACATGCAGACACCTGAGACACGCTCATCTCATATACACTAAAAATAGGTGGGCTTGATGACAGAAATTAGCCCCTACTTTTCCTTGTTACAGGTTTTATTCGTGTCATCCAACCTGAGGTTGTATGTTCGAGTCAATCCAGCTGCACAGGAGCAGTGATTGCACCGGAGCTACATCCTTAGTCCCCCTCAGTCTTGGGTGGGCTAACGAAATGATCATCAGCGGGTGTTGTGTGCAAGAAATTAAGGACAGAACTGTTTCAAGAGATGAGTACACATTAGTACCAACTCCGTCAGCAATTGTGAGAAATTAACTGTCAGGGAAGAAAAAGTGATTTAGCGTAGTGAGAAACAAGATTAACAGCACAGCTGATATCTATAATTTTGTTCCTATAATTGGAAGAGTTGTTGTAAAATATATATATATATATATATATATATATATATATATATATATATATATACACACACACACACAAGGGCAGTCCAAAAAGAAACCGAACTTTAAAACAAAAAATTTTATTAATATGCTTACAACTTAATCAGACTTGTCTCCTTCAAAATATACCCCTCCTCTACTTATACACCGCTCCCAACGTGTTTTCATTTTCTGGAACGCATCCTGGAATTCGTTTCGTGGAATGGTGCGTAGGTCTCGTAGCGAATTTTCTTCTATCTCTTCTATCATTTGAAATCGGCGACCTTTCAGGGTGGATTTCAACTTCGGGAATAAAAAAAAGTCTGCAGGAGCCAAATCTGGAGAGTAGGGTGGCTGCGGGACTAGAGTCATCCCGTGCTTTGCCAAAAATTCAGTGATAAGGAGCGACGAGTGAGCGGGTGCATTGTCATGGTGCAGCATCCAGGTCTTGTTTCTCCACTCTTCAGGCCTCTTTCGTCACACTGCCTCTCTCAAACGATTCAGGACATTCAAGTAAAACTGCCAACTTCTTCAGCAACTTCACGGACAGTTAGGCGATGATTTTCAAGAATCAAAGCACGCACTTTCTGAACGTGATCATCCTCCGTTGATGTGGAAGGCCGTCCAGTTTTGGGGTCGTCTTTGATGGACGTTCTGCCCGATTTGAAACGTTGGTACCATTCGTAACACTGTGTGCAGCTTAAACAATCCTCTCCATAAGCTTACTGCAACATCTGAAAAGTCTCGGTAAAAGTTTTTGCCAACTTCACACAGAATTTCACGGAAACACGTCGCTCTTCAAGATCCTTCATATTTCAATCCATAAAAATCGCAAAAGGCACGGGAGACAACTTCACTCTACTGCATGTACTCGATGACTGATTCACGTGGCATGATCAAGCAAGTGGGAGGCTAAAGCACAAAGTCACCGCTACACACCACCACTATTGCGAGTCTGCTGTGTTGGCTCGTTGGCGCCCTATTTAAGAAGTTCGGTTTCTTTTTGGACAGACCTCGTATATTTATATCAATCATATGTAAACTTACAAATCCATTGTATTCCATCTTCCAACATCCACCCTTCAGCACAAGAGTACATAGTGTATATACTTAATAAATAAGGAAATTGTATTTGAACGACTTGTCAATTTTATAATTGTTAAGTGGAATCTGTTTCCTTGTTTTAATATCACAGTTAGTTACACAGCGGGGTGGCATTTTTATGACTGTCTCTACTCTACTAATTTTTCGAGATCAGCTCATTCACAGCCGTAACTAATTTGTGATACCAGTAGTTCTCTCAGACACTGGGACTTCACCATTTTCTGCAGAAATTCTATTTCTGTAATTGTCAGTACTATACTGATCCTAGAGCCAATAAAAAACTCACGCTACAGTTCATATACATGCAAGGTACACAGACCATCCTGAATTCTTCCACAGAAGGAACTATTACAACAACTTGTCAAAACCAACCTATCTCAGCAATTATACACACACTTGACCTGCATGAGACACTTCATCCCTGAGTTTTCAGATGCCTATTTAAGACTCCCTGTATACATGTTACTCTTTGTCAAGAGATTCACTACGTTCTAATATCTGATTCTCTCTACCAATTCATATGTTAACTTCTTATCACATGATCAGCTCACAAACAAGAGGACTTAAAATCAAACAAAGATCTGTTCACTCCTGGCCCATGCCATAAACAAACAGAATCAGGTCACTGAAATTTCACTCACAAAGTATAAACAACACCTGCCATCCATGATGTGCAGAGCAAAGGTATTCAAAAAGCCACACAAAACATGCTGTGATACAGGTGGTTCAGTTCTGTTAGCTGAATGTAGATTGGATTTACAAGAACTAGTGATGCAAGTAAACAGTCATTTTTCATGACCACCAGGAATGTAACGATATCTTTACTGTGTACTGTTATTGTATGGATGTGTTGATGCGCCACTAGAATGTTGAAGGCTGTACGATCTACCTCAATGTTCCTGCACGGTGTTACTGTAGTTTTCTGTGCGTGCGTAGTCAGTACGACCTGGGCCAAACAGCGTTGTTGTGCTTGATTAGCTCACCAGGCGATGAGGCGCTAACAGGGTGTCATGTTGACATTCAAACATCATACATCTCTTGAATGTGAAGTATTCGAAGTTTGTGTGGGTTGATAAGTGATGTGGTTGTGAGAAACCACGAATGCGTAAAGGCTCTTTGACAGGTAAACAATGCACCCACTCACTCACATGCAGTAGTCAGTAATTGTTGCAACTGCTGGAACTTTTCAACCATTTATTTACGAGACACAGTGACATCAACAGTTACAGTCAAATGGACGAGGATCAAGGACATCATATAAACTGGAAATGACTGGCAAAACATCTGGCATTATAAAGCTTGAACCACTCATTTATCAGGACGTTATCGACAATGGTCTGTCCTTTAACACATAGTTCATACTGCAGCTCACGTACCACTGACTCAGCGCGTCAGGTACTTCAAACAACTCTGCCGTACCAACAGGCGAGTTCTCAATTGCATAAATAATAATAATGCTGCAATTCATCTGGCATAACACGCCAAATACATCTTCTTCTGCTCAAAGATATCGGCTGTAATGTCGGGCCTCTATAATAATGTAAAAAACTGTGTATTCTTCATAGGTAGGCATAATCATCCATGCCGAAACATACCGCCAACATGCGGTTTTCATAATAATATATCTTCACTGGGCTTCTGTATAACAGTTACACGAATAGTCTTAGTTGGCTACATCGAGCACAAATAATGAACTCTGCATCTCAAAGGACTGTGAGCTCTACTCACAGGTTGCCACAAAATGTTCTGCAACTTAGGCATAATAATTAAGTTTCTTTTACCTTTGACAGAATCCGAGAAATACACAAATAACAACTGTCATCATTCTTGACAAACAGAATAACTCTGGGGAGAATCACTGACATCACAGTCACACTGAAGACTATCTTTCCCCCAGATAATGCAGAGAAGTACACGGACATACTAGTCTGGTCAGAACCCAGATCATCACTCTCTGACGGAAGTCTGTCCGCTCGCGCTCAAAAAACTTGCGCATGTGTAGACAGCACAGATCTGAGTAAAGCTAAGCCCGACTTAAGACAGGTCAACAACAATGAATAAAACAAAGGGAAGATAACCCCAAATCAACCTGTCCCAGGGAGTTCATAAACAGTTCTCTAACTTAGATCATCATCATCATGTGACGTATTCTTTCCAGAACGTTGTCTCCATTACAGCTGCTCTGAACGCATCAAACTTAGATCATCAAAAGTATTAAATAGATTTACGTCTTATGAAACCGTCAAAAATGACAGCAACAGATTACCGCACCCTCCGGATAAAAAAAAAAATGATTTTTGTGTGTGAAATACATAAATGAGCAAGATACAACATGCTCATAACGCATGAATGATGCGCCGATGAAACATACAACATAAAATACTGTCTTAATGACAGGCTCAATCGACGCACAATAGAGCGTCTAGTGAGAACAAAAAAATCACCTCACAAGATAAGAGAAAATATTTTTTCCAAGTAAAACATATCCGGGAGGTACCATCAAAGAAACCTCAGTTGCTGGCGATGCTAACAAAAATCACATACATATCAAAAAATGCAATATTATAGCAATGCGAATGACAACATATCGAGAAGTCATATGAACATATAAATCTATCGAAGTCTCATGCTATATAATCACTATTATCTAATGGATGGCCATAACAAAATTTGTAAAGTCATTATACATACATATGACAATACAAGAGTACAATCTAACTAATAGAAGATGGCATCCACAGCACAAAACAATGCTGTATCCTGAAGATCAATGTAAGCAGCATCCAAATAGTATGTAAGGGAGACATATGGCATCATCATGATTCTCAAAAGCACTCCGTACCTGGTACTAGTTTGCACTGAGAACAATATAAATGACACAATTAGCAACATGCTATAATGTACTATAATTACTATTACATGTCTAAGTATTACATGTGGCCGCATTAATTTTTTTGACCTTTATATTATGTCAACTCAACCTTCTCCATTATACCAAAGATGGTAATAGAGAAAGAAAACAATTAATTTACCACTTGTGAAAACAAATGTGTTAACATATATTGTTATAGTGAAGAGACATAAGTCTAGAAGTGTATCAGGAAAATCTAGGACACAAGACTTAAGTGGACTCATGTGGGCATCTAGACAGTATGTCTGCCATCACATTATCCAAACCACGGATAGCTCGTACCGTGAAATGAAAAGGTTGAAGAGCAATAGCATATCGAGTAGATCTCGAGCTCTTCAAGTTCTTACACTGAATAGCAGTAAGAGCTTTTTGGTCTGTTTCCACAATGAAATGCGCACCAAGAAGGAATCTTTGTAACTTAAGGATTGACCAAACCATAGCCAACAATTCACGGTTCAAAACCGAGTAATTCCTTTCTGCCGCATTCAGTTTCCTAGAGATATACATTACAGGATGCAGAGTTCCTGAATACTCCTGCATTAGTGCCGCTCCGATCCCTGTGGATGAGGTGTCACAACGAAGAACAAATGTCTTATCAGCAATAGGTAGCCTTAAGATAGGTGGGGATGAGAACAAATTCTTAATCTGATCCAATGAAGATTGACATTCTTGGGACCAGCGCACCATGTTAGGAGACCCTTTCTTCAATAGGGTTGAGAGTGGTGCCATTATCGAGGATAGATTCTTAATGAATCTTCTGTAGAATTGTATTAATCCAAAGAGACTACGTACTTGTTTTTTTGTCTTAGGAACAGAGATATTTAATGTCTTAGAAATGTTTTGGTCCTCTGTCTTCAATAGACCATGACCAACACGATGACCCAGGAAAGAAATTTCACTAAACCCAACATAGGCTTTAGAGGGTTTTGCAGTCAAATTGCGTAGAGTAGACAGTAATTCTTTTAAACCCAAATAGTGATCTTCCCAAGTATTACTGAAAAGACAGATGTCGTCTAAGTATGCAATGACATCTGAACGATATGAGAGAATTCGATGCATCATGCGTACGAAAGTAGCTGGGGCGTTCATAAGTCCGAAGGGCATAAAATTCCACTGAAACAAACCCCTAGGTGTTGAGAAAGCAGTGAGAGGTTTGGCGCGTTCAGTTAACGGAACATGCCAATAGCCTTTTGACAAGACAAGTTTAGTAAAGAATCGAGAGTTAGAAAGTCTAGTAAGTAGATTTTCTAATAAAGGCATAGGTTCAGCATTGAACTTCGTAACTTGGTTCAATTTGCGATAATCTATGCAAAGGCGTATGTTATTGTCTTTCTTTCGAACAATAACCATGGACGAAGAGTATGATGAAGAGGATGGTTCAATTATTTTCAATTGTATCATTTCATCCAATTATTTCTCGACTTGTGCTTGAAAATGAATAGGAATAGGATAAGGTCTTACTCTGATCGGATTATGATCAGTAAGTATAATGTCATGTTCAATGACATGTGTGTGTCCAGGAATGTCAGTAAGGACATCCTGAAATGATTGTAGCGTAGGGGATACTTGTCGTGTTCCTCAGAAGACAAATTAGCAGAAACAGTAACGTTTTTCCATGATTCCATAGAAGTAAGTGGAATTACAGGAAGAGGTAGATTAACATCTGAAAAAGTAGTTTCCTCATCCTGTATAACTGACAGGGATGAGATATGACCTTGTTGGACTGGAGAATCATCTGTCGCCTGGAAAATAGGCTGTAAATAGTCTGGTCGTTCATGATATTCCGTAAGCATATTTATATGGAAGGTTTTATGCCTTCCATCAATATCAACAACATAGTCGACACTGGAAATTTTCGAGACTATTGTATATGGGCCTTTCCATGCAATAAGAAGTATGTTCTCCCTAGAAGGAAGTAAAACAAACGCCTTGTCTCCAGGACAAAATTGACGTAGGCGTCTCTTCTTATTAGCAAATCGCCTTGCCTTTTCTTTAGCAAATTCGGATGAGGAAGTTGCTAGCTTGCATGCTTCAATAATCTTTTGCCTGAGAGCAATGACATACTCATATGAAGATTGTGTGTCATTGTCGATATTATCAGCAGTTATAAGATCATGAAGTAAAGACACAGGACCGCGCGGTCGCGCGCCAAAGACAAGGTCAAAAGGAGAAAATCCTGTATGTTCGTTGGGGACCTCTCTATAGGCAAAGAGAGCCGTGGGTAGAACCCTGTCCCAATCCTGATGATACTCATTATCTTCCCAAGTAAGTTCTTGAGTGTTCTATTAAGACGTTCAACTAACCAATTAGACATTGGGTGATAAATACTACTCAAAGATCTTTTAATGTGCAGAGTAGACATTACCTGCGTCATTGTGTCTGATATCAATTGTGTGCCATGGTCTGACAATATTTCTCCAGGAAAACCCAAACGAGAGAATATAAGCCAAAGAGCGTCTGCGATATCGGCAGTGGAGATGCTCTTAAGAGGTATAGCCTCTGGCCAACGCGTGCACATGTCAACGCACGTAAGGATAAATTGATGTCCTCTGGCCGATTTAATCTTAGAAGGGCCAATGATATCTATGGCCATTTTCTGAAACGGCCGAATAGGAATGTCTGCAGCCTGAATAGGTGCAGCATGACGTGGACCTCTAGATTTGACCTCTTGACATATTTTGTAAGACCAGCAATAAATTCGTATGTCTTTATTGACAAATGGCCAAAAGAAAGCCGCCAGAACTCTTGACTTTGTACGGGAAAAACCCATGTGTCCAGCACACTGAGAATTGTGTGCATGTTGAAGAATTAGGGCTCTCATACTCTTGGGCACGAGAATTTGAGAATGCATAGACGTGTCTGAGTGTTGTACCATACGCACTAGTATACCATTCTTCATAGTGATATATGATTTGCGATTTGTATTTTGATTCGGATCACCGTTTTTAGCGAGAAGAAAGAATTTCTTTAAAGACGGGTCTTCTTCTTGTAGTTTCACAAACGAGTCATGCGAAATCACCAAGTGATCCTCTTGGCTATGTACTTCATTAACTTCAGTAGATGAAGTTTGAGGAATAAGAGCTTGTGCTCTTGTTACCACTGCATTGGCTGTTTGGATATTCCGTTCTTCCCAGGCAGCAATTTGCTGCGGGGTGCATTCCTTAACCCCGTGATTACGACCGATGATAAGATCCGCAAGAGGATTAGGTAGAAGACACGCGTGGACATCTCCCGTAAAGAAGGGAGTAGCAATGTGAATAATAGCAGTCGAGTAATTTTCTACTATACCACCAAATGTCACACATTTAACCACCTTTCCCGTGGCACAGCGAGGATCTATGAGAGATTGCTTAACCCCAATAGTAGTGCACCCAGAATCAAAAAGCACTGAGACTGGATTACTATCCACTAGACCCTTATGCAAGATAAGCGATCCTCTCCCGTCATGCGCAACTGCAGCAGGAAGAGCGGGAAGAGGGTGACCACAACTTAAAGTAGTTACCGTGGTCGGTTCGAATAATGTTGTGCATTGGGGGGCATTGAAATGCTCTCCCAAAATCAAAAGCAGAACAAGTGATAGCATTAGAATTTTTATTATCGTTCACTTGATTACAAGCACCATGAGGCTCTTGTTGTACAGAGTTTCCCTGGTGATGTGATCTCTTTTTGTTGTGTTGAGATTTCATTCATAACCCTCCACTCCCAAAGGAGCATAGGCCTTCAACAAACACATGCCAAGTCCTCCTGTCACGTGCCATCATCTCAAGTTCTTTCCATGTTCTCCTCATCATTTTCACCTCTGTTTCCAACTCTCTTCTCCATGTACTTCTTGGTCTTCCTCTGCCTCTCTTGCCCTGGGGGTTCCAGAACAAGGACTGCCTTGTAATGCTATCAACAGGTTTCCTCAGTGTGTGTCCTATCCATCGCCATCGTCTTCTTCTCATCTCTTGTTCCACTGGCACTTGTCCAGTTCTTGTCATCAGTTCCACATTGGTAACCTTGTCATACCATTTTAATCCCTCTATTCTACGCAAGCACCCATTTATGAAAGTCTGTAGCTTTTTGGTTGTTGTCTTTGTTGTTCTCCATGTCTCCGAGCCATACAATAGGACTGACTTTACATTTGAGTTGAAGATTCTTATTTTCGTGTTGGATCCTATTTCTCTTGATCTCCATATATTTCCCAATGCAATGAAAGCTCCTCTTGCTTTTTGTATTCTTATTTTGATATCGCTGTCTGTCCCTCCAACTTTGTCTATATTACTGCCAAGATATGTGTATGATTCTACATCTTGTATTGGCGTTTCTTCAAGTTCAACCCTGTTTTCATTACCTGCATTTATTCTCATTATTTTTGTCTTTTCCCTGTGTATTTTCAGACCCAATTGCTGTGACCTCTCATCGAGTGTTTTCAATTTGTCCTGCATCTGATTACGGTTATGGGACAGAAGAGCCAAGTCATCAGCAAAATCCAGATCATCCAACTGCTTAGTCAGAGTCCACTGGATTCCATTTCTGTTGTGTGTTGTCGATGATCTCATAACCCAATCTATTGCCAGCAAGAAAAGAAATGGAGACAAGAGGCATCCCTGTCGCACTCCTGTTCTTATCCCAAATGGTTCTGTAAGCTGTCCTTCATGAAGAACTCTGCATGTCATGTCTTCATAGGTTTTCTTTATTAAATTAATGATCTTCAGGGGAACTCCATAATGCCTCATCAATTTCCAAAGTGATTCTCTGTCCACACTGTCAAATGCTTTTTCGTAGTCCACAAATCCGATGTATAGTGGTGAATTCCATTCCAGACTTTGTTCAACTATTATTCTCAAAGTGGCTATCTGGTCTGTACATGATCTGTTTTGTCGAAAACCTGCTTGTTCATCTCTCAATTTCTTGTCTATGGACTCCTTTAATCTCTCAAGGATAATCCTGTTCAATACCTTTCCTGGCACTGATAGTAACATTATTCCTCTATAATTTGTGCACTCTTGTAAATTTCCCTTCTTAGGCAACTTAACCAGATATCCTTCCTTCCATTCTGCTGGTATCTCTTCTTTTTCCCAGACTTTACCAAGTAATTTATATAACATCTCTGTAGCCGTGTCGATATCTGCTTTGATGGCCTCTGCTGGAATGCCATCAGGTCCAGACGCTTTTCCATCTCTTAGAAGCTTTATGGCTTTCTTTATTTCTTCCTTCGTTGGTCTTTCACCGTTAATTTGTAGCTCTTCTTCTGCTGGCTGGATGTCCGGGGGGTTTTGTGGAGCTGGTCTATTGAGAAGGTCACCAAAATATTCTGTCCACCTCTTCATTTGCTCTTGTATATTGCTGAGCAGTTTCCCATTCTTATCTTTTATGAGGCAACTTGTTTGCTTGTATTTCCCTGTTAGCTTCTTTGTGCTGCTATACAGTTCTCTCATATTTCCTTTGGCTGCAGCATCTTCTGCCTCTCTTGCCAACTCCTCAATATACTTCCTCTTGTCTCTTTTGATACTTCTTTTTACTTCTTTGTTTGCTTCTGTGTACACTTCTTGAGCCTTGGCTTTGGAACTTCTGGTTTTGCTTGTGTTTAACTCTGCTTTCTTGTTTTTTCTATCTTTTATCTTATTGATGGTTTCTGTTGTTATCCATGCTTTTTGTTGTCTTTCCCTTTTCCCCAGTATTTCTTCACATGTCTCCTTCCATACCGTTTTGACCTGCTGCCAATAGTCTTCTGTATTCTCTACATCTTCCAACTGTTGGAGCACTTGGAATTTGTTGGATACTGTGACCGCAAATTTTCTCTTGTTTCTTGATTTCTTAGCTGTCCTACATTAAACTGTTGTCTATAATTTTGCATTGTTGCATATCTCTTGAGTTTCATTTTTACTTTGGCTATCAGAAGATGGTGATCTGATGCCACATCTGCTCCTCTATATACCTTTACATCCTGCAATGATGATCTAAACTTCTTCTTTATGCATATATGATCGATCTGATTTTCTGTTCTATGGTCTTGTGATATCCATGTTGCCTTGTGTATTCTCTTATGTGGAAACATGCTTCCTCCTATAGCCAGTTGATTTGAAGCACAGAAGTTTGCGAATAGTTCTCCATTTTCATTCATTACTCCTAGCCCATGTTTTCCCATGACTTCTTCAAATCCAGTATTGACTGTACCTATCTTTGCATTCATGTCACCCATCAAAATTGTGATGTCTCTTCTTTTTACTTTATCCATAATTTCCTGTAGTTTAGTATAAAATGCTTCTTTCACAGACTCTTCTTTGTCATTAGTTGGTGCATAACATTGGATGACATTGACATGAATTTTCTTTTTAGCTGTTTTGAAAATAGCTGTTATTATTCTGGGTCCCACAGCTTCCCATTCAATGAGTGCTTTCTGTGCTTCTTTAGATAACATAAGAGATTTACCGCGATTATTATTTCCTCTGAAATTGTCATTATTAGATCTATTGTAACCATTATTCTGGTTTGAATCACCATTATTATAGTCACTATTATCATATTCCCGTTGGCGAGAATAATTATATTGGTTTCGTGGAGAATAGCTAGGATAGTTCCTATAGTGGCTACCCTTGCGAAAATGTTTATAATTAATAATAATAATAATAATAAATTCTTTAAGCGCCAAACACGGCGCATAAGGCAGAAACCAGTGCTCTCCAGGTTGTTCGTTGTGATGCCACTCCTCTTAGCTCTTGCACATCATTTAGGCCCAACGTTCTTCCTTCTCTTATTATTGTTCTTCTGAGTGTTTCTTTTGGTCTTCCTTTTTTCCTCTTACCCTCAGGAACCCAAGTGAGCGCCTGCAGTGGTATTCTGTTGTTTTGCATTCGTAGGACATGACCGATATATGACCATCGTCTTTTCCTTATATAGTTGGAGACATATTTCTGCCTAGAGTCTAATATAGTTTATAATTGTTGAACCCATAATTACCAGGACTATCAGCTCGTCTCCAGTTCTTTGAAGAAAAACCTTTGTGTGATGGATTGCTTTGATATTGAGTGTAATTCTGATTACTCTTCCTATTAAAGTTTTGTTGAGCTCCTTGAAATTTACGATTGAAGTTAGGGCCATATGGTGCTGCAGAAGCAACTGGCAACTCTTCCGTCACCTTAGAATTGTTAACAGTAGCATGGGGATGCGCAGTGACGTACTGGCAACAATATTCTTCCATGTCTTTTATGTTCTTAGGTTTACGCTCATGAAGAAAAGCAAGGAAAGACTCACTGACAGATGACATAACTTTATCTCAAAGTAATAAGTCCATAAGGGCTTCATATGTTTTGTCTGTTTTAGACAGCTCAATCCAACATGTGAATGTAAGACGTATCTTCTTAATAAAGTCAGAGAACTGTACTCCAGTTTCTGGTAGCATTGTCCTAAAACGAAGACGATAATCTTCTTTCAGTTGATATCTTTTAAGTAATGTTGCCCTGACAACATCATAGTTAGTTCTGTCAGGTTCCTCTACTGCCATTACAGTACTTAATGGTTCACCTGAAAGTAACTCCATCAATTGTCCGACATATTGTTCCTTATCTACCTTATGCGTTATGCATGTTAATTGAAATCTATCAAGGTAGAACGTTATGTCGTCCTTTAGAGGGTTGAAAGGAGGTAATTTGACTTTATAAGAACTCTCCTTTATCTTACCCGAAGTTGCTTGAGGAGCACTCATATTTATCAACTTTAATTTCTCTAACTCCAAAGATAAGAGTTTTTCCTCATGTTCCATATTTGCTTTTCTTTCTTCAGCAGCAGCTTGAAGTTTCCTCTCTTCAGCAGCAGCTTAAGTTTCCTCTCTTCAGCAGCAGCTTCTCTGTCTAATCTTTTATTCTCAGCTTCAAGTTTCCTTTCATCTGCCTCATTTGCAATCTTAAATTCTCAGCTTCAATTTTCTTCTGTTCAGCTTCTATCTTCTGTCTTTCATTTTCCATTTTCTGTCCCTTTTCTTCCGACTTCAGTGCCTTGGCATATTGAACAGTCGCAAATTCTTCCAATTTCTCACCAGTCTTGCCAAGGGATTTCCCTTGCTCAATAAAGAAATCTAATGTAGACATTCTGTCTAATAATGTGAGATCAGACCTGAAAAATTAACTAAATTACCTTATCCCAACCTCAATGGGAGACAAGTCTGTAATACTAGACTTGTATACTCACTTCCCTTTATTCTATCCCAATCTCCGTGGGAGACAAGTCTTTTAATCAAAAACTTGTATAATCACCTTGTTTCTCTATAATAATATCATCATACTAATAATAATAATAGTCCATGACCAAGTATATATATATAGACTGTGTATGATAGACATGTATATGATAACAATACAAAGACAAGAATATAGAACAACCGAAAATGTTCGCAGAAGTCAAATAAACACTACAGCGAAACTAAGGAAAATATCACAAAACATGTGATGATAACTGTGAATAACCAACAAAAACAAATGACGCCACAATGTATAAACATAAGTGTGTATAAAACTTAATGAAAGGAAGAGGAGGCGGACAAATACCAACAAAACAACTGAAAACTAAAGAACAGAAAAAATATTCCAAAAACAGCGAATGGTACACTTCGTCACAACTAAACGAAAATAGCAACAAATGTTGCTAGCAAATTCCACAAAGTGAAATTTGCACAGTCCCTACAGAACACTCACAATAGACCCTCGGTTAAGTGGGATATCTATAGGAGTCGCCGACCCAACCAGACCCACAGAAACACACACACCAAAGAACATGTAACATAAAGTAGCATTAATAAAGTGTGTTGTAAGAAGGCTGTTATACACAATATAACGGTACAAAGTTTCCGAAAAAACAAACCGCCACTTATCTTAAGTACAATCCTGGCCTTAGTCAACAATGGTGTATAACAGTGTACAGCAATGAGAGGAAGCTCCACCGTTGAAAATTACAGTGATGAGACTTGTCAACAACAGCTGAACTTGTATGCAAACACGAGTCGTGATCGTTCACAGTGAAGGACATCGACGAGTTTTAAACTGTTGAAGGTGTGTTGCTGTTATGTGCTGAACAGTATAAATCATCTTGTCCAGTTTCCAATGTGTAGTTCCACCATGAATGTGTGTTATCATAGATAATGTCCTCAATCAGTCCGATGCGCAGCTTAGACCCACTGATCTGGCCTACCACAAATGTAAAAGTCCTTTTTCATGACCACCTGGAATGTAACGATATCTTTACTGTGTACTGTTATTGTATGGATGTGATGATGCGCCACTAGAATGTTGAAGGCTGTACGATCTACCTCAATGTTCCTGCTCGGTGTTACTGTAGTTTTCTGTGTGTGCGTAGTCAGTACGACCTGGGCCAAACAGCGTTGTTGTGCATGATTAGCTCACCAGGCGATGAGGCGCTAACAGGGTGTCATGTTGACATTCAAACACCATACATCTCTTGAATGTGAAGTACTCGAAGTTTGTGTGGGTTGATAAGTGATGTGGGTGTGAGAAAACACGAATGCGTAAAGGCTCTTTGACAGGTAAACAATGCACCCACTCACTCACATGCAGTAGTCAGTAATTGTTGCAACTGCTGGAACTTTTCAACCATTTATTTTCGAGACACAGTGACATCAACAGTTACAGTCAAATGGACGAGGATCAAGGACATCATATAAACTGGAAATGACTGGCAAAACATCTGGCATTATAAAGCTTGAACCACTCATCTATCAGGACGTTATCGACAATGGTCTGTCCTTTAACACATAGTTCCTACTGCAGCTCACGTACCACTGACTCAGCGCGTCAGGTACTTCAAACAACTCCGCCGTACTAACAGGCGAGTTCTCAATTGCATAAATAATAATAATGCTGCAATTCATCTGGCATAACACGCCAAATACATCTTCTTCTGCTCAAAGATATCGGCCGTAATGTCGGGCCTCTATAATAATGTAAACAACTGTGTATTCTTCATAGGCAGGCATAATCATCCATGCCGAAACATACCGCCAACATGCGGTTTTCATAATAATATATCTTCACTGAGCTTTTGTATAACAGTTAGACGAATAGTCTTAGTTGGCTACATCGAGCACAAATAATGGACTCTGCATCTCAAAGGACTGTGAGCTCTACTCATAGGTTGCCACAAAATGTTCTGCAACTTAGGCATAATAATTAAGTTTCTTTTACCTTTGACAGAATCCGAGAAATACACAAATAACAACTGTCATCATTCTTGACGAACAGAATAATTCTGGGGAGAATCACTGACATCACAGTCACACTGAAGACTATCTTTCCCCCAGATAATGCAGAGAAGTACACGGACATACTAGTCCGGTCAGAACCCAGATCATCACTCTCTGACGGAAGTCTCTCCGTTCTCGCTCAAAAAACTTGCGCATGTGTAGACAGCACAGATCTGAGTAAAGCTAACCCCTACTTAAGACAGGTCAACAACAATGAATAAAACATAGGGAAGATAACCCCATATCAACCTGTCCCAGGGAGTTCATAAACAGTTCTCTAACTTAGATCATCAAAAGTATTAAATAGATTTATGTCTTATGAAACCGTCAAAAACGACAGCAAGAGTCATGAATATGGACTCGGCATAAAAAAATGACAAAACGAAAACTATGATAATCAGCAAAGCAGACGATATGCCAACATTACAAATAAACATAAATGTGAAGATACTAGAAGAAGTCAAGAGTTTCTGATATTTTGGACACACAACAGCAGCAGATGGCAGATGTGAAACAGAAATCACAAAGAGAACAGGAATAGCCCAAGCCAAATTCAACAACACACACGTAAACAAATAGCACACAAATTAAAAATAAGTCATCAAGTGTTACATACAATGCAAACCCTTCATGGTGTTACTGCTGTTAGGGTTAGACTTCAGTAAATACAAATGATGGCACATAATTTACAACAAAATGAGTCCGGCATATTAATCAATAATAAAATTCGACATATTAATCAATAATAAAAGTCGACAGATTAATCAATTATAAACACTTTATTGATGATCCAATAACGTCTGTATTAATGAACTTCTGTGGAACAATATAATCCAAACAGTAACACCAGTGTTCCCCTGTGTTCAAGTAGTCTTCGTCTTTCCTCATAATGCAAATCATTCAGACATAATCATGACAGAAACTCGATCCATATCAATGACAGCACCTCAATGCTGGTGCAATAGTCATCCACAGTCATATTCATTATAAATTCATGCATATCCTGACTGTATACAATTTCTTCATCATAAGTCTGGATAATTTATCCATTAATTCCTTTTATAAATTGGTGAGAACATCAGGTCACCCTAGTAGAGCCACCATACCAGGGAAGAAGCAAGGGATATCTTCTGCCTGGTGCCGCCCCACTTGACCCCCAGATAGGTATTGTATTACTCCTTGTTTCAAACATGTCAATGATGGCTTCAACTTAATAAATTACATTATGAAACGCCTAAAAATGGTTTAAAACCATACAAAAAGGTGGAAATTCGTAGCTGTATTTATGTTGCCATCTTGATGAGGGGAGATCACTTCGAGTTATCATTCTACAGAATGTCTATTGCAAAATTACTTGAAAAAATAGTTGCGAGACAAGTAACGAGCCACCTCGAAAATGCACATATCCTCCCTGATACCCTTGGTAGCTTAAGCCTGTGCTAGCAACATGGCGTAATGCTGGAACATTTGTATATGTGTACACGGGATTCCAGGGTATGTGTACACGGGATTCCAGGGTAGAAAGAAACTGTGGCTGTGGCAATCTACCTAGAGAATGCTTAAAATAGTGTGAACTTTGCAACCTTAATGGACTGTGTAATGGCATGTGGTGTAAACCCTTGGCTAACTAGGTTGATGGCAGCTGTCTTAACGGGGAGATCAGTTGCGTTTCTGTGGGGAACATGGACATCAAAACCAATGCACATTTGCCTGGGACTACCCCAGGGTTTTTTTTTAACATCTATACAGCAAATATAGCTGCAATCCAACCACCAGTTCTGGGATGAACATTAACCTTTGCTGATGATGTGCTCATATACAGGATTGGTTCAGATAGACAAGAAATGGTCAGAAGCATATATGAGACTCTTCAGGTGGTTTCTAAATGGTGCGAGGAAACCTACTCCAAGATCAATCCTAACAAAGCATGTGTGCTGTGGTGCTCCTTGAACAACTCCATATTGAAAGCAGATCTCCCAGACATTACTCTCAGTGAGCAGAAAACTGAAAAGCAAGACAAGCTGAAATACCTTAGCGTAACATTTGCTGAAATACCTTGGATCGTGGGCTATCGTACAAATACCATGTTGATCACATCATACAGAAGTATAAGAGAGGCTTGGCAGCCCAAAACAATCGCCACAGTGCACATATTACATCTACTAGTCATGTCATTAAGTGAGTATGGTCTGGGAATATTCGTGCTGTCAGTATCACAATGTGAATGACTGGAACGCATTCAAAATGAAGGGATGCGTTTAGTCTTGGGCTTTATTGTGACGATGCTGTATATGCTTGGATTGCTGTCGATTAAATCCAGATATGCGATGGCTCAGGTAAAAGCCTATATGTAAGTAATCACAGACAAAAGGCACCCCCTGCATGGGAACATAGCTGGCATCAAGAATCTTGAGAGGGGTTGTCATGATGGCACAGACAGAGGCAACAGGTGACGACAGTTTGGTTTAAGGACTATCTTCATTGCACACGGACTACTCCATCAGTGCTCTGATCTCCTCCCTTAGATCACACAAGGAGGATCTCAGCACAGTGCATGAACTCCGTAGCATCTGCGAGAATCCCAATGTGTGTACAGGGTGTTAATAAAGTCCTTGTGCAACTTTAAACGTTAATAACTCTGGATGTACACGTGACAGAGATAAACTGTAAACTGCATATAAAAGCTTCAGCGCGCAACAGGAAAAATTAGCATTCATACCCTTTGACATTTACTGACAAAAAGTCTGGATAAAATATATCAATATATTTCAGCATATATTCTCTTATGTAACTGTGGACAATGCTCTACAACACAGTCAATATGACACAACCCTCTGCACTTTCTGACGTCCACCAGAAGGTACATAAAACAAGTCCAACGCCAACACCCCAAACACATGCGCACCTAAAACACCCGAGATGCACGAGTGTCTAAAATAGAAAACAGGTAGTATCTCTAGAAAATCTTGGGCTGGCGTAGTAAAGGCTGACTCACAGAATGATGATCAAGTAGAAATCTGTAAATAGAATGGAGAAAAGAAAGGACATAAGAAAGAAGCTTCAAATGAAACAAACAAGAACAAAGGAAGATGTCAGAGTACAATGATAGAGGAAACCAATAATCTTAACATTGATTCAAAGAATAAAGGTGTTGAGAACTATAAAAAAAAAAAGACCAATAAATCAAGGGCCTACTCATAAAGTTGAACAAAACCTACCAAGGTTAAAGATTTTCCAAATCAATGGCGAAGTGGTAAAAATTAGAGCATTACCAGACAGTAAGATCATAAATGTACTAGAAACAGTTATAGATAAAAGATCGATAGCTCACATAAAAAGAGCAAACTTTGGCACCATACTCACAATGAACATGACTGACAAGTCAAAAGCTTTCATAAAAGAAATTGAAGTAAATCTTGTTCAAGTTGAATTCGCACACAGCATAAAGGCCAGGCTAGAAATAGTCAAAGAAACCAGAAAATGTGTAATTAAAGGAATACCTATGACAGTTCCAGAGGAAGAAATAATAAATAGGGGACTACTAAAAGAAAATCCAAAATGTAGGGTTCTGAAACTGGAAAGGATAACACAGAAATTAGGAACTTCAACAGTAATAATAGTTACATTACAAGGATGGGAAATCCCATCACATTTCTTCAGCAGCAGCACTAAAATTATTACAAAAGCTTACATTCCACCAGTCATTCAATGCTCAAACTGCCAGAAATTTGGCGACACCAAAAGAACATGTAGAAGTAAGCCTATATGCCGATATTGTTCAGTGGACACCTAATGCAAATTAGCAATTTATAAAGATATATAAACTGAAAATGTGCAAACCACAGTGTACATTTCCTATAGCACGTTTCACTAGCTTTGCCCAACTTCAAAATGCTATATCTCAGCGAATATATAACGCATATAAGTGAAATTTTGTGTGTGAATTTGAAATGGTATAGACCCTATGAATTAAATTTTTCATTAAAATGCGGCCATTGGTTTCAATTTTCGTTTCTTTGCAATATATCAAAATCCTACTTGCCAACACACATCACACACACACATATTAATATGTCTACAGTAAATTATACGACCTCATTTGCACTGATTGGTTTATCAAACAATTGGCATGATTTTAGCGTGAAATTGCACTTCTTGAACATAAAACAGTTTATATCTGGTGTTACGCACACATTGTCAATCAGGGGTGTGTCTACAAAAAGTATTGTGTGGTTAAGTATGAAAAATGAATCTGCGAGTACATTTTATGACATTACAGCAAATCACAAATATATTCTATTTCAAACCAACAAAAGAGGACTATTCATGCCTTGGGGATAAGCAAACGAAAATTAGGCCAAGAGTGGTGGATAATTTTGACAGAGAATTGATCCGCAGAGAAATTTGCAATATGTTTCACAATAATGAGGCAGTGACTTTAAGACCCTAAAGAACATGAGGAAGGAAAAACAATGCCCTCTCAAATTTATAAAGCAAGGCAAATTGCTTACTGCCCCAAAGGAAGTAATGGAAAGAATATTTCTCAGAGCTCCTGGATGGTGAGCATGGTGAAGCATCAGAAATGATAACCACTAGCACAGAAGAGAAAACCAATGAAGATGACATAAAGATGGAAGAAATGAAGGCAGCACTGGATAAAATCAAGTTGGGCAAAACAGCAAGGCATGATGGTATAACACCAGAAATGGTTAAGTACATGGGAGCATCAGGAGACCTATTACTCTTAAGGGTCCTACAGGCAGCGTGGTGCAACAAGACCATATCAAAGGATTGGGAGATTGCCATCATAACGCCAATTTTCAAAAAGGGTGACAATCGATAACGTGGAAACCATAGAGGCATATCCCTTTTCAGTGTCCCTGGTAAAAATCTACGCTAGAATCCTAGAGCAGAGACTCCGACGCCTAGCTGAGCCACAATTGGATGAGGTCCAGTGCGGATTCCGAGCGGACCGAGGTGCTTGGGACCTGGTCTTCGCCCTCGGACAGCTGAGTGAGGGGGCCCTTGGGTATGGGAGTGAGATCTATCTTTGTTTTATAGATCTGGAGGGGGCGTTTGGCGGGGTCCCCTGGGGAAGACTTTGGGACTGTTTGGCAGGGGGACACGTTCCAGCACCTCTGATTCATGCTATGCAGAGCTTCTGCTGGGATTGTGTGGGGACAGCGGGCCATAAGTCAGAAGAGTTCAGGACCACCACTGGTGTAAGACAGGGTGATATCCTGTCACCTTATCTTTTCATACTCCTCATGGACGATGTCATCAAGGCATGTAGGGAGAACAAAAAAGTATTCAGTGGGGGTACTGGAAGATGAGACACGTCTGTATTTCAGGGCTGGCATTTGCTGATGATGTTGCCCTGATTGCTAAATCAGAGGCATATCTCCAGTCCAGCCTGCGGGTGGGGAGAGAGGGGGAGATGGTCATCTCTAGAGTAAAATCCATGGTGATATCACGAGAAGAAAGAGGACATCTGATTGGGCTGGGAGGGCGGGTCCTGGAGCAGGTCGGCCGCTTTAGATATCTCAGAGCTGTTATGGACTGAAGGGGGGGGGGGGGGAAAGAGGAGTTGGCCACTTGAGACGCAGTGGCTGAGGGGGGCTTTTCCGGGCCATAGATCAAAGATTCCTCGGCAAGAGAGGGGGGTTGGTGGGAAAACGGGGATGGCTGTGTGCCGCTCCGCCTGTGTCCCAGTGTTGACGTATGGATGCGAGTCGTGGGCGGTGACTGCGGCCCACAAAAGCCAGGTCCAAACCTCAGAAATGAGGTATCTGAGGAGGGTGGTTGAGGTGGCAGGAAGAGATGTGGTCAGCGGCCAGACGATACGTCAAGGCCTAAAATCCCACCCCCTGCAGACTGAGGTAGAACAGTCCCAACTAAGATGGTTTGGCCATGTCTGCAGAATGGGAGAAGATCGGCTGCCATGACGGGCATGGGAAACGGGGAGCCAGGGGTCCAGACCCCCGGGTTGACCCGGAGTCCGCTGGGAGGACAGCATTAGACAATCTTTGAAGGACCGAGGACTAGAATGGAACCAGGCCAGGAGGAAGACAGCCAATGGGATAGTCTGGCGCTCTCTCTTCCAAACCTCTACACCTCACGGTAGAAGGGGAACGACTAAGTAAGTAAGTAAAACATATATACTAGCTGATTGGGAATCATTTGGAACAGAAAATACTTAAGGAATAACTATTTAAGTATTTAATGAGCTAGGAGAAATAAATATAGTTAACCTGTACTGTTCAAGTGGAAACATAAACGAAAGAGATATCACAGACGTGAATAAAAGAATAAACAACAGAGCTATCATAGTATGAGACTTCAATGCTCATCATACAGCTTGGGGAGGCAATTTAATAGACAAATCAGGAAAACTACTGTTTCCAGATAGAAATGAAAGAAATAAAAATGAGTAAGATATAAAATGAAAATATAGATATATTTGCAGATAATCTCACAAGATAAATATTCCTAATAGCTGTTAAACATATACCAAATATATGCCACATCACATGATTCCACATCACATTAAGAATTAAAAAAAAGAATGAACATTGGAACAAAAAACCCAGTACCATGGTGGACAGTTAAATGTATGAAATTCAAGAACAAAGAAAACAAGCTCTTCAGGAATACAGAAAAAATAGATCCGAAGATAATTTAAATATTTACAAGAAAATAAGATATGACTCAAACAGAATAATGCCTAAGGCAAAAGAAAATCAATTGAAAATTTCTGTCAAACACTGAACCCTGCAACTAATTCCATAACAGGTGTGTGGAATAAGTTAAAAGCAATTAAAGGCAGAATTAAACATTTGATAACACCTACTATAAAAAGACCTGAAAGGGCAGAGACAGACTGGCAGAAAGCAGAGAAGATGGCCAGATACTATCATACAGTTAGTTCTATGGAAAAACTGGGACAGGCTGAAACCAACAGAAGAGCAACACTTCTTAAAAAACTTGGTAAAGAAGTTCCTGAGAATACTAAAAATTTATCATATTTAAATGCAGATATTGTTGTTCAGAATCGACATCATTACACTCCGGGGAAACCCATAGGTGATCAGTCTCCCTCAGCAAATGTTGAAGGGTATGAATGCTAACAGTTCCTGTTGCGCGCTGATTGTACATACGCCGGATACATCCTCTCATATGTTCATTTCTTTCTGCCAGTCCCACACCTAATGCCAAACTCCAGCAATCTCAGCTGTGATGATTCATTGATTGCAGTCATTCTCTAACAGGTGATCATTAATTGTCTTCAGTATCTCTCACTTATCCACTGTGATAAGAGGTTTTGATGGTAGTAAATTTAAAGGTTAACAAGGTGAGGTCAAGCTATGTAAGTACCCTGAATCAGAAAGATGATGTATTTCTCAGGGGTCCCTTTCCGCTACCTCTTCTGATCTCACCCAGTGTATATTTATCTCTGTAGTGTTATGAAGATGGCAATAGGTACCCCAAACCGCACGCTTTGAGCTGTTGCCAGTGGAGAAAACTTAGGGAAATTCGTCAAGTTTAAGTCGTCACTGCCCCTTTGCTATTAAGCGGATTGTAATAAAATTTATATCACGATACTCTTTATCTTCTTCTCTTTTGAAATGTATTAATTAAAAAAAATAAAAGCTATTGAAGTATTTTTTTACTAATAAAAACGAACAGCAGCGTTACGCGTAGTTTGCTACGGCTCCGAACGTTTTCGTCTCACCCCGCTTCATTCAAATGAGGATCGCTTGACCAGCAAACGTCTGATTTGCATACGGTTTTCACCATTAGGCGGGTCAAATCCATAGCATTGATTTCGTATAATGCAAGCTGGAGAAAACGAAGTGGAAGACCTCAATTTATCGAAGTGAAGTCGCAATTTTACAAGATTGGACATTTTAAGTTTTGTTATAATTCCTTGCATGGTATGAGAAGATTCGGGAGCCATTTTTATTTATTCCTGTAAAATATCAAAGACTTTTGATGTTTGCTGGTGAAGCGATTTGACTTTTAGTAACGCTCTCTCAGTCAAGAATTGTAGCGAAAAATGCAGAACGAGGCTGTTACACCGACCGTGATAAGTCCCTATGTGGATCAAACTCGGCATGCCACTTATGTTGGTTCGTGCTCAAACTTCATCACATCTTCTGATTTGAAGATGACTATACGTAAGTATAGCACTTATTAAGAATGTTTTGAACTTTAAATGTAAACTTTACAATAGTTTTAATATTATTTAGCAATTTAACACGATCACATAGTTGTTGTAACAGCGTGAAATGAATGTGTTAAAACCACTTCAGACATTCACGCATCAATCTAATTATTTCACGAGCTTGAAAAGCTAAGAAAGTTACCAATCTGAATAAAAAATGCATGTTTTGATTAATGTGTAATTGAATGAAGGTTTATTTTGCAACATAATAGGGTGAATTATATCTCAAAAGCGAAGGATATCGCAAGGCCAAAGCCATTTGCCGACATATCGAGTCAAGGCTAGGAGACCGGACAATGCCATAATTAAAGCTGCTGATGCTGTACTGAAATGTCCGGACTCGCAGCCAATAGTTGATAGTCTTAAAATTCCCCGAAAAGAAGAAATATATATATAAACAGCTTTCATAAAATAGGAGCTGCGGTAGCTATATATAATATATTATAATATAATATTGTAATTTCCTATTACTCGTACCTTTTTGCTCCATAGTGAATATGTGTAGTTATGTGTTCTTTCGTAGCAGTTAGGTTTAGGATTAGGGTTAGTGTTAACCCTAAAGTTAGTGTTAACCCTAAACACGAGTAATGTAATACTATAATAGATTGGAATGGAAGAAACGAAGTAAAGAATAAGAGAGGGCAATTAAAGAAAAAAATCAAACAGCGAATAACTGACAACAATAGGAGGAAAAAAGAGAAAGATGTTAAGAATGCAGAGAAGAAATTAGAGTTATATAACACAGTCATTAGCCATAGGGGTCTGTGCACCACAAAGGAGGATGTGGATACAATTTGTAAAGGACGAAATGCCCTTAGAATAGAAATCTTAAGGCTCAGTTAAGATACAGAAAATTAATATTGAATGATAAGGACATTAAACTTTTAGGAAATATCAAAGAATTGTATTTTGGGCTTCTGAAGCATTTAGGTTTTGAGGCGTCATTGCCCTCTCGCAGGGAAGGAGTGCACCACGATCATTCTCCTCCAGTTTAAAAATGTCTTTTTAAATGCTAATAACCAGTTGTTTAAAAATAAATATAGCGTTTAGATGTTGTTAATTATTGTTTAGATGTTGTTAATTATTGCCTACACATTTTTAAAAATGAAATATGGACAGTATCTTAAAAAAAAAAATTTTCCTTCATTTTCACATTTTTTTCTTCCCATGGGACAAATTGGCCTCTGGACACATTTAAAAAAAATTATACAAGAACAAATAGATGTTTAAATCCTGTGAAAAAAATTGAGATATATGTGTGTAGTATGCAGATTGATATGTACAAATTTAAAGCTTGTACCTTTTATATTTTTTGAAATATGATGTTGTGAAAATTGATGATCATGCAAAATACTACATTTTTTGGTAATGATTTGCAATATTTGGTCTAAAATATATTGATAATTATTCATGATATAGCCCTATAGTTTTCTGTATGTGATCAGTGTATTGCAGACTGTATGCTGTTTATCAGAGAAGGTTCTAAGATTATATTTAAGAAAACGGGAGCACTCTGAAGTTGATGTGATGTAACTTTTTTAACTTTGTGAAAGTACATACACATTTTAAAATGCCGTAACTTTTTTATTTTTTGTCCGATTTTTAAAAATTAAGTACCCAATTTCATGGTTTTCCTAGAGCTTCCAAATGCATTGTTTTCTCTGGTGCTTCTGTGCAAACAAAAATCACTTTGTGGTACCTAATGGCAAGTGTCTAGGGTATGCATGTATTTAATGTGAGGAATGAAGAAATACAAACAGAACTGTAATTCAACAAAATGTAAGTAAGTAAGACTGGTAGGAACGTTTTGGTATATATATATATATATATGGGAATAAATATACAATTTATTGTCCCGAACCTCAATCTTTTGGAACAGGACTTGTCAAAATCATAAAATGTTTATTTACAGTTTTTAAATAAATAAGATGGAACTCTGTCCATGAAGTGTAACAAAATAAAGTTGTCACTAGAATGAGTACCCCACTGTCTGATTTTATATGCTTGATATTAACAATAATCAGTTATTTGAGGATTTGTTTTCTTCATCATGCCCCAGGAAATTCTTTTTGTTTTTGGTGGTTAAATTGAGAGGAACTGTCATATGCCCGTGATAAGGGACTTAGCTTGTACGCCTGTCTGATGCTATGGGCTCCAGACTATGTATATGGTCACTCAAATGGTGCTGCTTTCTGGATGAAGATATGGCCTGTAGCTCAAAGTATATTGTGAGCCTTCACTGCCGACAATTTCTGTCTTCTCCAGGTTGTCTTCAACACTTTGTTTACTGGTAATACAACCCTGAAATGAGAAGGAAAGTTTCCTCCCCTTTATAGCCATTCTATAACAATTCCACAACTAATCAAGGGTAAGCTTACCTGGGGTCAGCCATGTGTGCTGACCATATGCACCAAACCCTATATTTCCTTGACTACACTCAGTCCTGTGTTTTCATTCTTTTTTTTTTTCATATGGCATTAAAGCCACTATTCCTTTAGCATTGCTTGTCTTCCACATAATCAGCAGGGGTGTACAAATATCTCTTGTGACCTGTTAATGACTTCTTTCAAACATTCTATGTATAGTGTCACATGGTATTTGAACATTGTGTCACTCCAGAAACCACTACCAATTTATTTTCTCCTGGACTTACAGTCGCAAAATTTTATGGCAAACTTACAAACACATTTATTTTCACTTCCCAATGGCAATATCACATTTTTTTTTTTTTTTTCACTGCACTATGGCACAAAATTTGTAAGGCCAATAGCAAAACATTGTTTACACATTTCACTCCGAAAAAGACTGCATTCCTACCTAGGTCGTCGTAACCTGAACCATCTCCCAATTAGCAGTATCGAAATAAAATGTATCGGCATACACCTATAGCCTGATACGTGCTAAGGAAATATACAAATAAAAGCATCTATCTTACCTCAAGTAAAGAATAATAACACATGCACAAAGTTGACTAGCAGTAAATGGGTTTTCTAACTGCTTTCTTGTCCAGACGGTAAAAGCTTGGTCATAAGGCTTTCCCGCTGATCTCAACTTGCGATGGCTTTCAAATTCAAATGGCCTGATCTTACAAGATGTTAATTTTTATTACCCTATCCTCTAACCAATCAAAAAGCGAGTCAAAATTTTAACTATTTTTGGACTATAAACTTTGAGCAATCGTAAGTGTGTTCGTTCATCTGATTATCTTTGTGTGTTGGATATCTGTTATTTATGGACCGATTTCCAATATTAAAAGTGATGATTACACGGTCAACTGACCTCTAATGTTCTATTTACTTTCCCTTTGACTATTCCTTTACAGTTTCATCTGGGTAATTGTTTTGTAATTAATTGTAGTTCTAACCTGATCTAAAATATCAGTAAATTAAATTTTTCTAAGTCAAGATAATTTTATTAAGTGGGAATCTTTAGGTTAATATATTAATCAACATCAGCGCTATAATTCAAGATATCCCTTTCTTTATATTTCCCTTTAGTTATCGAGAAATAAATTATTTAATTTTTGTTAAAAACACAGAATCAGCATTTTTGCCACTACAACCAAGATTTCTTGTCTCTACCAAAAACGAGGTAACAATTTGATTGGTTGTTAATTTTGACTACGTCCGTTAATAAATATTGGGAGGGGTAGTGTGGTTTTTTGGGGGTAGTAACTTTAAACGGGTGGTAGTAGAAAATTCAAATTCTCTAGTTAAATTTTTAGCGGTAGATTTGACTTTGCCCCTCAGACAAATTTCAAATATAGTTATTTATAGACTGTAAAAATGCGTTAACTAGGTTATTAAGCGGGAAATTATTTGAGTGTGGGGTACACAGATCCATTTCACTACATATATATCCAACGCACCTACAATAGGTGCTCTTGAAGTTAGTCTATCAGCTCTTTCATTGCTGTTTACCCCTGCATGACCAGGACAATAGATCCACACCAGTTCCTGAAGATTTGAGGCTGCTTTGGAGGTTTTCCATTCATTTTGGATCTTCCGAAGCATGGACTGAGAGTCTGACACAATAACTGCTCTTGTCAATGAAGTTTCAGATAACCACCTTAAAGCAGAAGTAGCTGCCTCTACCTCCATTCTCATGCTGGAGGTTGTTGTCATGTAGGCCCCGCTATGTTCAGCGACGATCATGCCCTTAATTCTAGCCAAGAAGCCCCATCCTGATATTACAATGGAGGAAGTTGAAAATGCAGCAAAGGAATACATCTTGAGCTACAAAATCTTGAAACACATACAAAAAGTACCGTACAAATTGTAACATCCCTGTTTAACAAAATATGGAATACAGGAAAAATTCCCAAGACATGGAAAACAGCAGTAATTATTCCAATAATAAAACCAGAAAAAGATACCCATGATGCCAGTTCATACAGACCAATTTCTGTATCTTCCCATCTAGGTAAAATATTAGAAACCATTGTAAATAAAAGATTACAATTTTTTTGGAAAAGAATAATTTACACTGTCAAACTCAGTCATGATTTAGGAAAAATAGATGCACTATGGATCAGATAATTAAATTGGAACTGGAAGTAAAATCAGGATTTCAAAAGAAAGAAAAAACTGTGGTAGGATTTTTAGACATAGCCAGGGCTTATGATGAATGCTGGAGAGAAGGTGCTCTCTTTAAAATGAAGAAGATAGGAGTAACAGGTAAAATATATAATTATTTAGAGAACTTCATGCAAGACAGATATTTCACTGTTCAGGTCAACAATGATAGATCAGAACTGCATGAACAACAAAATGGAATACCCAAGGATCAGTAATATCTCCTTCAATTTTTACAATAATGGTAAATGATTTAGGTGAAGAATTTAATGATATAAAAAATAAATTGTCACAATTTGCAGATGATGTTGCTATATGGAGAACTGGAAAAAAATCTGCCAAAATTATATAAGGATCTACAATAGCAAATAAAGTATGTACACCAATACCTCGACTTTCGTCGCTTCGAGTTTCGTCGGTTTACAATTATAACCACGTTTCCAAATTTTGTCGCTCGCTTCGCTCTTTCCGTCGCATTTCGTCACCACCGCGCGCCATCTTGTTTCTTTCGTCATTCAGTCTTTGAATAGAAGTCGTTCGGTGTGCACTGTTTTTTAAAATTGTCCGCATTTAATCTCTTATATTTGTGATTAAACATATTAATACTACTTATTTTTGTGATTAAAATAACAAAACTATTCATACTATATTATTTGTGTGATTATACTGTAAACAGTTCATAGTTATTTTAGTGATAACAGTCTAATGACAGTGTTCATATCGTGATTATAAGACACGTGTACAGTTTTCATACTGTACTTTTTTGTGTGATTAGGCCCTATACAGTACTACTTATTTTTGTGCTTTAATATATTCATAATGGGTCCTAAGTGTAGTGACAAAGTTAAAAGAACCCATAAGGTTCTCAATTTGCAAGAAAAACTGGAGCTAATCAAGCTTAATGAACAAGGCATCTCAAATGCTGAAATAGGCCGCAGGCAAGGTGTACTTCGCACTACAGTTAGCACAATTGTAAAGAACAGAGCTAAAGTGTTAGAGGAAATTAAAAACGCTACGCCAGTGCATACCAAACTTATTAGAAAGAGGCACAATTTAATTGGTGAGATGGAGAAAGTGTTAAATGTGTGGATTGAAGACCAAGTCAGCCACAACATTCCTCTAAGCCAAGATCTTATCCAGGCTAAAGCACAAACTTTATTTAATGCAATGAAGGCTGAACAAGGAGAGACATCAGCTGAAGAGACATTTGGAGCTAGCAGGGGCTGGTTTGAGAAATTTAAGAAAAGGTCAAATTTGCATAATATACCAGTGAAGGGAGAATCAGTAAGCGCAGATACCACAGCTGCAGGAGCTTTTCAAGAGGAGCTTGAAAAAATTATAGAAGAAGTTGGCTACACAAAGCAGCAGATCTTCAACGTAGATGAGACGGGCCTCTTTTGGAAGAAGATGACATCCAGAACTTTTATTGCCAAAGAGGAAAAATCAATGCCTGGATTTAAAGCTGCCAAAGATAGGCTTACTATATTGCTAGGGGCTAATGCAGCTGGTGACTGCAAGCTAAAGCCTCTGCTCATTTATCATTCTGAGAATCCTAGGGCCTGAAAAATTATTTAAAGTCTTCCCTTACAGTTCATTTCAAGTCCAATAAAAAAGCCTGGATGACTGGTGAATTATTTACAACTTGGTTCACTGATAATTTCAAGCTTGCAGTTGAGGATTATTGCAAACAACAGAATATTCCCTTTAAAATCCTACTGCTCTTGGATAATGCTCCAAGCCACCCAAGAATTGTGCTTGAGGCTCACAAAGAAATAAAAGATGTGTTTTTGCCTCCAAACACAACTTCTTTGCTGCAGCCTATGGACCAAGGAGTAATTTCATCATTTAAATCTTACTTTATCAGACGGACGTTTGCCAAGGCTATAGCTGCACTAGATGCTGATGTTGATGAGGGGCCTAAACAAAATAAAATAAAAGCATTTTGGAAAGGATTCAATATTCTGGATGCCATCAAAACTATCAGAGATGCATGGGCCGATGTTAAAGAATCCAATCTTAAAGGCGCTTGGAAAAAGTTGATTCCTTCCCTAATGGACGACTTTGAAGGGTTTGAAGAAACAGTGGAGGCCATCACTTCAAATGTTGTGGAAATGGCCCAGCAGCTGGAACTGGAAGTAGAGGCTGAAGATGTTAGAGAGCTGCTTGAGTCTCATGATCAACCCCTAAGTGATGAGGATCTACTGGCGATGGAAGAACAAAGAAAATTGTTGAATGAACCGGACGCCATGCCTGAAGATACAGCTCAGCCTAAGGAGATGACCACCAAAGAACTGGAGGTTGGAATCGCCAAAATAGAGGACGCAATTGCATATTGGGAAAGGGTGGATCCAAATTTCGGCAGAAGTTCTAAAGTAAATAGCGGGTTAGAACACCAAATAGCCTGTTACAGAGAACTTCTTAGGGAAAGGAAGAAGACATCAATGAGGCAAACGTCATTGCTCTCCTTTTTCAAGACGCAACCGCCACAACCAACTTCAGTCACACCTCCCTCTAACCCTTCAGATTCCGAGCCATCAACATCAGCCCCAGCCCCTGTTAGATCTCCTTCAAAGTGCCCTTCTCCTAAAAGAATTAGATTGAAATCCTCCAGTTCTGAAGATGAGCCTCCTCAATTTTCTCCATCTGATTTTTTAAGTCTAGAATCCCCCTAAATCACCAACATTCAAAACTGTACATACTGTATGTATTCATCGTCTGCTTGCTCAAGAATGATTTTAAGGTAAGATGTTATTTACGTATTTTTTATTTATTACTGTATTTTCTTTATTATGTTTATTTCTGTTTATCTAGGTGTTGCACGCATTCGCAAGTGTTATATAGTTAGTTATTTAGGTTTTTTTGGCGGCCCTAATGCATTTGTAAGAAAAATAAAGGCTATGCTTCGACTTTCGTCGATTTTTGACTTTCGTCATAGCTCTGGTCCCTAACCTGTCGAAAGAGCGAGGTATTGGTGTAAATGGATGACAAAATGGGGATTTCAGCTGAATTCAAATAAAACAATGGGAATGATCTTCAGTAAATATAGGGTGTTATAGACATAAATAACCAAGAGCAAAACATTAATACAGTACAAACCACTCTATATCTGGGAATGACATTAGACCAACAGCTAAACTGGAATAAACACATAGATAAACTAGTAGAATCTTGCATGGGATTGACTAACTTGTTAAGATGTTTGAAAGGTAATGGATGGGGTGCAAGCACTAAGACAATGCACACATTTTACAAATCTTTCATTAGAGGAAAACAGATTATGGTAGTATAATATATGTGTTAAGGGCATTTGGAGCTTTTGGTCCCGGATATATTTTTATTTTTGTATAACGATTCTTTGTTCTCAATTCTTCGACCACAAGTTCTTTTTGCAGCTGGCCATGTTGGCCTCATGTATAACGTTTGAGTTTTATTCGTATGAATTATTTAAACAGTTCCAATTTGGACGTAACGAATAAACTGATAGTTGGATCAACACTGAGTTGATGACTTGTTATTTATTTTCCACAATAATTGATACGACACACAATACTGTATATGGACTTGCTCAATATAATTTTGAATTATTGTAATGCAGGCATTCGTTCCATCATGACTTCGGCTTTTACACTATTTAATGCATTCGACACATTCTGTACATTTAAATCTTCTTCTTTGTACACTCTCAGATGTCCACTTGAATGTTCTGAAAGAAAGCAATAGTCAGTTTGAGGCTATTTGAATCCCCGTAAAGCTTTTCCACGAAAGGAACTGGCGTCGGCTATGTTGAGGATTGTTGCATTGTCAGCAAGCATTTTTGGTTTTACCTTGATTCAGATGGTCGCACCATGCAACACCTCACTAGACCGAAATGAAATAGTTCGCGTGTGGCGATGCATGACGCGTTAGACTTAGTTACGGGGAGTCTTTGTGTGGCCTTCGAGCCTTATGGCCACTAACTTATGATAGTGTATAACCGTAGATGTAATGCTGGTAAAGCAATAAAGTTATAATGTGTAAGGACCATTGAGTCCAGAGTTATATAAGTCGGTATTCTTAACTGCAATAATTATTAAACGCGAAAATCGTGAAGTACGATCGCAGGTAGAATATGTAAGGCTGATAGAGCCTGGCGAGCAATGCCAAATAAAATATAGACATAGATGTTATATATATATATATTAGGCAGAAACCTTAATAGAACTGTAAGCAGACAGATTAATATTGCGTGAATAATAATAATAATTGTGCCAAGCATTTGGTTGAAATATAATTGAACATTAATTAAAACGGCAAAGTAATAGACATGCAATGTCTAAGAAACAGTAGACTCTACGCTGTGATGTATCAAGTGCTCTTGATGTGAACTATATTCATTATTGTCGTCGATTCATATTGAAAGGATGAATAATCATTAAAGCATTGTAAGTTGTCAAAGCTAGACTTATTTAATGAAGGCGTTCTACAGTTCCAGTTTCGAATGTTGTATGAAGTTTAACCGTTGACCTTCAATGTATTGGTCAAACAAGAATTGAATTAATCCAACACTTTAAGATGAATAACTAAGAAGTTTATTAAAGAAACGTTTATATTAAAACACAAAACGAACTACCAACGAATCCATTGTTGCAGCAAAAGAATCGATACATATTGTATGACACAACAGATGAATTAACAGTACATCACGTCCAGGACCATGCGTAATGCGAGAATACATCGCTGGTTTTTGCTACTTCAAGAATTCAATTTCACCATTGTGCCGTTCTCTGGAACTGATAATAATCTTGCAGATCTCTTGTCCAGGAACTATACAGGACATATGGACAGTACCACATGACTTTTATTCAGATTGTTCTAGTATTCATTATGATACTTGTTTGACATTTTTGTAATTTCCTCATAAGTACTTCGATTAATTATTAATGTCATTACTTAATACTTACTTAATTACATACAAACTTACTTACTTTCGTACTTGTGCTTCGTCTCCATCACTCTTACAAGTGTCACGTTTGGGATCGAGGTGGATGATGTTGAGGATTGTTGCATGGTCAGCGAGCATTTTTGGTTTGAACTTGATTCAGATGGTCGCACCATGCAACACCTTACTTATCTCAACTCAGTGTTCATTTTGAAAAATACTTTCTTGAAAACTGTGACAGGTTTCAGTGGGTTCAAAATCCCTTCAGTAGTGATGCTCCTTCGGACTTCAGTACTGCAGAAGAGGAAGAACTGAGAGAACTTTCATCAGACTCTTCACTACAAGCGAAGTTTCCATCCATAGCATTGCCAAAATTTTGGTATTCAGTAAAACAGGAGTTCCCAAGCTTGAGCAAGAGATCACTGACAATATTAATTCCTTTTGCAACCTCTTATCTCTGCGAGGCTGGGTTTTCAGCAATGGCTGTCATAAAAACCAAGTTCAGATCAAGACTTGATGTGGAGAAGGAAATGAGGGTAGCTGTATCTCAATTGGTGCCAAGATTTGACAAGCTGTGTAACAAGAAGCAAGCTCAAGTTTCACACTGAGGTGACTGGTACTTTATTCATCATATTTTCTTTTTTAGTTTTACTGTACAAGTTTTTTGTTATGGAGATTGAATCATGAGTGCAGTATATCAGTGAATTATTTTCAGACAAAAATTTTTTTTTTAATGTTAGAAAGAAACTACTTTATCTGTGCTGTTTTCTTTTTTATAATAAGTGTTTTCAACGTGAACTCCGCCTATGCCGGTCCCAAGCCCGGATGAAAAAGGAGGAGGGCGGCCTGCATGGAGGCCGTAAGGAGGCAGCCCCTCCACCATGCAAAGGCACAACAGGCCAATCACCTGTTTGTCTTAAACTATGATTACGAGCAATACAAAAGAGAAAACCGGACTGATTCTAAAGGCGACGAACTGGAACGGACTACGGACTACGACTTATGGAACTTGGAACACAAGAAGTATAAATGGGAAGGAAGAGGAGCTGGTGGAAGAGATGAGGAAAGCAAAACTAGAAATCCTGGCTATAACGGAAACGAAGAAAAAAGGACAAGGAGTCATGGATCTCGATGGCAACACGTTGCTCTACAGTGGTGTACCCATATCTAAAAGAGCTAAAGGGGGCGTGGGTTGCATTGTGGCCCAAAATCAAAAGATAGTATCAAGGGATGGAACTTTGTCTCGGAGCGCATTATGGTTGTAAAACTAAAAGAAGGAGAAACCATAGTCAACCTGGTCATAGTGTATGGGCCAAATGAGGATGAGAGAGCAGAGGTCAAGGAGGAATTCTTCGAGCTGCTTCAAAGGACAGTGGATGACTGCCTAGATGAAGTTATTATGCTCGGAGATTTTAATGCCAGAGTTGGAAATGACCATGCTAGATGGGGTGGAGTTATCGGAAGATATGGAGAAGATACTCTCAATGACAATGGAAAGCGACTCCTTAGATTCTGCAGTGAGCAGAATCTGATCATTACAAACACAAAGTTCCCCCATAAGCGCATACATGCATACACTAGATGTGAACCAACCAAGAATGAGAAGTCAGTGATCGACTATGCCATTGTTCGGAGAAGCTCATTCAGATATGTCCGAGATGCAAGAGTCTGGAGGGGGCCAGAGATTGGAAGTGATCACTACCTGCTAACAATCAAACGAACAACTGAAAGAGTTGCTCAGCCTAGGAACTGCCCAACATCACGCAAGAAACCAAGTAAACGAGCAGGAGAAATGAGCATTAGGACCTACAAGCTGAGAGAGCCAGAAATTAAGACCAGATATCAGGGGCTTATTGCTACAGCAGTGAGCAACACAGAAGAACGACCTGATGACTTGGAAACCCTCTGGAATAAATTCAAGGATATCATAAAGACAGCTGCTGCAGAAGCATGCGGTGAAGTCCGACTTGGGAACCAGAGAAAGAGGACACCTTGGTGGACAGAGGAAGTCAAAGAGAAAATAAGAGAGAAGAAAATGGCATGGAAACAATACTTAGGAGCTAAAAACACAACAGGACAAATGGAAAATATAGAGAATATGTGACACTCAGAACAGAAGCAAAGAACAAAGTGCTAGCAGCAAAACAGAAGTCCTGGGAAGAATTTGGAGAAAAGCTAGAAAAAGATGCACAAGAAAACCAGAAATTGTTCTATAAGACCCTAAAGAACATGAGGAAGGAAAAACAATGCCCTCTCAAATTTATAAAGGACAAGCAAGGCAAATTGCTTACTGCCCCGAAGGAAGTAATGGAAAGATGGAAAGAATATTTCTCAGAACTCCTGGATGGTGAGCATGGTGAAGCATCAGAAATGATAACCACTAGCACAGAAGAGAAAACCAATGATGGTGAAGATGACATAAAGATGGAAGAACTGAGGGCAGCACTAGAGAAAATCAAGATGGGCAAAGCAGCAGGGCATGATGGTATAACACCAGAAATGGTTAAGTACATGGGAGCATCAGGCGACCTATTACTCTTAAAGGTCCTACAGGCAGCATGGTGCAACAAGACCATACCAAAGGATTGGGAGATTGCCATCATAACACCAATTTTCAAAAAGGGTGACAATCGACAATGTGGAAACCATAGAGGCATATCCCTTCTCAGTGTCCCTGGTAAAATCTACTCTAGAATCCTAGAGCAGAGACTCCGACGCCTAGCTGAGCCACAATTGGATGAGGTCCAGTGCGGATTCCGAGCAAACCGAAGTACTCAAGACCTAATCTTCACACTCAGACAGCTGAGTGAAAAGGCCCTTGAGTATAAGAGTGAGATCCATCTTTGTTTCATAGATCTGGAAAAGGCGTTTGACAGGGTCCCCTGGAGCAAACTTTGGGACTGTTTGGCAAGGAAGAATATTCCAGCACCTCTGATTCATGCTATACAGAGCTTCTACAAGTCTTGCAGAAATTATGTGAGGACAGCAAACCATAAGTCAGAAGAGTTCAGGACCACCACTGGTGTAAGACAAGGTGATATCCTATCACCTTACCTCTTCATACTCCTTATGGACGATGTCATCAAGGCATGTAAGGAGAGAACAAGAAAGTATTCAGTGGGGTACTGGAAGATGAGACAGGTCTATATTTCGGAGCTGGCATTTGCTGATGATGTTGCCCTGATTGCTAAATCAGAGGCACATCTCCAATCCAACCTGCAAGTCTGGAAGGAAGAGCTGGAGAAGAGAGGGATGGTCATAAGCAGCTCTAAAACAAAATCCATGGTGATATCACGAGAAGAAAGAAAACATCAGATTAAGTTGGGAGAACAGGTCCTGGAGCAGGTCGACCACTTTAAATATCTCGGAGCTATTATAGACCGAAAGGGAGGCATCAAAGAAGAGTTGGCCACTCGAAAAGCAGCGGCTGGGAGACTTTTTCAGGCCATAAATCGTGGATTCCTCAGCAAGAAAGAGGTTGGTAAGAAAACGAAGATGGCTGTATACCGCTCCACCTATGTCCCAGTCTTGACATATGGATGCGAGTCGTGGGCAATGACTACAACCCACGAAAGCCAGATCCAAACCTCAGAAATGAGGTATCTGAGGAAAGTGGTTGAAGTAACAAGAAGAGACATGGTCCGCAACCAGACGATCCGTCAAGGCCTAAAATCCCATCCGCTGCAGACCCAAATAGAACAGTCCCAACTAAGATGGTTTGGCCATGTCTGCAGAATGGGAGAAGATCGGCTACCACGACAAGCATGGGAAACAAAGAGCCAGGGATCCAGACCTCCAGGACGACCCAGAGTCCGCTGGGAGGACAACATTAGACAATCTTTGAGGGACCGAGGACTAGAGTGGAACCAGGCCAGGAAGAAGACAGCTGATAGAATGGTCTGGCGCTCTCTCTTCCAAACCTCTACACCTCACGGTAGAAGGGGAACGACTAAGTAAGTAAGTAAGTTTTCAACGTGCACTTTGTGTATATTTTTTCTTGTGCGTGTAATTTTTTCAGATTGTCCAATTGCATTTGTTTTTTAAATTACGTTGTTTAAAAGCCTTTCCAAAGCTCTCCTGCTCAAAAAAAAGTTACGCTAATTGTCGAAACATCGTTAGAGTTTTTACCAGTTATCCCACAGGGGAGCCGCAGAAAGAATGTAGTTGGTCAGGGGAGCCATGGACTCAAAAATGTTGAAAACAGCTGATCTAGGGAATTGAAAATTCCCAGTAATAAGAAACTTCTCAGACTACAGCAGGGAAAAGGCTATTTCAGAATAGAAAAACCTTACTGTGCAGGATGTCTTAAGACAATAAAATTTGAACATTTCTTGTTAAAATGTAAGCGGTATGGACAAATGAGAATCCCAATATTAGATTATTAGCAGGCATCAGATGTACCTATGAATAAAGAAGAGGTTTTAAGAACAGACAGACCCTAGGGAACTGTATAATTTAGTCAAACAGTATTTAACAAGAACAAAAGTTAATGATGATGTTCTTACATTACATATGACTTGTGGCAAGTTAAAGTCAATTAAGTATCTAACTGGAAACACCAGGCCTTTATACCCCTCCCCCTGAATATTATTTTTGTTTGGTTTTGTTTTATCTCATTTTTGTTTGTTTGGGTTTTTTTTTATTTTTTAATATACAAGCAAAATAGGTAATTTTGATTTGCTATATTTACAATGATTTGACAGTTGTGATGCCACTTTCCTGTAGTGGCAGTTATTCTTCTTATTTCGAATTGAAAACACTATATTTCATAATTATAACCCATCACAGGTTGAACAGGATATTTTTCATTAATTTTTTTTTTTTAAATGGTGTAAGAAACATAGACAATGAACAAGCAGTCAGTAAAAAGAATTTTGGCCTTGAAATGTGAATATATAGACAAATGGGGAGGATCTCATGAAACGAGAACAAAACAAATAAAGAAATCCTAGAAAAGCTAGGAATAAAAAGAGATACTATGAATCAGATCAAAGTGAGATGAAATATTTTAGACACATAAAAAATCACAACACCTCATAATGGAAGGAGAAATTGAAGGCAATTATCTGGACTAATTGGAGGCATGAAATGATGCCATATTCAGATATTGGAAAACAGAATTATTATATTGACTTAGCCACACTATTGTTACTGTGTTTTCGTGGGGTCCCCTAATGTTGATGTGTAGTTGGCCAGGTATGCGTGTTGATGTCACCTGAACAGTGTAATGGTGCGGTGAAGATCTAGGTCACTCACGCTGACAGCATACATGGTTCTTGTATGATGATGATGTGAGACATGGGTGTGTAGAGACGCGAATGCGTTTAGGCTCATATATATATAGACAATTCACCCAGTCACACTCATACGGAAGCCAATGATGGTTGTAACTACTGGTAACAGTTCACATATTTAATCACAGGACTAACAGTAGTATCACAGGAACTGTCAATGTAAGCAGGATCATGTACATCATGTTAACTAAAATCGATTGGTACATATCAGGCATTCTAAGGCTGGAAAACATTCAAATATGTGGGCATGGTCAATCGTGGTATGTCCTTTAAAGTACAGTTCACAATGCCGCTTTGGTATCCCTGACTTAACGCGTCAGATACCTTAATAACTCCGTCATACAAAAGACGAGCTCCTAAATCATGTAATATTACCAGGGCCGTCGTTCAACTTGGCATGACACGCCAGTTGCATCTTATCATGCTGTAGAGTATTGGCCGAAACACAGGGCCTCAATATGACGTCAGCTGTGTATTCTTCATAAGCAGGCTGCACAAACCCTGCTATAACGATTGCATAAATATACCGCCAACCCGCGGTCTCCACCACATACAACCTCGTCACTGGACCTCTGATCAAACGAAGACGAACAGTCCCAAATGGCCACCTCGAGCACAAAACACAGGCTTTGCATTATAGGAACTGTGAGCTGTTCTCACAGGCTAGGTAAGCCTTTAACAAGTTCTGCAACCGAATGCGTAATAATGATAAAGTCGGTGTTACCTTGAACAGAATCCTCAGAACACAAGAAACAACACTGTCGTCATTCCTGAAGTACAGTAAATCACTGGGGAAAACTGACAACGCAGTCACTTCGAAGATTTTCCTTCCCCAAAATACAACGGACATTCACGTCCCACAGAAGCCAGTTCACATCTCTCCCTGATGGAAGTCTAACCTTTCGCGCTCCAAACTGCGCATGGGCAATGGCCCAGAACTATGTACCTTTGACCCTATCTCAATACTGGTCAAACACAATGAATGAACCAAAAGGGGAGATAACCCCTAATCAACCTGACACCGCAAAGTTAAGACATAGTTCCCTAACTTTGACCAGGGTGAAAAAATACGACAAATAAATTGACGTTTGAAACTCCGTCAAAAATGACCGCAACAACTATATATCCTAATTATAACCCTATCATGGGTTTGAAGGGATATTTTTTCACAAATAAATATTAAATGAAAAAATATAGGCAAATGTGCTTCAAGGAAGACAGTGGTGTTGTGGGGAAAATATCAACAGATAGACAGAAAAGAGTCCATCGGAATGTATCATCAAGAGAAGAGAGAGAGAAGATATTAGAGATCCAATGCAGCAGTAAGTAATTTGTGTCATCTTTCGGTTAAAATAGGTCTCCAAATAAATGCCTCTAAAACTAAAGTTATGAACTTTTCTAACGAGACCTTTAATATCATCCTGAACGGGGAAAAACTACAGAAAGTTGAAAGTTTCAATTATTTAGGCAGTAAAATGACTCAGGATGGTGACACAACAAGAGAAATCCATACTAGAATTGCTTTGGCAGCTAGCGCCTTCAATAGATTATCTAACATTTGGAAATTACGATCATTGAATATACATACCAAGCTTTGTCTGTTTAATTCAAATGTTATCTCAGTGTTAACATACAGCTGTGAGAGTTGGAAAATAACAAAATCATTGGAGAACAAGCTGAATACATTCGAGAACAAATGTCTTAGAAAACTCATGAACATCAGTTGGAAATAATTCCAGACTAATTGACAAATAAGAGAAGACTCTAGGCAGAAATATGTCTCCAACTATATAAGGAAAAGACGATGGTCATATATCGGTCATGTCCTACGAATGCAAAACAACAGAATACCATTGCAGGCACTCACTTGGGTTCCTGAGGGTAAGAGGAAAAAAGGAAGACCAAAAGAAACACTCAGAAGAACAATAATAAGAGAAGGAAGAACGTTGGGATTAAACAATGTGCAAGAGCTAAGAGGAGTGGCATCACAACGAACAACCTGGAGAGCACTGGTTTCTGCCTTATGCGCCGTGTTTGGTGCTTAAAGAATTTATTATTATTAATGCAGCTGGCCTTCGATGTGATAATGGCAGTTGATTTTTATTATTTTTTAAAAATCTGTTCATAAAACTGACCAGTATTGTATGCACTTCAACAGTCAAGCATTATTTATTTTGTACTATCACTGATGAACAGTTCACTTTCTTGAGATCTCACAACCAATATTCCCTCTAAGCTGTGTGCAAGTATACACAATTAATGAAATCAGCGCATATAAGAAACTGAACTGCGCAAAAAAAAAAAAAAATAATTAAATTCCACAAGATATGATAATATAAAAAACACAGAAGTCCACTGAACGGTACATATACTCATTTAAGTCTCATGCCTAAAATATGTCAACAGTATGCTCTAGTGTGATAGATTCACCAAGCCAGAAGTGTATTTTTTATTGCCCAAGAACAGACAAGAATAATTAAATGGACTGATCAAATTCATTCATTAATTCATAACCTTTCAGCTCCCCAAGGAGCACATGCTTTCAACAAATGTTTGCTAAGTATTCCTGTCACATGCCATCAACTTGAGGCCTTCCTCATAATTTTCATTTAAGTCTCTAATTTTCTCTTCCATGTGTTTTTCAGTCTACTTCTACTTCTCTTGTTCTTTGCCTACAGCTCTTTGACAATAAAGTTAATTCATTCATCCGTTCTCTTACCCTGAGGATTCCAGAGCATGGACTGCCTGGTAAGGCTATTAACATGTTTCCTCTGTATGTGTCCTATCCATCTCCAGCATCATCTTCTTATCTCTTGTCCCCCTGGCACTTGTCTGGTTCTTGTCACCAGTTCCATATTGGTGATTTTGTTGTACCATTTCAGGTTCTTCTGTTCTACACAAGCACCCATTTATGAAAGTCTGAAACTTCTTGGTTGTTGTTTTCCATGTTTCAGAGCCATACAGTAGGAATGACTTGACATTTGTTACTGATGAAATGGATACCAGTTAAATCAGATATCTGAGAAAGCTTCTAATAAAGCATAAAATTACCTAGTCCATGTTAAAACCAGATGTGAGGATCATTTTTAAGCATGTCGAGCCAGCAAGAAATGGCAGAGAAAAAAACTGGAGCTCACAACTCCAACTCAGCATGTAGCGGAATTACAGAAGAGCCAAAGGAAAACCCTATATCTAATAAGAAGACAATGTCAAGGAAATCAACTTGACCTTGTCTGCAAAAGTGAAAAATTCAGTTGCCCTAGTTAAATAACAACACCAACAAATGCACATATACTTATGAAAATGTATTGCGCATACATATCCAATCTACTTCTGAAAAATGGATTCATGCAAAACACACTTTAACACTCGATGCAATGCCATACCTTCCCTCCTAGCCTTGGATATAACATCTGCTGCTGACTTGCCCATGACATGGACAACATAAAGTGGAGCCCCTGCTTGATTAGCAATTGTAATAGCCCTTGTGGTTGCCTCTTCTTCACACTGTATGCCAAAAATGTATTATCATGTCAAACAAAACATAAGTAGAGTTACATACAAAAAGTTCACATATTTCATGTAGGCTTTGATGCACATTCACATTTAGTTTATTCTGTAATAAGCTCTTTTCCCAGGTTTCTGAATGTTAACACTGAGGATAAGACAGTTTTGTATCAATCACTGCTCTTCACTTTACTGGATAACAAAATCTATGTTATGTGCTTTATTACTGACACTGCATTTATTTATATTGGGGGGGGGGGGGGGGGGGGGGGGTGGGTGTGTGTGTGTGTGTGTGTGTTAAATTTCCAATTTGTAAATTGAACTCTTTCACTCCTTTTCTTCTAAGTCAAACAGCATATCATACACCCACCACAACATGTTAATTAATTCAACATATACATCCTGATTTCATGTACTCATCTTATGCCTATACATCATGTACATTATAATAAAATTATAGACTGGATGCAAGTGAAAGGTCACTTGTGTGCTTCATTAGAGCAAATACTTTTTTTATGGTCATTTAAAATTACAGACTCACTAAAAATGTGCCAGGCATGCATTAATTTACTGCACAGTCTGAAGATTTAGCCACAAGGAAATGCAGTTAAAGACAACATGTGCATTATACTATAATGGGTATTTATTAAATTCTGATGCAATTATTTCAAACTGTATATAGTTTTTTTTTTGTTTCTTTTTTACACAAATTTACAGGCCACAGGGTTAATTTTAAGTTTGATGGAAGACAACGTCAGGTACTAAAACTAATAGTATACAATTAATTACCTTTCTTGCTCCCAAAAGTCATTGATATGGAGTGATAACTTATCAACAACTTTGATAGTTTAATGTTTAGCTTGATTATATTTTGTTTCATTTACATTGCCACTTCAAAATTCAAATAGAGGATATTATTCAAAATAAGTCCTGTTTTCTGTAAAACATGTACTTGAGCTAGCTGAAGACACTGAGCGTTTATTTCCTACTTTTTTTATAAGTGAATTTTATAAGACTTGAAATGGCCATGCACCCTGATTCTGGTACACCTCAGGAGATCACGCCAGAAAATTTTTAGAAGATAGTCTGAGTGAATAAAATAATTTAGAACTTGGTAACTTTACTGATGGCTATTGTCCCTGGCAGGTTCAACCAGGCTGGACAGGTCTGTGCAAGTAGGGATCAGACAATAGATGGTACCTTTGTTCTCCAGGTTGGGGGTTTTAGCACAGGGCTGAGACCCCTGTCTATGTAAAAAATCACAATCGTTATGGAAACAGCAATGTGCTTTGCTGCGGGATGGACATCTGGAGTCTGAGGCTTGTTTGATGACTGCCAGTGATGAAAGCCAAAAGGAAGCCACTGACATGAAAACGGACATCGTGACCGTTAAAACAAGAAACCAGTATTGGATTTTGGACCGTAAGAATGATAAACAAGACAGGGAAACTGAAACAGATTATAACGGAAATGAAAATCTACAGACTACACATATTAGGGAGCCGCGGTAGCATAGTGGTTCGTGCACTGGCTTCCTAGCTCAGTGGTCTATGGTTCGATCCCCAGATGAGGTGGGATTTTTTTTAGGCCGCAAACGGCTCCTGGGTTGACCCAGCCCCAATTGGGTACCAGAGCAACTCTGGGAAGGTTAAGGCGGCCGGCGTGATGCTAACCACATCACTCCTAGTGTGGGACCTACGACGCGTCAACAGTGAGAAATGCAGTTAGCGACCCATAATTAGAATGCTTGCGTCAGGGTCAGCTAGCCAGAGCTGACCAAGACCCTACTCCACCTCCAAGTGGTGGTCCTGGAAACAGGCTGCATCACTGCAGTCTGGCTGAGTGAGTAGGGATCGAAGAGGGAAGGCTAACCCGGTCCCAAAAATGCCGTGCTGAAGTCAGATGTGTCGGCCGAAAGGCACAAATATCGCAGCTTCGCTGTAAACGGACGCAACCAACGTCCTTTTCAGGACGAACGAAGAAGACTCCTAGTGTGCGATGGTCAAGAAAATATGGGCCTAACACCATATTCCCAATATGCCTCAATGGGAGTGTAACGAGATCCTTTACACATACTAGGAATGAAGTGAGAGTAGATGGACGGCAGGAAGAGTAAAAACAGCAACAGGGGAAACAGTACTTTACTCGGGAAGAGAGGATGGCCAACACAGTGAAGGCGTAGCCATTATCCTGAAGGAGGGCATAGAAAGAGCATTACTGGAAGGGAAGCCAATCAACAATAGATGATAAGAGCAAAATAGAGAGGAAGATTCACCAACATCACCATAATACAATGCTATGCACCAACAAACAACAGTGACAAAGAGGACATGGACGACTTACCACAGTAATTGGTGACCTCAATGATAAGGTTGGAACACATAGTACATACAATGAAAGAGTAATAAGAAGACACAGCAGCGGAATAGCAAATAAAAATGGTGAAACATTATTAGGCTTTTGTGGCATTAACAACCTTGTTATTGGTGGAACACTTTTTCCACACAAGGAAATCCACAAATTAACGTGGGAGTCACCAAATGGCAGTGACAGAAACCAGATAGACCACATAATGATCAACGGCAGATGGAGGCATTCTCTACAAGATGTGAAAGTAAGAAGAGGTGCAGATGTGGGAAGTGATCACCACCTAGTACTAGCAAGAATAAAGATGAAGATCAGGGCTACTGGGCCAAAAACAACAAAACAGAAAAGATCGGACATCAGTAAATTGAAGGATACCCTCACGAGAAAGCATCTGTATCTGAAATAAAGAAACACTACCAAACTGCCAAGAGTCAGGAAGAGACAGCAGTTCGAGATGTTGAAATTCAGTACAATTTCAACAGTATATACAGGCAGCAGCAAAACATGCTTGGGAATCCAGGAAAGGCTTTTAGAAGATGGTCAGCGACTGTAGGAGATTCGTTTTGTTAGAATCTTTGGTTCTCAATGTTGCAAGCTTTATCGCCATTATTTGAAACTTGATCTCTTGAATAAACTATTAGTATTAACCATTATCATTGTTCAATCAAGTCTATTCTCTATTTTATCAAAAGTTCTATTGTTGGATTCTTATCTGTTCAGCTTTCTATTATTAATTCTGATATGCTTGCGATCTTATGACCAAGTTATGTTGGGGTATGTTTTATATAGAGCATATGCATATTTGAATGTCAAATCAATACCAAGGTTAACGAGTAATGGTTAAAATCCAACAATGCTGATAATGCACAAAACGTCTCCGATAAGAAGAACTCGATCGTGGACTACTGGTTATATTTATTGACAATTACAGTTGTGTTGCAATAAAACATTGTAGCATCACTTTGTTATTTTTAATCATTAGATTCTATTCTTGTTCGACTACAGTCTTCTATGTATCATCTGCCATCGCGTCAAAACATTATTTAAGTGTACTATTACATATTTTATTTATGTCTGCGTAAACATTCTAGCAAGGCTAGACTCAATTTAGATTCTGAGTTTATATTATGTTTTGTTTGGCTTATCACGCCATATTTATCAATATCACGTCAATTACTGTTTATCCTTTTTTTGGACACTCGTCCCTAAAAACACTTCTTATCAATAATTCAAACAATGGCAGAGGCCACACTTTACATTACACTGATGGGTGGATAAAACCACATTAAGGTAGAAGTATACCCAGAAAAGCTTAAAAAAAATAAAAATCCAACAATTTTCATTTTCATGCTTTAAATCATCGTCAACATGTTCTTGAACTAAAAATAATTCATAGAAGCTTAGAGATACTCTGGTTTGATAGGAATCAGTGTTTTTCTACACACGCCCCCTTGAGTGATTTGCTTAGCAACCAATGTTTATAGTTGGTTACCATGTGAATAATGACCCAACAAGAAGGTGCGTAATTGTAAAACTGCGAAATTATAATTATACATAGGCAACAGGGAAAAGATATTTATAACTTTTCCACGGGGAATCACTCAATGATTTCTTGTGAATTTTTCAAAAGTGTGTGTCTAGAAAGCTTTGATCGTAAATTTCAACATTTGTTACATGCATAGTGCATTTTCACCAACATCAACTCTATTTATTGCTAGTTTTATACTGATTCTGTATAATAGTAGTTAGCAGAGCTTCTTTTGTTCACAATGAGAAATAAGACAAAGACTGGGAGGCGTGTACACCAACAAACCGTTGCCTGAAAATGAGACACCTATTGTCGATAGTGACGCTATAAACCTCTGTGCTCCTCAGCAAAGAAAATAAAGGTCATAAAGGTCCAAGAAAGTGAAGGACAAGCTAAAAATGACAACAAAGGAAATGGGTTTATCCTTATGGATGTAAAACTACTATTTGGGTTTTTATGCGCTAACTTTAGATGTGACAAATGTTATCAGTACTCACTGACCTGTGAGATCGTCGAAGAGACCCGGAATGGCTTTTGTCATGAAATCAGTATCAAGCGCACAAACAGTGGCGAATGGACTGCCAATTTCAATACTTCTGATGTTTCATCTTCAGCTACTCACAAACAAAGAAGTAAATGTGCGAATGGTGGCATTTGTGCGTTCTATTGGGAAAGGCCACAGTGCATTGCAGAATTTTTCTATATACATGAACACAAGTCAACGCATGGCAAAGAAAGCATACAGGAGAACGCTGCACAGGATCTATTCAGCAAGTAAGGACATTGCAATGGAAAGACCCTGAGAGCACTGAAAATGGGATTCATAGACACTTCAGCTGCAGTAGAAGGAGACCTTTATTCAACAGGAGCTCATTAAACTTCATTTTGTGAGTTCTTTTTCTGTTTTTCTTTGTTTTCTCGGAATTGTCTTTTTAGCATAATTGGTGATCTTTGAAACAAGATATCTCTGGATCTGTACATTCAATTGACATGAAAATTAACACAGTTGGTTATCATATAATCTTACAGATTATGACCTAAAATGGATACAATTGAATTCAAAATTTTAGTTTTATGACCATCATGCATATATAATGAGGCACAAATATCAAACATTCAAGAAATATAAATTTTGAAAATTCATTACAAATCAACCTTTCGGTCAATATCTGTTATTTTAGGTCAAAACCTCAAGCTATATATACTAATTCAATTTGCCAAGTTTCAGTTAGATCCTTGTAAAAATAACATAGTTATGATGTTTTAAAAAAGGTGTATAATTTATTCACTACGGCGGCCATATTGGATAGCTAATTTGCATAATTAATGAGGTCATTATGTGGACCAAAATGTTAAGTCCATACTAACACTATACCCATGGTTGTTTGATTCTGAAAGGAAAATTTGAGTTTTTTACCCTACAAGGTAGTCTACTACCTTAAGTAGAAACCATACCGATGGGCTCAAAAGCCATAATGCAGACTATTGCTACATATACTACTGCCCTCATTCCCAAGCGTGACACATGGGTCGTGCTAGAGAACGGTGGAGACAACAAAATCGACGCTAAATTTGTACTGACACACGAAGTATAAACTAAGGCAAATATGTAAATGCGAAACCGGAGCAATAACATGCTAAAAGAGTATTAAGTCATTAAGAGAAACCTCATGTTCATGTGGTCGTAGCGCCACTAAAATACAAAAATTGTCCCACAATAAATATGTGAATTCAACAGTACTAATAATAATAACTAAGGAGTCCAACACATTGCGTGATAAAATATCCGCCAGAACATTGTCTACTCCAGCAATGGGGATAATGTCAAAAGAGTATTCCTGAAGCACGAGATACCATCGGTGTATTCTTGGACAATCTCATTGTGATGTAAGACAGCAGACTGTGCTCGGTTTGTAGGAAACAGTGCGTGCCGATGAGATACCTTGACAGTTTATAAAGGCACCAGACCACAGCCAGCATCTCCCGTTCTCCAGTAGCATACTTGGTCTCAGCAAGCTTCCAACTAACGTAAAAGCACGAATGCTGCATCTCATCCTTCCATTGCATGAGACAGCCACCAATGCCATCTTGAGAAGCGTCAGTCCTGAGGACAAATAGATGCCTGATATTAGGTAACAATAAAATAGGTGATTGTGAAAACAAGTGTTTGATTTTGTTCAAGGACTGATCGCACTCACCTGTACACTTGATTGTTTGAGAACTACCCTTACAAATCAGTGAAGATAGAGGAGCAGACAGGGTAGCGAAGTCAGGAATGAACAGATGATAGAATGAACAGATGATAGAAGTACCAATATGGTAAATGTTGATATAAAAGATAACGAATGTCATAACAGATAGGAGAACTGACAAGAAAGAAATTTTGACACAGCTGACATATAGCACAAAGAAGGATAAGAAATCGTAGAAAAATATAAACCATGGAAGTATATAAATACAAAACATCCGGTGCAGAATGGAAAAATGAACACAAGAACGCAACTATGAAGTGCGTGGTGCAGTGTTTTGTACCAATTGCACATCAAGATAATGGTGTGCACGAGCAAGAATAATATAAAATTGTATAGCGCTGTAAGCATCATCAGCAGAACAGAACTGAATACATGCAAGCTTGAGACAAGTCTGTCCGAATCAAGAGAGTGTATGCAAGTATCAGAGACAAAGACAGGTTAACGAGAATTCTGACATGGATGATGATACAATCGTACATCCAATATATGGTGTGCATAGGAAGCTCTATACGTGAGCTCAACAGCTCTTCTGGCATCAGATGATGACCGGAAAAGAATAAACGCTGTAGTGGTATAAAAATTGCTACTATGTTCGACATGAACATATTGAACCTGTCCTGCATGTAGAAAAAAATTTCTGAGCGACCACCATGGGGCGTCAGAAGCGACCTTGCGAACCATAACAGTATGGTCATTAGTGCAAACTAAGAAGTGTGTGATACACGTGTAGAAGAATTATTGAGTTTGCGACTCAGGTGTATTGCTTGTTGTTGGAACACCAACACAGGAAGTAATGGTTAATTGAAAATCCATAGCGCCTGATGGGTGCTGGCATGACCATTCGTTAATGGTTGCCTGAGAATAATCCCTGGCACCAGCAACATTTGCTATAATCAAATCCACTGGCGGTTCTGGGAGACAGCATACCTGAACCTGACCAGATAGGAAAGGTGTGCATATAGAAATCACAGCAGTGGGGTATAGCTCTATATTACCCCCAAAGGTAATACACTTTATATAACGCCCCATAAGAGCATTGTCATCAACTAAAGAGTGACGAACACCTATGGTTGTGCAACCTCTGTCTCTAAGAACAGAGACGAGTTTATTGTTAACAAACCCATGTTGCACGTTGAGTTTATCAGTCACAGAGACTGACATTAGCGTGGGTAAAGTATGACCACAGCTCAATATTACATTACTGTTAGGATCAAATAAAGGTTTGCAACCATGGCAATCCTCATTGTTGATAGACTCTGTAACAGCCACATTGGCATGATATATACTATTGTTATTAGTGGAGGGATAGGCAACTCATGTGTTTGCATGGTCAGGTACCTGATCATCACTGGTATTAGTGCATGCATTAGCATGATTATGCTTTTTCCTATCTTTATAACCAGAGTTAGACTGACCAGAGTGTTTGTTAGAATATTTAATCGAACCGTATCTGCTGTCGTCATGTCGATCATTCTTATGTGGCATGTTGTAAGAATACCTGTTAACAAAATATCTATGATGCATATCATCATTGCAACTGACATCGTGATTACCATGACCATGGGTTGAGAAACCCTGATAGACCTGGCGAGAAAATTGTGAGGGAGAGTGTTGGCATGGGAAGGATGGAAATCATTCCTAAACCTTACATCAACACTCTTTGACAGAGGTCTTCGATCATATGATCAGTAGTCATGATGTGCCATGCATGCTGGCAGTGCAACAGGAAAAGAAGACCTGTGTATCTCCTTGTTAGGGTGCTCATATATTGTGTGCCAAGTTTCTGAAATGCCTCAATGGACTCTGGATGTCTTTCCTGAAAGAAAGCTTTAAGGTCGGTGCTACAGGCCAACAAAACTTATCTCTAAGCATCAAATCAAGTAAACCATCGTAAGTCTTACTTAACCCGGAAAGATCAACCCAGCGGTTGAAGTATAACTGCTTGGCAGAGATAAACTCCCCAAAATCAGCATTCTTTGTTATGACATTCGTCATCTTTTATATCAACATAAAGTGAAATGACATTTCCCCCCATCTTCCGTCAATTGGAATTTAGTTAATACAGCCTTAGCTACCACATCAACATCTGATCATCTTGTTTCGTCTAGAGCCATGAAACATTTCAGAGCCTACCTGTTAGGTGGTCTGGGAAAATAATAGGCCTTCTTTCTTTTGGTATTTTCATATCAGTAGCTCTCATGGTAAATCTCCATACAGTCGCGTTTTTAGTCAAAATTAGGTATTTTGAGCTTAAGATACCAGAACTTTTTGACTGTTCGCCATTATTCTGACATTGAATCTTTGCAAGTTTGATAGAATTAGAATTGTTGAATCTAAGTCTTTCAAGTTCAAATTATTGGTCTCTCTCTCTAGCTTCTATTTTCATTCTTTCTAATTCCATCTCATGAGCAAATCTCTCTCTTTCTAATTTCTGGTCTCTATCTTTCTGAGCAAGTCTCAATTTTTCTATCTCATTTTCTTGTTTCCTTAATTCTTCTGCTATTTTCTGAGCTTCACGTTGCTCAATCCTTTCAACATGTGCCAAATAGTATTCATATTTTGCATCAGCACAGGCCAGATTTCCTCGCCAGATTTACCTTTCTTTATTCCTTCTTGAATAAGGTCTTCCAGTGTAGACATTCTTAGTATATGATTATCACTACACAAGTGATAAGGTAATCAATAATACAGTATATATCTAATTAATAATAGCAATATCGTAATACAATGTCACTAATTAATTCAATATTAATAACAAAGTGAAGTACGGGACGAGCACAGGTGATGATGAAAGGCACAGTCAATGAAAATAATGAAGTGGCATATCAAAATACAGGACATCACTAGATAAGTATAAAGGAACTAAACTTAATGTAGATAAAATGATAACATAAGTGGAAACATTAGAAATAAGACATTACAAAAAATAGTACGATACAAAAAACAGCAGTCGTCAAAATATACATAAAGACAAGAGATGATAGTGAACGAATGTAAATACATTATCACATGACTGAAATTAGATTAACTAACAATAAAAATCACATGAGACATGACGTCACAGCTAAAACATGAATGAAAATCGTTTTGGAGGCAAACAAAGACGGAAAATCTCTAACAGTGATAAAACACTGGAATTCTCTGGATACACTACAGACGATAAGTCCCTAAAAGAACACCCTTGTACATAAATTCTTGAGAAAAGAATATATATCCGAGGGTCCCTCCAACAAAACCCGCAAGATTAAACAATAAAACATATAATGAAAAATATGCAGAATTGACATACAGTGAGAAGAGCTGACGAGCAAGGGTCGAACTATGGACAGAATGAGGTATCAAGTCTATAAACAAATCGAGCACTTATCTGAAGGGGTGAGTAACCAGTCCTCCCGATTTCAGATCACAGCTGGTTCCATAGTTTCCAATGTAGCAAACCACCATTCATGTTGACAAATCAAACGTCCACTCGAGACCGAACTTCGTGGTTGACAAGCAGCTACCAATGCTTTGAAAACACCTACTGGTTGGTAAGGTGTGAACTTTGACAGGTCTGGTGGTGGCTATGATATGTCACAGCCGATGACATCTTCAAAAGCGATGGATCCAAGTGTTGATACTGTGTGGTGGTGAAGAGAAAAAAAAATTGTCGCCTGGTCTTGCCGGAAATTGCTCATATCAATGTGCCAGATTGCACCATATAACATTATTTGAAACTTGATCTCTTGAATAAACTATTAGTATTAACCATTATCATTGTTCAATATCTGATGCTCCTGGGTTTCTTCAGGATGCAATGATTGTTCTGGAGTCTTTGATGACACATATGAACCTGCGGACAATGATAGACATGTGGCTAGCTTATGGTTGTAAAGCCCACAAGTCTAGTTGTGCAAGAGATTAGTGTGTTTCAGATGTTTGCATGTATATGAATGATACATGGCTCAGTATGATTAGCAATAGCGAGACAAGATGTGTGTCTAGCTGCAGAACATTTTCTAAGATAATATAATACATGAATAGAATAAATTTTATACATAGGTACGATGCTACCTTTGCCTTTCACATATGGAATGCCAAGTCAGCTCTGAAAAGTGCTGTAACTTTTAGCAGGTTATATTAATCCTGATAAGGACTGTTGACAGGACTCTGCTGGGTCACTGTTGGTTATATTATCGGTTTCTATCTTCAGTAATCATATCAATTAATACACATATATGCATGGTACATTCACATCCCAACTATGTATAGTAACCAACTAAAATCCTGAAATAAATGGTGATATTAATTTTGCAAACATATAAAGTAATTCTACATACCCTCTCAGGATATATATATATATATAAAGTCCAGAAAAGACTTAGCTGGTGGAGATAGCACTGCCCGGCAACAGATGGTAAAAGGTTTTAGCCGTGACTAGCTGCTCTCTCTCTCCATCTGTCCTTCTGACTTTATGATGTGCATGTGTAGTTTGAAATCTCCGCTGTCTCTTTTTATAAGCTCGCATCCTACGTCTCGGAGAGCAAGGGTTGGTAACTCTGTTTCAGTCTCTGGTTTTAGCCTTTCTAAGTGAAACTGTGTGAATGGTATTCCAAACCTCTGATTCGTGCAGCTCACCTTTTCTATCCAGGACTTTTTGAGTTATATTCTTCCATGCTCTGTAAGTTCTGCTTTCTTTCCATGTGTCGTTTTCCGAAATTGGTTCTGATATTGATTTTATATCAAATTTTAATCAGGAAAAACACAGCTTCGTTCGTTATACTAACACCTTTACTAGCATATTTCTCCAAAAGTACTTATTCCATCCATTTTTCCTTTGGCAAGCATAGAATTGGAGTTATCCTTGGTAAAATGAGACATTTTTCATCCATTTCTGACATTGCATACACTTATATGGTCACTAAGTCTAACCCACACTTTGTATGGTTTTATCCCCTATAGTAAACTGTCATAGCATTATTGATCGGTTTTCCAGCGAGCTCCTATTTTTTTTATTGGTTGACCCATACTCGTCGTCCTAGAATAGACAAGCATCATGCCTGCACACATCATACTTCCCTTTCTTTCATTCATTTACTAGGATGGTTATCATGCTACAACCAATCGTAACCACTGCTGAAGTACTGAACTATATAAACATAATTTCTTCACAGGCTATAGTCCATTTTAAATATTTCTTTCACTATGTGTCACTTGTTCTAGAAAGGTCTTTGTCATAACAACATATAAAAAATACCATAAGTCTGATTCTGTGTCACTACATTTCATAGCAAACAATTTACCTCTTCTGGTCGGCTTTGTAAGTGTCCTTCTGGGCCAGTGACTCCCTGCTGAAGCAGTTCTTTAGATTTCTGCAGGCAAAAAAATACAGAAGATATAAAAGTAATGTAGAAACACCATCGTTTTTCATTTATGCTAAAAACTGGTTAGTTCTACATAGCAATATTTCAGTCAGCATATAGGTTTATTTGCAAAATCCGTAAATGACTATACATGTGAATATACCTAGATAATTTATAGTGCTCAAGATTTAACTTATTCACAAATTTAGTCCTGCATGAAGCTATTTCACCTGCATTAGTTAAAGAAAAAATTTTTTTAATACTGTGCAATGTTTTGTTTTCCAAATTTCACATAAACTAAAGCAAATGACAAACTGAATAAGTAGAGGTAAATTTATGATTGTTAAATTTTCAGTCAAATACATTTTTTTAATGAAAAGTGATGAAAAATTTACCACAGACTGATTCACAGCTTCATTTTGAAATTTCCATGAACACTATTACTGCTTTACAGTAAAGTTATCTTCACTGCAGCACCCTCAAGGTCCACTCTAACTTTAATCATTGTAAGTCAAGAGTTATATTTCTGACTAATTGCAAAACAATTAATGTTTCAATATATTTATTACAATGGCATTACGGTATTCCCCTGAAGACAAGTTACTTAATAAATAAAAAATATGACAACATGCAGAATTCTTCATGAAGGACAGCTTACAATTCTCAAGTAACTTCATAGAACAGAGGCAGAGGCCTTGAAAACTGCAGCAGAGGTTATAATTACAGAGAGACAAGTTGCTTTCTTTACCGATGCTCAGTCAGTAATTGCAGCGTTGAAAATCCCAAAATAATACAGACCTGGATGACCCCAGAACAGTGCTCTACAAACTATGTCAACGATTCAAACGTGTTGTGATCCACGGATCCCATCTCATTGTAACATCATCAGCAATGAAGAGGCTAACAGACTGGCAAAGGAAGGCGGAAATCTTCCTCAGCCTGATGCAAGCATAACTTTCAAGGAGGCAAAGAGTTTTATCAGAATCAGATACAAATGGGATGTAGAGCATCCAGGTCACACACACAATGATGCATACTACCAGCTCAACAGATAAGTGGTAATCTTCAGACTCTGCACTGGCCACAACAGACTGAGATACCATCTATTCAACAAGTTAAAAATAACAACTACCATCAGTGTAACTGTGGCACTCATAAAATGACTGCTGAACATCTGCTTCAAAGTTGCCCAACATATGCGGAACAGAGAAAGCGCATATGGCCGACATCAGTACCATTCGTGGAAAAGCTCTAGGGAGAGCCTCAAACTGGCAACTGAAAACATTCAAGTGGACGTCTGAGAGTGTACGAAGAAGAACCATTTGAGATAAGAACCGGAGTGTGGCAGAGATGCTTATTGTCACTATTTCTATTCTTACAGGCTGTAGATTGGGTTATGAAAACAACAACAAAAAAGTTAACAGAAATGGAATTCAGTGGACTGACAAAACAGAGTGATAAACTAGATTTTGCAGACAACCTGTCTCTTCTGTCCCATAACAGTAACCAGATGCAAGACAAAATGAAAATAACTGACGACAGGTCACAGCAATGGGTTAGAAAAGACAAAAGGCAGGGAAAAGACAAAAGATTTTATGAGAATAAAGGCTGGGAATTACATCAACATTGAGCTTTAAGAAACATCCCTACAATATGTAGAACCATACATATATCTTGGCAGCAATATAGACGACTTTGTCTGTTCTGGAGGAATGGACAGTGATACCACAATAAGAATACAAAAGGAAAGAGGAGCTGTCATTGCCTTATGGAAATCAAGTCCAACACAAAAATAAGAATCTTCTATTCAAACATCAAGTCAGTCCTATTGTATGGCTCTGAAACATGGAGAAAAAGAAAAGAAAGAAGTTATAGACTTTCATAAACAGGTGTATGCATAGAACAGAAGGGTTGACATGGTATGAAAAGATCACTAATGTGGAACTCATGACAAGAAACAGACAGGTGCCAGTGTAACAGGAGATAAAAAGATGGGTGCTGGAGATGGACAGGAAGCCCATTCAGAAAACCTTCTGATAGCATTACAAGGCATCCTTATTCTAGAATTCCCAGGGTAAGAAATATAAGGCAGGCAAAAGACCCCTAAACAAAACATGGAGAAGAGAACTGGAGACAAAAATGAAAGGAACAAAAAACATGGAAAGATCTAGAGTTGATGACTCAAGACAGGAGGATATGGTGCAACCTTGCTGGAGGCCTATGTTCCTTTGGGAGATGAGAGGTATTGATTACAATAAGGCGAGACTCAGCACAAACCTGCTAAAGGTCTATGCTCCTTGGGGAGCTGAAGGGTAATAATTATATTATGATCAAGTGAAAATCATAAAAATGGCAAAATGAAAATAAGTAACTTAAATTGTACACTCTATTGCCAATAGATCTGCCCCATAATCATTTTACTAATGAATAAAATGACCACAAGCATCCATTCTTCAGTTTTCTTCAATAGCATTTTTTTTACTGATAAAAATGTTTTTTTTTTCATGCAGGCTGTCATAATACTAACTGCAGTAACAGTACAGGAACGACTACATTTTAAAAATTTATAATAATCTTTTTGACAATGATAATGAGCTTTCCAAACAGTTCAAATACACTATCAAACTACACTCTTACTATATCAATGAGATGTCCATTTTCTGCATGAACCATTGGAAGGACTTTCAACTCCTTACAGCGTTTAAAACAGTTGTAGATATCAGGGTCCTCTAGCATTAGCGTATCTTTGTATGCCATATAAATTTTATAAGAGTTAATTCCTGCAATAAAAAAGGGTGAGCGGATTACAAATTTATCTGGTAGGCAGGACAAAAAGTGCAATGAAAGAATAGATTTTATGTCACTGATATCTCACAACAAACCAAATAAGTAATCGGTCAAACAACTAAAATTAAGGACGGTAACTTTAATAATATGACACCTAAAAGAGAAGGGAAGAAGAATAAAAAATTTCTGATGAAGCCAGTGAAAATATAGAATAAAATGCAAATTTCAAAGAAAGAAATGCAGAGTGAAATCTGACAATACCTAAAAAAAAACAGACTTAAAGGCAACTTGTCAGTCCAAACAGGTAGGCAAGTATAACCTGAATGTGGAAAAATCATGAAAGTAATTTAAAAAAACCATGAAATACAGTGTAGTCCACTTAAGCTGACCTTGCTTAAGCCAATTTTCTCTTAACTCGAAGCAATTCTTCAGGTCCCAGCCAAATGAATTCTTTGCCTTTTTATATGTACTCCGGTTATGTTGATTTCTATTAACTAGAATGTTCTGATAAGTCAAGGTAATTCTTCCATCCCAAAACATATTCAGACTCCAGCCTTAAGCAGAAGTTCCCAAAAGACCAAGTTATATCCAGTCCCCTGTAAATGTTATTTCTTCACTTCATTAAAATGTCAGATTTTTAACAGTTCCATATAAAGCTGGCACCTGCTGTTTTGTTTCAATGTTTGTCTTCTGTGGTTAACATTTCTAAGAATAGATGTATGTGTGGCCTTTCTCAGAAGATCAAGAAACAACCTTAGATATGCGGATGATAAGTTTTGTTAGCTGAACAGGAGCCACACATACATCTAGTGTATGTGAAGCAAGTAAACAGCATAAGTCATGAATATGGATTGGACCATTGACAGAATGAAAACTTTGATAATTAGCAAAGTCAACATTAAAAATAAGAATAAATGGGAAAATCCTGGAACAAGTGAAGAGTTTCTCATTTCTTGGTCATATAATAAAGATGGCAGATGGGAAACTGAAGTCTGGACATGCTCTGGAAGATTTAAACAATACAAAGATTTAAGGCAACATCACAAGGTTTTTTTTTTTTTTTTTTTATTCATCACTACCCTTCAACTCCCTAATTGACTAATTAATGCCACACCTTTTTAACAATCTTAATGTTTGCAGTTCTGTATAATGCTGGCACTGGCAGCTACAGTTTTGTTTTAATGTTCGTCTTCTGTGGTTAATGTTTCTAAGACTAGATGCTAAGATTTGATGTATAGTAGTCGATGCTTCTGTGGATCAAATGTATGTGCACTGTTTGATTATGAGATACATACTTTTACATTGTGTGGTACTTGCTACTATGGCACTAAAAATAACATTATAATATACTTTATGCTTTTAACTTGTATCTGAAAAGTGGAAAACATGCAAAAATATTAAACAATAAAACAGCTGTAAATAAAGGGCCTAATTAATTACTTTAGACTTTCTTTCTAATTCTTCCAGCAAAATCTTTTATCAAACTTCTGATAAGCAGAATTCCTGATAAGCAGAAGTATTTAGCCATATACGGTTTTTTTAAAGCAAAGCAACTACCTTTCTCAGAACTCAGAATTTCCATCTCCTTTGCTACTTCATTTCCCCACCAGGTCACTGCTACATGAAGACCATAATCACAACACACTTTTGCATCTGCCCAGCCCCTCCATTTTTCATAAGCATCTAGGAGGGATTCTCCCTTCTCAGGTATCACAAAGTCAACTACAAAAGGAAACATAAGTTGGAAATAATCGTGTAACTGTAACAAAGTATTTTATTTTGCTTTCACATTGTTACAAACCCACAGACAATTTACTTGCATAATACACTGCATCTTATGGTTTAACAAATCAGACCAAAATGTATAATTAATACAGATAATCATATCAGTCAGAAGCTGCATCAATGACATTTCGAATGGAATGTGCCAAGGTAAAAAAAAAACAGCTTTCCAAAAAATTTTTAATGAAAGTGAATCCTGGCCTCATTGATTAGATCAGTTAGAGAAATCATGCTATTACTAAAAGAAACAAAGAAAAAACTGCCAGCTGCAACAGAGAAATTTACAAGCAACCTCAGAGTAGAGGTAGATACCCTGTAAACTGCAACATTCTTTCTCATAACAGGAAAGCACTGACAGAGTTTTCACACATGCACTGAGTGTCTGATAGACAGAGTGGTTAGAGCGCTGGTCTTTCAAGGCAAAGGAGCTGGATTTGATTCACAGCATTGGCGCGCTTCAGTCTACCTAGGTGTAAATGGGTACCTGGCTTTGCTCTTGAATTAGGGAAGGAAAAAGGCAGTGAGGAAGGGAACTGGTCATCCCACTTCTCGATGCCGGACCTAGTATACAGTGAAGCCTCTAACACTTCAGTTCCCTATGGCTTTATCTGCTATGGGACTGCCTTTACCTGTTTACTGTGAGTTACAACAGCACTCAGGGGTCAAAGAAATAAGGACCTAAATAACTGATGATCTATTTTGTCTGAAATTCAGAACAGCTGTCAGCAACCTCACACAACTGCTTTCTCTTAGTATATTTACCTCTGAGGGTGTTTGCAGAAGTTGAAAGAATCTAAGACATAGAACCAGGTCTTTAAGATAAAACTGTTTAAGAACAACCAGCGTACAAAGAATTTTTTTTTTTTTTACAGGAGGAAGACAGGAAACATAACGGCCAGACCAACCTTTAAGTGTGGATAAAAGTCAACAAAGAACCTATGAAAAACATCAAAACCTCTGACTGTCTACATCTTTAGGTATAGCATAAGATGTAAGGAGAAATCCACAAGAGTTCATACAATTATTTACCCTTCACACAAAACGAGTTTGCTAAGAAAATACATTTTATTTATTCATACTATTTTACTACCTCATAGATAAAATATAACAAGGAAAATTAAATGAGGGCACATATTAATGGCCACAGAAAGTTTTTATTTTGTATTTTAATGATGAAAAATATATTCTGTTCAACCTCTGATGTTTTCTACAACAAGACACCTACTAATCATAGTTGTGCCACCAGAAAGTGCTGCCTTGGTGCCACTGTAAAAATCATCAGCTGTCACTGTACCCATGAAGGGCAACTGGAAGTGTGTGTGTGTATCAATGCCACCTGCAGGTTATACACACAGAAGTATCAATTTAATGTAAGCAACAAAAGTTTTTTAGGGTTCAAAATGTAAGCAATAATGAAGTTAAACAAAACTAGCATTTCACATGACAAAACATGTTATTTCACTGTGTATCAATTAAGCAGGGCATATCCTCATCAGGAATTTCATTTACATGTCTAATGACTTTTCTGATTAACACAATCTTACAGAAATGATAGCATTAAAATATGAAACTTCTCGTATCTGCATGGATCAACAATAGTCCAATTAAAACTAGCTATAAGAGAGCTATGTGAGAAAGAATATTTAGGCCAGAACACATTAAAATTTTTTGGTACCAAAAACAAATGTGTTATAGACAATTCACAGCAGCGTAGAAAAATATCTGAGATAGAAAATATATCAGAACTAAACATCAGTGGAAGATCAATTAACAACTTAAGATATATAGATACTACATTTTTGTTAGATGAAAGTGAACAACAATTGCATGAATTAGTGAAACAAATAAGCAAGGTATGTCATGAATATGGATTAGATAGTAATACTCAAAACAAAAACTTTGACAATTAGTGAAATAAAAGAGAAATAAATATTAACATACGAATAAATGGAAAGATACTGGAACAAGTGAACAGTTTCTCATACCTTGGATACACAATAACAGGATAGCAGATGTGAAACAGATTAGAAATAAAAGTGAATAAGAATGACTAAAACTACATTCAAGCAAAAGGTGACAGATATTAACATCCAAACAAATTAAAAAATTGTTTATATCGAATATAAAAAAAACAAACATTGGAAGATCTGGAATATGCAGATGACATTGCACTGCTAACACATTCACATCAACACATCCAGGAAAAAACGGATAGACTTAATAAGTATAGCCAGCAGGTGGGCTTGAACATCAACCTAAAGAAGACAGAGGTCATGACGCTCAATGTGAGCAACCCTGAGCCCATATCAGAAAGGAATCAGCAATGGAACAGACAGATGCCTTCACATACCTAGGATGCATAGTAACACCAGACGGCGGAGCAAGCAAAGACATCAACAACAGAATGAACAAAGCAAGAACAGCCTTTTTTAGTCTAAACAACATCTGGAAGTCCTCTCAGTACAGCACAAGCACAAAATTAGGATTATATCAGAGCTGTGTGCTTTCTGTGCTTCTCTATGGCGCGGAGAGCTGGAGAGTTACAGAGAAGGAAATGTCGAAATTGTCCTCTTTTCACACAACATGCCTAAGAAAAATTCTCCGAATTTTTGGCTGAATACCATCACCAAACCAAGATCTGCTTACTCGGAGCAAGCAAGAGGACATGCACACCATCATAGCTGGCAGACGCTGGAGCTGGGTTGGCCATGTCCTCAGAAGAGACCCTGATGCCATCACAAGAACAGATGAAAACTATGCTATGGACCCCTGAAGGAAAACGAACGAGAGGCCGAACAAAAACAACTTGGCGTAGGACTGTGGAGGCTGAGATGCAAAGAATGAACCAGAGTTGGGGCACTGTATGAAGGATGGCCGCCGACCGAGCAAAGTGGAATCAATTTGTTGTTGCCCTACAAGACGCCACCAGGTGTAATGGCCACTGACTGCTTTGACGGTCGGCGGCTAAGGATCAAAGAAGAAGAAGAAATTAAAAATGACATTCATAAAGTATTACACATTCTCTTCAATACTGTATGGTAAAGAAGCTTGGACAATGAATAAGCAGTGACAGGAAAGAATGTAGGTCCTTGAAATGTAGATATGTAAAAGAATGGGGCACATCTTATGGAAAAAGAAAAAAACAAGTAAGTCATAGAAAAGCTAGGGTTGAATTAAGAATTAATAAAAGAGATGAAATGAGACATAAAATATTTCAGACACATAAAGAGACATAACTTGTACCATAACAGAAGGAAAAATTGAAATATCACCACAAAGAAACCAAATCCCCAAAAAATGTAAATAAATACATAAAAAACAATAAAATAAAATAATATTGAAAGGCCAGATTCAATTCAAAACAGAAAGCCCAGTTGATGAAATCACTCTCAACCAACAGGAAGTGTATCAATGGTGAAAAAAAATTGACATAAACACTGGGAATACAAAAATTCAAATAAATAAATCAGAAACAGAACTCCCTAACCAAACATTTTTAAAACAACAAAAACCAAAAACAAGTGTTTTTAAACAAACAAAAAAAAAAAAAAGAAGAATAAGAAAAGCCATGAAGGAAAAAGTAGGAAGTATCTGAAAAAGTGAACAGCCACAGAATAGCAGAAATGTAAAAAATGACACATGACATTTCACTTCATTTAATATCCAATGAAAGATGGCCCATTTTAACAAATCAAAAGATTCTCCAAAGAAAAGTGTATTCTGTCAGCAGCATAACATGAGTAGTTAGTGGTGACTGAATGTCCGAGTCCCTGAATGATGAGGACCATTAAAGTAAACAGCCACAGGTTTATTAGGCTCAGAGGAATGTCCATCAAACGTTCTCAAAATCTATAGGATGCTGATTTCTTCAATGTAAGTAATGCCTCACCTTTCACAAACAATAGTACAGATGAGATTCCTGGATTCAAAAGTAAAGGCCTCCCTAATAACAAAGGTATTCATGCAGCTAATTTCCACTTCCATTCACATATTTCAGCTATAAAAAAAAGTAAAATATACTATGCTATCAATGTTAGTAAAAGCCCTAACTAATATGCGAAGCTTCACCAGCTTCTGTTAATATTAAACACACAATACAGACAGACATTACCTGGCATAACAAATTTGCCACGTGCATCAATTGTCCTCGCTCCTCCAGGAATAACTAGGTTAGTCCCCACTTGCCTGACGCAGGAAGTTAATGGTGAAACAAAAATTTACAAACCATTTAAGTTAGAATACATAGATATCTAAGAATGCTTTACATTTACTATTAATTCTATTGCCTTTCGTTATAGTTTACAAATTACTCACATATGATTAAGTAACTGTTATTGTTGATCAGAATCGACATCACTGCACTCTGGTCAAACCTACAGGTGCTCAGTCTACTTCAGCAACTGAAGGCATGAAGAATGCTAATTGTTCTTGTAGCATGCTGGTTGTATGATGTTGAGGATTGTTGCATGGTCAGTGAGCATTTTGGTTTGAACTTGATTCAGATGGTTGCATCATGCAACACCTCTACTAAATAAAATGAGATAGTTCGAGTGTGGCACTGTATGACGTGTTAGGCTAGTTACAGTAGTCTTGTGTGTACCCTTTGGGCTGAGAACAGTGTTTAATAACTGTGTGGTATAACCACTAATGAATATATCTAACCGTTAATATAATGCTACTAAAGCAATAATAAAATAATGTGTAAGGACCATTGATCCAGGAGTTATGTAAGTCTGTATTATTAAACGCAATAGTTATTAGGCATGAAAGTCGTGAAATATGAGCGCAGATATAATGTGTAATGGCTGATAGAGCCCGGCTATGAATGTCAAAAGTGAATTAATATTATAGACAGAGTTTTCAATGTGTGGATCACTCCTTCATGTCACTATTAGCAGAAATATAATAATTATGCCAAATACTGGTAAAATAGATTTGGTCAAAGACATGAACAATATGTAAAACGGTTACTTGACAGACGTGTAATGTCTGATAAGATAAAAACTTTAAACTGTGATAGCAAGTGTCTTCACTGTGAAATGTTGTATTGTCGAAATACATTATGAACAATGAATTATTATTTAAAATGTTGAGTCGTCAGAACGAGACTTGTTCCCTGAAGTCTTCTGCAAGTTTTGGTTATGTTACATGACTATTGACCTTTAACCTTCAAGGTTGATTCAAGAATACAACACTCTGTCAAGCTACTAATGATTGAAATAATAAAACACTGACAGTCAATATGTATACATGAAGTTCAATGAAAGCAACGCTGATATTAAACTATCAAAATAACAAAGATAAACCCAATGTTGCAGCAGAAAGATACTCCGTGGTAGACAGATCAGATGAATTTATAATGCATGAAGTAAAACATAATATTAGCCCAACTATATAAGGCGAAAGTCTGCAACATATACATGCAAGATGCATGCTCTCGTAAGTCCATCCCTGCTAGTATTATGTTTGATGCCAAATTCTAGCAATCTTAGCCTAGCTGATTCATCAATTGCAGTGTCATTTTCTAACAGATGACCATTAATTATCCTTAGTATCTCTCCTTTATCCATATCCACTGTCCCCACTATGGGTGCTCATGAGGCTAGTTTGTCAGCTCTGTGAACTGTCGCTTACCTCTGCATAACCTGGACAGTTTATCCAAGCTAGTTCTTGCAGATCTGAGGCTTCAATGAATGTTTTCCACTAATGCCACAGCCATCCATGTTGGATCTTCTAAAGCATGCTGCCCTGGTTAATGGAGTCTCAGACTGACAAAATAACCTCGCTCATCACATTGTCCTGTGCCATCTTTAAGTCATTCTGTGCTCTTCACTTTCATTTTTTTCCCCCACCTCTGACAGTGTTTGGTATTTTCGATTCATTGTTTACACTTCCTTCCTTCAATTCGTCATGTCTGGGCTTCATCGACCATCCTTCCTGATTATTGTAATCACTCACTTTCGTTTGAACCCATATTGACACCTGGATCTGTAGAGTGAAATGTTGTTTACAAATGCGTAGCACACTTCTGACCAGACAGGACTGGGAGCACCCGATTAATACGTAAACAACCTTGAGATGGCCACAGTCATTTGTCTTATCACTGATGTTGAGGCTGCTTCATGGTGCGATTTTTATCAGGGCAACTTATTATTAGTTCCAGGTTGTCACACCATGTCGTACCTCAACTGAACGCAAGAAATACATGAAAGCGGTCGCTGTGAGATGAGTATCGAAGTATGATGTAGACAGATTGATATGTGACGTCATAGCGTCAAGATGTGTGTCAAAAATGGCTTGTGTATTCTAAGGATAAAAAGGGGTAAGCTATATGCTTAAATGAAAGGCATGAGAAAATGCCAGGATTATAAGTAAATGTGATACGGGACTATAACTCCCAAGACATAGAAGTTAATAAATAAGATTATCAAGATATGTGGAAGGGAGAAGTCGAGTGACAAGTTTAGAAAGTCGAATCAGATTTAAGTAAGACTGTAAAACAGAGAGGGAGCATACATGCCATGTTCGTAATTGTGACCTTGTTAGTGTGTATTTACTCGTTATTAAACTGTTGCCAAATCGTCCAAACCCAGTAGTTTATTCAATCTCTCAAGGTTAATTTACACCTTTATTAACTTCATGCAGTACTTGAGATGTTGATATGGAAAGGTGTATACAAGACGGGTGGTTGCCAGAATATTCAACAATATAAACCAAAGCAAGAAGAATGAATTCTCACTTCTTCAATAATACAAATAGATCCTAGACAACAAAAGAATTTGGGCAATTCCTACATCCCTTAACAGGCGAGGAATAACTGGGGGCTCAGTCCTGTCAAATAACTGGGAACTGTCGTCCTATAACTGAAATAACTGGTTACGTCCTGTCAAATAATTGGAAGCCGTCCGATAACTGGCACGTTGGTTTAATTGGAACATCAAGAAACGAATTTTCTTCATATTCATCATCATCTCAACCCATAACCCGTCATGGGTCGTAGGGGTGCCATTATGGAAGCATCAGCAGACATGGTCCTCCACTGCTCTCTATTCTCAGCAATGCGTACAAGTGTGGAAAAACCGTGTCCTGCCCATTCTTTGATATTACGAATCTGAAATCAACTGAAGCTGGACTACTGCACGGAACTTTTACGCACGACTTTTATCATTTGAAAAATTATACCAGTAAAATGTGTAAATAAAAACTGTACATTCACTGAATTTCACAATGGAGGATGACATGTAACGGCTGATCCTTGTAGATGCATCAAAGATCGTTGACCTGACCTTGAGGACTGTCAAGATTCAACACTGTGACATCAAATTAATTCAGTTCGAACTTTACATCTCTACATTCAAGATTTTAAATACTGGCAAAGCACGCAAATTTCGATGTTGAACGATAAAGGACAATCTGGCAAATTTTACTCGATGACGTCATCAAAGCCGGAAAACTTGCAAACGACCGTTCGCTGAAATGGGATTCAAGAGGATTTTCGTTCATTTATGAATTCCTGAAGTCGAGGTGTGGCACAAACACACTGATTCCGTATCTGGAGAGGTTCTGAGATACAAGAAAGATAAGTAGAGTTATGAATTGTCTAATGCATGACAGTATTTGACCATTTCGGAGACGTTTGCTAGTTAACATCTAGTCCTACTTGTTATTTCATCTGCATGTCTATTTGTATAAAGTAAATGCTCGCTATTTGTAAATTTTCTTCGGAAATTTTGCAAATGACGATGTCCTATTAGGTTATTGTTTGTTGGTTGTCCAGTCAAAGAAAATAAGAGTGGAATTTTAGTCTTTGACTGCATAACAGACATCATTATTTGTTTAGATTGTTCCGTCCAGTCTACGTTATATATTTTTTCATTCACAAATTTACGTAATTGGGTCACGTGTCTGCACAGCTGTTTTTCTATCACTCTTGTCTCATTGTGAAATTTGACGATTTGCTGTTTTTGTTTGTGCTTCTCTGTCTTGTTTATTTTACAAGTAATTATTCAAATTTGTAGTTGCTTGTCAACATGTATTTGTTTCTTTTATTCCAGTTATATTTGTCGAGTAACGTGCTGTAATTCGACATGTCACTTTATCATCATCATCATTGACTTGTACCATTCTTTTTCACTGTGCTCGTCTCTCATTCTTGGTATGTTCATAATGTATAAATTCAGTCAACACCATAATTTATTGTAATTAATTAATTGAGATTAAGAGGAGTTTTGACACTTGGTGATACGAATTAGAACACAAAATGTCATCATTATCAGAATTTATTGAGATGGGTTTGCGTTTAGGCAAATCTGGACTTGAGTTGGAATCATATGCTGACAAAAATTATCATGACTTTTTGGAACGGATGGAACGGAAGGAGCAACGAGATTTAAAGAAGCAGGAGCTTGATCAAGCAAGAGAATTGGAAGAGAAAAGACTTGCTCAAGCAAAAGAATTTAAGGAATTAGAAGAGAAGAAATTGGTTCACAAAAGGGAACTTGAAGAGAAGAAATTAGTTCAACAAGAATTGGTTCGAAGAGATCAAGAAGCATCTAGAGAACTAAAACAGCAGAAAATGGAACTACATAAGTTGGAACTTCTTCAGTTCGATCAGGCACACAGAAATGCTATAGAACTTCAGTCATTGAAATTACAGGCTGATAAAGAAAAAGAGATTGAGATTGCAAAGATTAATGCCCAACATACTGGTGCTAATCCACAAGGTTCTCAGGGTAATAATTTTAATTATCCAAAAATTAAATTACCAAATTTTGATGATAAACGGGACTGTATGGACTCGTTTATTATGAGATTTAAAATGAGGGCTATAGATTTGAAGATCCCAAAAGATAGGTGGCTTATTATCTTTTCAGACTACCTCACAGGGGAAGCAATGCGTTGTTTCGTGTCAATTGATGAAACAAGTAGATCTGATTTTGATATTGTTGCCAATACTTTGATGGCAAAATTTCAGCTCACTGAGGAGGGTTTTCGATCCAGATTTCATTCTGCAGTTCCGTCCAAGAATGCAGATTTTGGAGAGTTCATCTCTTCTATTAAATTGTACTTGGGTCGCTGGATAGATTTATCAGGTATCAATAAATCTTTTGATGAATTATTTGACCTAATGCTCAGGGATAAAGTTTTATCTACCTGTGGCGCAGATTTTGTTCGTTTTTTGCAGGAGAGAAAGCCAAAATCTATCAATGAATGTCAAGAATTGGGGAGAAACTACATGTCTGCACATCCAAACAAGGAAATGCGTAGGGTTTCCTTTGATAATGCATTACCTGTATGTGTTTCGTACCACGACGGAGGAGTGGGTGACCACCGTTCTCGCCCAAGGAGTACAGAGGGCAGATATAGGAGTGATTATCGATCTTCCTTTCGAGGATGGTACAATTTTCCTCGTCATCAGTCACCATCTCACTTCGGTGGGTATAGATATTCTAATTACTCTAACCGAGGTCGTGGACAACACTACGGTAATAGCAGTGATGATATACATCACAGATATGATAGAAGAACTTCAGGTGAACGCTCCAGTGGAAATGGTGGGTGTCATTTAAATGAAGTAAACAATAAGCACGGCAAACAATGCAATCACAAACCTGATCACAAAAATGATTGTAAACTGGCAAAAGGGAAAGCAGACCATGCTAACGTCTGTACCCCACTTTGTGGTCACGATAGCCATGTTGAACAGGCTAATGCATGCATTGTACGCTCAAGCAAAGATAACAATTGCACTGAGTGTAATACACTTTATGAGCCAGGTGCTAAAACTAGACTTTTGTGTGGCCATATTTTACCAGCGATGTCTGTCTGTGATTTTATTGGTCGCCTTACATTACACAAAGGTTTTATAGGTGACAGACCCGCCACCATTCTTCGTGACACGGGATGTACGATTGTCGGGATACGGAAATCGTTGCTAGATAAATCATCATTTACAGGAAAGTCACTGAAATGCGTTACTTTTGGAGGTAACATTGAATGGTTTCCCATGGCAAAGGCAGAGATCGACACACCTTTTTATTCAGGGACTGTACTCGTGTGTGGCTTGGAGAACCCTGTAAGTGACGTGATACTAGGTAACATTCCAGGTGTAAAAGACTGTTCACCTGAGGAAATTGCAGAGTGGGTCAGCAAGCACCCATTGATGGCGAATGCGGTCACTACAAGAGCTCAGCATGAAGCAAGCATTTTGACCGATGCATCTCCATCTATCATGGAGGAGATGCCACTGAGAAATGCTCAAAACATTTCTCCAACTATCTTTACACAAAAACAAAATGAGGATGAATCTTTAAGGAAATTATTCACTTTGGCTGAAACAAAACAAATTAAGATTACTAAAAGCTCATCCTATTGGTTTGAGTTTCGCAACAAGGTTTTGATCAGATGTTTTAAAAAGGGAGATGATCATGTAAAGAAACAGATTGTGGTACCAACAAGTTTTAGACCTTTAGTCTTAAATACAGGTCATGATGTACCTATGGCAGGACACTTAGGTCGTAATCGGACTTTGTTTCGAATTACTACAAATTTTTATTGGCCTGGTATCAATGAACTGGCCGTAGAAGCTGAAAATGCTGCAAGAACTGGTAATAGTAGGTGCCTTTATCAAATTACAAAACAACTATGTCACCAGCCTACTGCTATGGAAACACCTGTTAAAGGTAAATTAGGGAATTCAATACCAACAGAAAAAGAACAAATGAAGAGATGGGCTGAGCACTTCATGGAGGTGCTAAACAGACCACCACCAACAGTAACACCTGATTTTAATAATGAAACATCCACAGCCACCTTGCCAATAACTTGCGATGAATTCACGCTGGACGAGATCAAACAAGCCGTTAAAAGATTAAAAAATTTTAAAGCTGCTGGAGTTGACGAAATTTCAGGGGAAATGATTAAAGCAGTTAATGACAACAACCTCTTGAGAATTTTAGATATTATAAATGAAGTATGGAGAGAAGAACAACCACCACAACAATGGAAAGACAGTATTATTGTAAAGTTACCGAAGAAAGGTGATCTATCAGACTGTAATAACTGGCGTGGTATATCTCTATTATCAGTACCTGGAAAATTATTATGTTGCATGATGTTAGAAAGACTTAAATTGCATGCTGACGAAAAGATCAGAGAAGAACAAGCGGGTTTCAGGCCGAAACGATCATGTATTGATCAAATATTCACACTAAGAACAATTATAGAAGAATCAGTGGAAAGGCAATCGCCACTTATTATCACCTTCGTCGATTTTCAAAAAGCCTTTGATAGTCTACACCGCCCATCATTGTGGAAGATACTTACAATCTATGGTTTTCCAACAAAATATGTGAATATAATCAAAGCGCTATATGACAATGCAAGATGTTGTGTTAGAACAAATAAAGGGAATACAGAATGGTTTACAGTAGAAACAGGGGTGAAACAAGGCTGTATTATGTCACCACTACTTTTTGGAATAGCTATTGATTGGGTTATGAGAAACTATACCCACAATGAACAATTGGGTATAAAATGGACAAATGGAAAATTCCTGGGGGACCTGGATTTCGCAGATGATGTAGCATTCTTAAGTTCAACACCAAGACAATCCCAAGAAGCAATAAATAATTTGTGTCATCTCTCGGTTAAAATTGGTCTCCAAATAAATGCCTCTAAAACTAAAGCTATGAACTTTTCTAACGAGACCTTTGATATCATCTTGAACGGGGAAAAACTACAGAAAGTTGAAAGTTTCAATTATTTAGGCAGTAAAATGACTCAGGATGGTGACACAACAAGAGAAATCCATACTAGAATTGCTTTGGCAGCTAGCGCCTTCAATAGATTATCTAACATTTGGAAATTACGATCATTGAATATACATACCAAGCTTCGTCTGTTTAATTCAAATGTTATCTCAGTGTTAACATACGGCTGTGAGAGTTGGAAAATAACAAAATCATTGGAGAACAAGCTGAATACATTCGAGAACAAATGTCTTAGAAAACTCATGAACATCAGTTGGAAAGAATTCAAGACTAATCGACAAATAAGAGAAGACTCTAGGCAGAAATATGTCTCCGACTATATAAGGAAAAGACGATGGTCATATATCGGTCATGTCCTACGAATGCAAAACAACAGAATACCACTACAGGCGCTCACTTGGGTTCCTGAGGGTAAGCGGAAAAAAGGAAGACCAAAAGAAACACTCAGAAGAACAATAATAAGAGAAGGAAGAACGTTGGGCCTAAATAATGTGCAAGAGCTAAGAGGAGTGGTGTCACAACGAACAACCTGGAGAGCACTGGTTTCTGCCTTATGCGCCGTGTTTGGCGCTTAAAGAATTTATTATTATTATTATTATCAACACAGATGTAAAAAGATATTGTAGATCTTGTCATACGTGTCAAAAAGTCGCACGCAGGGGTAAGAATCAGACTGCACCCTTGCAAGTCACAGATGTGCCTGTGCGCGCATTTAAGAAACTAGCTATAGACATCATCGGTCCATTGTCTGTAATGTCGGATCGAGGTTTTCAATATATTTTAACGTGCATCGATTTGTGCACTAGATGGCCTGAGGCCATACCGTTAAAAAACATTAATACCATATCAGTTGCGGAAGCTTTGAACTTGATTTTTACAAGAATAGGTTTTCCCGAAGAAATACTGTCGGATAGAGGGACACAATTTAAGTCAGAACTTATGAGCGCGATAGAAAGCTTATATTGCATAAAACATTCATTCACAAGTCCTTATAGACCAAGTGCAAATGGGGTTTGTGAAAGATTTAACGGCTCTCTTAAGTTAATGCTGGGGAAAGTTACTGATGCGCACCCTCGGGATTGGGATAAGATTCTCCCATCGGTTCTCTTTGCTTACAGAGAGATCCCTCAGGAGAGTACTGGGTTCTCTCCCTTTGAACTCGTGTATGGCACAAATCCAAGAGGTCCGTTGTATCTATTGAAGGATCTAATCCTTGGTACTTCTCAGGATGACGCAACTCGCAGTAGTTACGAGTTCGTTGTTGATTTACGACAAAGGTTAGTGGATGCATGTCAGATCGCATCACAGAGTATTCAAACATCAACTCAAAGATCGAGGTTGCTACATAACCAATCTCGTACCCTAAGATCATTTATCCCAGGGGATGAAGTCTTACTGCTCTTACCTATTAAGGAAAATAAGTTGTTAATTTCATGGCTGAGGCCATACAAAGTAGTGAAAAAGATCACAGATGTTGATTACTCAATTGAGATTAAAGGGAAAATTAAAACGTATCATCTAAATATGTTGAAATTATACACACCAAGACCATCTGAATTGGTAGATGTCTTGGATGAGGTTCATCAATCCTCATGCACTGTTGTTCAGTCTGAGGATGCTACATCTGATATTCCGTTGGAATTTACTTTACCTTCTATTTCTGCTCACGAAACGTGGCAGGATGTTTCTATTTCTTCATCACTTTCGCATTCTGAACAAACTCAGATCCGTGATGTTTTACGTTCTTTCTCTGACGTATTTTCAGAACATCCAGGTCATACTGACTTAATATCTCACGAGATTGTAATCACTGATTCTACTCCGATTAAAATCAGACCATATCCTATTCTGATTCACTACAGAGATAAGGTGGATAAAGAAATCTCAGATATGCTTAAAATGGGTATCATTTCACACTCTTCATCTTCGTACTCTTCTCCAATGGTATTGGTGAAGAAACCAGATGGATCTTTACGCATCTGTATTGATTTTAGGAAACTAAATCAAGTTACAGTCACAGATGCTGAGCCAATTCCAATTTTGGAAGATCTTCCACAGCTGGCTAACGCTACATTCTTTACTAAACTAGATTTGGCAAAAGGATACTGGCAAATTCCGTTGTCTGAAAATTCTAGACATTCAACAGCATTTTCCACACCTGAAGGTTTATTTGAATGGAATTATATGTGTTTCGGGTTGGTGAATGCACCTGCGACATTTGTTTGCATGATGCGCCGTTTGGTTGGCGATAGACCCGATATCATCACATATATAGATGACATTTGTTTATTCCATAACACATGGGAAGAACATATTGTAGGTTTCATTTCTTTGCTAGAACAGCTTAGAAAGCATCATTTGACAGTTAGACCTTCGAAAGTACAGATAGGTTTTCAGGAAATATCTTTCCTGGGTCATAAAATCGGTAATCATCGGCTTTATCCTTCGGATAGTCTAGTGAATAAAATCCTGAACATTCAGATACCGAAAAATAAGAAAGAGGTCCGCAGTCTGTTCGGGCTCATTAACTACTATCATAAATTTATTCCGGACTTTTCATCTATCTCTGGTCCTCTTTCAGATTTGACCCGCAAAGGTGCTCCTCTTAAATTATTGTGGTCAAAGACTTGTCAGTTAGCATTGGATAAGATTAAAATACTATTCGCGAATCATCCTATTTTGATTCTGCCAGATATCCATGAACCCTTCTATATTCGCACAGACGCTTCTCAGATGGGAATCGGTGGCAGTTTGATGCAACTTGTCAATGACGTACTCCATCCTTGCTTCTTTGTGAGCCGGAAATTGCCTGCAGCAGAGAAGAAATATTCGGCGGGAGAAAGAGAGCTCCTTGCTCTTGTCTGGACTATATCAAAACTTTCTCGCTACTTGCTCGGACGAAAATTTTACGTTGAAGTAGATCATCATCCTTTGACGTCAATGAAACCGAAAGCATTTAAGAACTCAAGAATCTACAGATGGTTTCTACTACTGCAACAGTTTTCTTTTGAAATCAAGCATATACGCGGTGAGGACAATTGGTTAGCTGACTTGTTGTCGCGATTTGCAACTCACCAGGACTGATATATTTCACATGGAACTTTTCATCCAGGTTTATGGTTCCAGTTTGGTTGGACATCATATTGTGTCTTCTGGACTTGCTATTTCGTCCGGATATATAGACTCAAATTTTATTGCAATTTTGTTTATCTAATAATTGCTCTTCATAGTTTTATGTATATATGTCAAATTCCTGATACTTCTCATTAGATTGCTTTTCTGTAAGGTGTATCCGTACGTAATATTGCTTAAGGTTATACCCACCCTGCAGGATCTTGCGCGTTTCCTGAAGTAAACGCTCGGGAGCGTGAGGGGTAATGTTGAGGCTGCTTCATGGGGCGATTTTTATCAGGGCAACTTATTTGTTCCAGGTTTTGTCACACCATGTCGTACCTCAACTGAACGCAAGAAATACATGAAAGCGGTCGCTGTGAGATGAGTATCGAAGAATGATGTAGACAGATTGATATGTGACGTCATAGCGTCAAGATGTGTGCCAAAAATGGCTTGTGTATCAGCCAGTATATTTGTGTGTTCAACAAATATTTCTGAGGATAAAAAGGGGTAAGCTATATGCTTAAATGAAAGGCATGAGAAAATGCCAGGATTATAAGTAAATGTGATACGGGACTATAACTCCCAAGACATAGAAGTGTGCTAAACTAGAATTATATGAACAGTGTTATACCGGGAGGTCTCATTCCCCGAAGTTTATGGAGGGGAAATTATGATGTATGAATATTAAAGATACCGGGATGCTCAAATTCCCCGATGTTGTTGGAAATATAATTGAACAGTTGTTATTCCGGGAGGTATCATTCCCCGAAGATATAGGAATACAATTAGTAGAATTGTTATACCGGGAAGTGACATACCCCGAAGCTTATGGACTGATGTGGATTTGATTTCTGGATACTTGAGATACTGGGACGCTTAAATTCCCTCAATGTTGATGGAAAAATTATAATGAATTTTATTGAATGGGACGCCAAATACCCCGCTGGAATTAGTGATTAATAAATAAGATTATCAAGATATGTGGAAGGGAGAAGTCGAGTGACATGTTTAGAAAGTCGAATCAGATTTAAGTAAGACTGTAAAACAGAGAGGGAGCATACATGCCATGTTCGTAATTGTGACCTTGTTAGTGTGTACTTACTCGTTATTAAACTGTTGCCAAATCGTCCAAACCCAGTAGTTTATTCAATCTCTCAAGGTTAATTTACACCGTTATTAACTTCATGCAGTACTTGAGATGTTGATATGGAAATGTGTATACAAGACGGGTGGTTGCCAGAATATTCAACAATATAAACCAAAGCAAGAAGAATGAATTCTCACTTCTTCAATAATACAAATAGATCCTAGACAACAAAAGAATTTGGGCAATTCCTACATCCCTTAACAGGTGAGGAATAACTGGGGGCTCAGTCCTGTCAAATAACTGGGAACTGTCGTCCTATAACTGAAATAACTGGTTTTGTCCTGTCAAATAATTGGAAGCCGTCCGATAACTGGCAGGTTGGTTTACTTGGAACATCAAGAAACGAATTTTCTTCATATTCATCATCATCTCAACCCATAACCCGTCATGGGTCGTAGGGGTGCCATGGTGGAAGCATCAGCAGACATGGACCTCCACTGCTCTCTATTCTCAGCAATGCGTACAAGTGTGGAAAAACCGTGTCCTGCCCATTCTTTGATATTACGAATCTGAAATCAACTGAAGCTGGACTACTGCACGGAACTTTTACGCACGACTTTTATCATTTGAAAATCTATACGAGTATAAAGTGTTAATAAAAACTGTACATTCACTGAATTTCACAATGGAGGATGACATGTAACGGCTGATCCTTGTAGATGCATCAAAGATCGTTGACCCGACCTTGAGGACTGTCAAGATTCAACACTGCGACATCAAATTAATTCGGTTCGAACTTTACATCTCTACATTCAAGATTTTAAATACTGGCAAAGCACGCAAATTTCGATGTTGAACGATAAAGGACAATCTGGCAAATTTTACTTGATGACGTCATCAAAGCCGGAAAACTTGCAAACGACCGTTCGCTGAAATGGGATTCAAGAGGATTTTCGTCCATTTATGAATTCCCGAAGTCGAGGTGTGGCACAAACACACTGATTCCGTATCTGGAGAGGTTCTGAGATACAAGAAAGATAAGTAGAGTTATGAATTGTCTAATGCATGACAGTATTTGACCATTTCGGAGACGTTTGCTAGTTAACATCTAGTCCTACTTGTTATTTCATCTGCATGTCTATTTGTATAAAGTAAATGCTCGCTATTTGTAAATTTTCTTCGGAAATTTTGCAAATGACGATGTCCTATTAGGTTATTGTTTGTTGGTTGTCCAGTCAAAGAAAATAAGAGTGGAATTTTAGTCTTTGACTGCATAACAGACATCATTATTTGTTTAGATTGTTCCGTCCAGTCTACGTTATATATTTTTTCATTCACAAATTTACGTAATTGGGTCACGTGTTTGCACAGCTGTTTTTCTATCACTCTTGTCTCATTGTGAAATTTGACGATTTGCTGTTTTTGTTCGTGCTTCTGTCTTGTTTATTTTACAAGTAATTATTCAAATTTGTAGTTGCTTGTCAACATGTATTTGTTTCTTTTATTCCAGTTATATTTGTCGAGTAACGTGCTGTAATTCGACATGTCACTTTATTATCATCATCATTGACTTGTACCATTCTTTTTCACTGTGCTCGTCTCTCATTCTTGGTATGTTCATAAGGTATAAATTCAGTCAACACCATAATTTATTGTAATTAATTAATTGAGATTAAGAGGAGTTTTGACACTTGGTGATACGAATTAGAACACAAAATGTCATCATTATCAGAATTTATTGAGATGGGTTTGCGTTTAGGCAAATCTGGACTTGAGTTGGAATCATATGCTGACAAAAATTAATATGACTTTTTGGAACGGATGGAACGGAAGGAGCAACGAGATTTAAAGAAGCAGGAGCTTGATCAAGCAAGAGAATTGGAAGAGAAAAGACTTGCTCAAGCAAAAGAATTAAAGGAATTAGAAGAGAAGAAATTGGTTCACAAAAGGGAACTTGAAGAGAAGAAATTAGTTCAACAAGAATTGGTTCGAAGAGATCAAGAAGCATCTAGAGAACTAGAACAGCAGAAAATGGAACTACGTAAGTTGGAACTTCTTCAGTTCGATCAGGCACACAGAAATGCTATAGAACTTCAGTCATTGAAATTACAGGCTGATAAAGAAAAAGAGATTGAGATTGCAAAGATTAATGCCCAACATACTGGTGCTAATCCACAAGGTTCTCAGGGTAATAATTTTAATTATCCAAAAATTAAATTACCAAATTTTGATGATAAACGGGACTGTATGGACTCGTTTATTATGAGATTTAAAATGAGGGCTATAGATTTGAAGATCCCAAAAGATAGGTGGCCTATTATCTTTTCAGACTACCTCACAGGGGAAGCAATGCGTTGTTTCATGTCAATTGATGAAACAAGTAGATCTGATTTTGATATTGTTGCCAATACTTTGATGGCAAAATTTCAGCTCACTGAGGAGGGTTTTCGATCCAGATTTCACTCTGCAGTTCCGTCCAAGAATGCAGATTTTGGAGAGTTCATCTCTTCTATTAAATTGTACTTGGGTCGCTGGATAGATTTATCGGGTATCAATAAATCTTTTGATGAATTATTTGACCTAATGCTCAGGGATAAAGTTTTATCTACCTGTGGCGCAGATTTTGTTAGTTTTTTGCAGGAGAGAAAGCCAAAATCTATCAATGAATGTCAAGAATTGGGGAGAAACTACATGTCTGCACATCCAAACAAGGAAATGCGTAAGGTTTCCTTTGATAATGCATTACCTGTATGTGTTTCGTACCACGACGGAGGAGTAGGTGACCACCGTTCTCGCCCAAGGAGTACAGAGGGCAGATATAGGAGTGATTATCGATCTTCCTTTCGAGGACGGTACAATTTTCCTCGTCGTCAGTCACCATCTCACTTCGGTGGGTATAGATATTCTAATTACTCTAACCGAGGTCGTGGACAACACTACGGTAATAGCAGTGATGATTTACATCACAGATATGATAGAAGAACTTCAGGTGAACGCTCCAGTGGAAATGGTAGGTGTCATTTAAGTGAAGTAAACAATAAGCACGGCAAACAATGCAATCACAAACCTGATCACAAAAATGATTGTAAACTGGCAAAAGGGAAAGCAGACCATGCTAACGTCTGTACCCCACTTTGTGGTCACGATAGCCATGTTGAACAGGCTAATGCATGCATTGTACGCTCAAGCAAAGATAACAATTGCACTGAGTGTAATACACTTTATGAGCCAGGTGCTAAAACTAGACTTTTGTGTGGCCATATTTTACCAGCGATGTCTGTCTGCGATTTTATTGGTCGCCTTACATTACACAAAGGTTTTATAGGTGACAGACCCGCCACCATTCTTCGTGACACGGGATGTACGATTGTCGGGATACGGAAATCGTTGCTAGATAAATCATCATTTACAGGAAAGTCACTGAAATGCGTTACTTTTGGAGGTAACATTGAATGGTTTCCCATGGCAAAGGCAGAGATCGACACACCTTTTTATTCAGGGACTGTACTCGTGTGTGGCTTGGAGAACCCTGTAAGTGACGTGATACTAGGTAACATTCCAGGTGTAAAAGACTGTTCACCTGAGGAAATTGCAGAGTGGGTCAGCAAGCACCCATTGATGGCGAATGCGGTCACTACAAGAGCTCAGCATGAAGCAAGCATTTTGACCGATGCATCTCCATCTATCATGGAGGAGATGCCACTGAGAAATGCTCAAAACATTTCTCCAACTATCTTTACACAAAAACAAAATGAGGATGAATCTTTAAGGAAATTATTCACTTTGGCTGAAACAAAACAAATTAAGATTACTAAAAGCTCATCCTATTGGTTTGAGTTTCGCAACAAGGTTTTGATCAGATGTTTTAAAAAGGGAGATGATCATGTAAAGAAACAGATTGTGGTACCAACAAGTTTTAGACCTTTAGTCTTAAATACAGGTCATGATGTACCTATGGCAGGACATTTAGGTCGTAATCGGACTTTGTTTCGAATTACTACAAATTTTTATTGGCCTGGTATCAACACAGATGTAAAAAGATATTGTAGATCTTGTCATACGTGTCAAAAAGTCGCACGCAGGGGTAAGAACCCTTGCAAGTCACAGATGTGCCTGTGCGCGCATTTAAGAAACTAGCTATAGACATCATCGGTCCATTGTCTGTAATGTCGGATCGAGGTTTTCAATATATTTTAACATGCATCGATTTGTGCACTAGATGGCCTGAGGCCATACCGTTAAAAAACATTAATACCATATCAGTTGTGGAAGCTTTGAACTTGATTTTTACAAGGATAGGTTTTCCTGAAGAAATACTGTCGGATAGAGGGACACAATTTAAGTCAGAACTTATGAGCGCGATAGAAAGCTTATATTGCATAAAACATTCATTCACAAGTCCTTATAGACCAAGTGCAAATGGGGTTTGTGAAAGATTTAACGGCTCTCTTAAGTTAATGCTGGGGAAAGTTACTGATGCGCACCCTCGGGATTGGGATAAGATTCTCCCATCGGTTCTCTTTGCTTACAGAGAGATCCCTCAGGAGAGTACTGGGTTCTCTCCCTTTGAACTCGTGTATGGCACGAATCCAAGAGGTCCGTTGTATCTATTGAAGGATCTAATCCTTGGTACTTCTCAGGATGACGCAACTCGCAGTAGTTACGAGTTCGTGGTTGATTTACGACAAAGGTTAGTGGATGCATGTCAGATCGCATCACAGAGTATTCAAACATCAACTCAAAGATCGAGGTTGCTACATAACCAATCTCGTACCCTAAGATCATTTATCCCAGGGGATGAAGTCTTACTGCTCTTACCTATTAAGGAAAATAAGTTGTTAATTTCATGGCTGGGGCCATACAAAGTAGTGAAAAAGATCACAGATGTTGATTACTCAATTGAGATTAAAGGGAAAATTAAAACGTATCATCTAAATATGTTGAAATTATACACACCAAGACCATCTGAATTGGTAGATGTCTTGGATGAGGTTCATTGATCCTCATGCGCTGTTGTTCAGTCTGAGGATGCTACATCTGATATTCCGTTGGAATTTACTTTACCTTCTATTTCTGCTCACGAAACGTGGCAGGATGTTTCTATTTCTTCATCACTTTCGCATTCTGAACAAACTCAGATCCGTGATGTTTTACGTTCTTTCTCTGACGTATTTTCAGAACATCCAGGTCATACTGACTTAATATCTCACGAGATCGTGATCACTGATTCTACTCTGATTAAAATCAGACCATATCCTATTCCAATTCACTACAGAGATAAGGTGGATAAAGAAATCTCAGATATGCTTAAAATGGGTATCATTTCACACTCTTCATCTTCGTACTCTTCTCCAATGGTATTGGTGAAGAAACCAGATGGATCTTTACGCATCTGTATTGATTTTAGGAAACTAAATCAAGTTACAGTCACAGATGCTGAGCCAATTCCAATTTTGGAAGATCTTCTTCCACAGCTGGCTAACTCTACATTCTTTACTAAACTAGATTTGGCAAAAGGATACTGGCAAATTCCGTTGTCTGAAAATTCTAGACATTTAACAGCATTTTCCACACCTGAAGGTTTATTTGAATGGAATTATATGTGTTTCGGGTTGGTGAATGCACCTGCTACATTTGTTTGCATGATGTGCCGTTTGGTTGGCGATAGACCCGATATCATCACATATATAGATGACATTTGTTTATTCCATAACACATGGGAAGAACATATTGTAGGTTTCATTTCTTTGCTAGAACAGCTTAGAAAGCATCATTTGACAGTTAGACCTTCGAAAGTACAGATAGGTTTTCAGGAAATATCTTTCCTGGGGCATAAAATCGGTAATCATCGGCTTTATCCTTCGGATAGTCTAGTGAATAAAATCCTGAACATTCAGATACCGAAAAATAAGAAAGAGGTCCGTAGTCTGTTAGGGCTCATTAACTATTATCATAAATTTATTCCAGACTTTTCATCTATCTCTGGTCCTCTTTCAGATTTGACCCGCAAAGGTGCTCCTCTTAAATTATTGTGGTCAAAGACTTGTCAGTTAGCATTGGATAAGATTAAAATACTATTCGTGAATCATCCTATTTTGATTCTGCCAGATATCCATGAACCCTTCTATATTCGCACAGACGCTTCTCAGATGGGAATCGGTGGCAGTTTGATGCAACTTGTCAATGACGTACTCCATCCTTGCTTCTTTGTGAGCTGGAAATTGCCTGCAGCAGAGAAGAAATATTCGGCGGGAGAAAGAGAGCTCCTTGCTCTTGTCTGGACTATATCAAAACTTTCTCGCTACTTGCTCGGACGAAAATTTTACGTTGAAGTAGATCATCATCCTTTGACGTCAATGAAACTGAAAGCATTTAAGAACTCAAGAATCTACAGATGGTTTCTACTACTGCAACAGTTTTCTTTTGAAATCAAGCATATATGCGGTGAGGACAATTGGTTAGCTGACTTGTTGTCGCGATTTGCAACTCACCAGGACTGATATATTTCACATGGAACTTTTCATCCAGGTTTATGGTTCCAGTTTGGTTGGACATCATATTGTGTCTTCTGGACTTGCTATTTCGTCCGGATATATAGACTCAAATTTTATTGCAATTTTGTTTATCTAATAATTGCTCTTCATAGTTTTATGTATATATGTCAAATTCCTGATACTTCTCATTAGATTGCTTTTCTGTAAGGTGTATCCGTACGTAATATTGCTTAAAGTTATACCCTGCAGGATCTTGCGCGTTTCCTGAAGTAAACGCTCGGGAGCGTGAGGGGTAATGTTGAGGCTGCTTCATGGTGCGATTTTTATCAGGGCAACTTATTATTTGTTCCAGGTTTTGTCACACCATGTCGTACCTCAACTGAACGCAAGAAATACATGAAAGCGGTCGCTGTGAGATGAGTATCGAAGTATGATGTAGACTGATTGATATGTGACATCATAGCGTCAAGATGTGTGTCAAAAATGGCTTGTGTATCAGCCAGTATATTTGTGTGTTCAACAAATATTTCTGAGGATAAAAAGGGGTAAGCTATATGCTTAAATGAAAGGCATGAGAAAATGCCAGGATTATAAGTAAATGTGATACGGGACTATAACTCCCAAGGCATAGAAGTATGCTAAACTAGAATTATATGAACAGTGTTATACCGGGAGGTCTCATTCCCCGAAGTTTATGGAGGGGAAATTATGATGTATGAATATTAAAGATACCGGGATGCTCAAATTCCCCGATGTTGTTGGAAATATAATTGAACAGTTGTTATTCCGGGAGGTATCATTCCCCGAAGATATAGGAATACATTTAGTAGAATTGTTATACCGGGAAGCGACATACCCCGAAGCTTATGGACTGATGTGGATTTGATTTCTGGATACTTGAGATACTGGGACGCTTAAATTCCCCCAATGTTGATGGAAAAATTATAATGAATTTTATTGAATGGGACGCCAAATACCCCACTGGAATTAGATTAATAAATAAGATTATCAAGATATGTGGAAGGGAGAAGTCGAGTGCATACATGCCACACCTCAGACATGAAAAACCTGTACAACAAATCCAAAAACCCTGTACAGAGACCCGCAAAACCTGTACAGACTGAAAAACGTAACAATAGAGTTAATTAATGTACAAATATATTCAATTAGATGGTTCTGCACCATCATAGTGACATGTGCCCTTTGCCTTTTTAAGCATGTCTTCACTTGCTTTAAAACCTAAACAACAAGAGTTAGAATTTATTTTGTACCGGTATTGTAGAAAAGCTGTGACTGTATCATCATTTAGTCTATTTCTGCAAAAAAAATTAATACAATTTATGGTGGAAATGAAGAACAGTTTGGTGTGTGTTCTATAGTGCCTTATAAAAGTATAGATCTAAAGAGACCAGTAATAAGCGTTATGGGTTAGGTTTAGGAATCTTAAATCAAATATATATATATATATCACCCGTGTGTTACCGGGGCCCGAAAGGGGAGCAAAGAATAGTAACACTGCACCCTACCACGCATGTCGTAAAAAGCGACTAAGGAGGGTATGGGCATGGGGCTGTTTACCCCATCCCGTAAAAACTCGCACAGTGGGCTGATCACCTGCTTGCCAACCAATCTGATTACGGAAACAATGATAGATTGTTTGGTCTGTTTTTGTTCCACAAAGACGCCACTAGGCGTGGTGGAAACAGCAATAGATTGATCAATTTGTTGTTGCCCTAAGACGCCACTAGGCGTACTGGCCACACACTGCTTTGCCGGTTGGTGGCTAAGGATGGAAGAAGAAGAATATATATATATATATATATATATATATATATATATATATATATATATATATATATATATATATATATATATATTTTTTTTTTTTTTTAAAGCTAGCAATGAAAATATAAACTGGCCCAATATTATATATTCTCTACCGAACTTCAAAAATTGGAATAGCCGTTATACCCATACGAATTTTAGTGTCAATCAAACATTGATAGTAATTAATTATTTAATAAATATAAATCATTGGATGACCGTAATGATGATCACCCAAGGCAAAATCACATTGTTTTTTAAAGAAACGAAATTAAAACTAAGAAGAGAAGTAACTCCAAATAAACTTTTCTCTGACCTGGTTAAGATGCAAATTTGCCTTGCTTTTGTGGGTTTTTTTTTCAGTTTCATAATTTGGTCATATCGGAATGACGGTCGCCGAATGCTCCGCATGTATTTTCGTACCATTTAGATTTCGGGTTAACCCTAACCCCAACTGTAACCCTAATCCTAACTCTAAATGGTACGAAAATACATGCAGAGCATTCGGCGACCGTCATTCCGATATTAGGCCTACCCATAATTTGTTTTGTATTATTATTCAAATTTACATTTCTTACGCACTTTCTACCGTAAACCTAACCTCAACCTTAACTCTAAATGGTACGAAAATACAAATATTAAACATACTCGACGGCAATAAAGGTAAAGATTACCAGAATCTCAGTAAAAAGAGTTGTCAGAATCATTCAAGTTGAATAAATTCAACTCAAACAAGAATTTTCGTGCTCTTTTTCCACAAAATGTTTATGATTCGGCGGTATGGCAGCGTCCATGATTGTAACTTTCGCTTTTGTAAAATCACTATTATCAGTTCTACCGTATTCGCTAGCAGTAAAATATTTTGTTCGTTTCAAGCTTAGTGGCCAGATTTTTCAATGCTGAATCCGATTATGCCCAGCAATTGCCGATACGATTGTAAACAGAAGAGTTCTGGTGCTTTTAAAATAGGACGTACGTTTTATAGGTGTATGGGAACGAGGTATCGCACTACTTCCGTGATGTACTCGGTACGGCACAGCGACAAAAATTGTCAAGATTTATGCCGTATGGCGTACGCCATAATGGTGCTGAAAGGGTTAATAATTAGGCGAAAAAACCCGTACAGACCCGTGTACGGCCCGTACACATCTGAAAACGCAAACACCCCGTACAGATTATGGGTAAACCTTTAAGTGTGGCATGTATGCGAGTGACATGTTTAGAAAGTCGAATCAGATTTAAGTAAGACTGTAAAACAGAGAGGGAGCATACATGCCATGTTCGTAATTGTGACCTTGTTAGTGTGTACTTACTCGTTATTAAGCTGTTGCCAAATCGTCCAAACCCAGTAGTTTATTCAATCTCTCAAGGTTAATTTACACCGTTATTAACTTCATGCAGTACTTGAGATGTTGATATGGAAAGGTGTATACAAGACGGGTGGTTGCCAGAATATTCAACAATATAAACCAAAGCAAGAAGAATGAATTCTCACTTCTTCAATAATACAAATAGATCCTAGACAACAAAAGAATTCGGGCAATTCCTACATCCCTTAACAACTGACAATATTTTCTATCTGGCCGGGTTGTTGCTTGAAAGTTGTTTGCTGCACCAGGTAAATGATATAATCATTTCTGGGCAGACTTGTGGGCAATGTTCTCTTGAAAGAGATTATATGTGATAGATCTATGAAGTCGTGAGTGTAAACATGATTGATAACAACTGGAATAGAGAATACCTTAAATGGGAAGTGACATGTAAAAATCACATTTTGTATGTCCCGCAGGAATTTTCCATGAGAGGTTAGTGGGAATATACCCCTTCCAATATAAGCAAAATGAATGCTATTGGTTTGGCATTTGAGATGTTAAAATACAAAATTTCTGATTGAGCCTTGTCATATAGTAGCAATGTGCATGCGTGGGCTGAATGTTGCCTTGTAATCTCGCGTCTTTTGAGTCTATGGCACTGATAAATTCGATTCGTCAATAAGACAGTCAGACAAGCCAGAATAAGTCATAGAAACAAGATTCTACTTTAAAGGACCGGACAACGTGTTTGAGCATCTTGTGGACTTAACATCCCAAGAAAACTCTACCTTTATAAATAAAGAAAGCCCGGAATCCTAAGAACCTGAACACTAAGTCGTAGTGGGATTTTACTGTAAAGTAATACCCCAGACCACGTATAAGAGGCATCTTAACAAAGTTACCGAAACCATTTCTCTGAGCCAGAAGTCTGTATACTGCCCAAGATACTTGGGAAAGTTGTAAATTTTATAATTTTGCATTAATAACATGTGAAAATTGCTTGTGGATGTCTAAGTTCATACGAGGCTGGCAACTTCAGCATATAGAATGATGGTTTAATGAACCACCACTGTAACAGCTGGTGACAGCTTCATGCGGGTTTCTCATAGAGAACCAAAAGCAGAGGCAGCCCCATATGGAACAGGGAGTGGATGATGACAGACATAACGTACATACTTATTATATTTACCTTTTCAATCGGTGCAAATGTATATGTAAATATGTTTTATATAAATGCAATGGGTGTTTTCTGCTCACTGGGATTAACATTAATGCTCAGAGAGGGTAAAGTTCTGTGGTAGATGGGATGGTGGAATGAAAGGGACACCTGTTTTTTCCTTTCAGGAAACCCAATACTCAGAAGGGTATTTGTTTCTTTCTTATTTCATGATACTAGTCAGTGGTACCAATTTGTGGAACAAGTGAGTGGAATAAGTGGCCTGCAGTCAAAGCTAGACACCTACTGCAGACGGGTCTTAACAGACGCTGGACCATCTTAGCAATTAACCCATGATACTACGAGGGACGTGTTGCGGCCACCAGACTTGACCGGTGACAAGAGTAAACCAGTCTTTAACCTGCAAAGAACACATATCGGCTGGAGCGGAAACCAACTGACATTTTACTGGAGCTAAGTTAAAAAATTTAAAAAAAAAGTGAAATAGTGAAATTCCCTAAACAGTTCAAACCATCACATGTGTGTGTTTTTATAGGAATACTCCAATATCACCCCACCTTCAGTTATTTTACATTGTTAACTATATTAAATTTATTATCTGTAAATATACACATTTATAGTTGATTTAATCATTTTTTGAGTGAACTGTACTCGTATGTCTCAGTCATTTTAAATACCTATAAATGAGCTATTTAAGTAATATTTTACAGATTTAAATCAGTTAGGGGCTAATCAAAATTCTTACTCCTCATAGGTCAGGGAAGGTAGAAAGTTTACATGGCCTGGACCCTACCAGCCGTAGTACTTGGTTTCTTAAATTCCTATGAGGCTCCCTAGAACTGAAGCACCATTCTTTAATTCACATCTCTGACAAGAGTAATCTTGAGCAAAAGGTAGATACCTTTGAAGACCCTCAGTAGATACTGATGTTTGGCCACTGTTGGAGAGTAAATCCCATGATGCTGACACCCACCTGAAGGCTGCAGTAGCTACCTTTATATCCATTCTGATGCTGGAGTCTGTTGTCATGTAAGCTCCACTCTGTTCAATCTGCTTCTTCTTTGTTGTTCGCTCTCAAATAACTTCATCTATCTCTCTCATAAAGCTGGCAGTCCGTCTCAGGTCTCTCTCATCACCAAACAGTTTCTCCCTCAACTGGGTTGGAGAAGGCCACATTACCACCTTGCTCCTCTCATGGAGCCAACAGTTTTGGAGTACATGTTCTACTGTCTGTTTGTCCTTTCCCCCATGGCCACTCATTTGTCTGTTTGTCCTTTCCCTCATGGCCACTCATTTGTCTGTCCAATTTTCAGTTTGTTGAGCAGATGGTATCTAAGTCTGCAATGGCCGGTTGTCAGTCTGAAAATTATCACTTGCTTGATCTCTTCTTGGTAATGTATAGTATGGTTTAGCATTACTGGACTCTGTTCAGTGATGATCCTGCCCTTTACTCTAGCTGAGAAGCCCCCTCCTGATTTCTCACACAGACCCATTTGTGTACACAATGGCATCATCATCCCCAGCACGATCACTTATCAGCTCTACTTTCCCATTGCCTCAAGCTCTGTGCTCCCTGCAAAGGCTGATGATGACTTCTGAGTGTTTGTTCAGTTCTCATATGACTTACTAAATTGCAGTAAAACGAACTCCGTGTGACACCCCCCTCAAATTTTCCCGATTCGAAATCTAGTAACGTAGTTTTACAATTTTTAACCCCACTACTATATTTGAAAATCGGTGAGGACAAAGGTCACACTTTCAGCTTAGAATTGGACACTCCTTGATTTTTTTTTACCATAAGTTGGAAGAGGGTACCTATTCCCCAGAAACCGCATAGATACCCGCCCTATTATTTAGAGACAGGTTGTAACTATAAATAACTACTAAGTTTGAAAATTTTTTTGCCCAAGGCCATCGCTTGTCCAAGATTTGAATTAACTAATGCCAAGCGTATGATACCCACCCCCAAAAACCACAAGGCTTTTTCGTTACCCGTCCTAATATTTAAAACGACCATTAGACAGTTTGGCAGCTGGCCAACGCGTTGTTTAGTTTTCTAAGAACGGGTGAGAGAGGAAAGGGGGGGTGGGGGGGGGGGGGGGGTTACCATGGAAAAAATCTAACCTAACTTGTGCATTGTGAAACTGAAACTAGCAAACCAAATGTGTGCAGGGCAGAGAAGGGGCAAGAAAAACGTAGATAATGTATTGTATGCTAATAGAAGGATAAATAAAAGGAAAGGACAGAAACGACAATATTGTTTATTGGAATACCATATTAATCCTTATAATATGTTATCTTGCTTTATAGCAAAAGTATGTTGTTCTGAATAAAGAAAGAAAGAAAAGTACAGAGATGAAAACTTAGATAAAGAAGTAAATGAAAACATACTGGCTGGATAAAGGACAATTGTCCGGTTAATAATCACTTTCAATTTTTAAAATCACTTCAATAACGACAGAGATATCGTAGAAAATAAAAATTGAAGACAGACAGACATACACAGTGGTAACCGCTCAACTTTGAAAATCTTTGGATGTTACCTTTTTCTAAACGCGTTTTTTGAAAGAAAGTCAAATTGGCTTAACTTGATTTGATTGGTTGAGGTTAGTCTAGGAATAGAGGGGATAAACGAACGCTTTGCTAAGCATAAGTGCCACTTGAAAAAATATTTCCTCCAAGAAGGGTTAAGAGCAGACGCAGATAAATTTGTGACCAATTGCCTTTGCGGTCTGGAAGTCGGCGATCTGAACTTGTGCCATTGATCGCTAGTTAACCTTATACTTGTGAAATATTTCATTGATTGCGGTAAGATAAACACTTTTATTGTTATTATTTAATATATATATTATTATTAATATGTAGAGGCCAACCCAGATAGGGCGCCCACAAATTTTGTGTTGTGCAACATTTGCCTTTGTGGAAGCTTGCGACATACTAGGAGCACAGGCATGCCTAAGTAGACTTATGAAGCAAATGAAAGTACATTGTGTTGGAAAATGGTTATATAAAATATTACGACTGTAAGATCAGGAAGCCACTGGCAGTCTTCGGCAGACCTCAGGTTCTAATAACTTTAAAAATAAATAAGATTTCATATGAAAAGAATTAACAGATCACCAGAAAGAGAAAAAGAAAAAGAGTGTATCCCAGCTGAAGATAACGAAGATTTAAAGTGACAGGGGCGTTGAAACCATGTGGGAAGAAGAAGATACCCCCTGATTATGAAGCAGTCACAATTAAAATTAGGGACTGTAGCTATTTTGGTTAGCTCTTTTATCTGATCACAACGCATGTTTAATGATGTTTAATTGATAGTTGTGGAGATACACATATGTATATATAGAGTACTTAGGGAGACCTGTTCCTCTTGTTGCAGGGTTGAGTCATATATTACCCAGTGAGCCATAACCTGGAGCTGCAGAGTTACGAGGCAACATGCTGGCTGCTTGAATGATTGAAGTCTTATCTGCCTCCAGAGAACACTGTAGTGAACGAGTGTGTATTTTCCAGCAAGTCATATATCTTCAAAGGAACCACAAGATAAGATTGCGGGCTTATGTCAATTCATCACGTTGTATTCTCCACACGCTACTATAAACTGTTTTGTGAAATGATGAGACACCCAGTCCTTCCAAGTAGTGACACTTCATAAGACAGTATTGTTTCAGCAGGGAATAAAATTCTATAAACATTGTAGTAGTGACATTTATGGACAAGATGTCCTTCATATTTATTTAATGCTGTATATAAACACACTTCATTTTAAGGTTTAAACATTCCTGTCCCAAAAGATTTGCGGTACAGGAAATTAAAATTGTAAGATAATATTATAACTTTAACCCCAATCTTGTTGATTCAATTTTCATTGAGTTAAAGTTGTGTTTGTTTTCTTCAGGCATTTATCACTACATTTGCATTACCCTAGACACGTAGCCATATAACAAACATCACACAATAGAGATAAAAATATTGCACAGCGTGAGATCTGAGGGAGGTAGCGTTAGGTCCCCTGAGAACTCATCAACACCATTTTCAACTATTAGACTCAGGGTCTTACATAGCTTGACCTCACGCTGTTGACACTTAGTTTTTCATTTATTTACCATCAATAACCTCCCCGGTGTTAATCCACCACATATATTGGGGTCCTGTCCGGGATTTAAATTTATTGTAACATCATAGATCCAGGGTACCCCCATCGTAACTAAAATGTATAACATTAATCGGTGTGGAGAATTTAATGAATTGTCATAGCCCATAGTTAATTAGAAATATTTGTTAGCTATTACAGTTGGATTAATTAAATTTGGTGCAAGATAAAAGATGGCAGACTTGGCCAAATTCAGATCTGCTGCAGTGCAGACTGCAAAAGAAATGGGAATGGAGGGGCAAGTTCTGATTCTGTACGTAACCTCAGAATGTGATAAATTTATTGAGAGAAAAGATAGGAGGTTAGCGGAGGAGAGGAAAATACAATTACAATTAGAAGCTGACAAAGAACTTAAGAGATTACAAATTGAGGCTGAAAAAGAGGCTAAGACATTAGAGGCTGATAGGGAGGCTGAAATTAAAAGATTACAACTAGAAGAAAAGAAATTAGAGGCTGAGGAAAAAAGTTTACAGTTAGAGGCTGAGAAAGAGGAAAAAAGATTACAGTTAGAGGCTGAGAAAGAGGACAAAAGATTGCAGATGGAAGCAGAGGACAAACGATTGCAAAGGGAGCATGAACTAAGGCTAAAAGAATTGGAATTGCAAGGCCATGCTCCAGAAAGTGGTAACAGCCCATCTACCTCTGATGCTAGTGCAACTCAGGGAGCCTCTAACTTGGCAATGAACTTCCATTTAGACCCCTTTGTAGAAAAAGAGGATGACATTGAGTTGTTCCTCTCTAGATTTGAAAGACTAGCTACAAATTATGGTTTAGAGAGGGAAAAATGGAGTTTGAAATTATCCCAAGGGCTTAGGGGAACATCTTAAGAAATGTTCTCAAAGTTGAGCAGAGACGATCAGGAAGACTATGACATATTAAAACAGGCTCTTCTAGTTAGGTACGAGAAGAATGGGGAATTTTACAGGAAGAGATTTAGAAATGCAAAACTACTGTCCGGGGAGACCTACCACCAATTCTCTGCCAGGTTGGAAACCTATTTGGAGAAATGGACTGCTCTGGGGAAAACCCAAGATCTTAAGGAAATGATCATGATTGAGCAATTGAGAGAGTCCATGGCTCCAGACCTGAGAAAGTTTCTCATGGAACAAGGTGCAGAGAGGTTGGTGAGGTGCTCAATGTCGCTGAGAGGTATCAGGCAGCCCAGTCAGAAGTAGCTGGAGCAAAGAAGAAACAGGTAGAACATAATAAAGCCCCCCCAAAACCAGAATAAATTTGACAGTAGAGATCAAGGAAACAGAGGTAAACCCAACTATGATAGGCCAAGATTTGACCCTAGAGATAGAAACCCGCAATACAATGAAAGGAAACCCTACAGATCTGATGGTAAGTATTGTAAAATTTGCAAGCTAAATAACCATAATACAAAAGACTAGGAAGAAAAATAACCCTCCACATTACGCTGCATGCCTTAAAACAGGAAATAAGGGACAGAAGGAACAGCCTACTGGACAGCAGGAACCTTATCATCCCCCTGTATGTGAAGATGTCGTATGTAATGGGGCCACTATTAGGTGCCTTTATGATACTGGATTGGATTTTGACTCAGTCGTGAGTTCTCACCTGGTGCACCCAGATCAATATACCACAGAAACAGTGGGACTAAGGAAGTAGCAACCATGACACTTCCCATTGCAAGAATCAATGTAAAAACTCGCTATGTGAAAGGAGTGATTAGAGCAGCAGTGATAAACGAACCAATCTACCCTCTGATATTGGGGTGTAGATATGTGTTTTTGGGAAATCCCAAAAGACCAGTGATCATGGCAACAGTACAGACCAGGTCACAAGCAAGGAAGGAGGAAGAAAACCCAATAAATACTCATCCAGAGGAGATGAGGAAGGCACAGGCTGAGGATAGTTCACTAAAGCCGTGTTTCAAGAAACTCCCGAAATGCCATACCCCTCCAAATAAAGGAGATTTTTATATGAAGAACAAGCTAATGTATAGGAAGGCTGGAACTGGTTCAAATGGTCATGGACAGCTGGTACTTCCAACTTCATATAGGGAAAAGGTGATGGAGTTAGGACATGCCATCCCCCTCAGTGGTCATATGGGGATCAGCGCCACAGGACAGCGTATAGCTTGTCATTACTTCTGGCCAGTGATAACGGAAGATATAAAAAGATATGTCAAATCCTGCCCAGAATGCCAAATGGTAGCTCCAAAGCATTGGACTGCCCCAGTAACTTTAGGGGAGATGCCAATCGTGGGAACCCCTTTTGAAAGAGTTGCAGTGGATATTGTGGGACCTCTCACGTACCAAGAGGAGAAACAGTTACATTCTTACTCTGGTGGACACTTGCTCTATGTGGGGAGAGGCGTTACCAAATCTTGACTGATAATGGCTCACAGTTCAAGGGGAGACTAACTGAGGAAGTTTTCAGGATATTCCAAGCCAGGCACTTTCACTGTAGTCCGTATCACCCCCAAGGGAACGGGCAGGTGGAAAGATTTAACGGGACACTCATTTCCATCCTGCGAAAGCTGGCCCATGAAAAACCTGATACGTGGGATCAATACTTACCCGCGGCCCTGTTTGCTTACCGGGAAGTCCCACATAGTTCGACCGGAATGGCACCGGCAACACTGCTATTTGGCAGACCAATCAAAGGTCCATTGGAAGCCTTATTGAGGACGTGGACAGATGAGAAGGCAGAAGAGACTGTAACCTCATCATATCAGTATGTGAACGAGCTGACCACTCGCTTAAAAACTGGCTGGAAACTTGCAAATGATAACCTAAGACAAGCCAGGAAGAAACATGCTGCATATTACAATAAGAAAGCGAAGGATAGGGAGCTTGCTGTGGGGGAGAAGGTGCTTCTTCTACTACCCGGCAGCAGCAACAAACTTCAGATCGGATGGCAAGGTCCTTACACAGTTTTAGAAAAGGTATCTAGAACTAACTATAAGATAGATAAGAAAGGTAAAGAAAAATCTATCACGTGAACCTCCTATAGAAATACCATGATAGACAAACCCAGGAAGGGACACATTTAATGACCTTAGCCATAGCTACTGAGATGAAGAATGAACCTCTCACCTCTTTTGAATACCCCCTGAAACCCTGTGAAACTCCTGCACAGGTAAAGATCAGTAAACATTTGACAAAAGGTCAGAGGGAGAAGATTCAAAAGGTTCTGGAAAATCATACAGACGTGTTAACGGACAAACCGGGGCACACAAACTTGTTGGAATATGACATGAAATTACTAGACCCAACACCCATCTGTATGAGAGCCTATACTATCCCATTCGCAAAAGAGAAAGCTTTAAAAGAGGAGATAGATTATCTGTTACAGGAAGGAATCATTTCTCACAGTGAATCTCCGTATAGCTCCAGTGTGGTATTGTTGAGGAAACCCTCTGGGGAACATAGACTGTGCATAGATTACAGGAAACTGAATGCTGTCACAGAAAGTCAGGTGGATCCATTACCTGATACTAACCAACTATCTGCCAGACTGAATAAGGCAAAATATTTTTCTAAGGTAGATCTCAGCAAGGGATATCATCACATTCCAGTGAAGCCTGAGATTCGACCTTATCTGGCTTTTAGCCCCTCGGAAAGCCATTATGAGTTCAATATGTTGCCATTTGGTTTGAAAAATGCCCTGAGTGTGTTTTCCAGAATGATGCGAAAATTGTTAGATCCCCTGAAAAACCCATGTATTACCAATTTCATGGATGATATCCTCATCGCTACGGAAACATCTGAAGAACAATGTTAACTCTTTGAATATGCTATTTGATAGACTCAGAGAGGCAAACTTAACTGCTAGACCAACAAAATGTTGTATTGGATGCAAGGAATTAGAATTCTTGGGACATACTGTACATCAGGGTAGCATGACCCCTGACCCCAAGAACCTGGAGAAATTACAGAGAGCACCTAGACCACAGACTAAGAAGGATGTGCAATCCTTTGTGTCGCTTTGTGGCTTTTACCAAAAGTACATTAAAAGTTTTAACTCTGTATGTGCTCCTCTGACGGATTTAACTCGTAAAGGAAAACCAGATAGAATAGAATGGTCAGCAGAATGCGAGTTGGCATATAATGAGTTAAAGGAGAAACTCACCAGTAAGCCTATATTGAAATTACCTGATTTGAGTCAAGAATTCGTGGTAAGAACGGACGCTAGTAATGTGGGATTAGGGGCCACATTGTTACAAAGGTCCTCTTTACCAGGTGGGGAATTGAACCCAGTTGCTTATGCCAGCCGCAAGTTAAACAGAGCGGAACAAAATTACTCAACTATTAAAAAAGAATGTTTGGCTTTAGTCTGGGCGATCAAGAAATTCCAGATCTATCTGTATGGTAGACCATTCGTGGTGCAAAGCGATCATCAGCCCCTGGTATTTCTGGCCCAGGCCAAACATGGTAATGCCCGTTTGTTAAGGTGGTCACTCCTCATTCAACCTTACTCGTTTACCATTCAGTATATTCTGGGTTCACAGAACTTTGGGGCAGATTTCTTGAGTAGGCACCCACCTGCAGAAACCCAGGATGCGCATAAAGCCTAGTTGAGTTAATTTGATCGGGATTGTAACACGGAAAATAAAGCTGCACTAGGGGTGCAGGCTTTTTAACAGGGGAGATGTGTAGTAAAACGAACTCCGTGTGACACCCGCCTCAAATTTTCCCGATTTGAAATCTAGTAACGCAGTTTTACAATTTTTAACCCCACTACTATATTTGAAAATCGGTGAGGACAAAGATCACACTTTCAGCTTAGAATTGGACACTCCTTGATTTTTTTTACCATAAGTTGGAAGAGGGTACCTATTCCCCAGAAACCACATAGATACCCGCCCTATTATTTAGAGACAGGTTGTAACTATAAATAACTACTAAGTTTAAAATTTTTTTGCCCAAGGCCATCGCTTGTCCAAGATTTGAATTAACTAATGCCAAGCGTATGATACCCACCCCCAAAAACCACAAGGCTTTTTCGTTACCCGTCCTAATATTTAAAACGACCATTAGACAGTTTGGCAGCTGGCCAACGCGTTGTTTAGTTTTCTAAGAACGGGTGAGAGAGGAGGGGGGGGGTAGGGGGTTTACCATGGAAAAAATCTAACCTAACTTGTGCATTGTGAAACTGAAACTAGCAAACCAAATGTGTGCAGGGCAGAGAAGGGGCAAGAAAAACGTAGATAATGTATTGTATGCTAATAGAAGGATAAATAAAAGGAAAGGACAGAAACGACAATATTGTTTATTGGAATACCATATTAATCCTTATAATATGTTATCTTGCTTTATAGCAAAAGTATGTTGTTCTGAATAAAGAAAGAAAGAAAAGTACAGAGATGAAAACTTAGATAAAGAAGTAAATGAAAACATACTGGCTGGATAAAGGACAATTGTCCGGTTAATAATCACTTTCAATTTTTAAAATCACTTCAATAACGACAGAGATATCGTAGAAAATAAAAATTGAAGACAGACAGACATACACAGTGGTAACCGCTCAACTTTGAAAATCTTTGGATGTTACCTTTTTCTAAACGCGTTTTTTGAAAGAAAGTCAAATTGGCTTAACTTGATTTGATTGGTTGAGGTTAGTCTAGGAATAGAGGGGATAAACGAACGCTTTGCTAAGCATAAGTGCCACTTGAAAAAATATTTCCTCCAAGAAGGGTTAAGAGCAGACGCAGATAAATTTGTGACCAATTGCCTTTGCTGTCTGGAAGTCGGCGATCTGAACTTGTGCCATTGATCGCTAGTTAACCTTATACTTGTGAAATATTTCATTGATTGCGGTAAGATAAACCCTTTTATTGTTATTATTTAATATATATATTATTATTAATATGTAGAGGCCAACCCAGATAGGGCGCCCACAAATTTTGTGTTGTGCAACATTTGCCTTTGTGGAAGCTTGCGACATACTAGGAGCCCAGGCATGCCTAAGTAGACTTATGAAGCAAATGAAAGTACATTGTGTTGGAAAATGGTTATATAAAATATTACGACTGTAAGATCAGGAAGCCACTGGCAGTCTTCGGCAGACCTCAGGTTCTAATAACTTTAAAAATAAATAAGATTTCATATGAAAAGAATTAACAGATCACTAGAAAGAGAAAAAGAAAAAGAGTGTATCCCAGCTGAAGATAACGAAGATTTAAAGTGACAGGGGCGTTGAAACCATGTGGGAAGAAGAAGATACCCCCTGATTATGAAGCAGTCACAATTAAAATTAGGGACTGTAGCTATTTTGGTTAGCTCTTTTATCTGATCACAACGCATGTTTAATGATGTTTAATTGATAGTTGTGGAGATACACATATGTATATATAGAGTACTTAGGGAGACCTGTTCCTCTTGTTGCAGGGTTGAGTCATATATTACCCAGTGAGCCATAACCTGGAGCTGCAGAGTTACGAGGCAACATGCTGGCTGCTTGAATGATTGAAGTCTTATCTGCCTCCAGAGAACACTGTAGTGAACGAGTGTGTATTTTCCAGCAAGTCATATATCTTCAAAGGAACCACAAGATAAGATTGCGGGCTTATGTCAATTCATCACGTTGTATTCTCCACACGCTACTATAAACTGTTTTGTGAAATGATGAGACACCCAGTCCTTCCAAGTAGTGACACTTCATAAGACAGTATTGTTTCAGCAGGGAATAAAATTCTATAAACATTGTAGTAGTGACATTTATGGACAAGATGTCCTTCATATTTATTTAATGCTGTATATAAACACACTTCATTTTAAGGTTTAAACATTCCTGTCCCAAAAGATTTGCGGTACAGGAAATTAAAATTGTAAGATAATATTATAACTTTAACCCCAATCTTGTTGATTCAATTTTCATTGAGTTAAAGTTGTGTTTGTTTTCTTCAGGCATTTATCACTACATTTGCATTACCCTAGACACGTAGCCATATAACAAACATCACACAATAGAGATAAAAATATTGCACAGCGTGAGATCTGAGGGAGGTAGCGTTAGGTCCCCTGAGAACTCATCAACACCATTTTCAACTATTAGACTCAGGGTCTTACATAGCTTGACCTCACGCTGTTGACACTTAGTTTTTCATTTATTTACCATCAATAACCTCCCCGGTGTTAATCCACCACATATATTGGGGTCCTGTCCGGGATTTAAATTTACTGTAACATCATAGATACAGGGTACCCCCATCGTAACTAAAATGTATAACATTAATCAGTGTGGAGAATTTAATGAATTGTCATAGCCCATAGTTAATTAGAAATATTTGTTAGCTATTACAGTTGGATTAATTAAATTTGGTGCAAGATAAAAGATGGCAGACTTGGCCAAATTCAGATCTGCTGCAGTGCAGACTGCAAAAGAAATGGGAATGGAGGGGCAAGTTCTGATTCTGTACGTAACCTCAGAATGTGATAAATTTATTGAGAGAGAAGATAGGAGGTTAGCGGAGGAGAGGAAAATACAATTACAATTAGAAGCTGACAAAGAACTTAAGAGATTACAAATTGAGGCTGAAAAAGAGGCTAAGACATTAGAGGCTGATAGGGAGGCTGAAATTAAAAGATTACAACTAGAAGAAAAGAAATTAGAGGCTGAGGAAAAAAGTTTACAGTTAGAGGCTGAGAAAGAGGAAAAAAGATTACAGTTAGAGGCTGAGAAAGAGGACAAAAGATTGCAGATGGAAGCAGAGGACAAACGATTGCAAAGGGAGCATGAACTAAGGCTAAAAGAATTGGAATTGCAAGGCCATGCTCCAGAAAGTGGTAACAGCCCATCTACCTCTGATGCTAGTGCAACTCAGGGAGCCTCTAACTTGGCAATGAACTTCCATTTAGACCCCTTTGTAGAAAAAGAGGATGACATTGAGTCGTTCCTCTCTAGATTTGAAAGACTAGCTACAAATTATGGTTTAGAGAGGGAAAAATGGAGTTTGAAATTATCCCAAGGGCTTAGGGGAACATCTTAAGAAATGTTCTCAAAGTTGAGCAGAGACGATCAGGAAGACTATGACATATTAAAACAGGCTCTTCTAGTTAGGTACGAGAAGAATGGGGAATTTTACAGGAAGAGATTTAGAAATGCAAAACTACTGTCTGGGGAGACCTACCACCAATTCTCTGCCAGGTTGGAAACCTATTTGGAGAAATGGACTGCTCTGGGGAAAACCCAAGATCTTAAGGAAATGATCATGATTGAGCAATTGAGAGAGTCCATGGCTCCAGACCTGAGAAAGTTTCTCATGGAACAAGGTGCAGAGAGGTTGGGTGAGGTGCTCAATGTCGCTGAGAGGTATCAGGCAGCCCAGTCAGAAGTAGCTGGAGCAAAGAAGAAACAGGTAGAACATAATAAAGCCCCCCAAAACCAGAATAAATTTGACAGTAGAGATCAAGGAAACAGAGGTAAACCCAACTATGATAGGCCAAGATTTGACCCTAGAGATAGAAACCCGCAATACAATGAAAGGAAACCCTACAGATCTGATGGTAAGTATTGTAAAATTTGCAAGCTAAATAACCATAATACAAAAGACTAGGAAGAAAAATAACCCTCCACATTATGCTGCATGCCTTAAAACAGGAAATAAGGGACAGAAGGAACAGCCTACTGGACAGCAGGAACCTTATCATCCCCCTGTATGTGAAGATGTCGTATGTAATGGGGCCACTATTAGGTGCCTTTATGATACTGGATTGGATTTTGACTCAGTCGTGAGTTCTCACCTGGTGCACCCAGATCAATATACCACAGAAACAGTGGGACTAAGGAAGTAGCAACCATGACACTTCCCATTGCAAGAATCAATGTAAAAACTCGCTATGTGAAAGGAGTGATTAGAGCAGCAGTGATAAACGAACCAATCTACCCTCTGATATTGGGGTGTAGATATGTGTTTTTGGGAAATCCCAAAAGACCAGTGATCATGGCAACAGTACAGACCAGGTCACAAGCAAGGAAGGAGGAAGAAAACCCAATAAATACTCATCCAGAGGAGATGAGGAAGGCACAGGCTGATAGGTCACTAAAGCCGTGTTTCAAGAAACTCCCGAAATGCCATACCCCTCCAAATAAAGGAGATTTTTATATGAAGAACAAGCTAATGTATAGGAAGGCTGGAACTGGTTCAAATGGTCATGGACAGCTGGTACTTCCAACTTCATATAGGGAAAAGGTGATGGAGTTAGGACATGCCATCCCCCTCAGTGGTCATATGGGGATCAGCGCCACAGGACAGCGTATAGCTTGTCATTACTTCTGGCCAGTGATAACGGAAGATATAAAAAGATATGTCAAATCCTGCCCAGAATGCCAAATGGTAGCTCCAAAGCATTGGACTGCCCCAGTAACTTTAGGGGAGATGCCAATCGTGGGAACCCCTTTTGAAAGAGTTGCAGTGGATATTGTGGGACCTCTCACACGTACCAAGAGGAGAAACAGTTACATTCTTACTCTGGTGGACACTTGCTCTATGTGGGGAGAGGCGGTAGCCTTGTCATCAATCGACTCGAAACGTGGCAGAGGCATTACTTACAATATTCACGAGGTTAGGTTTTCCCCACCAAATCTTGACTGATAATGGCTCACAGTTCAAGGGGAGACTAACTGAGGAAGTTTTCAGGATATTCCAAGCCAGGCACTTTCACTGTAGTCCGTATCACCCTCAAGGGAACGGACAGATGGAAAGATTTAACGGGACACTCATTTCCATCCTGCGAAAGCTGGCCCATGAAAAACCTGATACGTGGGATCAATACTTACCTGCGGCCCTGTTTGCTTACCGGGAAGTTCCACATAGTTCGACCGGAATGGCACCGGCAACACTGCTATTTGGCAGACCAATCAAAGGTCCATTGGAAGCCTTATTGAGGGCGTGGACAGATGAGAAGGCAGAAGAGACTGTAACCTCATCATATCAGTATGTGAACGAGCTGACCACTCGCTTAAAAACTGGCTGGAAACTCGCAAATGATAACCTAAGACAAGCCAAGAAGAAACATGCTGCATATTACAATAAGAAAGCGAAGGATAGGGAGCTTGCTGTGGGGGAGAAGGTGCTTCTTCTACTACCCGGCAGCAGCAACAAACTTCAGATCGGATGGCAAGGTCCTTACACAGTTTTAGAAAAGGTATCTAGAACTAACTATAAGATAGATAAGAAAGGTAAAGAAAAAATCTATCATGTGAACCTCCTAAAGAAATATCATGATAGGCAAAACCAGGAAGGGACACATTTAATGACCTTGGCCATAGCTACGGAGATGAAGAACGAACCTCTCACCTCTTTTGAATACCCCCTGAAACCCTGTGAAACTCCTGCACAGGTGAAAGTCAGTAAACATTTGACAAAAGGTCAGAGGGAGAAGATTCAAAAGGTTCTGGAAAATCATACAGACGTGTTAACGGACAAACCGGGGCATACAAACTTGTTGGAATATGACATGAAATTACTAGACCCAACACCCATCTGTATGAGAGCCTATACTATCCCATTCGCAAAAGAGAAAGCTTTAAAAGAGGAGATAGATTATCTGTTACAGGAAGGAATCATTTCTCACAGTGAATCTCCATATAGCTCCAGTGTGATATTGTTGAGGAAACCCTCTGGGGAACATAGACTGTGCATAGATTATGTGGTGAAGTGGGATGTTATAAATATGTATAGGGGACTTAGTGTACTGACTGAGATCAGCTGTGAAGGTATATATATCTAATAAGGGTAGTGTATTATATATTATTATATAACCTTACTTGCTGCCACATATGTATACCTCAGTCAGAATTATTCTGGAATAGTGTGATGACTACGTTGTATGTCTAGGGTATGTGTATGATGATGTGTAAGTCATTACAACAACAGACAGATAAACCATTTAATTTATTCCACCACACTTGACAACACTGTGACACTCACATACATATAACACTCTAAAGGATATCTTAAAGGAGTCACTGATAACTTTTCAAATAACAATATGTATTCATTTCTGTCATGAATGAATATGTGTCCTGATTCAAATACAAAGGGAACCAGGAATCACAATCAATTTTAATTACAAGTTATATGTACAGAATTTCTCAATATGAATATTGTAGTGACATATATTATTAAAAGTATCCTATGTGTGTCAGTTGTGTAGTAGTAATATGAGGTAATACTGGTTTTGTTTTGTTCAAGCTCTGTTGGTATTTGTCATCATGACTTCAATAGTTTGTCTTTATTGGAACTAGTATTGGAGATGTTCTCAGTTCCTGATATTAAAACAATTTAATTCCCATCTTAAGTTTATTTTACAATGTCATTTTAAGATGGGGGTACATAATGTTGAGCTCAGCTGGCCACATCAGCTTATCTTGCGTGATGGCGGCAGGAAAAGACTCCTCTGCTCGATTTCTCCCCTGGGCTCTGGAGACACCTCACTGATAGCTAAATGGACCAAGGAGTACGCTGTCCGACTCTGGATTCAGCAAAGCTCTGACCAGGTGCTGCTCAATACCATCAAGACCACGGTCCCTGAAAACAAGAAGGATGTACCTTCTACTTCATAACTAATTTATACTCTCTTTTTACACTGAGCACAATACATCACAAACATTGAGTTCAGAGCGTTAGGCCAACTGTCAGCTTCATCTGAAATACTTTATACCAGTATTTACCTCCTTAATGGTTACTACGCCTCTGCACTTCCAGCATTATTTCTGTCTAATCAATAATCTAGGTGTCAGTGTACTGTTTGGCCATTCCATGCAGTTTTACTTTCCTCCGACACCTTCTGTTCAGGCTGGAGCATTATAGGCTTTACATCATGTTTGCTACTGAACTACACATATATACAGGCATAAATTAACAATTCACATTCAATTTTCATTAAAAGATACTGAATGTTTCAAGCTTACCACAATTCATGGAAATAAACACAGATACGTTGACTAGCAATGAATTCTGGCACAAATACTGGCACAAATTCCCATCTGCTTATGTTCCAGGCTTTTATTTAGCAAAAATATGAGCTGGCTTCAACGCACTGTTGCTTTATCAAGCTTATTTGAACTAGTGGTCTCGAACTAACGCTCCTAAGTGAGTATATCAGCGAGTCTGGCCAATGGAGCCACGTTTCGACAAGTGTTTGAAAAAATTTTACCTTCCTACGTCTCCCCTAACAACCAAAGATAGTATTTATAGTCCGACCAATCGTGTTTAGTCTTATATTTGTTGCGCTCCAATCAATTTGGAGTTTACATGGTAGGCTATTTCCGTACGTAAGGTTTTTTCAAACACGTTATAAAAAAATTTTATGAGCAGAAATGATTTCATGCTGTCAGGCATCCCCACTATTTTATTTTGGTTATAACTTGTTAATTCCTAGACTATTTGCGTAACGTTTTACATATTCTTTGTCAGCAAGCCCTAAGGAACCCAAATATACAAATTTAAAAGAGCTAAGTGGCTGCGTTCAAAATATGCAATTTCTTCTACCTCCTGTTTCGAAGATGTGCTGTCTGGGTACTGTAATGTTTTCAAACGTAAACCCATCTAATGTTATCTTTTCTAATAAGCGTTTTTCAGGATTTTAAAACCTAACTCTGGGAAGGGTAGTGTTTTTATCACTGTCCGTCTGAAAAAAAGTTAGTGCATGTGGCCTTACACGCGTGATAGTAGTAATTGTGTATCGCGCGACGCGTGTTGCATGCGTTCCTGATTTTCAGCCCTCCCTCTCTCTTTCTATTTGAGTCCATCTGTTCGTTCGTTTTGGTAACGTAGTATAATTAATGTTAGGATTAATTTAGGTCATTACGCAGTGTGCCTCTCAATGTTTTTCCAAGAAATGCAGCACACGTTTCATTGAAGAAAGCGGGTAATAATACAGTAAGCTTTTACTATCAACGTGAAAGCGTTACAATTTGCAGACGAAGCATAAAACAAGGGGGATTTCGAGTACATTCTTTGTGACAGCACTGTTATTTTACCATTGCTCTTTTCTTTATTAAATTTATTTGTTAGGCTTTATATTTACCTGATAATTTATATATGTGGATTAGAATATTTCACGACACCTCCCCTCTTAAAACAGACATTATATGTCAGTCCTTTATTCTATATACACATAGATAAATGTAAGTCAACTTGACTTTACTCTGCTGTGGTGCTATCATGGTTTTATGTAGTTGGGTCCATTCAGAGTAGGCACTACTCATGAAATCTGCCTCAGACTTCTACAACCAATAATATATTTCGGTTATGTTACTGAACAGCCGCAAGTGTGAGTGCTTGTCTTAATGCTGCTTCGCAACCCGTATTCACCATTTCTCTTCTCTGAGTCTGCGCAATGACATGTCCAGAGAACATTATATTTCCCTCAAAATGTACGTTATGAGGAGATAACATATACCTGGTGATAGCAGAGTTTTCGTAGTGGATCCCATAATCTTCTTATTATCCTGTATGAAACATTCGGAATATCCTCAATCAAAGAGGCAACTCAGGGATTCATTACGTTCCTCCGAAATGTTTACATCCAACAATTTTCTCATCATTCTAGAGAAGACACTAGGCGCATTCTTCAATCCAAATGGCAATCTATTAAACTCATAGTGTCCTTCTGAGGTACTAAAAGCTAGGTATGGTCTAACCTCAGGTTTTACTGGAATCTGATAGTATCCTTTACTCAGATCCACTTTTGAGAAATATTTAGCTTTATTTAGTCTGGCAAACAGCTGATTTGTATCCGGCAATGGATCCACCTGTCCTTCTGTAATAGCATTCAGTCTCCTGTAATCTATACAGAGTCTATGTTCTCCAGAGGGCTTCCTTAAGAGTACAACACCGGAACTATACGAAGATTCACTGTGCGAAATAATTCCTTCCTTCAATAGATAGTCTATCTCTTCCTTCAAAGCTTTCTCCTTAGCAAACGGAATCGAATATGGTTTCATACAGACAGGTGTGGGGTCTATCAGTTTCATATCATATTCCAATAGGTTTGTATGCCCTGGTCGGTCTGTTAACACCTCTGCATGATTATTTAGAACCTGTTGCACTCTCTCTTTCTGAGTTTTCGTTAAATGTGTACTGATTTTCACCTGTGCTGCTGTCTCACAGGGGTGTAATGGATATTCAAATGATGAAAGTGGTTCCTTTTTCATCTCCATGGCGATGGACAAGGTCAACAAGTGTGTCTCTTCCTGATGTTCTCTTTCCAAATATTTCTTCAGGAGATTCACATGATAGATTTTTTCTTTCCCCTTCTTATCTATCTTATAATTTGTTCTAGACACCTTCTCTAAAACTGTATATGGACCCTGCCATCCAATTTGTAACTTATTCTGACTCCCGGGCAAAAGAAGCAGTACTTTCTCTCCCACAGCCAAATTTCTGTCTTTCGCCTTCCTGTTATAATAGGCAGCATGTTTCTTCCTGGCTTGTTTCAAATTTTCATTGGCAAGTTTCCAGCCAGTTTTTAAACGAGTGGTCAGCTCATTCACATATTGGTATGAAGATGTAATGTTTTCCTCTGCCTTTTCATCAGTCCACGTTCTTAACAAAGCTACATATGGACCTTTAATTGTGTGGACCTATTTGTCCATGCACCGGTATGGTCTCTTCCACTCGAAGCTTTATAGTGATGATTTTTCCTCCCAGAATTATCATTCACAAAACGACCGCTACCAATTTTTCTTTTGGGGCTTTCTCCCCACTTAAAATTCTTGATGAGAGATTTCCTCTCTACATCCTCTTCCTCCAGTTTGTTTAAGTCCGATTGAGGGATTTTCGGCTTATCCTGGGGTAAGACATCTTTTTGCACTCTCCGCATAGTGGCCATTGTAAAACAGTTAAGTGAAGCTTGTCCGTGAAAAGGGGCTTCCCATTCCATTTGGTCCACTTTATCAAATCTATTTTTCTTTTTATTATCAGGCCTAATTTTGCCCCGTGGCGTGTCCAGGTCCTGATCCATGTTCCCACTTGTGGGTGTTCCCTCATGTGCTATGCTACACCTTTCTACAAAATTCTCAATGTCCCATCTTGCTTTGGGCCAATAATAATTGTGAGCCACCTTTTGAATGATGGTACCTATCTTCTCATGGTCCCCATCTGGTTTCACATGTAGGCTCCTTATTAAGTCTGCCCTATATCTTTTAGGAAGTACCAGCTGTCCCTGACCTTTGGATCTAGCTCCAGTCTTCCTATACATCAACTTGTTTTTCATGTAAAAATCTCCCTTGCCTGGAGTTGTATGACAAGTTGACAATTTTCTGAAACAAGGCTTGAGTGTTTTATCCCCAGCCTGTGCCTTCCTCATCTCTTCTGGAGTGGTATCTAACATAATATCCTCCTCCTGTCTTGAGGTCGACCTGACCTGAAGGGTTGCCATATACACAGGTTTCCTTCTGCAACGGTCAGTGTCATGATTGTCCATCTGACAATTTTTACACCACCTTTTTCCTTGGTTGAAAGATTTTCTTTCATCATATTTCCTTTCATCGAATTGTGGGAATTTATTTTTATTTTCATACCGTGGCCTATCAAATTGGTGCTTACCTTTGTTTTGATCCCTAGGATCAAATTTATTAAAGTTCTGTGGTGCCCTAAAGTTATCCACTTGTTTCTTTTTATTACCTGTTACCTCTGCTTGAGCTGCTTGATACCTTTCAGCAACATTTAGCAACTCACCCAGCCTCTCTGCACCTTGTTCCATGAGAAACTTTCTCAGGTCTGGAGCCATGGACTCTCTTAATTGCTCTATAAGGACCATTTCCTTAAGATCTTGGGTTTTCCCCAGAGAAGTCCATTTCTCCAAGTATGTCTCTATTCGTGCAGAGAACTGGTGATAGGTTTCACCTGACAGTAGTTTAGCATTCCTAAATTTTTTCCTATAAAATTCTGCATTCTTTTCATATCTTAACAAAAGAGCCTGCTTTAGCATGTCATAATTTTCCTGATCACCTCTGCTCATTTTTGCAAAAACTTCATAAGCTGCCCCACGAAGTCCCTGAGATAACTTTAAGCTCCACCTTTCTCTCTCTAACCCATACGTGGTAGCTAATAGTTCATACCTATTTAGGTAGCTCTCTATATCATCGTCTTTCTCAACAAAATGATCTAAATGAAAATTCATAGCTGAGGTTGAGGCTCCTTGGCTAGCAGTGGCATCAGAGGCAAAGGGACTGGCACCATTTTCAGGAGCATGGCCTTGAAACTCAAACTCCCTTAGTCGTAACTCATGTTCCCTTTGTAATCTCTTCTCCTCCTTTTCTGCTTCCCTCTCTGCAGCTAATCTTCTTTCTTCTCTTCCCTTTCTGCAGCTAATTTCTTCTCTTCCCTTTCTGCAGCTAATCTTCTTTCTTCTTCCCTTTCTGCAGCCAATCTTTTGTCTTCTCTTTCTGCTTCCAATTTCTTAGCCTCAGCCTCAATCTGCAACCTCTTAGTCTCAGCCTCAAATTGTAACTTCTTAATTTCCCTTTCAGCCTCTAACTTTCTTTCGGCTTCAAATCTTCTTTCTTCGCGTTCAATAAATTTGTCACATTCCGTAGTGACATAGGCAACCATAACTTGCCCATCTAATCCTAACTCTTTTGCAGTCTGAACAGCAGCAGATCGAAATTTGGCCAGGTCCGCCATTGTCTATCAGGTAAATTTATACAATGTCTAACCAACAATTCAATCTCTAAATATATATCTAATGGACAACACAGGCACCGTGAGCTCAACCTTATTTAATTCCACCCAAGGATACCTTTTAATTCTTATATTCCCTGAAGTGAATTACCCCCAATATTTTTAATAGGGAAAGATTCAAAATCCCAAGAGCGAGACCCCAATATATGTGGTGAAGTGGGATGTTATAAATATTTATAGGGGACTTAGTGTACTGACTGAGATCAGCTGTGAAGGTATCTATATCTAATAAGAGTAGTGTATTATAGATAACCTTACTTGCTGCCACATATATATATCTCAGTCAGAATTATTCTGGAATAGTGTGATGACTACGTTATATGTCTAGGGTATGTGTATGATGAAGTGTAAGTCATAACAACAACAGACAGATAAACAATTTAATTTATTCCACTACACTTGACAACACTGTGACACTCACATACATATAACACTCTAAAGGATATCTTAAAGGAGTCACTGATAACTTTTCAAATAACAATATGTATTCATTGCTGTTATGAATGAATATGTGTCCTGATTCAAATACAAAGGGAACCAGGAATCACAATCAATTTTAATTACAAGTTATATGTACAGAATTTCTCAATATGAATATTGTAGTGACATATATTATTAAAAGTATCCTATGTGTGTCAGTTGTGTAGTAGTAATATGAGGTAATACTGGTTTTGTTTTGTTCAAGCTCTGTTGGTATTTGTCATCATGACTTCAATAGTTTGTCTTTATTGGAACTAGTATTGGAGATGTTCTCAGTTCCTGATATTAAAACAATTTAATTCCCCTCTTAAGTTTATTTTACAATGTCATTTTAAGATGGGGGTACATAATGTTGAGCTCAGCTGGCCACATCAGCTTATCTTGCGTGATGGCGGCAGGAAAAGACTCCTCTGCTCGATTTCTCCCCTGGGCTCTGGAGACACCTCACTGATAGCTAAATGGACCAAGGAGTATGCTGTCCGACTCTGGATTCAGCAAAGCTCTGACCAGGTGCTGCTCAATACCATCAAGACCACGGTCCCTGAAAACAAGAAGGATGTACCTTCTACTTCATAACTAATTTATACTCTCTTTTTACACTGAGCACAATACATCACAAACATTGAGTTCAGAGCGTTAGGCCAACTGTCAGCTTCATCTGAAATACTTTATACCAGTATTAACCTCCTTAATGGTTACTACGCCTCTGCACTTCCAGCATTATTTCTGTCTAATCAATAATCTAGGTGTCAGTGTACTGTTTGGCCATTCCATGCAGTTTTACTTTCCTCCGACACCTTCTGTTCAGGCTGGAGCATTATAGGCTTTACATCATGTTTGCTACTGAACTACACATATATACAGGCATAAATTAACAATTCACATTCAATTTTCATTAAAAGATACTGAATGTTTCAAGCTTACCACAATTCATGGAAATAAACACAGATACGTTGATTAGCAATGAATTCTGGCACAAATACTGGCACAAATTCCCATCTGCTTATGTTCCAGGCTTTTATTTAGCAAAAATATGAGCTGGCTTCAACGCACTGTTGCTTTATCAAGCTTATTTGAACTAGTGGTCTCGAACTAACGCTCCTAAGTGAGTATATCAGCGAGTCTGGCCAATGGAGCCACGTTTCGACAAGTGTTTGAAAAAATTTTACCTTCCTACGTCTCCCCTAACAACCAAAGATAGTATTTATAGTCCGACCAATCGTGTTTAGTCTTATATTTGTTGCGCTCCAATCAATTTGGAGTTTACATGGTAGGCTATTTCCGTACGTAAGGTTTTTTTCAAACACGTTATAAAAAAATTTTATGAGCAGAAATGATTTCATGCTGTCAGGCATCCCCACTATTTTATTTTGGTTATAACTTGTTAATTCCTAGACTATTTGCGTAACGTTTTACATATTCTTTGTCAGCAAGCCCTAAGGAACCCAAATATACAAATTTAAAAGAGCTAAGTGGCTGCGTTCAAAATATGCAATTTCTTCTACCTCCTGTTTCGAAGATGTGCTGTCTGGGTACTGTAATGTTTTCAAACGTAAACCCATCTAATGTTATCTTTTCTAATAAGCGTTTTTCGTGATTTTAAAACCTAACTCTGGGAAGGGTAGTGAATTTATCACTGTCCGTCTGAAAAAAAAGTTAGTGCATGTGGCCTTACACGCGTGATAGTAGTAATTGTGTATCGCGCGACGCGTGTTGCATGCGTTCCTGATTTTCAGCCCTCCCTCTCTCTTTCTATTTGAGTCCATCTGTTCGTTCGTTTTGGTAACGCAGTATAATTAATGTTAGGATTAATTTAGGTCATTACGCAGTCTGCCGCTCAATGTTTTTCCAAGAAATACAGCACACGTTTTATTGAAGAAAGCGGGTAATAATATAGTAGGCTTTTACTATCAACGTGAAAGCGTTACAATTTGCCGACGAAGTAGAAAACAAGGGGGATTTCGAGTACATTCTTTGTGACAGCACTGTTATTTTACCATTGCTCTTTTCTTTATTAAATGTATTTATTAGGCTTTATATTTACCTGATAATTTATATATGTGGATTAGAATATTCCACGACAGATTACAGGAAACTGAATGCTGTCACAGAAAGTCAGGTGGATCCATTACCTGATACTAACCAACTATCTGCCAGACTGAATAAGGCAAAATATTTTTCTAAGGTAGATCTCAGCAAGGGATATCATCACATTCCAGTGAAGCCTGAGATTCGACCTTATCTGGCTTTTAGCCCCTCGGAAAGCCATTATGAGTTCAATATGTTGCCATTTGGTTTGAAAAATGCCCCGAGTGTGTTTTCCAGAATGATGCGAAAATTGTTAGATCCCCTGAAAAACCCATGTATTACCAATTTCATGGATGATATCCTCATCGCTACGGAAACATCTGAAGAACAATGTTAACTCTTTGAATATGCTATTTGATAGACTCAGAGAGGCAAACTTAACTGCTAGACCAACAAAATGTTGTATTGGATGCAAGGAATTAGAATTCTTGGGACATACTGTACATCAGGGTAGCATGACCCCTGACCCCAAGAACCTGGAGAAATTACAGAGAGCACCTAGACCACAGACTAAGAAGGATGTGCAATCCTTTGTGTCGCTTTGTGGCTTTTACCAAAAGTACATTAAAAGTTTTAACTCTGTATGTGCTCCTCTGACGGATTTAACTCGTAAAGGAAAACCAGATAGAATAGAATGGTCAGCAGAATGCGAGTTGGCATATAATGAGTTAAAGGAGAAACTCACCAGTAAGCCTATATTGAAATTACCTGATTTGAGTCAAGAATTCGTGGTAAGAACGGACGCTAGTAATGTGGGATTAGGGGCCACATTGTTACAAAGGTCCTCTTTACCAGGTGGGGAATTGAACCCAGTTGCTTATGCCAGCCGCAAGTTAAACAGAGCGGAACAAAATGTTCTGTTATCTACCCTTCCAAGATGGAGGTGAAATTCGTTTCTCACCTGAGACGCCGAAAGAAAAACATCAGGAATGTGTATATTTCGATGGATATCACCATGTTATGTTAAATTATAGAATAAAAGATACACCAGAGTATCTAGTGGTGTAGATATTTTCCTATAACTGACCTCGAAACCCTCGAATCGGTCGGTTGGATCGGAGGGTTGATCAGTGAGTTAACAATTCACTATCGTAAAACAAGCTATTGTTACCGAAACAGAACCAGGCTCGACAGTAAACATGACAATGAACAATTGGGTATAAAATGGACAAATGGAAAATTCCTGGGGGACCTGGATTTCGCAGATGATGTAGCATTCTTAAGTTCAACACCAAGACAATCCCAAGAAGCAATAAATAATTTGTGTCATCTCTCGGTTAAAATTGGTCTCCAAATAAATGCCTCTAAAACTAAAGCTATGAACTTTTCTAACGAGACCTTTGATATCATCTTGAACGGGGAAAAACTACAGAAAGTTGAAAGTTTCAATTATTTAGGCAGTAAAATGACTCAGGATGGTGACACAACAAGAGAAATCCATACTAGAATTGCTTTGGCAGCTAGCGCCTTCAATAGATTATCTAACATTTGGAAATTACGATCATTGAATATACATACCAAGCTTCGTCTGTTTAATTCAAATGTTATCTCAGTGTTAACATACGGCTGTGAGAGTTGGAAAATAACAAAATCATTGGAGAACAAGCTGAATACATTCGAGAACAAATGTCTTAGAAAACTCATGAACATCAGTTGGAAAGAATTCAAGACTAATCGACAAATAAGAGAAGACTCTAGGCAGAAATATGTCTCCGACTATATAAGGAAAAGACGATGGTCATATATCGGTCATGTCCTACGAATGCAAAACAACAGAATACCACTACAGGCGCTCACTTGGGTTCCTGAGGGTAAGCGGAAAAAAGGAAGACCAAAAGAAACACTCAGAAGAACAATAATAAGAGAAGGAAGAACGTTGGGCCTAAATAATGTGCAAGAGCTAAGAGGAGTGGCGTCACAACGAACAACCTGGAGAGCACTGGTTTCTGCCTTATGCGCCGTGTTTGGCGCTTAAAGAATTTATTATTATTATTATTATTAAAAAAGAATGTTTGGCTTTAGTCTGGGCGATCAAGAAATTCCAGATCTATCTGTATGGTAGACCATTCGTGGTGCAAAGCGATCATCAGCCCCTGGTATTTCTGGCCCAGGCCAAACATGGTAATGCCCGTTTGTTAAGGTGGTCACTCCTCATTCAACCTTACTCGTTTACCATTCAGTATATTCTGGGTTCACAGAACTTTGGGGCAGATTTCTTGAGTAGGCACCCACCTGCAGAAACCCAGGATGCGCATAAAGCCTAGTTGAGTTAATTTGATCGGGATTGTAACACGGAAAATAAAGCTGCACTAGGGGTGCAGGCTTTTTAACAGGGGAGATGTGTAGTAAAACGAACTCCGTGTGACACCCGCCTCAAATTTTCCCGATTTGAAATCTAGTAACGCAGTTTTACAATTTTTAACCCCACTACTATATTTGAAAATCGGTGAGGACAAAGATCACACTTTCAGCTTAGAATTGGACACTCCTTGATTTTTTTTACCATAAGTTGGAAGAGGGTACCTATTCCCCAGAAACCACATAGATACCCGCCCTATTATTTAGAGACAGGTTGTAACTATAAATAACTACTAAGTTTGAAAATTTTTTTGCCCAAGGCCATCGCTTGTCCAAGATTTGAATTAACTAGTGCTAAGCGTATGATACCCACCCCCAAAAACCACAAGGCTTTTTCGTTACTTGTCCTAATATTTAAAACGACCATTAGACAGTTTGGCAGCTGGCCAACGCGTTTAGTTTTCTAAGAACGGGCGAGAGAGGAGGGGGGGGGGGGAGGGTTACCATGGAAAAAATCTAACCTAACTTGTGCATGGTGAAACTGAAACTAGCAAACCAAATGTGTGCAGGAAAGAAGGGGCAAGAAAAACGTAGATAATATATTGTATGCTAATAGAAGGATAAATAAAAGGAAAGGACAGAAACGATAATATTTTTTATTGGAATACCATATTAATCCTTATAATATGTTATCTTACTTTATAGCAAAAGTACGTTGTTCTGAATAAAGAAAGAAAGAAAAGTACGAAGATGAAAACTAGGATAAAGAAGTAAATGAAAACATACTGGCTGGATAAAGGACAATTGTCCGGTTAATAATCACTTTCAATTTTTAAAATCACTTCAATAACGACAGAGATATCATAGAAAATAAAAATTGAAGACAGACAGACATACACAGTGGTAACCGCTCAACTTTGAAAATCTTTGGATGTTACCTTTTTCTAAACGCGTTTTTTGAAAGAAAGTCAAATTGGCTTAACTTGTTTTGATTGGTTGAGGTTAGTCTAGGAATAGAGGGGATAAACGAACGCTTTGCTACGCATAAGTGCCACATGAAAAAATATTTCCTCCAAGAAGGGTTAAGAGCAGACGCAGATAAATTTGTGACCAATTGCCTTTGCGGTCTGGAAGTCGGCGATCTGAACTTGTGCCATTGATTGCTAGTTTACCTTATACTTGTGAAATATTTCATTGATTGCGGTAAGATAAACACTTTTATTGTTATTATTTAATATATATATTATTATTAATATGTAGAGGCCAACCCAGATAGGGCGCCCACAAATTTTGTGTTGTGCGACATTTGCCTTTGTGGAAGCTTGCGACATACTAGGAGCCCAGGCATGCCTAAGTAGACTTATGAAGCAAATGAAAGTACATTGTGTTGGAAAATGGTTATATAAAATATTACGACTGTAAGACCAGGAAGCCACTGGCAGTCTTCGGCAGACCTCAGGTTCTAATAACTTTAAAAATAAATAAGATTTCATATGAAAAGAATTAACAGATCACTAGAAAGAGAAAAAGAAAAAGAGTGTATCCCAGCTGAAGATAACGAAGATTTAAAGTGACAGGGGCGTTGAAACCATGTGGGAAGAAGAAGATACCCCCTGATTATGAAGCAGTCACAATTAAAATTAGGGACTGTAGCTATTTTGGTTAGCTCTTTTATCTGATCACAACGCATGTTTAATGATGTTTAATTGATAGTTGTGGAGATACACATATGTATATAGAGTACTTAGGGAGGCCTGTTCCTCTTGTTGCAGGGTTGAGTCATATATTACCCAGTGAGCCATAACCTGGAGCTGCAGAGTTACGAGGCAACATGCTGGCTGCTTGAATGATTGAAGTCTTATCTGCCTCCAGAGAACACTGTAGTGAACGAGTGTGTATTTTCCAGCAAGTCATATATCTTCAAAGGAACCACAAGATAAGATTGCGGGCTTATGTCAATTCATCACGTTGTATTCTCCACACGCTACTATAAACTGTTTTGTGAAATGATGAGACACCCAGTCCTTCCAAGTAGTGACACTTCATAAGACAGTATTGTTTCAGCAGGGAATAAAATTCTATAAACATTGTAGTAGTGACATTTATGGACAAGATGTCCTTCATATTTATTTAATGCTGTATATAAACACACTTCATTTTAAGGTTTAAACATTCCTGTCCCAAAAGATTTGCGGTACAGGAAATTAAAATTGTAAGATAATATTATAACTTTAATCCCAATCTTGTTGATTCAATTTTCATTGAGTTAAAGTTGTGTTTGTTTTCTTCAGGCATTTATCACTACATTTGCATTACCCTAGACCCGTAGCCATATAACAAACATCACACAATAGAGATAAAAATATTGCACAGCGTGAGATCTGAGGGAGGTAGCGTTAGGTCCCCTGAGAACTCATCAATACCATTTTCAACTATTAGACTCAGGGTCTTACATAGCTTGACCTCACACTGTTGACACTTAGTTTTTCATTTATTTACCATCAATAATCTCCCCGGTGTTAATCCACCACATCCATTCCCCCCCAATATATTTTCAACTGTGGTCGCTTGCCCAGTCAGTGCCTCTGCCTTCCATGAAATCCCCCTCTTTATCCTTGCTCTTTTGATTCAGCTATAAACACATGCAGGTTGGGGGAGACTGTGGTTATCCTCATTTAGGCCATCACATACCTGTATGTAATCAACAGCAATCCAAACATATACCTCAATGTCACATCATGTAATTACATTAGGTAAATTTAGCAAATAGTTTCCATTTCAAGGATTTTATATTTAAATAGAAAATACTCTCTATCTAGACTTACTTAATAATCCCATCTTCTACATAGACGTCAGCATAAAATGACTGGTCATCGTTCACAACCAAACCATTCTTTATAATGATCCGAGACTGGGCACTCTGTTGATGACAAATTTACAAAGTTAACTGTGAATATCAAAGTCCCATCATTTATCATATTAATAAAGAAGTCCTGAAAAAACAGGCATCAAATGAGAAATAATGAAAGAGATCAGAATTATAAAAATAAACTGTTTCGAACATGTAGAGAGACATACCACTTTGCCTTAGGGAACTGAATAATATAGTTTTAAAAAATGTTAACATGAACAAAAATTAAGTCATCTGTTTAATTTTTTTTTCTGTAGTCTTTTTTTTTAATTACATGTATTTTTAGTTGTTTTACACCATTTGACAAGTATGAAAAGTCTACCATTTTAAGAGTAAAGGACAAAAAACCACATACATAATTTTGAAATTTTTAATTTGCTTTGTGTACAATAATTGGGCAGGAGATATCTTGTCAGGTTTGCATATCGGCAATTAAACACATTATATGAAATTAGAGACACTATATATCCGAGTTATAACCCTTCTGGGGTTGAACAGAATATTTTTCTTCATTAATTAAAAAAAATCATAAATTTATGCTATTTCGGCGGAGATGTCTGACAGTATGGTTAAAGTAAGCAGCTTGAAAAAAATTATGTATGAAGGTTATTTATGCTTAACTGTGTAGTTTCAGGGGGGGGGGGGGGGTGGTGGGGTGTGTGTGTTAGAGAGAGAGAGAGAGAGAGAGAGAGAGAGAGAGAGAGAGAGAGAGAGAGAGAGAGAGAGAGAGAGAGAACCATGAGGTGACAAAGAAAGAATAGAATCACTGCTCCATCAGATATGCTGTACAAGGCCAACGAATGCGCGATTGCGCATGAGGCCCACAGCTTCATCGTGTAAATTTAATCACATTTACATATATCAGGACAGAAAGAGAAAATACAAATACTTTAATAAGTTTCTTGTACAACACAACACAACTCTGTTGAAAGCAAAATAATGCCTGATAAAGACATTACAGAGTAAATTTGGGTTCTCCCTTTCCACTCTACCCCTATTTAAAAAAAAAAAAAGGAGTTGGGGGGAGGGGGGGGAGCAGCACATACGGTTCTTTCTGACACCGCACAGCTTAGCCAGCGCCTAGTACCTCTGCTTATCCCGTTCGTTCGTTCACATAGTTAGTTTCACACGCACAGAACACGATCCGTGGGGTGTGCAGGGAGCAATGAAAGTAATGCACATTGTGCAGAAGCGTACACGTTTTATTCACATTTCTCGCTTGGGGCTTGCGTGCGTGCGAGGAGGATTAAGGGTAGAATAAACCGACGTCCTAAATCATTCAGCAGTACTTACACGATACCATAATTATATTTCTCTGAACATTATCTCTGTGTAACAAAGAGTTCAAATCAACCAGTAGGTCGTAAATGTACTGAAATAGTGTAAAGCAGATTTGGATAGTTTTTCGACATCGCCCAACCCTATCCTCCTTTCTTTAAATCTGAGAACGTACAAGGAATGTGATAACTAAAAAAAATGCAGAAAAAGAACACATACTTAACTGTACACCGCCCGTAAGTGATTGCAAATGACCAAAGGCAAATGACATATTCAATATTAAAAATAAAATTATAGGCATAAATATCCAACGGCAAAAGATTAATACAATACAAACCACTGGGAACGGACTATTTTAGAATAGAAGAATTTTACTGTGCAGAGTGTCTAGAAAAAATAATATACAGCATTTCCTACTAAAATGTGGGAAATTTGAACAACAGAGAAAACCCCAATATTAGATTATTTACAGGCATGCAATTCATCCATAACTGTGGAGCAGGTGTTGAGAACAGACAGACCTAGAGAATTGCACAATTTAAATTAAATTAATTAAGATAAACAGAAATCCCGTTCAACCTCTGATGGGTTATAATTAGGACATATATTGTTTTCAATTCCAAATAATATGAACAACTGCCGACATGAGAAAGTGGCATCACATTTGAAAATAGTGATACAATTGTGCTTAGGCCTATACGTTAAATAATAAAATAAAAAACAAACAAACAAAATCAAGAAGAAACTATGAACAAGAATAACATTAAAGTGGAGGGGTGTATAGGCCTGGTGGTTCTAGTTATATAACGGACTTTACCAGATATTTAATTGACTTTCATCTGTTTGCACAATTTAGTAAAACAGTACATAACAAGAATTTATAAGGATCAATAATGATGTTAGAATAAGGGGTAGTCTGATTGGGTGCTCGTGTGGATGATGGCAGATAATTGGTGGATTTGGTGTAATCTCAACGATCCCTGGGCTTTCTCACTCCTTTTCACCTTGTTAATAACAGAGCAGTTTAGTTATGAGTCTTTACTTTGTTTTATTTTCTTCCGTTCATTTTTTTAAAAATTCTTATTGTTTGCTTGTTTCTTGGAAAGGGTAGGTCACAAACGCATAGAGCTACACAATTTTGGTGCTGATTTATTCTATTTGGACTGAGTGAAGTTACAATACTGTCTTGAATTCATTACACTATACATCCTAATTATAACCCATCGAGGGTTGAACGGGATACTTTGTTTAAAAAAAAATTACATTGGACCAATAGCTAAACTGGAATAAACACGTAGATAAACTAGTGCGGTCTTGCAGAGGATTGACTAACTTGTTAAGATGTTTGAAAGGTACTGGATGGGGTGCAGGCACTAAGACAATGCTCACGTTTTATAAATCTTTTATTAAAGGAAAAATAGATTTTGGAAGTATAATATATGACTCTGCTGCACACAGTAAAAAGATTAAATTAGACAGAATTCAACATCAAGCTTTATGTACAATAGCTTACTTACTTAGTCGTTCCCCTTCTACCCTGAGGTGTAGAGGTTTGGAAGAGAGAGCGCCAGACTATCCTTTCGGCTGTCTTCCTCCTGGCCTGGTTCCATTCTAGTCCTCGGTTCTTCAAAGATTGTCTAATGTTATCCTCCCAGCGGACTCTGGGTCGTCCTGGATCCCCGGCTCTTTGTTTCCCACGCTTGTCGTGGTAGCCGATCTTCTCCCATTCTGCAGACATGGCCAAACCATCTTAGATGGGACTGTTCTACTTGGGTCTGCAGGGGGTGGGATTTTAGGCCTTGACGTATCGTCTGGTTGCGGACCATGTCTCTTCTTGTTACTTCAACCACCTTCCTCAGATACCTCATTTCTGAGGTTTGGATCTGGCTTTTCTGGGTTGTAGTCATTGCCCATGACTCGCATCCATATGTCAAGACAGGTGGAGCGGTATACAGCCATCTTCGTTTTCTTACCAACCTCTCTCTTGCTGAGGAATCCTCGATTTATGGCCTGAAAAAGTCTCCCAGCTGCTGCTTTTCGAGTGGCCAACTCTTCTTTGATGCCTCCCTTTCGGTCTATAATAGCTCTGAGGTATTTAAAGTGGTCGACCTGCTCCTGTTCTTCCAGGTTAATCTGATGTCTTCTTTCTTCTCGTGATATCACCATGGATTTTGTTTTAGAGCTGCTTATGACCATCCCTCTCTTCTCCAGCTCTTCCTTCCAGACTTGCAGGTTGGATTGGAGATGTGCCTCTGATTCAGCAATCAAGGCAACATCATCCATCAGCTCTGAAATACAGACCTGTCTCATCTTCCAGTACCCCACTGAATACTTTCTTGTTCTCTCCTTACATGCCTTGATGACATCGTCCATGATGAGTATGAAAAGACAACGTGACAGGATATCACCCTGCCTAACACCAGTGGTGGTCCTGAAGTCTTCTGACTTATGGTTTGCTGTCCTCACATAATTTCTGCAAGACTTGTAGAAGCTCTGTATAGCATGAATCAGAGGTGCTGTAATGCTCTTCCTTGCCAAACAGTCCCAAAGTTTGCCCCAGGGGACCCTGTCAAACGCCTTTTCCAGATCTATGAAACAAAGATGGATCTCACTCTTATACTCAAGGGCCTTTTCACTCAGCTGAGTGTGAAGCTTAGGTCTTGATATGTACAATAGCAGGTGCAAGAAATGGTAGATGATCCATTAAACAATATAAATATCGGCTATTATAGTATAGAATTGGAATTGTGTGACATTATGACTCGTGTGCTTTTTCGTAATTTCCTCTAATCGCCTTTATTATCTATTATTTCGGCATTTTTAACGCACATAATTTCGTGCCTCAGAATTGTTACCCATTTTTTCCTATCATTGTTCACGTTTCACGCTTCGATGCATGACAGGGCCAGACAATTGCCCATCCCTGAGAGATTAATTGAATCACCAAACGTGATAATACCACATTGACTCCAGGTAAATGTGAGCATAAAGTATTTGTTCAGGATTGCATAATCACTTCCGATCCGACAGTGAAATGGACTTGCAATACGGGTTTAATTGTATAGACCACGATCTGTCTAGACAGGCAGTCGGATTGCGACAAGTCATGTGATACATGAGATCGGCAGAGTCTGATAAACTAAGAATCAGACTTCCGAATTACTTGGGATAGGTGATTATAGATAAACGCAATCTTGGAAGACATTTTGAAGAGTGAGCGGGAAGTGTGATGTAAGTAAACTTTGACAACAGTTTACGGAAATCACAACGTCATATATGGAAAGTGGCTGTTTAAATTCTCAAACGTATGAGTCACGCAGGAGATTCCATAAGCACTTCTCTATCATAACATGTACTTTGAATGCCACTGGTTTGGCAATTCGAGTTGTCATATAAAATCGCTCTGATTGGGAGTTGCCAAGTAGCAGACAACAAGAGTGTGTGGGTGAAGTCTGAAATATAATGATGAACATGTTTAGACATTCCCGAAATCGTCAAGTAGACAGCTCAGACTGAAGCCATGAAACAATAGAAGTAAAGATTCTGACTTTAAATAGGACTTAGTGGAACACTTCTGAACACTACAGCATTAAAAAACCAGACTTATACAGGACTTAATCACAAAGTCGCAGAAGGATTGTTTGTGGCGTATGCCTTTTGCACGCCATATGTGATTGGTAATAGAAATATTTGTCGTGCTCACAAGTGTGGCACCCTTTTTATAGTCGCTAGTCCGCATATCTGCCATCAATGGTACCTATACCTTGTAGCGGTATGGCAGCTTGTGTACCCTGACAGTCCCCAGAGCTATGCCAGTGGGAGATTTACTCCTGGTAGGTTCAACCAAGCTGGACTGGTCTGCGTGGGTAAGGGTCAGATAAAAGCTGGTACTCTGGTCCTCCAGGTTGGGGGTTTTAGCACAGGGCCGACACCCCTGTCTATGTAAAAAAAATCGCACATGTTACGGAAACAACAATAAATGGAAAAGCTTTGCTGCGGGACGAACATCCGGAGTCTCAGGCTCGTATGACTGACAATGGTGAAAGTCGAAAGGAATGAACCAGAGTTGGGGCACTGTACGAAGGATGGCCGTCGACCTAGCAAAGTGGAATCAATTTGTTGTTGCCCTACAAGACGCCACCAGGCGTAATGACCACTGACTGCTTTGACGGTCGGCGGCTAAGGATAAAAGAAGAAGAAGTCCGCATATCACGTCGATTTGTTTGACTTAGCGACATGAGCATTGTTTACGTGTCCGTTGTAAGGACCGGCTGTGTTCGAAAGATGTTCCTAATGGGAACCTTCATGTTTTAGGTGCCTTGTAAGGCAATCACAAGTGTAACTATTACCCAGGTGTCTTTGGAAATAGATGTTTTATATCAGTGAAGAATTATCAATGCATCGTTGTGACGAAATTAAAATGTCCGAGTGTTTGAAAATTTGCCTTTGAATGTCGTCTGTACTGTTGGCCCGTTTTGATGCCATGTTTCTGCGTTGACCAGTTGTTAACCTCGTATGGCCCGGCACCCTTAGACGGTAAGCCATACTCATACATACATATAAAATTCTGACCCTGCCACATTGTTAATAGAACTAAATACCCCGACGTGTGTTCTAGGCATCTATATCAAATTGCCAAGACTATTTACCTGAGCAAGAAGTCTAAGATTTCTTAATTATTGAGGTGAGATGTAACATATTTCTTACACTTTGAATATGACATGTTTATACTTGCTAGTGGTGTTAAAAATTCATACTAGGCTGGCAACCTCATCATGTGAAAAGGATACATTCATGAACCACAATAGCAAGCGATAGTGATTGCTTCATATGGATTTTCTCAGATAATCAAAAGCAGAGGTAACCACAGACTCCAAATAGAGCAGGGAATGAGTGATTACATCAACATGTGTATAGTTGTATATTATCATTTTGTGAATGTATGTAAGCTTAATATGTTCCTTCAGGCACAAGCCACTGCCGCTGTCCAATCAAAAATGTTTCATTAAATTAACTGAAATAATGGTGAGTTCTCATCATATCCATTGAGTGACTTTCATTTGTTATAAAAGGATCCCATTACACACCCATTGAGGCATATTGGGAATATGGTGTTAGGCCCATATTTTCTTGACCATCGGCACACTAGGGGTGATGTTGTCAGCATCACGCCGGCCGCCTTAACCTTCCCAGAGTTGATCTGGTACCCAATTCATGAGGCTGGGTCACCCCGGAGCTGTTTGCGGTCTAAAAAATCCCACCTCAACCGGGATTTGAACCATGGACCACCGAGCTAGGAAGCCAGTGCACTAACAACTGCGCTATCGCGGCTCCCCATGTGTTATAAGTTATATGTATTATAAGAACATCATCAGACCTTCACCTTCCCAATTACTATATATTATATTATAATATATTTGGAGCCGCGCTGGTGTAATGGCTACGACCTTGTACTGGCGACCAGGTGTTCATGGTTCAAACCCGGCCGTCGGCGTTTGAAGAAATGTTTACGACCGGAAATTTGACTGAATAATCTGAACGGCTCCTGCACATAAATCCCGTGTGGATGGGAAGGAGCGAAGCTCCTGACCGGGTTGGAAGGAAAGTCCACTGACCCCCCAGCCTCGCAATGACATGTCATTGGGCCGAAAGAGCCGGAAAGCTCGAGTGCCGCTGGTTATAGGAAAAAAACTATAATATATATTATTGGTTCAAAGATGTGTGCAAGAGAGACATGGACATAAATCCAGCTACCTGGGAGGATGAAGCTGCCGATCGCACCATGTGTCGTTAATCTCTACGGTGCCGCCTCAGATTGGGCGAAAAGAAGCTCTCACGGCAAGCAAAAGAGAAGAGAAAACGACGAAAGAAACAACAAGAAAATAAGCAGCTGAGGGCTGTCACATCAGGGGCTCATTACCAGTCAGTTATGACTTTCTATAAATATTTTTGTGGTGTGTAGCTTTTCTAATTTTTTTATTTTGTCAGGGCGGTGGCTATATGACCTACTTTATGATTTCCAACTGCCGAGGATTTTTAATGTTCGCAACTTGCGCACGGGCCCTCTTATTTTTTTGTTCTAATTCAAGAAGGCTAGGCATCCGATCTCACTACGCACTACATTTTTTTTATATTAATGATGAAAATTCCCATTCAACCTCTGGTTATAATTGGGATATATATTGTTTTCAGTTCTAAATAATATGAACAACTGCCGATATGGGAAAGTGGCACCATACTTGTTAAATCATTGCAAATAGGACAGTTCACAATTACCAATTATGCTTGTATGTTAAAAAAACACAACAAACCCAAAAACGAGATAAAACCAAACAAAATCAAGCAGAAACTCCAAACAAGAATAATATTAAGGGGGAGGAGTGTAAAGGCCTGGTGGTTCCAGTTATGTAACTGACTTTAACAGATATTTAATTGTCTTTCACCTGTCAAAAGTCATATGCATCGTAAGAACAGCATCAGACTTTCACATTCCCAATTACTATATATTAAGCTTTGTTCGTGTTAAATATTGTTTGACTATATTATGCAGTTCACTAGATCTGTCTATTCTCAACACTTCCTCTATAATAAGTATAGGAAAATTTGATGCCTGCAAATAATCTAATATTGGTATTCTCATTTGTTCATACCTCTTACATTTTAACAAGAAATGTTCTATTATTGTCTTGAAGACATCATGTACATTAAGGTTCATCTATTCTGAAATGGCTTTTTCCTAGCTGAAGTCTGAGAAGTTTCTTACGCTGCTTTAGGTCGAGCTGTTGATGCAGAAAGAACAAGACGCCGGCTTCAATCGAAGCCAGACATAAAAACGCATCATTACGTCGAGCTGTAGGTGCAGATACAACATGACTGGCGTCAATCGAGCCACGGAAACGCCGAAAGACGTTACATTATGTCGAGCTGCAGAATTTGATAAATAGCAGAGATGCCGTGCATCACATTCAGCATGTGATCGCCTGAAGATGCTGCCTTACTTCGTACTACATATGCTGAAGTTTTCAGAAATTGCCATGAAAGTCCCAATAACATCGTCGGGGCATGTAGGGAGAGGACCAACAAGTATTTTGTGGAATACTGGAAGATATGAGGCAGGTCTGTATTTCACAGCTGGTATTTGTCGACGATGTCGCCCTGATTGCTGGGTCAGAGGCACATCTACAGTCTGGCTTGCAGGTCTGGAGGGAGGAGCTGGATGGTTATCAGCATTTATACTTTGGTCAATAAATACATTTACATTACAGGTCACCGTCATTAGATCTTTATAGTAAAAATGATCTGTATGAATTAAATATGAAACCACGGGGCAACCTTCCAAAAATGACATGGGAGAAGTAACATAGATCTAATGGAATGAAATTTGATAAATTTGGGCATAAACTTAGAACAAGTTCTCATACCGCCGATGCTATCGATTTGTCATAAGTAATGACTTCGACCTATAAAAGCCAGCTTCAAACCTCAGAAAGGAGGTATCTGAGGAAGGTGGTTGGAGTAACAAGAAGAGACATAGTCCGCAACCAGACGATATTGCAAGGCCTCAAAACCCAGCCCCTGCAGATCTAATTAGAACAGAATCAACTACTATGGTTTTGTTAATGTACGCAGAATGGGAGAATATCGGCTACCACAAAAAATATGGGAAACCAAGAGCCAGGAATCCAGACCTCTAGGACCACCCAGAGTTCGCTGGGAGGACAACAATAGACAATCCCCGAAGGACCGAGAACTAGATTGGAACCAGGCCAGGAGGAAGACCGCCGATAAAGTTTGGCGTTCTCTCTGGCAAAACTCTACACCACAGTGTAGAAGAGAAGCGACTAAGTAAGTAGTCTAAGTAGTAAGTAAGTCATGAATCGCAGCGACACACTGTTAAGTGCCAGATAGTGGTTCATTACGTATTTTCAAAATACCACTGTTTCCAAACCGTGAAACATTCTATGAAAATGATATCCAAGCTCATAACTGTGGCCGAATGAACGTTGAACACCAGTTCTGCCACTCATTAAGTTTTGCTTCCGAAAAACCAGTCGCACAGATCGATATCATCGGTTGTATAAGGCCTTAATTCTAAATTTAAGGCCAAATTGATTAAATTTCATCGCAGTGACGGGTTACTTACTAGTTAATTTATACTTTGAGAAATCAATTTCTCACAACAAGTTGGGACGTAACTTTTTTATTTCTTTATAATCTGAATTATTGTGAATGTTCAGTTTCAGATTGTTTCAATTTATATTTCATTTATCGTCGCAGAGGACTTTATAGTCAACTTGCGGTTAGCATAAACAATTTAGATGTAATTAATTCATGTACATATGCAATTACTAAAACTATACTGAAGCACATTAAAAACGCACCACTATTATATATACTGATGCCGACAAGCTGGAAAAAAAAAAGGTGTGGGAATGGATTTTCCCCGTGTTTGTCATGAGGTAGAGAGCGAATGGCTGCTGGAATGGAAAGTGCATGATTCAACCCACGGGTTTGTGTACAGACTACATGAAAACAATGAAAGTTACACGTGCAACACGATTCCCAACAGCTATGACCCTGAAAATGTGTACGCGTTGTGGCAGTATACTCGGTATAAAAAGGCCGTTGAGACAAAACACCCAGTACATGTGCTTGAAATGCCACGACTATCTGAAAACGACCGCCAACGAGCCATTGGTATGTTGGAGACCGGAATGAGCTCGCGGGCCATTGCCAGAAAGATGAATTGCCACCACAGCACTATTGTACGTCTCAATGAACGTTACGGAACCACTGGCAGTGCCCGGGATAGACTTCGGAGTGGCCAACCACGAGTTACTATCCCTGCGCAAGATCGTCATATTGTGCTGAGTCACCTAAGGAATCGTTCCCTCCCGGCAAGTCAAACAGCAAGAGCAATAGTGGGTAGACGTGGGCAAGTCATCGAATGACAGTCATACGACTACTCAGAGATACAGGCCTTACTGCAAGACGACCTTATGTTGGGCCAAACTTGACTCCCAGACATCGTCAGCAGCGCCTGCAATGGGCAGAGCAACATGTCAGATGGACTGCAGTGAAATGCTGTCCTATTCACAGACGAAAGCAAATTCAACATATCCTTTGCTGATGGACGTATGCGGATTTGGCGACGGTGTGGAGAGCGCTTTGCAGATTGCTGTGTTCGTCAGCACAACCGATTTGGAGGTGGCAGTATTCACATTTGGGGAGGATTCAGTTTTCACCATCGCTTGCCTCTTCACGTCTTCCGTGGAAATGTTAATGCTGTGACATATCGAGATGAGGTTCTGGGTGCTTTGATTGCTCCTGCGTTCACACATTATCAAGACTTGCAGCTTCTCCGGCAGGATAACGCACGTGCGCACACCGCATGCATTACGCAGCAATATCTACAGCAGCAGAACATTGTGACGATTGATTGGCCTGCCCTATCACCAGACATGTCCCCTATAGAACATCTGTGGGACGAGCTTGGACGCAGAGTCTACAGGCAAGGTTCTCCAGCTAATCTGCAACAGCTCGAAGCTGCTCTTACATATGAATGGGACTTGATTCCCCGGAATTTCCTTCAGAGACTTGTGCGTTCCATGCGGAGCCACTGCCAAGCTTGTTTGCAAGCACACGGTGGACATACCAGATACTGAGGATAGTGTGAATGAATTTTTTTTATTGGTTGCATTTTTGGTTTTCTCCCTTGCCTGCGCAGAATGCAATGAATTTCATAACAATCAAATGTACAAATTAGTGACCAGCATGGATTCATAGGAAAATGAATAAAGATGCCAAATATGTAAACTTGTAAACACTTATATTTACATTTCACACTCTGTTCCTGGATTATACAGGTGGTGCGTTTTTAATGTGCTTCAGTATATGTAATTTAACGCACTAATGAGGTATGCGAAACTGTGATTTACGGTAAAATCATTTACCGGAGCCTGCAAGAGTTTATTTTAATTTATACTATCATGGGATGACAGGATATTATAACCCATACAACATTATCATTTATTCTATCTCTCTCTCTCTCACTCACACACACACACACACTTTTATTACTATTATTCATGTCAAAGACTGCTAACGTGCACACAAGTTGCAAATGTAAACAGCCAAAACATTGAGAATACAATCACTTATAAGAATGAATCAGAATAACTACATTTTTGGCTATACTTATGAATGCATTCTGTATTATATCCAACAGACACTGGACTGGCAGCCTCTACATATGCGAACCTACTGTCGTTGTCAGACAGCAAGGGATTTCCCTAAGTACTCTTGATAGTTAACCTGAACCCAGACTACGCACGTCCTAAACTTGGTGGCTAAACGACATCTGTATTTTTATATCACATGAAGCCATTCGTACTCACTGGTCCAGTCAGTCATAAGCGCTCCTCAGCACTCATTTGCCCAAACCAGAGAGTACTGATGCGCAATAAAGTCATTCACCATAGTTAGTAGTTATCTATCCCAGGCCAGAATGCAGACGATAAGCCAGCGTTGAAAATAAGAATAAAAGAAACAATCCTGGAACAAGTAAAGAATTTTCTCCTATTTTGGTCATATAATAACAGAAGATGGCAAATGCGAAATGGGTTACTGCTGTCTTCTTCCAAAGGAAATTGGGTTTCTGTTATTACTCACAATTCTGGAGAGAATATGTATGTCGTCAGAGATCATACCTGCTGAAGCTTATTTATTCTTAGTGAGGATTCACATTCTCTTTTCACTCTGGGCGCCCTAAATAGCTTTTATACTTAATGAACTATTATCATAGAGGGCATATGGCAGGGTTTCTAAATTTTATGGGTGCCATTGATCCCTTTGATTGACTGATGAAAGTTACAGACTCTCTCTTAGAAAAAACAATATATGTAAACACATAATTAAATTTTTTACATCTTTAGGTTATATATTCGGACCCCCTAGAGTCCATGAACTGTGGGTTAAGAAACGTTAGCCCAGGTAATTATACCCCACTATCATTCTTCAATCCAACCTTACTCAAGTTACTGTAGTTCGTATTCGTGTCAGATACCATGATCAGGTATCTGCAATCAAAATTATTATCTGGTACTAGGGACACAATATAACATAACTATAACCCATCAGAGGTTGAACGGCATACTTTCTTATCACATACATTTTTTTCCCACTTATCACACACATTATTCATGTTAAAATAGAACTATTATAGAATACTTGTCATACGTATAATTTGCTTGTGTTTCGCTGCCCGGAAGGCTCTTGGAAGTTGAATAACTCAAAAATTAAACAAGGTGTAAAAACATCATTTCTTTTGTAATAGGTTTTTATAGCAGTAAAATTGAGAAAAACAACAACCTGCAATAAAGTAGATGGCTATGGAATTAAGATTTAGCTCAAAACCCGGAAATGAAACCAACTTCGGCTGCTTTGTAATAGTTTGCTTGTTCCTCAGTCAAGACTATAAAACTGTAGTTTGGCTGACATATAAACATGGCTGCTGTACCACCGTAAATAAGTAAGAAACTATTTTTTTCCCTCATTAAAATTCAAATACAATCTAAACGACTAATGGTTTGTAACGTTATGCTTTCAAAATCTCCAACAGTATAAACTGGTATAACGTTTAATAAGAATTAATGGCGAATATGCCTGCCTCCCAAGCAATCGATCCATTTTTTTTTCGTACGCCCGCTATTACTCGAGGCGAAATTTCAGGTTAGTATGTCTAACCTGAGACTGATATTTACGTGAGTACCCCTTTTTTTCTTGTACAGAGACAGGTGTCCCTCGCCATTCAGGCAGATACGCCAATTTCGGAGGTACCCATTAGAGCTGGGTCGGCTCAGTAGCCGCCAGTCGACGACACTCTTTCAAATGGTCTCGAGTTAATCCAGTCCAAATCCCGGTCAACGAAATCTTCAAATGTTCTCGCCCGGGTTTGATCCTGGGTCACCCGGTCGCCAGCGCAGTTTGGTAACCACTACACCAGCGCGGCTCCCGATTCCCCACTAAAGCATAACTTATTTCTCTTTCTGTATTTAACATTTCACTCATCTGCCTTTAGTTTTGACAGAAAGTAAAACACACAAAATATGACAAAGGTATTGGGTGGCTGTTATATAATAAACTAAATTATTAAATCAAGTTCATACCATGCCACGTTTTTTTTTTTAATTTACTAGTTTTCAAATGTCTGTATGTTGATGGGTTTGCTTACACGGTGTAAGGTGTACAGGAACAGTTAAATATATAAATCCAGTTATGTATACACTGATTTTTTTATAAACATTTATAAATTTTAAGTTGGTTTATGCTACCACTCTATGAAGGTTTGTATTTTGCTTTTCAGTCAACGTTTTTTTTTAAAATGCATTTTAGTCACAGGATAGAGGTCATACCTGAAAGACCGCACGTGAAGAATTAAAGACCCTTTGAAGTTCGTACACAGAGGGAAGGCAGAAAAACCCCGGGCTCTTTGATCTTCAGAAGCGAGCAAAATCTTCGAGAACCCCGTTACCTGTATGTCTTTTGATGACGGTTGAAACCTCGCCAGAAGGCCGACCGTAAACTTTTATCGGGGAACTCTGTTCTGCTTCTCCGTTACTCACACAATAGTGCAAAAAGTAACATCATCTATAGATCAGAGAAACATGATGATATATAAGCTGTGTTTTTTTAAAACCTGCTATCAGTTGTCACTCAGAATTTTTGGATAGTCTAAGCACGTAGTTCTAGAACCATTGAGGGAAATGTGTTAATAGCATTCGTGGGGATCTTTCATTCCGATATTATAAATTAGTGTTTACGTGGTTAACAGTGTTAGCTTACCATTATAATTCACTTAGATTTTCTAGCTGGTAAAACTAGTGAAATAAATAACGCGTAGCTATTTTTTTACCAGATGTTCAGTTAATTTTCACCACCCGCTTTCTCACACAAGAAGAGACGGTTCTAGTCGACTGATTTTATGTTAGGCGCGACTGATAGTGACAGAAAAGAATTCACGGTTTATTTCATTGTGCGTATTTATTATAAGTGCCTATTATTTAATACCATACGACTAAACTATCAGATGCCGACAACTTATTAGTATTAAAGACAGGCGATACTTTGCGTAAGTGCGCATATAGATCATTAAATAATAATTGACATTATACGCTGATAGTTAAAGCGCGAGCAAAGGGGCGGGGAGAGTGCATACCTCCATCCGACCTGAAATCTCAGCGCTAGCGAAAGCTGACCGTATATGCGTAAAGGAAAACTCCTGTGCCGTTTAACTTTAATCAGGACTGACGGAGTGGATAAGAGATCGTCTTGTCCCCGTCTGTGTGCATATATATATATATATATATATATATATATATATATATATATATATATATTTATATATATATATATATATATATATATATATATATATATATATATATATAAAGAATAGCAGCATTTTTCCATAAATGTTTTTTATTCCTGACAGTCCTGATCAAGGGCGTCCATCGGTTCTTTCTTCATTTTACCGATTGGTTAATGTTGTCTTTTCTTGGCTTGTGCATCACCAATTTCATTTCTGAGCATGGACTTGCCAAATATACATGAGAAACATTTTAACTTGTAAATTTAATTGGACTTAAAAAACCCAGCGATATTTTTCCAATTTTACTAGCCCACTGGGGTATACAAAAGAACACTTATACTCCCGACTTCTGACAGTCGTATTCACGTGGATTTATCCAGAAAGTTACACTGTTTCAGAATCGGCACTCTCCCATAGAGTCAGCCGATAGGATTATCAACATCATCATTTGTAACATTTTTAGCAACCAGATGTTTCCCAATACTGAAAAATTTTTCCTCTTTTTTAACTGTGAATTTCAAGAGCACATTTTGCTACACTAACTATTCACGGTGACATTTGTTCATCCAGGAAAAACCCACACCAGATTCGGCGTTCACCTCGCTAGTCTTGACTTGTTAGAGGATGGACTGGGGACAATTTGGGAAATAAAACCTGACATTTTTTATATTCAGGATAATTGTATTTCCAAGGGATATCACCAAGAGTAGGTAAGCGTGATTAAGTGGCCACTGTATGACAGAGAGAGTGAATATTTTTCTTTGTTACAGGAACTTTACCAACATTGGATTTTGCTTAAACTTGTTAACTTTACTAGGTAGCATATAGTAAGAACTTGTTTTTTACTGTCTATTCTGTAACATAGTGCTAACCTTTGGGTTATTGCAAAATATAATATATATAACAAAAGAAACTTAACTTTGTGTGTTGGTCAGACCCATACCCAATTAACCGTAGTTTTTCACGTTTGTGTGTCTTATTGTCACATAGCTGTGTGTGTATGGTTAAACTTATATTTATATGTATGAGGAGGGCGAGGAGGGCAAGGTTGTCTTGTACTAAATTATAGTCGTATAGATAGGATGGGATAGAGAAACTTACTCATTCCATAGACATATCTTCTCCTTTAGCTATCACCCGTGAAATCTATTTCTCACACCTTTTTTTCTCACGTACTTATCACCATCCACTCTACTCAGACGGGACAAAAATAACTCACAACCTATCGGTACGACAGTGCAGCAGAGTCATATATTATACTTCCATAATCTATTTTTCCTCTAATAAAAGAGTTATAAAAAGTGAGCATTGTCTTAGTGCTTGCACCCTATCCATTACCTTTCAAATATCTTAATAAGTTAGTCAATCCTCTGTAAGACTCCACTAGTTTATCTATGTGTTTATTCCAGTTTAGCTGTTGGTCCAATGTCATGCCTAGATATATAGTGGTTTGGAGACTTATGTCTAAAATTTTATTTTTTACAACCCTACCTTTACTGAAGATCATTCTCAATGTTTTATTTGTATTCAGCTGAAAACCCAGTTTTGTCATCCATTTACATATTTTATTTATTTGCTTTTGTAGATCCTTATATAATTTTGGCAGATGTTTCACAGTCCTCCATATAGCAACATCATCTGCAAACTGTGACAATTTATTTGTTATATCATTAAATTCTTCACCTAAATCATTTACCATTATTGTAAAAATTGAAGGAGATATTACTGATCCTTTTGGTATTCCATTTTGTTGTTCATACAGTTCTGATTTATCATTGTTTACCTGAACAGTTAAATATCTATCTTGTAGAAAATTCTCTAAATAATTATATATGTTACCGGTTACTCCTATCTTCATTTTAAAGAGAGCACCTTCTCTCCAGCATTCATCATAAGCAGTAGCTATATCTAAAAATATTACCACAGTTTTTTTCTTTCTTTTGAAATCCTGATTTTACTTCATGATCCAATTTAATTATCTGATCCATAGTGCATCTGTTCTTCTTAAATCTGGACCCAGTTTGATTATATAAATTATTCTTTTCCAAATAAAACTTTAATCTTTTATTTACTATCGTTTCTAATATTTTACCTAGATGGGAAGTTAAAGAAATTGGTCTGTATGAACTAGCCTCATGGGCATCTTTTTCTGGTTTTAGTATTGGAATAATTACTGCTGTTTTCCATGTTTTGGGAATTTTTCCTGTATTCCAAATTGTTAAACAAGGATGTTATAATTTCTATGGTACTTTTTGGTATGTGTTTCAAGATTTCGTAGCTCAATATAGATGTCATGCCCTGCTGATGTATTTGTTTTGTCCTTTATTGTATTTTCACCTTCTTCCATTGTAATATCTGCATTTAAATATGAAAAATTTTCGGTATTATAAGGTACTTCTTTACTGAGTTTTTTTAAGAAGTGTTGCTCTTCTGTTGACTTCAGCCTGTCCTAGATTTTCCTTAGAACTAACTCTATGGTAGTACCTGGCCAGCACCTCTGCTTTCTGCCAGCCAGTCTCTGTCCTTTCAGGTCTTTTTATTTTATATTACATATAAATATAAGTTTAACTACACACAGATATGTGACAACTAGACACACAAACGTGAAAAACCCGGTTACTTGGGTATGGGTCTGACCAACACACAAAGTTAAGTTTCTTTTGTTGTTTATTATCATTTAAACTTGACAACATCAAATATCTAAAGACAGATCAAATAAAATCAGATTTACATACATATGAAATAGCAGAATAAATGTGCCCTCCCCCTATGGAGAAAAGAACCCAAAAAGTTAATAACCCAAAGGTCGAAGGTTAGCATTATGTTACAGAGTAGACAGTAAAGTAAACAGATTCCTACTATATGCTACCCAGTAAAGTTAACAAGTTTAAGCAAAATCCAATGTTGGTAAAGTCCCTGTAACAAAGAAAAATATTCACTGTCTCTTTCATACAGTGGCCACTCAATCACTCTTACCTACTCTTGGTGATATCCCTTGGAAATACAATTATCCTGAATATAAAAAAGGTCAGGTTTATTTTCAAAATTGGCCCCAGTCCATCCTCTAACAATAAAGACTAGTGAGGTGAACGCCGAATCTGGTGTGGGTTTTTCCTGGATGAACAATATGTCACCGCCAATAGTTGATGTAGAAACGTGATCTTGGGGTTCACAGTTAAAAGAGGAAAATACTTCCAGTATTGAGAAACATCTGGTTGCTAAAAATGTTACAATTGATAAATGATGATAATCCTATCAGCTGGCTCTGTGGTAGAGTGCCGATTCTGAAACAGCATAAATTCTGGATGCTACGCTTGAATAAGACTGTCAGAAGTCGGGAATGAATGTTATTTTTTTTCACCACCCCAGTGGGCTGATAAAATTGAAAAAATATTGCTGGGTTTGGAAAGTCCAGTTAAATTTTACCCGTTAAAATGTTTCTCATGTATCGTTGGCAAATATTTGCTCACCAATGAAAGCCAAGAAAAGACAACATTAACCAATCAGTTAAAAAAAAAAAAAGACCAAAAGACCGCTGGACGCCCTTGATCAGGTCTGCTAGGAATATATAAGAAACATTTATGGAAAAATGTTATTCTATATAGCTACATATATGCACACCGACGGGAACATGACGATCTCTTATCCGCTCTTGTCGGTCCTGATTAAATTTAAAAGGCACACGGTGTCTTTAGCCTACACTATCGCCCGTCGCTAAGTAGCTATTAATTTGGTCAGCGTCTGATAGTTTAGTCGTTTGATATTAAATAATAGGCACTTATAATAAATACGCACAATGAAATAAAACGTGAATTCTTTTCTGTCACTATCAGTCGCGCCTAGCATTTAACCCAGTCAGCTAAAACCGTCTCTTCTTGTGTGAGAAAGCGTGTGGTGAAAATTAACATTATAACTGAACATCTGGTATGAAATAGCTATGCGTTATTTTATTTCACTAGTGTTTTAACAGCTAGAAAATCTAAGTAAATTATAATGGTAAAAGCTTAACACTTTTAAACACGAAAGCACTAATTTCTATTACCAGAAAATTAGAATGAAAATCCCCACGAATGCTATTAACCCATTTTCCACAATGGTTCTATAACTACGTGCTTAGACTATCCAAAAATTCTGTTTCTCTGATCTATAGATGATGTTACTTTTCGCACTATTGTGTGAGTAACGGAGAATCAGAACAGAGTTCAGCAGATAAAAGTTTACGTTCGGCCTTTCTCGGCGTTCGACCGCCATCACAGACTTATATCAGTGTAACGGGGTTCTCGAAGATTTTTTCCCGTTATCGACATCAAAGCGCACTCGGTAAAATCCTGGATCTCCCCTCGTGGACTTCAAAGACGGTGTTTTTTACGTGCAGTCTGTCAGGTATCGTATGATTGACAAATAAGCTCGCGTGAGAAAACTAGGTAAAACCTGATTCGCTACCTGTTATGACTGACAGGTCATGAACGTTTGTAAACTTCGTTCGATTATGTTCAAAGAAAAGAGACGTGAGTGAAAAAGTGAGTAAACACAGGCTGTAAATGTCTGGTTTTTGCTAGCAAATCATAGAACGCTAAGAGGTCACAAAAAAGACTCTCAGCTTACTGCAGGCTCTCTTTCCATTATACGTCACATTGCACAAGTCTGGAAAACAGGGACAACACCAAAGGAGTGGAACAAAGGAAAAATTGTCAAACTGCCCAAGAAGGGAGATCTTGCAGACTGCAATAATTGGAGAGGAATCACTCTTCTCTCAGTTCCCAGCAAAATACTAGACAGGATTATACAGAGAATTTCAAAAGCAGTAGACCACAAACTGAGGAAAGAACAAGCAGGATTTAGAAAGAACAGAAGATGTGTAGATCATACATTTCTCTAAGGAACATTATTGAGCAGTTCTCAGAATGGCAAAGACAGCTGTACATTAATTTCGTTGATTTTGAAACGGCTTTTGACAGAATACATAGGGACAGTTTATGGAAAATACTGAGGGCTTATGGAATTCCAAGCTGCATAGTGCCTCTATACCAACTTTACGTGTAGCGTTGGGCAGAGCAACCTAACCTTTGAAGTGAAGACAGGAGTACGACTGGGTGATGCGCCAGACAACAGAGGGCAGTCCAAGAGGAATAAGATGGACTACATTTTCTACATTGGAAGATCTGGAATATGCAGATGACATTGCACTACTAGCACATTCACATCAACAAATCGAGGAAAAAACGGATAGACTTAATAAGTATAGCCAGCAGGTGGGCTTGAACATCAATCTAAAGACGACAGAGGTCATGACGCTCAATGTGAGTAACCCTTAGCCCAAATAAGTAAGGAATCAGCAACTGAAAATGACAGACACCTTCACATACCTAGGATGCATAGTAACACCAGACGGCGGAGCAAGCAAAGACATCAACAACAGAATGAACAAAGCAAGAACAGCCTTTTTTAGTCTAAACAACATCTGGAAGTCTTCTCAGTACAGCACAAACACAAAATTAAGATTATATCAGAGCTGTGTGCTTTCTGTGCTTCTCTATGGTGCGGAATGCTGGAGAGTTACAGAAAAGGAAATGTCGAAATTGTCCTCTTTTCACACAACATGCCTAAGAAAAATTCTCCGAATCTTTTGGCCGAATACCATCACCAACCAAGATGTGCTTACTCGGAGCAAGCAAGAGGACATGCGCACCATCATTGCTGGCAGACACTGGAGCTGGGTTGGCCATGTCCTCAGAAGAGACCCCGATGCCATCACAAGAACAGCTATGCTGTGGACACCTGAAGGAAAATGAAAGAGAGGCAGACCAACTTGGCGTAGGACTGTGGAGGCTGAGATGCAAAGAATGAACCAGAGTTGGGGCACCGTACGAAGGATGGCCACCTGTGGTGATATTACAGTGATACAACGTTAAAATATCTCCAATTATAAAGATAACGGGTAAAATAACACGTAGGGATAAAAATATAGGCAAGATATGCCAAGGCTTCTTCACCTACGCCAGCGCTTTCTACCGCCATTCAAACTAACTAGTTGGAACATGCAAACTAAACGACATATCCTTTTAGACGGGGTTGAAACGGAGATAAAAGAAAAAAATTATGACGGTCTGAACACGTGTTTGAATCTAAAATGCAAAAAGACGCAATTTGTAGTTTTGAAAGAAAACATCACGCCACTAGTTGACACAATGTAAGGGATTGGTAGAAAAACGACCTTAGCTCTTGTTAGAAACAGTCGTATCTAGGACGTTTTTATGGTAATTGGTTGTTTTGTTTGAATATAGCGGCAAACGCTGTGGACGAAGGTTCAAAAACAAATTTCAAAAACTAACCTTGAGAAAAGTAGGTTTTTCTTTAATAATAAAGTTATGAGAATAAAAACTAGCTAGTTTGATGGCCCATCTTAATCTGACAAATAATATACTTTTAATTACACAGACGGACAGATAACACAGAAGATATTGACGAAAGACTGTATTGGTCAAATCAGACTAGCAAACAGTTATTTGTGCATATTTTCCCTAAAGTTACATTTTGGCGTCCTTGAGCCTAAGAATGCAAAAAACAAACTGCAATTGGACGAGGGGCAAAGTCGGAGGATAGTAGCTAAAAATAACTTACCATAGAAATCGTATAAATAAATGGGGCAGGTTTGTGTAGTTTTTTCATGTAGTTAGTCCAAAAAACAAGTGTAATTTTGTGAAAAATCAAGTTGAGACAGACGGACCGACAGAAAAATACTACATGCTAGACTGAGATTGGACTGAAATTGGACTTTTAGTTTGAATATTTGAAAGAGGTAGAGGGGAAGTCCGCTGATTGGACAAAAGCATTTATATTATTGAATGAGAGACGCACGCTTGTGCCATTTTTGAAAGACTGTCCTTAAACACAGTTCGTTTATGCTAAATGAGTGTTTTCCAGAAGATCTTATAGATTATCAGTGGGACGCCAGACTATAGCCAGCAGCTCATCTGAGTTTTGCTAGTACTACGTAACTGTGTTCTCAATTCTGAATTGTGGTAAGGGAAAAAGCATTTATCTTGTTTATTTTAATATTTTGAGTGATTGATACTGCCATATCATGAAAAATGATTACGACAAGTGAGTGCTTGCTCTAGGTCCCCAGCAGCAGTCCAGGGCCTAGAGACAACCAAATAATATATGAAAACCTATCTAAGAATATGGAAGGCGGATCTATAATTGAGATCAGTGGGAACATATCACCCACCTTATTGAATGGAAGAGGAAACTATTGAACATATTTCGGATGCAATGCAGTCTTGGGAAACTGGTACTATTTGATAACAACTGGGTGAGATGTGCTAAGTTGGTCAGAGAGATCTGACCCAATCTGTGTAATGTTGTTTTGCTGTGTTGTGTGTAAGAGTGGCGCAGTAAACAGAGTGTTGACACATGGCACAAATTTTGGTTTCAGAGTTTCTGATCTGGCACTACGCTTGTGCCAAATGCTTTTGTAGAAGTACAAGAGCGGATGCCTGTGCAGCCTAACATTTTACTCCAGCTACTGAGAGGAGTGGGCCACAAGAATTCTGTACTACATCGTCACAGGCCAGTTAAGTGCAAACCTGGCCTGCTGTAGATTCATCAACTGTGTCCACCATCAATAAAGAAATAAAATCTTGTTATATAAACACTAATATCAGTCCATATGTCAAGGACAAGGAACTTTATAACCATAGATTGGGCATGATGACGCCACCCCAACTAAATATCCAGTGCTAGTTTTTCCCCAAGACATTGTAGATATTATTAATATTAACCATTGTAATAATATACCTATGTACAAAAATTTCATTTGATTATGCAATATATATATATATGCATTTTATTGATAAATACATATTATTTCATATGTTCTGACCAAAAGAAACCATTGGTTCAGGACTAATAAATTAAAAAAAAATTTCAAACTTAAACTATAACAGCCAGTGTTAGTTCAGTTTATCATAGAGTTTATTCTTATTATTAGACTTATTAATTACATGTGTGTGTCTGTGTATTTTATTACCTACACATTACATTTCAGTACCCTAGACTTTTAACGTAGCTAACATTCATTATAGTAGAATAGGTCTGTTTGAGGTCGTAAGTGGTAGTAGAAAGGCCTTCTGTAACTCACATAAACTTTTATCTCAGGAGCCTTCACAGCTGACCTCATCCAGTACACTAGGTAACATAACAACCATACAATAACATCAAAAACCACTACACCACCGACCGAGCAAAGTAGAATCAATTTGTTGTTGCCCTACAAAACGCCATCAGGCGTGATGGCCACTGGCTGCTTTGACGGTGGGCGGCTAAGGATCAAAGAAGAAGCTAATGTTATCAGCACGTTCCCCGTTCCCTCAGTGTGTCCTATCTCCAGCGTTACATCAGTTTAACATTAATGACCCATTTATGAAAGTCACTGATATAAAGTAATTATAAAATGAAATACATCCAAAAATGTAATTATTAATGAATAGTACTCTACAGTCTTCATTTATGAATAATGAATAAACGCATGTATTCCTTTTATATGTCCACAGTATCTTGAAGATTATTCTTTATCATCGTCATTCTAATAATTTTCGATTGCCTATTCCCTTAGTTTTGATTTCTCTTCCTGGTTGACATACATACAATAACATTTGTAATCTAGACACATAAATTCGGACTGAGACCCAAACAATGGCTGCTTTACGGCAACGGGGACCGCCGATGCTATCGCACGTCCAACAGATAGAGCGGCGTCGTTAGACGCTCATACCAAACGTGGGTATGAAAATAATATACTGTTAATGGGCCGGTCATCGTAAGTCGAATATTTCGTCATTTCTGGGCAGTCCGTATATACCGCAAACAGTACTAACTGTAAAGAGTAAAAGTAAGAACACAATAATAATAATAATAATAATAATAATAATAAATTCTTTAAGCACCAAACACGGCGCATAAGGCAGAAACCAGTGCTCTCCATGTTGTTCGTTGTGACGCCACTCCTCTTAGCTCTTGCACATTATTTAGGCCCAACGTTCTTCTTTCTCTTATTATTGTTCTTCTGAGTGTTTCTTTTGGTCTTCCTTTTTTCCTCTTACCCTCAGGAACCCAAGTGAGCGCCTGTAGTGGTATTCTGTTGTTTTGCATTCGTAGGACATGACCGATATATGACCATCGTCTTTTCCTTATATAGTCGGAGACATATTTCTGCCTAGAGTCTTCTCTTATGTGTCGATTAGTCTTGAATTCTTTCCAACTGATGTTCATGAGTTTTCTAAGACATTTGTTCTCGAATGTATTCAGCTTGTTCTCCAATGATTTTGTTATTTTCCAACTCTCACAGCCGTATGTTAACACTGAGATAACATTTGAATTAAACAGACGAAGCTTGGTATGTATATTCAATGATCGTAATTTCCAAATGTTAGATAATCTATTGAAGGCGCTAGCTGCCAAAGCAATTCTAGTATGGATTTCTCTTGTTGTGTCACCATCCTGAGTCATTTTACTGCCTAAATAATTGAAACTTTCAACTTTCTGTAGTTTTTCCCCGTTCAAGATGATATCAAAGGTCTCGTTAGAAAAGTTCATAGCTTTAGTTTTAGAGGCATTTATTTGGAGACCTATTTTAACCGAGAGATGACACAAATTATTTATTGCTTCTTGCAATTGTCTTGGTGTTGAACTTAAGAATGCTACATCATCTGCGAAATCCAGGTCCCCCAGGAATTTTCTATTTGTCCATTTTATACCCAATTATAACCCGCACATAAACAAGCAGCATCAAGGGAGATACGAAAGTGCGAAATTAGATTATGACAATGGGTAAGTGAAAGAAAACTGCTGTCTTACAAAGTTACTAATGAGCTGACAAAACTGTATAATAAAATGTCGGAAAGTGATGCCTGCGTGCACACTACACTTGTACACAGTCAAACGGGTTAGTCATGTCATGACACGCCCCTTTTATGAAATGTGCACCTGCATGAGTCAATATCACTAAGGCACCAGATGTAACATGCTGTACACGGTTTGCATTTTGTGCTTTATTTCAAGAGTCGGGAACGCTTAAAACATGAAAAAGATGCACTATGACTATTGTTTTCATAATGTCTTAAAAAACTCACCTGCTTATGATCTGCTTCTGTCGTCATGCTTTCTGCAAACTATAAGGAATTCAATAACCTAGTGTTGAATGACTCTGAATTCCGGTTTATATTACATGCACGCTTCTAAACCTGCAAGTCTCTTTCAGATCTATGAGTAATGGGAAAAAACAAACTGCCGGCTCACCGTATGCCTAAGGGAAAATAATCGATCATCTGTTCAGTAAAGGCTCTGACAATCGTAATCGATCGCACAAGTTCACGTTACGTGTCTTTTAGGCACAGCAATACGTCTGCTACGAACGTCTATCTAAAGAATTTATTATTATTAAACTTGTATATAAACAGGTGTAGGTTTAATTTTATGTCTATTACTTTACATGCAGCTATTGCATGTGTTCACAAAATTTACTGCAATTATTATCAAGTGCACAAGCAGTAAGGAAACAACAACAAAAGCAACCTGTTATACAAAGTATTTCAACCAATGCGTGAAACCATGTTTACCATTAAAATACACTACTCATAAGTTATTTCGCAGTTCTGGGAGTTGCACATCCTTACTTCTGCTAACCTTTAAACTAAACAAACAGCAGTTTTTAAGTTGTCTTCAATATTAACCTTTTCTCCGCCTTCAATCCAGCTGAAATTAACACATCAATTCATCTCCTATATGAATCACATTGCCTATGCAGATCTTAGTGAACTTATTTATGGAAGACCGCTAGCCTTATGTGGTTCAGTTTACCACTTCGGCTGCCTAGGCAGGATAATGAAAATGATATGCATTCAATGACCTGGATCCTCCACAATCTTATTCGTTCTGGTTTTGTCCGCTGACATTGTAAGGCACGGAACGCTTATCGTTTTTTTTTTCTTTCTTTTTTTTTTCTCTAACCAGCGGCACTCGAACTTTCCAGCCCTTTTGGCCCAATGACATGTCATTGCGAGGCTGGGGGGTCAGTGGACTTTCCTTCCAACCCGGTCAGGAGCTTCGCTCCTTCCCATCCACAGAGGGTTTATGTGCAGGAGCCGTTACTGTGTCAGAAATAATGTATACTACTCGTCAAAAGTCAAGGGCCACCCTATTATTTTCAATACACTTTTATATAAGCGCATAGAATGATTAAATGAAGGAAGTTTTTTTTAGTAAAAATGGGTGCAATATCTTCCTCTGACAGTCCTCTATGCACGTTAAGCATAAAAACAACTCACCGACAACCATGGTGATCACGTGCAATTTGGTTTGCTGACCATAAATTAACATTTTTAATCTGTTTTTTTAAACTTCCGTACAACCAAACAGGTGAAGTAATCGTGCTGATTGACATTCCACGTGCAATGGCGACTTTTCGTGAACAGAGTTCACTCTTAATTTGTTTTACAATCAGCAGACTTAGGGTAGTTTCATCACTTGCAAAAACCATGCCACCGAGAAGAAGTCTTGACACCTTACAAAGAATGAGGGCTATAGCTTGGGTTGAAAGTGGTTCATCTGTCCGTGAGGTTGCTAGAAGGCTTGCAGTGTCACACTCTACTATCCAAAGAATTTTGGAGAGATTTCAGGCCACAGGAATTGTGGAGGATCGCCACCGGCCAGGTCGCCCTAGATGCACCAATAGACATGATGACCGGTACCTCTTGTTGTCAGCCCTGCGCCATCGAACAGTGACTTGTTCCACTCTAAGATGTCTGAGACAAACTGTAAACGTTAATGTCAGTCAAAGCACCATTCGCAGACGTTTACATGAATTTGGACTGGCTGCTCAACGTCCTGCAGTCAGAATCCCTCTTACTCCTGCTCATCGCAGAACCCGTGTTGCTTGGTGTCGCGAGCACATCCGATGGACAAGGCAACAATGGAGTCAAGTTCTCTTCAGTGATGAATCTCGCTTCATTGTGTCATTCAATGATGGCAGGATTCGAGTTTGGAGACGACCAGGAGAACGATTTACTGATGACACAATTCGAGTGGTGGATCGTTATGGTAGGGGTTCTGTCATGGTTTGGGGAGGCTTCTACAGACACGGCAGAACCCCACTCTACATCATCCAAGGCAACTTGACCAGCCCAAGATACTAGAACGAAATCCTGAGACCAATTGTTCAGCCTGTTCTGGAGGCCATAGGTGGTAATGCCATCCTCCAAGATGATAACGCTCGACCCCATCGAGCTCGTGTGGTGAATGAGTTTATTCAGCAACATGGGATCATCAGGATGGCGTGGCCAGCTCATTCACCTGACCTTTCTCCGATTGAGCACCTCTGGGATGTCCTTGGTCGAAGATTGTCAACAAATCACCTCCTGCCAATGGATGTTGCACAGCTGACTGCATTTCTGCTTCAGGAATGGCAAGCTATTCCTCAGGATACTCTTCGGACCCTTGTGGACTCGATGCGTCTACGCTGTCTTGAATGCCTTGCTGCAAACGGTGGTCATACCCGATTTTGAAGTGTCTATTTGTCCAATATCTATTGTGTGACTTTTGAAAAGATGGGTGACACACTTCACAGCTTCATTGCGTTTGAATGTGTGTTTCCATTTCTTTACGTGACATGTCAATTTGTTATTCAATAAATGCCGTTTTCACTGATACCAATTACGTTTATATCAGATTTGTTTTATGGTTTCAACCAAGGTTTTTCTAAGTGGCCCTTGACTTTTGACGAGTAGTATATTTAAATGGAAAATTCCTGGGGGACCTGGATTTCGCAGATGATTTAGCATTCTTAAGTTCAACACCCAGGCAATCCCAAGAAGCAGTAAATAATTTGTGTCATCTTTCGGTTAAAATAGGTCTCCAAATAAATGCCTCTAAAACTAAAGTTATGAACTTTTCTAACGAGAACTTTAATATCATCCTGAACGGGGAAAAACTACAGAAAGTTGAAAGTTTCAATTATTTAGGCAGTAAAATGACTCAGGATGGTGACACAAGAGAAATTCTTCTATTTGTTACATTGTACACTTGTATTGTCATATGTATATATAATGACTTTACAAATTTTGATTACGTCCATCCATTAGATAATAGTGATTATATAGCATGAGACATATAGATTTATATGTTCATATGACTTCTCCATATATGTTGTCATTCATATTGCTATAATATTGCATTTGTTGATATGTATGTGATTTTTGTTAGCATCGCCAGCAACTGAGATTTCTTTGATGGTACCTTCCGGATATATGTTACTTGGAGAAAATATTTTCTCTTATCTTGTGAGGTGATTTTTTGTTCTCACTAGACGCTCCTTTGTGCGTCTATTGAGCCTGTCATTAAGACATTATTTTAGGTTGTTGTTTCATCGGCGCATCATTCATGCGTTATGAGCATGTTGTATCTTGCTCATCGATGTTTTTTCCCCCCCCCCCCCCCCCCAAAAAAAAATGTTCATTTTTTTAAATCCGGAGTGTGCGGTAGTCTGTTGCTGTCGTTTTTGACGGTTTCATAAGACGTAAATCTATTTAATATTTTTTGATGATCTAAGGTAGAGAACTGTATGTTAACTCCCTGGGACAGGTTGATTGGGGGTTATCTTCCCTTCGTTTTATTCATTGTGTTGACCTGTCTTAAGTCGGGGGTTAGCTGTTCTCAGATCTGTTCTGTCTACGCATGCGCAAGTTTTTTGAGCGCGAACGGATAGACTTCCATCAGGGAGTGATGATCTGGGTTCTGACCGGACTAAGATGTCCGTGGTACTTCTCTGCATTATCTGGGGGAAAGATAGCCTTCAGTGTGACTGTGATGTTAGTGATTCTCCCCAGAGTTATTCTGTTCGTCAAGAATGACGACAGTTATTATTTGTGTATTTCTCGGATTCTGTCAAAGGTAAAAGAAACTTAATTATTATGCCTAAGTTGCAGAACATTTTGTGTCGACCTGTGAGTAGAGCTCACAGTTCTTTGAGATACAGAGTCCATTATGTGTGCTCGAGGTAGCCAACTAAGACTATTCATCTAACTATTATACAGAAGCCCAGTGAAGAGAGATTATTATGAAAACCGTATGTTAGCGGTATGTTTCGGCATGGACGATTATGTCTGCCTATGAAGAATACACAGTTGTTCACATTATTATAGAGGCCGGATATTACGGCCGATATCTTTGAGCAGAAGAAGAAGTGTCTGGCGTGTGAAGCCAGAAGAAGTCTTGACTTTCATTAAACAAGTTCATAGACTTTGATATTAAGAAACTGGAACCGCCTTTATCGTGCGGAATATTTGTTAAAGGACTACCTGACGCTTTTACTCAGGGGCCCTGAGCTACAGTATGAACGAACATAAATTGTCAAGCCAGCTCTACTAGCATCTTATACATGAGCTATGCAAGATTTATGATGCTTGATGTTTATAATCATTACCACACATGAAATGTCCATGATCCTTTGTGCTATTGACTGTGTCGTCTGTCAGCATACTGTTGCCGTAATAAATGTTGAAGAAAAGTCATCTGCATTATCCACGTCTATGACTTTTACTTGTGGTGGAGTGAGTTTGATGTGTAGATGAATAAGAGCCTATACAACTTCGTGTCCACGAGTGTCTGCACTACACCCTGGCAGCGCCTCACGCTGCTGACCTAAATACACCGCAACACTGAACTGTCCAGGCACGACTCGACCTTACCCACAAAGCACCATTTTACAGGAACTTTAAGTAATTAGTTTATAGATAATATTAGTTTAACATTCTCTCCACAGGATATTACTAATAAGTGTCACTCTCTCCACAGCATAGTTAGACATAAGCCATTGTTATATTGATTGTTATATTGTATTGACCTGTTTGGAAATTGATTGCTGGTATATTTACCATTTTATCACACTGTCATGGCGCAAGCTTATCCGTTTGGTTGATAACCAACCAGACCCCTTACAACTTAATTTCTCCGCCACAATGTTCCACTACCACTGGAGCCAGAGCCCACATTAGCTGCATTACGCTGTATCACAGAAACTTTAGGTAATGTGGATCATTATGCTAAATTTCAATGGATCCGAACGATGGTCACACCTTTCGCTGGTGATTCTAAACAATTCCGCAAATGGCTCGTGGACATTGATAAGTACACCTCCCTCATCAACGCCGTCACCAATGAAGACAAAAAACGCATAGCCTTCTTATCATCAGATGGCATAGTTACAGATTTCTTGCACAGCAGAAGAAAGGCATACCCCTTAGAGGATTTTGCTTCTCTCCGAAAAGAATTAACAGTCAGTAATTGCAACATTAAAAAGCCAAAATAATACAGACCTGGATGATCTCAGAGTTGCTCCACAAACTTTGTCAACGATTCAAAAGTGTTGTGATCCAATGGATCCCATCTCATTGTAATATCGCCGGCAATGAAGAGGCTGACAGAATGGCAAAAGAAGGTTCACATCTACCTCAGCCTGATGCAAGCATAACTTTTGAGATGGCAAAGAGTTTTATCAGAATCAGTTACAGAAACAAATGGAATGTAGAACATCCAGGGCACACACAGAATGATACTTACTACCAGCTCAGCTCAACAGAAGAGAACAAGTGGTAATCTTCAGACTCCGCACTGGCCACAACAGATTGAGATACCATCTATTCAACAAGCTAAAGATAGGAACTACCGATCAGTGTAACTGTGGCACTGATAAAATGACTGCTGAACATCTGCTTCAAAGTTGCCCCTTATATGTGGTACAGAGAAAGTGCATATGGCCGACGCCAGCTCCTTTTGTGGAAAAGCTTTACGGGGATTCAAATAGCCTCAAACTGACTACTGCTTTCTTTGAGAACATTCAAGTGGACGTCTGAGAGTGTACGAAGAAGAAGTGACATAACCAATGAACAACATGCATGGCCGTTATTGCGCCGCATAAGACAAGAAAAACATGAGCCGGTCCAAATGTATGGCGACCACTTGCTCAATCTAGCAGAAGATGCATTCCTCTGCTGTAACATTCCAACAGAAGAGTTGGTATGACATTTGGTCGGAATCTTTATCGATGGTTTATGGTCCGACACATTAAAACTTCACCTACTTAGAAGAGATTCTGTCAATCTCAGACACCATTCAAATGGCAGTCAACGAAGAGAATGTTCGTCATAGATTTCAACAAAGAATAGGTCGCGATCCTCAACCAGATCACTCCACAGAACCTTTGGAGGTAGATCATGCCAGACCACACTGGCGTAGGGATAACAGACACTTCCAGAAAGATTATAGACACTTTTAGAAGCGGGATAATCACCGCCTAAATCACAATGTACGCAATATCGATAACTCTCACACACAAATCAAATGTTACAATTGTGGAAATATCGGACATATCACCAAACAATGCAAACAGCCCCTTGTTGCTGATCCAAGATGTCCGAATAGAAGGACGAATAATAATGCCAATCACACTACACAATTGTGCACACTTTTACCACACCCGAACAGACTTGCATTTCAGGGAAACGAGCATACTGCCCAGTAACAGAGACCGCACCCAGTTGTACGAATAGTAGGTCTCACCGTTACGCTAATACACTGCAACACAACATTCCTACACACACACATCCACATGAAATTAATTTCATTTCAGATCCAAATTCCTGTCTCATACACATCTAACAACGAGCTTTTCGTGCATTAGTTGATACAGTGGCAACAATCAGCCTCATCATAGAACGTTTATATCATCAAATTAAGCACTTAGTACGGTTTTCAAGGAAGACAACCAACATGTCTTCAGTTACAGGCAAAACTCTAAACTTCAATAGGCACAGCCTACATCACGTTCCGTATCGGGACACAAACATTTACACACCCCTTCATCATTACTCGAATGATGTCACGTAACTTCATTCTTGGACGTGACCTCTTGAATAAAAACAATACAGAAATATACTTTGACATCCACAAACTGAGAATCAATAATGAATACATTCAATTACAAGAAGACATTCAGATTGCATCACTAGGCCGCATCACTTCACCAGTAACACTCCAACCAAACTTCATTACTGTGGCTAAAGAACAAATCAAACATTCACCCTACATAAAAGTAGGACAAACAGTACATGTCACGGAATTAACAAAGACATAAATGAAGATCCACACATTTCTATCACAGATGGCATAGCGAGAGTTTCCCTAAAGGTGATCGACTGTGGTAATCGCGTACATACAGCTATAGGAAACAGGTTTCGAGTCGACCTAGATCTCACACTTTCTCGCGTAATACATTGGACCGTACAACAGATTATATTTACGCAGACATAGTGGACCAAGGTATACTCAGAGAAGTATGCCTCAATGTGCAATATGACCTGCACACAAATAAGAGACTCACATGTACTCATCATTACCATACTGCAAGAGCAGTTACCGACACACCGAAGTCCGTACACGGATGCATGAACAGCGCCGACATTTTGGTACTCACTCACGATACAAAGAAGACATTAATCTGGTACAGAACAAATCATCGCTTCAGATCAGAGGAAAACCTGAAACTACTAATCCATCACGACTGAAACAACTCATGGAACAATTACACGCCTCAGGCACGGTTACAACAATTCGTGAGGGAGCATAATGATATCTTTGCAATTTCAGAAATGGAGTTAGAAAGGACTAACACCGTTACCATGGAGATACCAACTACTACTGATGCTCCAATACATTTGAAACCATACCACACTCCGCTAAAAAATAGGGAGATTGTCGAGAAAGCAATCAAAGAAATGCTTGCCGCAGGTATCATAGAAAGATCGAGATCCTCTCCGATAGTTATTGTGACCAAGAAAGATGGGTCACGCCATTTTTGCGCGCACTGAATAAAATCACCAAGACTATTTCTTATCCTCTGCCTTGCATCGACGACATACTTGCAACCACCAGGACATTCAGACTGGTTCACAACATTAGATGAACGATCTGGAATTTGGTGCATCCCTATGTCACAGGTTGCAAAAACAAATCCACGTTTTGCACACACATCGGTTCATACACATGGATTGTAATGCCATTCAGTCTAAAGGACTTACATGTCCCTTATGGACGAGGTATTGGCATACATTGACGATATACTAATTCACACGTCAGACACAGTAGAGAATCATCTTCGACATGTTGAACAAGTATTTGACAGATTGAGACAACGCCATGTCACACTGATGCTGAGCAAATGTGAATTTCTTAAAACCGAAGCGAAATATCTCGGTTTTCTCATTAACAAGCAAGGTATACACCCCGAGTTAGAGCAATAAGAGAAATGCCCAGAACAACATTTCGCCAAGTAAGAGGCTTTATTGGCTGTTGTGGATATTATAGAATATCACATCATCAATCTTTCGCATGCAGCAGAGCCACTCATCAATCTTACCCGCAAATACTCCCAATTCAAATGGGATGAGAATTGTCAAAAAGCATTTGACTACTTGAACAATGCGCTCACCACAAGCGCATCCAGATCTGCAGAAGCTTTTGATTCTATATACAGATGCTTCTGACAATGCCATAGGAGCATGCCTGGTACAACACTGCTCACATTGTGAAACTCCTATCAGCCAAATTGTGCCTAATGAGTCACCTATCACTTTTATTTCTCATGCGCTTAGCAGGACACAAAGACGATGGACAACTACTGAGAAAGAAGCATTTGCAATTCACTAGGCATTCCAGAAATTAGATTTTTATCTGAGAGGAATGCCATTTACTATTCGCACTGACCCCCAGCTACTAGTCAACTGGTTGTCCAAGACTTCAGAACAACCTAGAAAACTGCAGACATGGGCACTAAACTTGAAAAGCTACAATGTGAAAATCGAATATGTAGCGGGAACCTTAAACACATGTGCCGATTTGCTATCGCGCATTCTTTACCCAGAGAATGATTCTTATGTTGATGACAACAGGACAACAGAGAAACACTTATCATCGGACATAGATGAAAACGAGATTAAAAGGGTCCATAGACTCATAAACTGAGAGATGAACAAGCAGGTTTTCGACAAAACAGATCCTGTACAGAACAGTTAGCCACATTGACAATAATAGTTGAACAAAGTCTGGAATGAAATTCAACGCTATACAATTCTAAATCCTTATGGGGTGTTTCTTCAAGTTCAACCCTGTTATATTGTCTTGCATTTATTCTCATAATCTTTGTCTTTTCCCTGTGTATTTTCAGGCCCACTTGTTGTGACCTCTCATCGAGAATTTTCATTTTCTCTTGCATCTGATTATGGTTATAGGACAGAAGAGCCAAGTCATCTGCAAAATCCAGATCATCAAGCTGTTTAGTCAGATCCCACTGGATTCCATTTCTGCTGTGTGATGTCGATGTTTTCATAACCCAATCTATTGCAAGTAAGAACAGAAATGGAGACAACAGGCATCCCTGTCTCACTCCCATTCTAATCCTAAATGGTTCTGTAAGTTGTCCTTCATGAAGAACTCTGCATGTCATGTCTTCTTTATTAAGTTAATGGTCTTCATGGGAACTCCATAATGCCTCATCAATTTCCAAAGTGATTCTTTGTCTTCACTGTCAAATGCCTTTTCATAGTTCACAAATCCAATGTATAGAGGTGAATTCCATTCCAGACTTTGTTCAACTATTATTCTCAATGTGGCTATCTGGTCTGTACAGGATCTGTTTTGTCAAAAACCTGCTAGTTCATCTCTCAGTTGCTTGTCTATGGACTCTTTTAATCTCTCAAGGATAATTCTGTTTAATACTTTTCCTGGCACTGAGAGTAACATTATTCCTCTATAATTTGTGCACTCTTGTAAATTTCCCTTCTTAGGCAACTTGACCAGATAACCTTCCTTCCATTCTGCTGGTATTTCCTCTCTCTCCCAGACTTTGCCAAGTAGTTTGTATAACACCTCTGCAGAGGTATCAATATCTGTTTTGATGGCCTCTGCTGGAATGCAATCTGTAACAGCTGCTTTTCCATCTTTCAGAAGCTTTATGGCTTTCTTTATTTCTTCTCTACTTGGTCGTTCACAGCTGATTTGTAGCTCCTCTTCTGCTGGGTTGATGTCTGGGGGATTAGTTGGTTGGTCTATTGAGAAGTTCCTCAAAATGTTCTGTCCATCTCTTCATTTCTTCTTGTATATTACTAAGCAATTTTCCATTCTTATCTTTTATGAGGCCATTTGCTTGCTTATATTTCCCTGTTAGCTTCTTTGTGTTGTTGTACGAGGGCAAGTCAGTAAATAGGTCACAAATGGCTATTAAAAAACATCTAGATGAGATACGAACTTGAAAACCATTTATTATTGCACTTACATTTCCCCTTATTTCTCAACATAATCTCCACCAACATTGATACACTTATCCCATCACTTTATCGGTGCCTCAAAACATGCAGCAAAGAAGTCTTTAGTCTGCTGTCTCAGCCACATTTGCCCCTCACGTTCAACCTCTTTGTCATCTGCAAAACGTTTGCCAGGTGGAAATCGCTTGGGACTAAGGCGGATGTTCAAGAAGTTGCCACCCGAATTGTTCAATTTTCTCCTGGGTTAATCGAGCCGTATGTGGTTTGGCATTGTCGTGATGGAGCAGTACTCCTCTAGTCAGTAGGCCTGGACGTTTTTTTCTAATTTCCTCCTGAAGCATCAACAGAACTTCACAGTATGATGCAGTATTCATATTCTCATCTTTCTTCTGGAAATGGGTTAACAGCACTCCTTGAGAATCCCACAACACTGTAAGCATAACCTTCCCTGCTGATGGCGTAACCTTGAATTTCTTGGCAGAAGGTGAAGGATGTTTCCATTGCATTGTAGCATGCTTTGATTCGGGTTGGTAGTGATGCACTCATGATTCGTCCCCAGTAACAATCCTGTTAAGCATGTCTTCTCCTTCATCTGCATACCGAGAGAGATGTTGCAAGGACATGCCCATTTGGTTCATTTTGTGTTTCTCAGTCAGTTGTCTGGGCACCCACCGTGAGCACACTTTCCGGAAATTCAAAAGATCATGCATTATGCTGTAGGCTAAACCATGAGAACACCCTATTGCAGTTGCTATACTGTATATCGTTGCTATCCTGTCAGCTCGAAATATCTCCCCCGCCCACCGCACAGATGCTTCTGGCACAATCTGAAGAGGACGACCAGGTTGGTCTTCATCTGCAATTTTTGAGCGTCCTTGACCCAGTTATGTACGCTGTTCTTAGGTCGTACACTCCATCAGCACGGTCGCCATTTTTATCTGAGCTGCACATGCGACACCTAGCGTCTGCTACCTAAAGTAATCATCACGCTGGATGTTGCTGCCACCTAATTACATCTTTAGAAACTACCAACTATAATTTTCAGCTATCCCACATCAGTTTGTGACCTACTCTCATTTTTCCTTTGGCTGCAGCTTCCTCTGTTTCCCTTGCCATCTCTTCAGTATACTTCCTCTTGTCTCTTTTGATGTTTCTTCTTTGTTTGCTTCTATGTACACTTGATAGGATATATACCACACGACATGAAGACATCAGTTTTTATAACATTGCCCAAAAAACCAAATGCAACAGAATGTTCAGACTTCAGAACAATCAGCCTGATGAGTCATGCAATTAAGAAACTGCTCAAAATCATACAGGAAAGAATAAAAAGTAAAGTAGACAGCGAAATCCAAGAAGAACAATTTGGTTTTAGACGGAACAGTGGAACAAGAGAGGCAATATTTTGCCTACGAATATTAGCAGAAAAATATACAGAGGTCCAAAAAAGTTAGTATATGTGCTTCATTGACTATAAGAAGGCTTTTGACAGAGTCCATCATGAGAAAATAATTGAATGCCTCAAAGACATAGGTATTGATGGAAAAGATATAAGAATACTCAGTAACCTTTACTGGGAGCACACTGCCACAGTAAGATCTGGAAGGAATTATTCACCATACATAGACATAAAAAGAGGTGTCAGACAAGGTTGTGTGCTGTCCCCCTGCCTATTTAATTTATACACCGAAAAATTTTTCAAACAGATACAGGAAATACCAGGACTGAACATCAGTGGAAGGTCAATAAACAACCTTAGATATGCAGATGATACCGTGTTGTTAGCTGAAAGCGAACAGGAGTTACAAGAACTAGTGAAGCAAGTGAACAGTATAAGTCATGAATATGGACTCGACATTAATATTGAGAAAACAAAAAACTATGATAATTAGCAAAACAGACGATAAACCCACATTAAAGATAAGTGTAAATGGGAAAATCCTGGAACAAGTCTAGAGCTACGTATATCTTGGTCATATAATAACTGAAGATGGCAGATGTGAAACAGAAATTAAGAAGAGAATAGGAATGGCCAAAGCTACATTCAACAACATGAAACATATACTGACATCCAAACAGTTATCTCACAAATTAAAACTGAGATTCATAAAGTGTTATATATATTCTGCATTTCTGTTTGGTGCAGAAACATGGACGATGAATAAGCATTTGGAAGAAAGAATTGAGGCTCTTGAAATGTGGATATATAGAAGAATGGGGCGTATCTCATGGAAAGAGATGAAAACAAATAAGGAGGTCCTAGAAAATCTAGGTATGAAAAGAGAACTAATGAAGGAGGTCAAAGTTCGGCAGCTAAAATACTTTGGCCACATAAAAAGGCATAACACCTTGCAGAAGACCATAACAGAAGGGAGAGTTGAAGGCAAACGTGCAAGGGGAAGATAGCGCTATAAGTGGGAAGATAACATCAAGAGATGGACAGGAAAGAGTCTATCAGAGTGCACCACCAAGACAAGAGACAGAAGACGTTGGAGATCCATTACAGCCAACCTTCGTTGTGGAGATGGCAACTGATAATGATGTACACTTCATGAGCCTTGGCTTTGGAGCTTCTGATTTTGCTTCTGTTTAAATCTGCTTTCTTGTTTTTATTGTCTTCTATCTTGCTAATGGTTTCTGTTGTTATCCATGCTTTGTGCTGATGTTCTCTTTTTCTCAGTATGTCTTCACATATCTCGTTCCATTTATTTTTTACTTCTTGCCAGTGGTCTTTCGTATCTGTTTCATCTTCCAGTACTTGGTATTTGTTGGATACTGTGATTGAAAATGTTTCTCTTATTTCCTGATTTCTTAGATATCCCACATTATACTGTTGGCTATAGTTATATACCGTTATAAATTTCTTGAGTTTTAATTTTGTTTTAGCCAACAGAAGATGGTGGTCAGATACCACATCTGCTCTTCTACATACTTTTACATCATGCAATGATGACCTAAACTTCTTACTTATGCATATGTGATCAATCTGATTGTGATCAATCTGATTCTCAGTTCTGTGGTCTGGTGATATCCACATTGCTTTACGTATTCTTTTATGTGGAAATATGCTTCCTCCTCTAGCTAGTTGATTTGAAGCACAGAAGTTAAGCTAATAGTTTTTAAACCTTGCTGTTATAATTCGGGGTCCCATTGCTTCCCAATCTATAAGTGCCTTCTGTGCTTCCCTAGACAGCATTAGAGCCACCCCTTCACTGTGGTGGACTCTTTCCTCCTCATGTCCTGAGGACAACACCATTTCTCCTGTGATCAATCTCCTTCTCTCTATGCCCTTCCACCGTGTCTCACAGAGACCCAGGATATTAATCCTGCAATTTTCATTTCTGCTGCTACCTGTGCAGTTTTCCATTGTTCACACAGAGTGCGAACATTTCAGGTGCCAATCCTGGAGATTTTCCTAGACGAAAAAGGTTAGTTGGCAAACCCAGACTCGGCTTTCTCTGGGTTGTGGGTTGCCTCCTTTCCAGAGGACCTTCTTCTGTCTTGGGCGGCTGAGTTGATTTATATTCTGTATTTGACTTGTCCATGTTTGTTGAAGTTGTTTGGTAAAAGTTTTTTACAGGATGGAGTAACCAGCCCAACCCTCCTTAGTCGCTTTTTATGACATGCATGGTAGGGTACAGTGTTACTATTCTTTGCTCCCCTTTCGGGCCCCGGTAACGCATAGGTGGTGATAAGACACTTGACTTCATCAAAATACGATACTTTTTGGACACTTCATAAAGACGTGATAGAATGTCTCAACATGTAGAATTTGTAAACTCAGAAATATGAAAACACTCAAAGCGCCTATCCAGGAGATGACAGTCATATTTTCCAATGGAGACAATAAGCATTGACTTATCTGGACCATATCCACTCAAAGTATCAGGAAACAAGTACATCTTGCGCATAGTAGATTTGGCTGGAAAGTTACCTATTTAAAAATGCTGCGTCAGAAATAGTGACAGATTACTTGTTACAACAGTTCATACCTCGACATGAATGTCCTCGCAGGATAATCACAGGCAACGGGAAACAATTCATAGGCGAACCATTCCAATCTACAATTAAACACCTCACCATCAAACACATCACTTCTTTTTATCATCCTCAATCCAATAGAAGAAATGAACGTGTGCACAGCACACTTCACGTGGAAGGGAATCCACACTATTGGGACGTTTATATAAATCAGGCGTTAGAAGCCATTCGAGTAAATGTCAACGACACGACAGGATTTTCACCGTTCTACATGCTATACGGACGAGAACCCATTTTCCCCATTGACAATTTACTACAACCACATTGAAAATACATGGGAGAAGATCCACTTGCAGTCATTCTTCAAAAGCATAGAGCTCACGTCATTGCACATAGAAATGTAAAGAAAGCTTTCGACAGAAAGAAGAGAACTCATGATAAATAGGCCACATTGCAAGAATTTAAGCCTGGTGACTTAGTATATTACAAAAAACACGTCCGAGATTCAAATGACAACAAATGGATATCAGGTTATAAAGTCGTGGAGAAAGAATCACCTACAAATTACATTTTATGGAAAGAGGAACACAACAAAATGACAAAAGCACATGTATATCAAATCAGGAAGGATGAGCAAAGACCAGCTGAAGTTACACGAGCTATATCAAAATAACCTGTCATGAGATCCACGTTGGTCCAATCATCATCCACAGACTCCTTGGACACAGAATCAGAATTATCCCAATCTTCTATATTGAATGGTCTACGGAAAACACACTCTGGAGCACCCCATCATGCTATTCAATGATCACAGGAGTGCAGAGACACCTCTTCAAGTGAAGAAGACATTCCGTTACAGAAGTTAAGACAGCGATTAACCCATCATGAGGAACGATTAAGAGATGAGCCAGAACCACCTCATTCTACGGTAGAGAACTCGGACAAGAACATGGATTCTACCGACACATTACATGATGAACCCTCTATCCCACAGAAGGTTACTTAGGATATCATTTCAGAGAGCATAACATCCGATAACTCCGCTCAAGACATGGAAGATAGTACACATATTGAGACGAAGAGAAGATATTCCTCATCATCAGATGACAACATCCCCCTAGCAAAACTTCCCCGTCAAAGTCAAAACCTATTTCACCTACACCCTCAGTGTGTATTTGTGTGTGTCTTCCGGAACTTCAGCATTCTGTTTGCTAATGTTAAAATTCCTAACTACATTCATAATGCCTGTGTCGTCCAGTTCTTTTATGTGTTGGTACTCTACACCATCAGGACCAGGGGCTGTGTTTCTGCTGGTTTTCAAAGTGTACACACCGAAATATATCTCGCCTCTAATGTCATTTTCCATAACACGGACATTAATTTTTTTATGAATAACTTTGCCACATTTATCTGTTTGGGGCATATAACGATTGAAAAATGCTCGACTTTTCATCTGTCTTCAGGCTTAAGTCTGGCGAGATTTTAATGTTAGGAATGCATTGGAATATATTTTTCAAGTTCATTCACCAGTGAAGGGACCAGAATTTCTGTAGTGTTTTATCTGTGCCCACATGTGTCACAAAGGCTTCCCAAACTTTATCCTTGGCCTCTTTTGCCAAGATTGTAAATCTATTGATGGCTTTTTTTAATTCACTCTTCTCTTCAACCAGTACATCATTTCTCAAATTTCTCTTCCGTATTTTCTGCCATTTCCATCTCAGCTGTCTCATTCCACCAGAGTGGTTGGACGAAATGTGTCCTAGCTGTTTGTTGTCTGGCGTTTTGCCGCAGTGTATGCAGAGGGCTGTTATCTGGAAGGGCTGGAGGATACTTGAAGGCTTGTTTTGGTTTTCTGTCTGGTGGTCTTTCCCTTTGCAATGAACACATCACAGGGTAGGTGATCACTGTCCTGTGACCCTAATATATCCCAACGTGCGATGGTGGCAGCAGCACTAGAGATGAATGCCAGATCAATAACACCATCAGTATCCCCTGGCTTATTCGCCAGTCTTGTCAGACGGCCATCATTTAAGATATCAAGGTTCATATTGATGAGCACTCAGCTCAAAGCCATGCCCTGCGTATTGTCAGTAATGTTTCCCCACTCCTTACATCTAGCGTTGAAATCGCCTGCAATTAAGGGGAGGTTAAACCCCCAAAATGAAAAACACAGAATTATAAGATAATAGCTATATCTGGTCATTTATACAAGCTACGTTCCTCCGACAATTCCACCAGGAAATCCCAGTTACCCTCTTCTGGAAGGTGATCGACATGGGCATATAAATTGTAGATCTGCCAATCGTAACCATCTATATTTAATTCAATTCCTTACAATTCTACGTCTTCACTGACTTGAGCACCGGTATCCAACCACTTATGAGGAAGCTCGTTCTTTACATACATAGCTTGCCCTCATCTGCCAGGCCCACTGGGATTGGTGTAGCATTTATAGCCTGAGCAATTGATCTGACATGTTCTTTTAAATTTGTTTCTTGGAGCATGAGGATGTCGGATTTTGAAATCATACACCACTTTTTTGTATTATAACCACTCATTGTTTGGTGCTCCGGCAGTTCCAGTAGCCAATACGTACATATTTGAGTGATAGCCTGTCAGCTTTACTCCTAAGCTTCCTCTTGCCAGCTCTTCTCCGTCTCTCCTTCCTCTTCTCTCCTCTACCTCTTTTTCTGCATCCATTTTTACTCTTAACATTAGCTAAGGTTATCGGCAACAGAGCACGTTCCCCGTAGCTTTGGTGATGATTCTGTTTTCAAACTTTATTCATGAATTTGTGTTATAAATTGGTGGAAACATCCTGTCACCCTGGTAGAACCACCATACCAGGGAAGAGGCAAGGGATGTCCCTTAGGGAGTCCTGCCTGGTGTCGCCCCGCTCGCCCGCCATATAGCCAATGTTAACGGTTGTTCACCCAGCAACCATTCAGTCCCTCGGCACATTGGAAAAAAGGGCCACTTCCTATACCTGGTAAAGACCCCACACTGCTTAGCAGCTATCGCATCATCACATTACAGAATGTCTAAGGCAAATTGCTTGAGAAGATAGTGGCAAGACAATTAATGAACCTCCTTGAAAATGCACACATCCTCCCTGATACCCTGGGCAGTTATAGACCAATGAAAGTAACATGAGGTAACGCTGGTACTATGTAGATGAGGGTTTCCAGCATAAACAAGAAACGATAGCTGTGGCAATTGACCTAGAGGATGCGTACAACAGTGTGGACTTTGCAACCATAATCAATTGTGTAATGGCATGTGGTGTAAATCCTTGGCTAACAAGGTGGATAGCAGCTGCCTTAACTGAGAGATCAGTTGCATTTCATTTGGGAACATGGACATCAGAACCAATGTACATTTGCCCAGGACTACCCCAGGGTTCTCCATTGTCACCTGTGCTTTTTAGCATCTATACAGCAAAAGTACCTGCAATTCAACCAACAGGTCTGGGACGAACATTAACTTTTGCCGATGACATACTCACTTAACGGACTGGCTCAGAAATGGTCAGAAGCATACATGAGAGTCTACATGCGGTTTCTGAATGGTGTGAGGAAATCTACTCCAAAATCAATCCTAATAAAGCATGTGTGCTATGGTGCTCCCTGAACAACTCCATATTGAAAGCCGATCTCCCAGACATTACTCTCAATGGGCAGCCAATTGAAAGACACAACAAGCTCAAATATCTTGGAGTTACTTTCGATCGCGGGCTATCATACAAGTACCATGTTGATCACATCATACAGAAATGCAAAAGAGGCCTAGCAGCCCTGAAAACAATGGCTGCAGCGCACCTTGAGCACTGACTACTGTTTCTTCTATATCATCATCTGGTCTTGTCAGTAGCTGAGTATGGCCTGGGAAGACTCACGTTGTCAGTATCGCAATGTGAATGACTGGAACGCATTCAAAATGAAGGGATGAGTTTAGTCTTGGGCTGTACGTGAAATACCACCATTGTGATGACGTGGTATATGCTTGTCTTGCTGTCTATTAAATCCAGATATGTGATGGCTCAGGTAAAAGCCTATACGCGAGTAACCAAGGAGTCATGGATCTCAATGGCAACACGCTGCTCTACAGTGGTGTACCCACATCTGAAAGAGCTAAAGGGGGCGTGGGTTGCATTGTGGCCAAAAACCAAAAGATAGTATCAAGAAATGGAACTTTGTCTTGGAGCGCATTATGGTTGTAAAACTACAAGAAGGAGAAACCATAGTCAACCTGGTCATAGTGTATGGGCCAAATGAGGATGAGAGAGCAGAGATTAAGGAGGAATTCTTCGAGCTGCTTCAAAGGACAGTGGATGACTGCCTAGATAAAATTATCATGCTTAGAGATTTCAATCCAGAGTTGGAAATTACCATGCTAGATGGTGTCGTGAAATATTCTAATCCACATATATAAAGTATCAGGTAAATATAAAGCCTAACAAATAAATTCTAATAAAGAAAAGAGCAATGGTAAAATAACAGTGCTGTCACAGAGAATGTACTCGAAATCCCCCTTTTTTTATGCTTCGTCTGCAAATTGTAACGCTTTCACGTTGATAGTAAAAGCCTACTGTATTATTACCCGCGTTCTTCAATGAAACGTGTGCTGTATTTCTTGCAAAAACATTGAGATACCAAGCTGAACAATGACCTAATTTTAATATTTCATTCATTCCATTTTATACACGGCGTAACTAAAGACAGATGGACTAAAGGATAGAGAGAAGGGAGAGGCATAAAGCCGAACACGTGCAACACAAAACACGTGTCGCGCGATACACAATTACTACTATCACGCGTGTAAGGCCACATGCACTAACTTTTTCGGACGGACAGTGATAAAAACACTAACCTTCCCAGAGTTAGGTTTTTAAATCCTGAAAAACTCTTATTAGAAAGATGACAATAGATGAGTTTACGTTTGAAAACATTACAGTACCCAGACAGCACATCTTCGAAACAGGAGGTAGAAGGAATTGCATATTTTGAACGCAGCATTTTAGCTCTATTAAATATATATATTTGGGTTCCTTAGGGTTTGCTGACAAAGAATATGTACAACGTTATGCAAATAGTCTAGGAATTAACAAGTTATAGCCAAAATAAAATGATGGTGCTGTCAGACAACACCCAAAATCAGAATCGCTCAGTGGTAGATTTTTTTACACCACCACTGTACGGGAAATGGGCCACAAGTTACATTTGAACTGATTGGCTGGAATGATATGTAAGGCTAAACACGATTAGTCAGGCTATAAATGCTATCCTTGGTTGTTAGGGGAGACGTAGGAAGTTAAAATTTTTTCAAACACTTGTCGAAACGTGGCTCCATTGGCCAGACTCGCTGATATAATCACTTAGGAGAGTTAGTTCGAGACCACTAGTTCAAATAAGCTTGATAAAGCAGCAGTGCGTTGAAGCCAGCTCATATTTTTGCTAAATAAAAGCCTGGAACATAAGCAGATGGGAATTTGTGCCAGTATTTGTGCCAGAATTCATTGCTAATCAACGTATCTGTGTTTGTTTCCATGAATTGTGGGACCGTGGTCTTGATGGTATTGAGCAGCACCTGGTCAGAGCTTTGCTGAATCCAGAGTCGGACAGCATACTCCTTGGTCCATTTAGCTATCAGTGAGGTGTCTCCAGAGCCCAGGGGAGAAATCGAGCAGAGGAGTCTTTTCCTGCCGCCATCACACAAGATAAGCTGATGTGGCCAGCTGAGCTCAAAATTATGTACCCCCAGCTTAAAATGACCTTGTAAAAATAACATTAAGAGGGGAATTAAATTGTTTTAATATCAGGAACTGAGAACATCTCCAATACTAGTCCCAATAAAGACAAACTATTGAAGTCATGATGACAAATACCAACAGAGCTTGAACAAAACAAAACCAGTATTACCTCATATTACTACTACACAACTGACACACATAGGATACTTTTAATAATATATGTCACTACAATATTCATATTGATAAATTCTGTACATATAACTTGTAATTAAAATTGATTGTGATTCCTGGTTCCCTTTGTATTTGAATCAGGACACATATTCATTCATGACAGAAATGAATACATATTGTTATTTGAAAAGTTATCAGTGACTCCTTTAAGATATCCTTGTAGAGTGTTTTATGTATGTGAGTGTCACAGTGTTGTCAAGTGTGGTGGAATAAATTAAATTGTTTATCTGTCTGTTGTTGTTATGACTTACACTTCATCATACACATACCCTAGACATACAACGTAGTCATCACACTATTCCAGAATAATTCTGACTGAGATATATATATATGTGGCAGCAAGTAAGGTTATCTATAATACCCTACTCTTATTAGATATAGATACCTTCACAGCTGATCTCAGTCAGTACACTAAGTCCCCTATAAATATTTATAACATCCCACTTCACCACATATATTGGGGTCTCGCTCTTGGGATTTTGAATCTTTCCCTATTAAAAATAGTGGGGGTAATTCACTTCAGGGAATATAAGAATTAAAAGGTATCCTTGGGTGGAATTAAATAAGGTTGAGCTCACGGTGCCTGTGTTGTCCATTAGATATATATTTAGAGACTGAATTGTTGGTTAGACATTGTATAAATTTACCTGATAGACAATGGCGGACCTGGCCAAATTTCGATCTGCTGCGGTTCAGACTGCAAAAGAGTTAGGATTGGATGGGCAAGTTATGGTTGCCTATGTCACTACGGAATGTGACAAATTTATTGAACGCGAAGAAAGAAGGTTTGAAGCCGAAAGAAAGTTAGAGGCTGAAAGGGAAATTAAGAAGTTACAATTTGAGGCTGAGGCTGAGACTAAGAGGTTGCAGATTGAGGCTGAGGCTAAGAAATTGGAAGCAGAAGAAAGAAGATTGACTGCAGAAAGGGAAGAGAAGAAATTAGCTGCAGAAAGGGAAGCAGAAGAAAGAAGATTGACTGCAGAAAGGGAAGAGAAGAAATTAGCTGCAGAATTGGAAGCAGAAGAAAGAAGATTGACTGCAGAGAGGGAAGCAGAAAAGGAGGAGAAAAGATTACAAAGGGAACATGAGTTACGGCTAAGGGAGTTTGAGTTTCAGGGCCATGCTCCTGAAAATGGTGCCAGTCCCTTTGCCTCTGATGCCACTGCTAGCCAAGGAGCCTCAACCTCAGCTATGAATTTTCATTTAGATCATTTTGTTGAGAAAGACGATGATATAGAGAGCTACCTAAATAGGTATGAACTATTAGCTACCACGTATGGGTTAGAGAGAGAAAGGTGGAGCTTAAAGTTATCTCAAGGACTTCGTGGGGCAGCTTATGAAGTTTTTGCAAAAATGAGCAGAGGTGATCAGGAAAATTATGACATGCTAAAGCAGGCTCTTTTGTTAAGATATGAAAAGAATGCAGAATTCTATAGGAAAAAATTTAGGAATGCTAAACTACTGTCAGGTGAAACCTATCACCAGTTCTCTGCACGAATAGAGACATACTTGGAGAAATGGACTTCTCTGGGGAAAACCCAAGATCTTAAGGAAATGGTCCTTATAGAGCAATTAAGAGAGTCCATGGCTCCAGACCTGAGAAAGTTTCTCATGGAACAAGGTGCAGAGAGGCTGGGTGAGTTGCTAAATGTTGCTGAAAGGTATCAAGCAGCTCAAGCAGAGGTAACAGGAAATAAAAAGAAACAAGGGGATAACTTTAGGGCACCACAGAACTTTAATAAATTTGATCCTAAGGATCAAAATAAAGGTAAGCACCAATTTGATAGGCCACGGTATGAAAATAAAAATAAATTCCCACAATTCGATGAAAGGAAATATGATGAAAGAAAATCTTTCAACCAAGGAAAAAGGTGGTGTAAGAATTGTCAGATGGACAATCATGACACTGACCGTTGCAGAAGGAAACCTGTGTATATGGCAACCCTTCAGGTCAGGTCGACCTCAAGACAGGAGGAGGATATTATGTTGGATACCACTCCAGAAGAGATGAGGAAGGCACAGGCTGGGGATAAAACACTCAAGCCTTGTTTCAGAAAATTGTCAACTTGTCATACAACTCCAGGCAAGGGAGATTTTTACATGAAAAACAAGTTGATGTATAGGAAGACTGGAGCTAGATCCAAAGGTCAGGGACAACTGGTACTTCCTAAAAGATATAGGGCAACTTAATAAGGAGCCTACATGTGAAACCAGATGGGGACCATGAGAAGATAGGTACCATCATTCAAAAGGTGGCTCACAATTATTATTGGCCCAAAGCAAGATGGGACATTGAGAATTTTGTAGAAAGGTGTAGCATAGCACATGAGGGAACACCCACAAGTGGGAACATGGATCAGGACCTGGACACGCCACGGGGCAAAATTAGGCCTGATAATAAAAAGAAATATAAATTTGAAAAAGTGGACCAAATGGAATGGGAAGCCCCTTTTCACGGACAAGCTTCACTTAACTGTTTTACAATGGCCACTATGCAGAGAGTGCAAAAAGATGTCTTACCCCAGGATAAGCCGACAATCCCTCAATCGGACTTAAACAAACTGGAGGAAGAGGATGTAGAGAGGAAATCTCTCATCAAGAATTTTAAGTGGGGAGACAGCCCCAAGAGAAAAATTGGTAGCGGTCGTTTTGTGCATGATAATTCTGGGAGGAAAAATCATCACTATAAAGCTTCGAGTGGAAGAGACCATACCGGTGCATGGACAAATAGGTCCACACAATTAAAGGTCCATATGTAGCTTTGTTAAGAACGTGGACTGATGAAAAGGCAGAGGAAAACATTACATCTTCATACCAATATGTGAATGAGCTGACCACTCGTTTAAAAACTGGCTGGAAACTTGCCAATGAAAATTTGAAACAAGCCAGGAAGAAACATGCTGCCTATTATAACAGGAAGGCGAAAGACAGAAATTTGGCTGTGGGAGAGAAAGTACTGCTTCTTTTGCCCGGGAGTCAAAATAAGTTACAAATTGGATGGCATGGTCCATATACAGTTTTAGAGAAGGTGTCTAGAACAAATTATAAGATAGATAAGAAGGGGAAAGAAAAAATCTATCATGTGAATCTCCTGAAGAAATATTTGGAAAGAGAACATCAGGAGGAGACACACTTGTTGACCTTGTCCATCGCCATGGAGATGAAAAAGGAACCACTTTCATCATTTGAGTATCCATTACACCCCTGTGAGACAGCAGCACAGGTGAAAATCAGTACACATTTAACGAAAACTCAGAAAGAGAGAGTGCAACAGGTTCTAAATAATCATGCAGAGGTGTTAACAGACCGACCAGGGCATACAAACCTATTGGAATATGATATGAAACTGATAGACCCCACACCTGTCTGTATGAAACCATATTCGATTCCGTTTGCTAAGGAGAAAGCTTTGAAGGAAGAGATAGACTATCTATTGAAGGAGGGAATTATTTCACACAGTGAATCCTCATATAGTTCCGGTGTTGTACTCTTAAGGAAGCCCTCTGGAGAACATAGACTCTGTATAGATTACAGGAGACTGAATGCTATTACAGAAGGACAGGTGGATCCATTGCCGGATACAAATCAGCTGTTCGCCAGACTAAATAAAGCTAAATATTTCTCAAAAGTGGATCTGAGTAAAGGATACTATCAGATTCCAGTAAAGCCTGAGGTTAGACCATACCTAGCTTTTAGTACCTCAGAAGGACACTATGAGTTTAATAGATTGCCATTTGGATTGAAGAATGCGCCTAGTGTCTTCTCTAGAATGATGAGAAAATTGTTGGATGTAAACATTTCGGAGGAACGTAACGAATCCCTGAGTTGCCTCTTTGATTGAGGATATTCCGAATGTTTCATACAGGATAATAAGAAGATTATGGGATCCACTACGAAAACTCTGCTATCACCAGGTATATGTTATCTCCTCATAACATACATTTTGAGGGAAATATAATGTTCTCTGGACATGTCATTGCGCAGACTCAGAGAAGAGAAATGGTGAATACGGGTTGCGAAGCAGCATTAAGACAAGCACTCACACTTGCGGCTGTTCAGTAACATAACCGAAATATATTATTGGTTGTAGAAGTCTGAGGCAGATTTCATGAGTAGTGCCTACTCTGAATGGACCCAACTACATAAAACCATGATAGCACCACAGCAGAGTAAAGTCAAGTTGACTTACATTTATCTATGTGTATATAGAATAAAGGACTGACATATAATGTCTGTTTTAAGAGGGGAGGTGTCGTGAAATATTCTAATCCACATATATAAATTATCAGGTAAATATAAAGCCTAACAAATAAATTCTAATAAAGAAAAGAGCAATGGTAAAGAACAGTGCTGTCACAATGGCTGTACTCGAAATCCCCCTTGTTTTATGCTTCGTCTGCAAATTGTAACGCTTTCACGTTGATAGTAAAAGCCTACTGTATTATTACCCGCGTTCTTCAATGAAACGTGTGCTGTATTTCTTGCAAAAACATTGAGATACCAAGCTGAACAATGACCTAATTTTAATATTTCATTCATTCCATTTTATACACGGCGTAACTAAAGACAGATGGACTAAAGGATAGAGAGAAGGGAGAGGCATAAAGCCGAACACGTGCAACACAAAACACGCGTCGCGCGATACACAATTACTACTATCACGCGTGTAAGGCCACATGCACTAACTTTTTCGGACGGACAGTGATAAAAACACTAACCTTCCCAGAGTTAGGTTTTTAAATCCTGAAAAACTCTTATTAGAAAGATGACAATAGATGGGTTTACGTTTGAAAAACATTACAGTACCCAGACAGCACATCTTCGAAACAGGAGGTAGAAGGAATTGCATATTTTGAACGCAGCATTTTAGCTCTATTAAATATATATATTTGGGTTCCTTAGGGTTTGCTGACAAAGAATATGTACAACGTTATGCAAATAGTCTAGGAATTAACAAGTTATAGCCAAAATAAAATGATGGTGCTGTCAGACAACACCCAAAATCAGAATCGCTCAGTGGTAGATTTTTTTACACCACCATTGTACGGGAAATGGGCCACAAGTTACATTTGAACTGATTGGCTGGAATGATATGTAAGGCTAAACACGATTAGTCGGGCTATAAATGCTATCCTTGGTTGTTAGGGGAGACGTAGGAAGTTAAAATTTTTTCAAACACTTGTCGAAACGTGGCTCCATTGGCCAGACTCGCTGATATAATCACTTAGGAGAGTTAGTTCGAGACCACTAGTTCAAATAAGCTTGATAAAGCAACAGTGCGTTGAAGCCAGCTCATATTTTTGCTAAATAAAAGCCTGGAACATAAGCAGATGGGAATTTGTGCCAGTATTTGTGCCAGAATTCATTGCTAATCAACGTATCTGTGTTTGTTTCCATGAATTGTGGGACCGTGGTCTTGATGGTATTGAGCAGCACCTGGTCAGAGCTTTGCTGAATCCAGAGTCGGACAGCATACTCCTTGGTCCATTTAGCTATCAGTGAGGTGTCTCCAGAGCCCAGGGGAGAAATCGAGCAGAGGAGTCTTTTCCTGCCGCCATCACACAGATAAGCTGATGTGGCCAGCTGAGCTCAAAATTATGTACCCCCATCTTAAAATGACCTTGTAAAAATAACATTAAGAGGGGAATTAAATTGTTTTAATATCAGGAACTGAGAACATCTCCAATACTAGTCCCAATAAAGACAAACTATTGAAGTCATGATGACAAATACCAACAGAGCTTGAACAAAACAAAACCAGTATTACCTCATATTACTACTACACAACTGACACACATAGGATACTTTTAATAATATATGTCACTACAATATTCATATTGATAAATTCTGTACATATAACTTGTAATTAAAATTGATTGTGATTCCTGGTTCCCTTTGTATTTGAATCAGGACACATATTCATTCATGACAGAAATGAATACATATTGTTATTTGAAAAGTTATCAGTGACTCCTTTAAGATATCCTTGTAGAGTGTTTTATGTATGTGAGTGTCACAGTGTTGTCAAGTGTGGTGGAATAAATTAAATTGTTTATCTGTCTGTTGTTGTTATGACTTACACTTCATCATACACATACCCTAGACATACAACGTAGTCATCACACTATTCCAGAATAATTCTGACTGAGATATATATATATGTGGCAGCAAGTAAGGTTATCTATAATACCCTACTCTTATTAGATATAGATACCTTCACAGCTGATCTCAGTCAGTACACTAAGTCCCCTATAAATATTTATAACATCCCACTTCACCACAGATGGGGTGGAGTTATTGGAAGATATGGAGAAGATACTCTCAATGACAATGGAAAGCGACTCCTTAGATTCTGCAGTGAGCAGAATCTGATCATTACAAACACAAACTGCCCCCATAAGCGCATTCACTAGATGTGAACCAACAAAGAATGAGAAGTCAGTGATCGACTATGCCATTGTTAGGAGCAGCTCATTCAAATATGTCGGGGATGCTTGTGACGTATGTAAATATAGCCTCAGTAATCCTACAGAAATCCGACAACCTTCGCTTCCTCAGTTAGTGTTTACGTTTTGCGAAGGCAAAACCATGCAATTCGCTGTCTGTTGACTCACTTTTGAAGCCACGCCTATTTTACCTGTCTTTCTTGCGCTAATGTGTTTGTTTACCTATTTTTGCAACATGCCAGATAACAGGGGAGCGAACCGGTCTGCTTATCTGAGTTCTCACGTCAGTGGATCTGTCAACCATCGGATAGTGACAGAAAGCACGTGGGGGAAAAGACCAGACTCGGTAGCAAATTCAAGGTCGATAATAATATTTCCCGACCACCTTTGATGTCCGACATTTTCAGCCGACATTTTCAGGGGAATTAAGTATTTGATCTACGGGAGGGGGACGAAATCTAAGAAGGCCCGTTGGCACGGCATGTCTTCTGATGTCGTTCGGCATCGCGAGTGAGCAAACCGTAGAATCCTTTATCTCGGAAGCCAAGCTCGTTGATTTTCCCTGCTACGTCCAAGGTGTGAATTGTCACATCTTTTAGAGATATTGCACAAAATCTGTATATATACTGCGTTCTCTCCAAGTCAGTCTCCCAGGAAATTTTGGATAATCTAAATGCGTACGCTAGAACCTATGTGAAATAGTGCGTTAATAGCCTTCGTGGGGATTATTCTGTTTTTCTGGTAATAATATAAGTTGTGCTTAAGTGTTAAATGAGTTAAAGTTTTAACATTTTTTTCACTGTGAGTCCCTAGCGTTAAGACCAGCGGAATAGCAAACGCGTAGATATTTTCTTACCAGTTGTTCAGCTTAATGTAAAAAATCCATCAACCATTTTTTTACACCAGAAGATACGGTTTAGCTGACTAAGTAAAATGCTATGAGTGACGGATAAAGTGACAGAGTAGAATGCGCATTATATTTCATTGTGTGTAATTATATAGTGACTAGCATTTAATATCATGTGTAAAAACGATAGACGCTGACAGTCAACCAACTAGTAATGACAGGCGATATTTGTTAAGGGAGCGTAGTCATAATTAAATTATAACTGACATTGTGCGCTGAGTGTTTTATCAGGTCGGAGGGGGGAAAGGTGGAATGCCTTTACCAAACCCGTACTCGTTAAGCAGCGCGCGATAATACAGGCTTAAGATACCTTGTGCCTTTTAATTTAATTAGGTGACGGAGAAGATAAGAGATCATACCTTACGCTTGATAGCATAGGATATTGTCATTTTGGTTAAATGTTTTGTTTTCTTCCTAATACAGTGCTTGATCAAAACCCAGCGGCCAGCGGTTTTCTATTGTGGTCCTTTCCTCAGTTACTGAAGGAATAATAGTTGTCGCTTTTCCTTGGCGTTCGTCCCAGTACCGGTGTGAACAGGAATTGCCAAGGCGACACACTAACATTTTTTAAATGTTAATTTGAGTAACGGGACTTACAAAATACCCAGATTTTTCCATTCAATTTTATCAGCCCGATGTGGCAATATACATAACATTTTTCCCGACTTCTGACAGTAATTTTTTTTTAAATGCCGATTAGGAGTATCACCATCATCATAATCAACAGTTTTAGCAATCAAATGTTTTCCTGCTGTTTACTGGGAATGCCATATCTCAGAGAGTTCCAGCATTTACTATTCTAGGTGACAATTGTGTAGCCAGAAACCTACCACCAAATTAGGCGTTCCCCCGTGTAAAATTTAATTATTATTGGAGGAACTGGGGCCTGATTCGGATGATACCAACTACTGGACTTTACAAGGTACATGCACAAATTTATCCAAAATTTCATGGATTATTCTTGCACCTTTTAAAAGATTGTTTTTCACCAGATTAGGTAAGGGAGGGAATGAGTGGCCACGTAATAAACAGAGAAATGAGTGAAAATATTTTGTCTTTTGTTACAGGAAACATTGTCCATGCCAATCTGTTTTTTTAACTTTTGTTTATTTTTTTTTACTGGATAGCATTTTTGTTGGAACTTTGTTCTTTTCTTTTACTGTCTATTCTTATACCCTAGTTAAAACATTAGTTAATCTTTGACCTTTTTTGGGCATTAACTTTATTTCCCTTCCCCCAAAAAGAATTGGGATTTTTATAGTACCTTTTTTCTTCTCAACAAGCGAGAGAAGGCACTTATTGGGTTTTTCCATTTTCCTATGTCTGTAAACATGAACCGGGGCCCGCTATTTGATTTTTGATATATACTGTTTGTTTTGATGTTTTATAAAGTTTAAAGTGATAATTAAACTAAACAAAACCTTAACTTAGTGTGTTTTGGTCAGGACCCCATATTGCCTCAAATTATCTATAGTTTTTCCCGTTTGTGCGTATTGTTGTCACATAATTGTGTGTGCATGGGCGTGTGTAGTGTAACTTATATTTCATATAGGGAGAGAAAGGTCGTCTGATATTAAAATATAGTCGTATAGATAGGCTGGACTAGAGAAACTACTCACTCCAGAGACAGATCTTCCTCTTACACTATTCCCTCGTGAAAATCTATTTCTTACACCTTTATTCTCACATATTTACCACTATCACCTCTGCTCAGATGGGACCATAAATAAATCTCTAACCTATCTAAAAATGTACAACAATGCTAGAGTCTGGAGGGGGACAGAGATTGGAAGTGATTACTACCTGCTTACAATCAAAAGAACAAATGAAAGAGTTGCTCAGCCTAGGAACTACCCAACATCACTCAAGAAACTAAGTAAACGAACGGGAGACATGAGCATTAAGACCTACAAGCTGAGAGAGCCAGACATTAAGACCAGATATGAGGAGCTTATTGCTGCAGCGGTGAGCAACACAGAAGAACAACCTGATGACTTGGAAGCCCTCTGGCTTAAATTCAAGGACATCATAAAGACAGCTGCTGCAGAAGCATGTGATGAAGTCCGACTTGGGTACATGAGAAAGAGGACACCTTGGTGGACAGAGGAAGCCAAAGAGAGAAAAAGAGAGAAGAAAATGGCATGGAAACAATACTTAGGAGCTAAAAACACAGCAGGACAAATGGAGAAATATAGAGAATATGTGATACTCAGAACAGAAGCAAAGAACAAGGTGCTAGCAGCAAAACAGAAATCCTGGGAAGAATGAAGGAAGTAATGGAAAGATGGAAAGAATATTTCTCAGAACTCCTGGATGGTGACCATAAAGACAGCTGCTGCAGAAGCATGTGGCGAAGTCCGACTTGGGAACATGAGAAAGAGGACACCTTGGTGGACAGAGGAAGCCAAAGAGAGAAAAAGAGAGAAGAAAATGGCATGGAAACAATACTTAGGAGCTAAAAACACAGCAGGACAAATGGAGAAATATAGAGAATATGTGATACTCAGAACAGAAGCAAAGAACAAGGTGCTAGCAGCAAAACAGAAATCCTGGGAAGAATTTGGAGAAAAGCTAGAAAAGATGCGCAAGAAAACCAGAAATTGTTCTATAAGACCCTAAAGAACATGAGGAAGGAAAAACAATGCCATCTCAAATTTATAAAGGACAAGCAAGGCAAATTGCTTACTGCCCGAAGGTAGTAATGGAAAGATGGAAAGAATATTTCTCAGAACTCCTGGATGGTGACCATAAAGACAGCTGCTGCAGAAGCATGTGGTGAAGTCCGACTTGGGAACATGAGAAAGAGGACACCTTGGTGGACAGAGGAAGCCAAAGAGAGAAGAAAATGGCATGGAAACAATACTTAGGAGCTAAAAACACAGCAGGACAAATGGAGAAATATAGAGAATATGTGATACTCAGAACAGAAGCAAAGAACAAGGTGCTAGTAGCAAAACAGAAATCCTGGGAAGAATTTGGAGAAAAGCTAGAAAAAGATGCGCAAGAAAACCAGAAATTGTTCTATAAGACCCTAAAGAACATGAGGAAGGAAAAAACAATGCCCTCTCAAATTTATAAAGGACAAGCAAGGCAAATTGCTTACTGCCCGAAGGAAGTAATGGAAAGAATATTTCTCAGAACTCCTGGATGGTGAGCAAGGTCAAGCATCAGAAATGATAACCACTAGCACAGAAGAGAAAACCAATGGTGGTGAAGATGACAAAGATGGAAGAACTGAAGGCAGCACTGGAGAAAATCAAGATGAGCAAAGCAGCAGGGCATGATGGTACAACACCAGAAATGGTTAAGTACATGGGAGCATCAGGCGACCTATTACTGTTAAGGGTCCTACAGGCAGCGTGGTGCAACAAGACCATAGGACTCCAAACGATTGGGCGGAGATTCCTCTCCGCCATCTTAACACCAATTATTTTTTTTTTTTTTTTTCCAAAAAAATACCAATACGGGGAGAATGACAATCAACAAATGTGGAAAACCAATAGAGGCATATCCCTTCTTACAAAAGCTGTCCCTGGTAAAAATCTACTCTAGAATCCTAGAGCAGAGACTAAGCGACGCCTAGCTGAGCCACAACTGGATGAGGTCCAGTGCGGATTCCCGAGCAAACCGAAGTACTCAAGACCTAATCCTCAAGTTCACACTCAGGGACTAGCTGAAGAATGAAAAGGCTCTTGGAGTATAAGAGTGAGATCCATCTTTGTTTTTATAGATCTGGAAAAAGGTATTCGGGACAGGGTCCCCTTGGAGCAAACTTGGGACTTTTTGGCAAGGAAGAAACATTCCAGCACCTCTGATTCATGCTATTACAGAGTCTTCTACAGGTCTTGCATTTTTGCTTTTTTATGTGAGGACAGCAAAACCATAAGTCAGAAGGTTTTTGCAGGATCACCTGAGATCAGGTGATATACCTGTCACCTTATCATTACCATAACTCCTCATGGATCACGGATGTCATCAAAGGCATTTTATTCCTAGAGAGAACCAAGTAATTCGCTCAGTGGAATGTCTCTCGTTTTGTGTATTACAGGAGTCTTGGTGATCCGTAGCTAAAGTATATTCAGTGACAGGTACTGTGATAATTCATTTGTATTGTCTGTAGCTGTCACGTGCAATGTATTTCAGCTGATGATGTTGCCCTGACTGCTAAACCTGCAAGTCTGGAAGGAAGAGCTGGAGAAGAGAGGGATGGTCATAAACAGCTCTAAAACAAAATCCATGGTGATATCACGAGAAGAAAGAAGACATCAGATTAAGCTGGGAGAACAGGTCCTGGAGCAGGTCAACCACTTTAAATACCTCGGAGCTATTATAAATCGAAAGGGAGGCATCAAAGAAGAGTTGGCCACTCGAAAAGCAGCAGCTGAGAGACTTTTTCAGGCCATAAATCGAGGATTCCTCAGCAAGAGAGAGGTTGGTAAGAAAACAAAGATGGCTGTATACCGCTCCACCTATGTCCCAGTCTTGACATATGGATGCGAGTCATGGGCAATGACTACAACCCACAAAAGCCAGATCCAAACCTCAGAAATGAGGTACCTGAAAAGGTGGTTGAAGCAACAAGAAGAGACATGGTCCGCAGAGGTTGCTAAGAAAATGAAGATGGCTTCGGAAGTTCCAAAATGGATGGCTACTGCATGAATGGAAAACCTCCATAGCAGCCTCAAATTTTCAGGAACTGGTGTGGATCTACTGTCCTGGTCATGCAGGGGTACGCAGCAATGAAAGAACTGATAGACTAGCTTCAAGAGCACCTATAGTAGGTGCGTTGGATATGGATAAGGGAGAGATACTGAAGACAATTAATGATCGCCTGTTACAGAATGACACTGCAATCGATGAATCATCACGGCTGAGATTGCTGGAGTTTGGCATTAGGCGTGGGAATGGCAGGAATGAACATATGAGAGGATTCATCCGGCGTAGGTACAATCAACATGCAACAGGAACTGTTAGCATTCATTCCCTTCGACATTTGCTGAGAGAGACTGAGCACCAATGGGTTTGCCCTGAGTGCAATATTGTTGATTCTGAACAACAATAACAATACTGTATATATATATATATGTTAGGGGGAAACATCAGAAAAACGTCCCTAACAGGTTCATTTTCTAGTTAGTCCCTGCCGCATAACTAAAGACAGTACATTTCTCTATATGTTGATGACCACAGCACAATGGGCAGCAGAAGAAAATATCAAAGCAGGAAACCTTAGAAAAACTTTATAAATTGACAAAATAGCTATTAAATATAAATTTGAAGAAAACATAATTCATAATTTCCTACACTCAATTTAGGAATAAAATTCATATTAAAACTGAATGTACATGAGCTGCCTGGAGTTCAACATATCTTGGAGTGAAAATGGAAAGCAAACTAATAAGAAAAGTCAAACTAATAAATGCCAGCGATTTAAAAGACTCACAAACCACCCAGTGACTAGCAGAGACTGAAATGCTATTGCTAGGGTAGACTTTAAAAAAAAACTGCTTTGTGCAAAACAAGTTATAAAAAACAACATTAGGTATATAGCAGAATTGCACAATGGCAGAGACCCTAACAATAAGTAGCACATACCCACTAAGGAGAACACGATTTTTAGAGTTGACTGACAATATGAAAAAGGCAGCCAAATGGGTGCTGAAAAGATGTGCATAGCTATGGAATACATTTTTTAAAATGGTGCCAATATACACAAAACTAAGGAACAAACAGGAAATCCATACCTCATTGGATACTTTCAAAATGTTCCTACAACTTAAAAGCTGAGACAGAAGGACTACAAACAGCTGCAATGACTATTATGTGCTTAAACAAAGATAGCATTTCTCAACAGCCATAACTGCCCTAAGGAATATAACACAAAGAATCAAACAGTTAATCAGAAGCAAAAAGAAACAAGCTACAACTTAAAAATGAAAGTACAGTGAACTCCTGCCCACTGCATGGTACATGGAAATGAGAAAACAGATTGTCTTGCCACAGAAGGAAGAAGCAAAATTTAAACAGAAGTCAGGACAGCATACAAAGACAAAAGCTATAATCAAAAATACCTTTAAAGGAAAATGGTACAGAGAACACTCACATTCCAATATAACACAGCATACTACTCCTTAATAAACAGAGGTCTCTGGATAATTGTCCTAAGTGAGAATTAGCCACTAATCTGCTCAAGAAATTTAAAAAACTGGCACAAAGATATGTCTCCATGTCAGGAAGACAAGCAAAGAGCCGAACATGTATTCCAAGAATGATGGTTTCAGACATATTTCCATTGCGCTCTTCACCCTCTCTCCCAAACAAAAAGCTGGTGTCATCAAGATAAATGAAGAGCTCCTGAGAGAAGATAAACAACCCACATATCTCAGAGTTACATTCGATGATAGGCTGACATGGAAGCAGCACATCAACAAGGCAGCAACAAAGGCCAGGAGGAAGTTAGCATCAAACACCACATTACAAGAGCTAGATATGGTGCAAAACCAGGCGCTTAGGGTCATCATGGGGGCAATGAAATCAACACCTATAGTGGAGATGGAGAAAATGGGGAGGATTACGCAGAGACACAAAAGTGCTAACACAGGCAGAAAAGTTCCTCTGTATGTCAAGCCATCCAATGAAGGACAGATTCCAAAACCTAGCAATGGGGAGATTGAAAAGAAGCAGCTTCATCCACCAGGCCAAACGATTTCGTAGACAAACCTCAGACCTGCCTGAAGTTGACAGCCCCCTAAAGTCTGTGCCAGAACAAACCCCTTGGAGAGAAGAGCCTGGACTACCAATACATATCCAGACAAAAGTGAAAGCAATATTCGACAGGGATGAACAGAACAGCGTGCAACGTAGGACAGTCACTCTCAGTTTCCTGGATGATGAATACCCACAGGACCTCTGGGTCCGAGTATACACGGATGAGTCAGCACAGAATGCAGTCAAGAATGGAGGAGCAGGAGTGTACATAGAATACCCAAACAACACTAGGGATACGGTCAGAGTACCAACGGGGAAATTCTGTAACATCTATGATGCAGACAGAAATCCAGGCAATCAAGGTGGCAACTGAGAAACTGTTGAACACCATTCTCGGTCCACAGCCTGTGGTATTCCTGACAGATGCAAGATCAACACTCCAAGCACTTCAGTCCAGAAAATTGCCAGGTATACAAGCCCTACTTTCTGAACTGTGCAACCAGCGCAGGGTCACCATGCAATGGATACTGTCTCATTGTGGAATACCAGGAAACGAGAGAGCAGACCGACTGGCTAAAGAAGGTGCTGCAGACGAGCAACCGGATGTACCAGTTACTACCATCAGAAGAAAAAGATGATCAAATCAATCAGAAAGCCACCAACGCAGGATGACTACCAAGCTATGAACAGATCAGAACAAATTGTCATTCTGCGCCTCAGAACAGGACACAACCGACTCCGCAGCCACATGTATACAAAATTCAAGATTGGCAATTCAGCCATGTGTACATGTGGACAGGCACCCCAGACCGCGGAGCACATACTTCAAGATTGCCCCGAATATGATATATTGAGGCAAACCCACTGGCCCAGAGAAACAACACTGGAAGGAAAACTATACGGACCTCTGTATGAACTACAAAAGACAGTGAAGTTTATACAAGAAACAACATTGCAGATATAGACAATATATTTCACGCAAACGAAAGAAGAAGAAGAAGATGGTTACAGATTGACAGCATGACCTTCTTTTCAACTCCTATGAAAAGAAAAACTATATGGTGATGAGAAAAGTCTGAGGCAGACAACCAACTTTATTAGAGAAACAGATATCGTTATATGGCAGTGAACAATAGAGAAGACTGAGTAAGGATCAACAGCATGAATTAAAAAATAGGTTTGCATGATATCACACTACAGAAAATGGAACCAAAGCACAGTATTTTAGCTCTGCATAGTTGGAGAGCCCCCTTGGATGGCAGGGAATGCACAGTATGCCACACACTTCTAGCTCCTAGCTTGGGACCAGATGTGATGATTTTTTATTTGCAATCCAAGCTGGAGAAACTGGAGCTCATGACTTAAACTCAGCAGGTTTCAGAATCACAGGAAAAGCCTAGATCTACAGTGTAGATACTACCAAAGAGTCTTCAACTTGGTATTGGCTACAAAACAGCGAGAAGCTCAGCCGCCTTAGTTAAACAACAACACCAGTTCTTGAAGATTCGAGCCTTCTAAGGAGGTTTTCCATTCATGTCTGAGCCATCCTTTTTTAACTTTCCGAAGCATGGATTGTGAGTCTTGTTAATGAAGTCTCAGACAACCACCTCAAGGCTGCCTCTACCTCCATTCTCATGCTGGAGATTGTTGCCATGTAAGCCCCGCTATGTTCAGTGACGATTCTGCCCTTTACTCTAGCAGAGAAGCCCCACCCTGATTTCTCACCATGGATTACAGACCCATCAGTGTACACTTACTTACTTACTTAGTCATTCCTCTTCTACCGTGAGGTGTAGAGGTTTGGAAGAGAGAGCGCCAGACTATCCTATCGGCTGTCTTCCTCCTGGCCTGGTTCCATTCTAGTCCTCGATCCTTCAAAGATTGTCTAATGTTGTCCTCCCATCGGACTCTGGGTCGTCCTCGGGGTCTGGATCCTTGGCTCTTTGTTTCCCATGCTTGTCGTGGTATCCGATCTTCTCCCATTCTGCAGACATGGCCAAACCATCTTAATTGGGACTGTTCTACTTGGGTCTGCAGGGGGTAGGATTTAAGGCCTTGACGTATCGTCTGGTTGCGTACCATGTCTCTTCTTGTTACTTCAACCACCTTCCTCAGATACCTCATTTCTGAGGTTTGGATCTGGCTTTTATGGGTTGTAGTCATTGCCCATGACTCGCATCCGTATGTCAAGACTGGGACATAGGTGGAGCGGTATACAGCCATCTTCGTTTTCTTACCAACCTCTCTCTTGCTGAGGAATCCTCGATTTATGGCCTGAAAAAGTCTCCCAGCTGCTGCTTTTCGAGTGGCCAACTCTTCTTTGATGCCTCCCTTTCGGTCTATAATAGCTCCGAGGTATTTAAAGTGGTCGACCTTGTCATGAAATATTCTAATCCACATATATAAATTATTAGGTAAATATGAAGCCTAACAAATAAAATTAATAAAGAGAAGAGCAATGGTAAAATAACAGTGCTGTCACAGAGAATGTACTCGAAATCCCCCTTGTTTTCTGCTTCGTCTGCAAATTGTAACGCTTTCACGTTGATATAAAAGCTTACTGTATTATTACCCGCCTTCTTCAATGAAACGTGTGCTGCATTTCTAAGAAAAACATTGAGACGTACTGCGTAATGACCTAAATTAATCCTAACATTAATTATATTACGTTACCAAAACGAACGAACAGATGGACAAAAGGATAGCGAGAGGGGAGGGCTGAAAATCAGGAACGCATGCAACATGCGACGCGCGATATACAAATGCTGGCATCACGCGTGTAAGTCTACAAGCACTAACTTTTTCAGACGGACAGTGATAAAATACACTACCCTTTCCCAGAGTTAGGTTTATAAATCATAACAGACTCTTATTAGAAAAGATAACAATAGATGGGTTTACGTTTGAACACATAACAGTACCCAGACAGCACATCTTCCAAACAGGAGGTAGAAGAAATTGCATATTTTGAACGCAGCCACGTAGCTCCTTTAAATTAGTATTTTTGGGTTCCTTAGGGCTTGCTGACAAATAATATGTAAAACGTTACGCAAATAGTCCAGGAATTAATAAATTATACCCAAAATAAAATATTGGGGGTGCCTGACAGCCTAAAATCATTTCTGCTCATAAGATTTTTTTTTAACGTGTTTGAAAAAAATTTACGTTACAGAAATAGCCTACCATGTAAACTTCAAATTGATTGGAGCGCAACAAATGAAAGCCTAACCACGATTGGTCGGGCTATAAATACTATCTTGGTTGTTAGGGGAGACGGGAAAAGATAACATTTTTTCAAACACTTGTCGAAACGTGGCTCATTGGCCAGTCTCGCTGATATACACACTTGGGAGCGTTAGTTCGAGACCACTTGTTTAAATGATCCTGATAAAGCATCAGTGCGTTGAAGCCAGCATATATTTGGCTAAATTAAAAGCCTGGAAGATAAGCAGATGGAAGTTTGTGCCAGTTTGTGCCAGAATTCATTGCTAATCAACGTATCTGTGTTATTCGTATGAATTGTGGGGACAGTGGTCTTGATGGTACTGAGCAGCATCTGGTCAGAGATTTGCTGAATCCAGTGTCGGACAGCATACTCCTTGGTCTTTTTAGCTATCAGTGAGGTGTCTCCAGAGCCCAGAGGAGAATTCGAGCAGAGGAGTCCTCTCCTGCCGCCATCACTCAAGATAAGCAGAGTTGGCCAGCTGAGCTCAACATTATGTCCCCTCATCTTGAAATAACTTTATAAAAATACTATTCAGAGGGGAATTTACTTGTCTTAAAATCAGGAACTTTGAACATCTCAAATACTGGTCCCTAAAGACAAACTATTGAAGTCATGATGACAAATACCAACAGAGCTTGAACAAAACAAAACCAGTATTACCTCATTTTACTACTACTACACAACTGACACACATAGAACATTTGTAATAATATATGTCACTACAATATTCATATTAAATACATTCTGTACATAACTTGTAATTTAAATTGATTGTGATTCCTGGTTCCCTTGTAGTTGAATCAGGACACATATTCATTCATGCCAGTAATGAATACATGTTGTTATTTGAAAGTTTATCAGTGACTCTTTTAAGATATCTTTGTAGAGTGGTATATGTATGTGAGTGTCACAGTGTTGTCAAGAGTAGTGGATTAAATTAAATTGTTTATCTGTCTGTTGTTGTGACTTACACTTCACCATACTCATACCCTAGACACATAACGTAGCATCACACTATTCCAGAATAATTCTGACTGAGATATATAGATATGTGGTAGCAAGTAAGGTTATCTATAATACACTACTCTTAATAGATATAGATACCTTCACAGCTGATCTCAGTCAGTACACTAAGTTCCCTATGGGTATTTATAACATCCCACTTCACCACATATATTGGGGTCTCGCTCTTGGGATTTTGAATCTTTAACTATTAAAAATATTGGGGGTAATTCACTTCAGGGAATATAAGAATTAAAAGGTATCCTGGGGTGGAATTAAATAAGGTTGAGCTCACGGTGCCTGTGTTGTCCATTAGAGATTGAATTGTTGGTTAGACATTGTATAAATTTACATAATAGACAATGGCGGACCTGGCCAAATTTCGATCTGCTGCGGTTCAGACTGCAAAAGAGTTAGGATTAGATGGGCAAGTTATGGTTGCCTATGTTACTACGGAATGTGACAAATTTATTGAACGCGAAGAAAGAAGGTTTGAAGCCGAAAGAAAGTTAGAGGCTGACAGGGAAATTAAGAAGTTACAATTTGAAGCTGAGGCTGAGACTAAGAGGTTGCAGATTGAGGCTGAGGCTAAGAAATTGGAGGCAGAAAGAGAAGACAAAAGATTAGCTGCAGAAGAGAAGAAATTAGCTGCAGAAAGGGAAGAGAGGAGATTAGCTGCAGAAAGGGAAGCAGAAGATAAAAGATTACAAAGGGAACATGAGTTACGACTAAGGGAGTTTGAGTTTCAAGGCCATGCTCCTGAAAATGGTGCCAGTCCCTTTGCCTCTGATGCTACGGTTACTCAAGGAGCCTCAACCTCAGCTATGAATTTTCATTTAGATCATTTTGTTGAGAAAGACGATGATATTGAGAGCTATATAAATAGGTATGAACTATTAGCTACCACGTATGGGTTAGAGAGAGAAAGGTGGAGCTTAAAGTTATCTCAGGGACTTCGTGGGGCAGCTTATGAAGTTTTTGCAAAAATGAGCAGAGGTGATCAGGAAAATTATGACATGCTAAAGCAGGCTCTTTTGTTAAGGTATGAAAAGAATGCAGAGTTTTACAGGAAAAAATTTAGGAATGCTAAACTACTGTCAGGTGAAACCTATCACCAGTTCTCTGCACGAATCGAGACATACTTGGAGAAATGGACTTCTCTGGGGAAAACCCAAGATCTTAAGGAAATGGTCCTTATAGAGCAACTAAGAGAGTCCATGGCTCCAGACCTGAGAAAGTTTCTCATGGAACAAGGTGCAGAGAGGCTGGGTGAGTTGCTAAATGTTGCTGAAAGGTATCAAGCAGCTCAAGCAGAGGTAACAGGTAATAAAAAGAAACAGGTGGACAACTTTAGGGCACCACAGAACTTTAATAAATTTGATCCTAGGGATCAAAATAAAGGTAAGCACCAATTTGATAGGCCACGGTATGACAATAAAAATAAATTCCCACAATTCGATGAAAGGAAATATGATGAAAGAAAATCTTTCAACCAAGGAAAAAGGTGGTGTAAAAATTGTCAGATGGACAATCATGACACTGACCGTTGCAGAAGGAAACCTGTGTATATGGCAACCCTTCAGGTCAGGTCGACCTCAAGACAGGAGGAGGATATTATGTTGGATACCACTCCAGAAGAGATGAGGAAGGCACAGGCTGGGGATAAAACACTCAAGCCTTGTTTCAGAAAATTGTCAACTTGTCATACAACTCCAGGCAAGGGAGATTTTTACATGAAAAACAAGTTGATGTATAGGAAGACTGGAGCTAGATCCAATGGTCACGGACAGCTGGTTCTTCCAAAAAGATATAGGACAGAATTAATAAGGAGCCTACATGTGAAACCAGATGGGGACCATGAGAAGATAGGTACCATCATTCAAAAGGTGGCTCACAATTATTATTGGCCCAAAGCAAGATGGGACATTGAAAATTTTGTAGAAAGGTGTAGCATAGCACATGAGGGAACACCCACAAGTGGGAACATGGATCAGGACCTGGACACGCCCCGGAGCAAAATTAGGCCTGATAATAGAAAGAAATATAGATTTGATAAAGTGGACCAAATGGAATGGGAAGCCCCTTTTCACGGACAAGCTTCACTTAACTGTTTTACTATGGCCACTATGCGGAGAGTGCAAAAAGGATGTCTTACCCCAGGATAAGCCGAAAATCCCTCAATCGGACTTAAACAAACTGGAGGAAGAGGATGTAGGGAGGAAATCTCTCATCAAGAATTTTAAGTGGGGAGACAGCCCCAAAAGAAAAATTGGTAGCGGTCGTTTTGTGAATGAGAATTCTGGGAGGAAAAATCATCACTATAAAGCTTCGAGTGGAAGAGACCATACCGGTGCATGGACAAATAGGTCCACACAATTAAAGGTCCATATGTAGCTATGTTAAGAACGTGGACTGATGAAAAGGCAGAGGAAAACATTACATCTTCATACCAATATGTGAATGAGCTGACCACTCGGTTAAAAACTGGCTGGAAACTTGCCAATGAAAATTTGAAACAAGCCAGGAAGAAACATGCTGCCTATTATAACAGGAAGGCGAAAGACAGAAATTTGGCTGTGGGAGAGAAAGTACTGCTTCTTTTGCCTGGGAGTCAGAATAAGTTACAAATTGGATGGCAGGGTCCATATACAGTTCTAGAGAAGGTGTCTAGAACAAATTATAAGATAGATAAGAAGGGGAAAGAAAAAATCTATCATGTGAATCTCCTGAAGAAATATTTGGAAAGAGAACATCAGGAAGAGACACACTTGTTGACCTTGTCCATCGCCATGGAGATGAAAAAGGAACCACTTTCATCATTTGAATATCCATTACACCCCTGTGAGACAGCAGCACAGGTGAAAATCAGTACACATTTAACGAAAACTCAGAAAGAGAGAGTGCAACAGGTTCTAAATAATCATGCAGAGGTGTTAACAGACCGACCAGGGCATACAAACCTATTGGAATATGATATGAAACTCATAGACTCCACACCTGTCTGTATGAAACCATATTCGATTCCGTTTGCTAAGGAAAAAGCTTTGAAGGAAGAGATAGACTATCTATTGAAGGAAGGAATTATTTCGCACAGTGAGTCTTCGTATAGTTCCGGTGTTGTACTCTTAAGGAAGCCCTCTGGAGAACATAGACTCTGTATAGATTACAGGAGACTGAACGCTATTACAGAAGGACAGGTGGATCCATTGCCGGATACAAATCAGCTGTTTGCCAGGCTAAATAAAGCTAAATATTTCTCAAAAGTGGATCTGAGTAAAGGATACTATCAGATTCCCGTAAAGCCTGAGGTTAGACCATACCTAGCTTTTAGTACCTCAGAAGGACACTATGAGTTTAATAGATTGCCATTTGGATTGAAGAATGCGCCTAGTGTCTTCTCTAGAATGATGAGAAAATTATTGGATCCTCTGAATAATCCCTGTATAACAAATTTTATGGATGATATCCTTATAGCAACAGAAACATTTGAGGAACACATTGACTCTCTGAACATGCTGTTTGATCGACTTAGGGAGGCAAATTTAACAGCCCGTCCAACCAAATGTTGTGTTGGATGTAAAGAATTGGAATTTTTGGGACACACAGTTTATCAGGGAAACATGACCCCTGACCCAAAGAACTTAGAGAAACTACAGAAAGCCCCGAGACCACAAACCAAGAAGGACGTGAGATCCTTTGTCTCATTATGTGGTTTCTACCAGAAGTATATCAAAAACTTTAATTCCATATGTGCACCGTTAACTGAATTGACACGTAAAGGACATCCAGATCGCATTACATGGACACCACAATGTGAAATGACTTACCAAGAATTGAAGGAAAAGCTCACAAGTAAACCCATTTTGAAATTACCTGACTTAAGTCAAGAATTCATAGTAAGGACGGATGCAAGTAATATTGGGTTAGGTGCAACTCTACTACAGAAATCAGATGCACTGGATGGGGAATTAAGCCCAGTGGCATATGCTAGCAGAAAGTTGAATAAAGCTGAAATCAACTACTCAACTAGCGAAAAAGAATGTCTTGCAGTAATATGGGCAATAAAGAAATTCAATATTTATCTATATGGGAAGGCATTTAAGTTGCAAACAGACCACAAACCTTTATCGTTTTTAGCACAGGCTAAGCATGAGAACTCTAGGTTACTCCGATGGTCTTTGCTTCTGGCTCCATATAATTTTAGCATTGAGTATATATCTGGAAAAACCAATTTGGGAGCTGATTTTTTTAAGCCGCCATCCGTGTGATGAGAATCACCGTAAACCCCAGAAATAATAATAAATTTCTATATGTGTATATAGAATAAAGGACTGACATATAATGTCTGTTTTAAGAGGGGAGGTGTCATGAAATATTCTAATCCACATATATAAATTATTAGGTAAATATGAAGCCTAACAAATAAAATTAATAAAGAGAAGAGCAATGGTAAAATAACAGTGCTGTCACAGAGAATGTACTCGAAATCCCCCTTGTTTTCTGCTTCGTCTGCAAATTGTAACGCTTTCACGTTGATATAAAAGCTTACTGTATTATTACCCGCCTTCTTCAATGAAACGTGTGCTGCATTTCTAAGAAAAACATTGAGACGTACTGCGTAATGACCTAAATTAATCCTAACATTAATTATATTACGTTACCAAAACGAACGAACAGATGGACAAAAGGATAGCGAGAGGGGAGGGCTGAAAATCAGGAACGCATGCAACATGCGACGCGCGATATACAAATGCTGGCATCACGCGTGTAAGTCTACAAGCACTAACTTTTTCAGACGGACAGTGATAAAATACACTACCCTTTCCCAGAGTTAGGTTTATAAATCATAACAGACTCTTATTAGAAAAGATAACAATAGATGGGTTTACGTTTGAACACATAACAGTACCCAGACAGCACATCTTCCAAACAGGAGGTAGAAGAAATTGCATATTTTGAACGCAGCCACGTAGCTCCTTTAAATTAGTATTTTTGGGTTCCTTAGGGCTTGCTGACAAATAATATGTAAAACGTTACGCAAATAGTCCAGGAATTAATAAATTATACCCAAAATAAAATATTGGGGGTGCCTGACAGCCTAAAATCATTTCTGCTCATAAGATTTTTTTTAACGTGTTTGAAAAAAAATTTACGTTACAGAAATAGCCTACCATGTAAACTTCAAATTGATTGGAGCGCAACAAATGAAAGCCTAACCACGATTGGTCGGGCTATAAATACTATCTTGGTTGTTAGGGGAGACGGGAAAAGATAACATTTTTTCAAACACTTGTCGAAACGTGGCTCATTGGCCAGTCTCGCTGATATACACACTTGGGAGCGTTAGTTCGAGACCACTTGTTTAAATGATCCTGATAAAGCATCAGTGCGTTGAAGCCAGCATATATTTGGCTAAATTAAAAGCCTGGAAGATAAGCAGATGGAAGTTTGTGCCAGTTTGTGCCAGAATTCATTGCTAATCAACGTATCTGTGTTATTCGTATGAATTGTGGGACAGTGGTCTTGATGGTACTGAGCAGCATCTGGTCAGAGATTTGCTGAATCCAGAGTCGGACAGCATACTCCTTGGTCTTTTAGCTATCAGTGAGGTGTCTCCAGAGCCCAGAGGAGAATTCGAGCAGAGGAGTCCTCTCCTGCCGCCATCACTCAAGATAAGCAGAGTTGGCCAGCTGAGCTCAACATTATGTCCCCTCATCTTGAAATAACTTTATAAAAATACTATTCAGAGGGGAATTTACTTGTCTTAAAATCAGGAACTTTGAACATCTCAAATACTGGTCCCTAAAGACAAACTATTGAAGTCATGATGACAAATACCAACAGAGCTTGAACAAAACAAAACCAGTATTACCTCATTTTACTACTACACAACTGACACACATAGAACATTTGTAATAATATATGTCACTACAATATTCATATTAAATACATTCTGTACATAACTTGTAATTTAAATTGATTGTGATTCCTGGTTCCCTTGTAGTTGAATCAGGACACATATTCATTCATGCCAGTAATGAATACATGTTGTTATTTGAAAGTTTATCAGTGACTCTTTTAAGATATCTTTGTAGAGTGGTATATGTATGTGAGTGTCACAGTGTTGTCAAGAGTAGTGGATTAAATTAAATTGTTTATCTGTCTGTTGTTGTGACTTACACTTCACCATACTCATACCCTAGACACATAACGTAGCATCACACTATTCCAGAATAATTCTGACTGAGATATATAGATATGTGGTAGCAAGTAAGGTTATCTATAATACACTACTCTTAATAGATATAGATACCTTCACAGCTGATCTCAGTCAGTACACTAAGTTCCCTATGGGTATTTATAACATCCCACTTCACCACAGACCTGCTCCAGGACCTGTTCTCCCAGCTTAATCTGATGTTTTCTTTCTTCTCGTGATATCACCATGGATTTTGTTTTAGAGCTGCTTATGACCATCCCTCTCTTCTCCAGCTCTTCCTTCCAGACTTGCAGGTTGGATTGGAGATGTGCCTCTGATTTATCAGTGTACACAATGGCATCATAATCCCCAGCATGATCATTTTATCAGTTGATCAATTTCCAGCTGTGCCCTCCCACTGGCCCAAGTTCTGCACTCTCTACCAAGGTTGATGATGACTTGGTAATTAGTCCAGTTTTCATCTGATTTACTCTACTCTGCCCCTTTGAATATATTTTGAACTATGATCACCTGCTTAATCGTTGCCTCTGCCATCCATGACATCCCTCAATTTATGTTCACTCCCTTAATGTCAGCTATGTTTCCATATGGGTGTGCCATCGCATATCTGGATCTAATCGACAGTTATCCAAGCAAGTACCACATCATCACGATGGGGTTATCTCGCGTACAGCCCAAGACTATATGCATTCCTTCATTTTGAATGCGTTTCAATTGTTCACCAAGGTCTGACACGGAATCTGACTGAAAATGTTATTTTAGCTATGATATTTCACTGTAAGTGTGATTCATATCAGCAACAGTGAAACTAATAAGGTAAAAATTTCTTTGTGTAGCATGACCGTAGAAGCATGTGGCAGGATTTGTAGTGTCACCAATGACATGGTGTAATCTGTGTTAATGCACAGCTGGTAATATAATTTGTGTAACTGGTGTGTCACTAAGAACACATGGCTTTATTTATGCGAATATTACTGAAAGTATTTGGTACTATTTATTGTGGCACAATGAGAATTAGTTACAGGTACTTATAGGTATATTTGTTCATAAAGAGGTAGTAATTTCATGTGCACTTTTCATAGGCCCATTTCATAGTCTAGCACTGGATGTTGAAGAACACTAATAATAATATAATAATAATAATATTAAGTACAGGTAGTTCTTTGTTTAGGCCATATATGCTTTCTAGAGACCCTCACATAAATGGAAAATTAATATGAAACAAACATAAAGGTATGTTTTCAGGCACCCGTAAGAAATAAAGAAGTAGAACACTAGACAACAGAAAAACAACAGACATGAGTGGCTTACCCAGGATTTGAACACTGGACCTTCCGTGCTACAACCCCGCTTAGCTATGTAAGCGAATCACACTATCCTCCCTGCCATCCACGCATCACCAAAAAATGATGCTAAGATGACAGGTCAATAGTGCGAACCGAAAGACATAACACCGGAGGTCCACCATGGGCAGTACAGCCTATTAATGACGCAATCACTTCTGTTGTTTCCCTATCAGACAGCATAGGCCAGTCCACACAAGACAAAGAGACCTTAATACCGTGTCCAGTACATGATAGTAGACTTAGAACAGTAAGTACAGGACAGAGGGTAGGTTTTGGTATTGTATAAACGTTTATAGCATATAAGGAAGGGAAACCCGAGGCCTGTAAACGGTAAATTAATATGAAACAAACATAAACGTATGTTTTCAGGCACCCGTAAGAAATAAAGAAGTAGGGCACTAGAAAACAGAAAAACGACATGAGTGGCTTACCCAGGATTTGAACACTGGACCTTCCGTGCGACAACCCCACCTAGCTATGTAAGCGAATCACACTATCCTCCCTGCCATCCACGCATCACCAAAAAATGATGCTAAGATGACAGGTCAATTGTGCGAACCAAAAGACATTACACTGGAAGTCCACCATGGGCAGTACGGCCTATTAATGACGCAATCACTTCTGTTGTTTCCCTATCAGACAGCATAGGCCAGTCCACACAAGACAAAGAGACCTTAATACTGTGTCCAGTACATAATAGTAGACTTAGAACAGTAAGTACAGGACAGAGGGAAGGTTTTGGTATTGTATAAACATTTATAACATATAAGGAAGGGAAACCCGAGGCCTGTAAACGGTAAATTAATATGAAACAAACATAAAGGTGTTTTCAGGTACCCGTAAGAAATAAAGAAGAACACTAGACAACAGAAAAACAACAGACATGAGTGGCTTACCCAGGATTTGAACACTGGACCTTCCGTGCAACAACCCCGCCTAGCTATGCAAGCGAATCACACTATCCTCACATAAATGGAACAGGATTTTCTCATTCAAATACATGGCGTACATAATAATACAGGTTTATATCATTTTATCCGAACACCAAAAAGCAAAAATATTCTGAATATTAAACGTTTATTTCGGCTAATTTTCAATCATCATTAAGTGATTTCTGACTATTTTGGATGATTTGGGCTATTGTTTTAACACATTTTGGGCAGAATCTGAAGACTGAAAAAAATCTGGTTTCCTAAACATAGTTGTCCTTGCAGATTTTGGATAAAAAAAATAGAGACCTGCAAAAATAAATAGTAAACAGTTTAAATTAACACATAACATTCATATTAAGTACACGTGCTGAAAACAACAATGACAAATTATTCAACATCGACAGGGGCAGGACCATTATCTGTTTCATCTTTATGAACTAATTCAACGAGGGGTGGGGTGATGAGTTATCTGAATGAGAAACAGGTGATGCAGCAATGTTTCGTGGTGGGTGTTCAGAGTTGTTTAAGTTTGTGACTTTCTCTACCTATTGGTTTTTGCTAGCTGGCGCATGTTGCTGCGTCTTCTTCTTTCGTGGTGATCTCCAGCGTCTAAAACTCTTCATTACTCAGTTCTATTTTCTGAGATTCGAGCAAATATACAATTTCATTTTTGTCAACTCCATCTTTTGAGGCCATTCTGACACCATCCTTAATAGCTGTGATAATACTGTCATCAATGGAAAAGCCTTCAAAGTCATGACAGAATAGAAGGAACAGTTTTTTCTACAAACCATTCATGCATTCATTCCATGCAGTCTTGATTAGTAAAAGAGTATATTTAATAGTAAGTGCCTTCCAAAAATCCCACAAAGAAACATTCAACTTGTCATCTTGCTCTCGCTCTCCTGTTGGCGTGCAGGTAAAATACAGAAAACACCTATAAATATCCAGTTATGTAACTTAGGGTTTAGTACGTAAATTTAACAAAAATGCCTAACAATTGGTGCGCATATGTTCGAATTTGCGTAAATGATTGGTTTTGTTTGGTTTTAATGACCACTCTACATTGGACTATGAAAAGGTATTTGATAATGCAGATGGTGCTGTGCCAGTGCCGGGAAAAGGCAACTATCCCTCAAGACGTGAGATGCCAAGATTGTAACACTATATAAAAATAAAGGAGACAGAAGTGATTGCAATAACTAGAGGCATCTCTCTTCTTAGAATTGTTGGTACAGTTTTGGCTAGTCATCTTAATACGACTACACAAGTTAACCGAGCGCTTATAACCAGAGTCGCAGCGTAGATTCCAAGCTGGTCGATCAACAATAGACCTGATCTTTTCTCTCTGCCAACTTCAGGAAAAATCAAGAGAGCAGAAAAGGCTTTGTATGTCGCCTTTATAGATCTCACAAAGGCATTTGACCTGGTTAGCAAAGATGGACGTTTCAAAATCCTCCTCAAAATAGGTTGCCCCACTAAATTGCTGGAAATGATAGTCATTCCATGAAGACAAAGTCATTCCATGAAGTCCAATATGCTGGAAGAACATCACAGTCCTTTGACATATGCAATGGCATTAAACAAGTCTGCATCCTGGCTCCAACCCTCTTCGGTATCTTCTTTACCTTGCTCTTGAAACATGCATTCGGAGATGCAACTGAAGGAATATACCTTCACACTAGGTTAGATAGCCAACTGTTTAACCTCGCAAGGCTGAAGGTAAAAACAATAATCAGAAGGGTCACTACAAGAGACATGTTATTCGCTGATGATGCTGCAATTGTCACTCAGTCAACAGGAGCTTCAGAGTTGATGAATCGCTTGGATGATGAATACCCACAGGACCTCTGGGTCCGAGTATACACAGATGGGTCAGCACAAAATGCAGTAAAGATTGGAGGAGCAGGAGTGTATATAGAATACCCAAACAACACTAGGGATACATTCAGAGTACCAATGGGGAAATTCTGTAACAACTTTGATGCAGAAATCCAGACAATCAAGGTGGCAACCGAGAAACTGTTGAACACCAATCTCGGTCCACAACCTGTGGTATTCCTGACAGATGCAAGATCAGCACTTCAAGCACTACAGTCCAGAAAATTACCAGGTATACAAGCCCTACTTTCTGAACTGTGCAACCAGCGCAGGGTCACCATGCAGTGGATACCGTCTCATTGTGAAATACCAGGAAACGAGAGAGCAGATGGACTGGCTAAAGAAGGTGCTGCAGACGAGCAACCGGATGTACCAGTTACATACCATCAGAAGAAAAAGATGATCAAATCTATCAGAAAGCCACCAACACCAACGCAGGACGACTACCAAGCTATGAACAGATCAGAACAAATTGTCATTCTGCGCCTCAGAACAGGACACAACCGCCTCCGCAGCCACATGTATACAAAATTCAAGATTGGCAATTCAGCCATGTGTACGGGCACACCAGACTGCAGAGCACGTACTTCAAGATTGCCCCGAATATGATATATTGAGGCAAACCCACTGGCCCAGAGAAACAACACTGGAAGCAAAACTATACGGACGTCTGTATGAACGACAAAAGACAGTGAAGTTTATACAAGAAACAACATTGCAGATATAGACAATATATTTCAAGCAAACAAAAGAAGAAGAATCGCTTCACCTAAGCATGCAAGGACTTTGGCCTCATAATAAGTCTAAAGAAATCAAATGTGCTGGATTAGAATGTGGATGTTGCACCAGTTATCACTATAGATAACTATGAATTAGCAGTGGTGCACCATTTCACATTCCTGGGGTCTACCACTAACGACAAACTCTCTCTGGACACAGAAATTGGCAGTTGCATTGGCACAGCTGCAGGCACCTTTGCTTGCCTCACGACGTGTGTTTGGGGAAATTCCAAACTCACAATGAAGACCAAAGCTGCGGATCGCACTAAGTGACGATACTCTCTACAGCGCCACCTCAAAGTAGGCGAAAAGAAGCTTACTCTCTACAGTGCCACCTCAAAGTAGGCAAAACAAAGCTTTTACAACAAGCAGAAGAGAAAAGAAATGTCAAAAGGAACACCAGGACAAAAAGCAGCCGAGGGCTGTCACCTCAGGGGCACATTCCCATAGTCAGTAATGACTGAAAGGGCTTTTATTAGACTTTTGAAATTGATGAAGCATTATGGAGTCTGCCTAAAGATCATTATCTTAATCAAGAAAGTGATGAAGACATGAAGAATACAAAAGGCAAGAGGAGCGTTCATTTCTTTATGTGAGTCGATGTCAAAGCCCTACCCCATTAAATGTGTTGACTAATTATATATTTTCAAGTCCGTACTCCATCATATCATCATTTGTTAAATTCGGTTTAAAAGAAAGGTTCATGTTTTTCGATTCATCCTAGTTATCATCCGTCTTAGGGTTAAGATTAAGGTTAGGTTTTAGTCCTTTTCACTGTGTCTCTGAATTCTTTTTTTAGGCCATATCGAACAGATAGCTCACTGTTCTTAATTTCAACTGCTAAAGTCATACATTGTACAGTAAATAAAAATGTTGAAATAAAGGATACTAGACATGATTGGGAAGCAGTAGGCCTACACACACTTATAACGTAAATGAACAATGGGGACTGATGCATGAAGTCTGAGGGCGCAATATCACGTCCAATGAAAACTAATGTTTATTATCAAACCCACTCAATGTTTTTAAAGTTCAATGTAGCAGTACTCTTCTGTGAGCATATTTACATTATCCCAACCACAAACTGCCCTTAGAACATGAAAAATAAAATGGCTTAAGTTGAAAACCTAAAAACATAAAAAAATTTTATTTGGACATTTCCCCACTTTTTTATTTTTTGTTGTTTGTGTGTGTGTGTGTGTGTGTGTGGCCGTTGTACATCCAAGCCATCATAAGTCACGTACACTTGTAAGTCGAGGACTATCTGTACTGATTTATTAGCAAGTTGTTAGCTATTTTCATTTATGTTCTGCCCCAAGGAAAGAATGAATGGCAGACATCTATGCTGCATTGTTCATGGCATTGCTTGTGTAATTCTGTTAAAGAAAATGATTACAATCTAAGACAGGCATATTCAGTGGTTCTCAGAAAGGAGGGTCTGGAAATAACTGGAAAAACTGAAGCACAAGAAACAGAAGTAAAAGTGGAATAGGGTAACAAATATAATATGTTCGCGGGGGGAGGGGTTTAAAATGAAAGTTAATGAGGAAAACTGCAAATAGGCCTAGCCTATAAGATGTAGGCCTAATGTAGGCCCTACCGCAAAGTTAATAAAGACTGTCAATGATGTAGAAATTAGAATAAGTTGAAATATTGTCATTTTAAATTTATGTATTGAATGATTAGGTCTACCAAATTTAAGTGCACTTACGTTATCCATACTGTAAGGCCTACTTTTACACTGGCCAGGAAAAGTTAATGTAATGGTGTATGAGTGTACAATACTCCACCGGCAGAGTTTCTGTGACTCATACTCATTGCTCCCACTTTGCCCATAGGCCTACATAATGGCGCGCTAATTTCAAGCTTTAAAGGTTAATGTTTACACTAGCGACAGATGGCCCTTGTTCAGACCACATTCTTTACTGAATACTAAGCAGACACTTTTATGCCAACAAGATTTGCACGACTGACATTTATTCTCTTCAGCAGTTAACTTACCTGCAGATGGATGGGAACTTTTTTAACCGGTGTGCGACTCATTGTCTCTTGTCCAAATGATTTTGAGTTAGCCTATATCTTGTGAATACAAGCCGAGTGGTTGCTGATAATTCACCGTAGCGATTCGAATGGCTTTACTACTCAGAACTCAACCAAAATATTAGTAGGCTAAATTGTAATGAGCAATGACTACACGTATTGACGTTCCGTTTTTTTTTTAAATGCAACGAGACTGTGATGACTCAATATGTGTAAAGAAAACTATGGCTCCGTAGCCTTAAGTCTTCACACTCTAGTCATACTACCCTGACAGAAAAAAAAAAATACTTGGGAAAATGAATACCGGGTGGTTAACACACGGCTGTTATGAAGACCACGCGAGGTTCTGCACATGAAAATAAAATCGATGAATTGTCGGGTAAAGCCTTGAGTCGAATATTTTATCTATAATGAGCACACAGTAGATTGGCTTTTAAAAAAATGTTCCGGCCCTGTGATGTTTTACACAAAACATTAATTAGCTTATGTATATAAGCAGAAAATGCACCATTATCTAGGGAGACAAGAAACTCGACGCAGCCAATAACACAATTTTTAAAAATCCATCCCGAAATATTTCGAAGAAAGTGCCAAAAAGGCGGATTTATTTTTAACATACATGAACTGCGAGCGGGGTGTTTTCACGGATTTGGGCTTGCAAGGAATGTTAAATGCGGAGGAAATAGTCAAAGTAGCCCTCAACCTGCCACTCGGTGTTTTCTGGTGCGGTAGTACGTTTGGCAAAGTTGAATATTCTTCCCTTTCCGTTGCCTCCAACCCCGCGAGAGGGCCATGGAACCAGCATGAACGCGTAACATTTATGTGTGGAGACTTGGCTGGGGAACGAGCGAGAGGCGTGCATTTAAAATTTGACCTACGTACAATAGGCCAGACATTTTTTTAAAATCCTAATAAGTAGCAATCGATAGAAATTGATTAAAAAAAAAACAAACCTTCATAGCATTTGTATATTTTGTTAGAGAAAAACAGAACTGCAAACTTAAATAACGTTAACCACCTCCGTTGTTATCTGCGAGACTTTTACGAATAACTGGTGCAAGACTGGGCACCGGGCGTTTCTTTCTAGGCCCTTCCGAAATACTGCAAGCGAGCGGGAAAATTTACGTTTGGGTCTAGTTTCTTTTCAAAAACGACGAGGGCTGTTTTAGCATTATTGCAAATTTAAACTGATCGTTTTAGCGGCGACAAATTTTTTTGCTGTTTACGAGGAATGGGAGCGTCTGCTTGGCAGCGTGGGTAGAGCGCTGGCCTCTCGCATCAAGGGTACTGGATTCGAAACAAGGTGGCGTCCCGCTCGTCCATTCATCTGTAAATGGGTACCTGACTCTGCTCTTGAGTTAGGGAAAGGAAAGGCAGCGAGGAAGGGAACTGGTCATCCCACCTCTCTAAGCTGGACCCAGTATAGTGAGATTTCTCTAACACACCCACTTCCCTACTTTGGGATTTTACCTTTACCATTTCAAAGAGGAACCGCAACTGGCCCTATGCAGGAAACCTGCAAAAAAAACACAGCATCTGCTCCTCCATTATTCGTTTCTTCAACAATGTTTAAGGTGAGGTTGCTGCATTTAAAAAAAAAATGCATTGCCATCGCTAATCGTATGCAAAATTGGATTTGCATTTTTTTTTTCAACACAAAACTTTAACAAAAAGTTGTGGAATTAGTGCGCTGATTTGTAGTGTCTTCTAAAGTACAATGCAGCTGCAGCATAAATACTATGGAAGTTATTGCATATTTTCCTCGAACCTAATTGCATACAATATAACCTACTATTTGCAGAGAAGAGGAAAAAGATAAGACGACCAAAGATAACGGAGTACATGTGTCAGTCCCACAGTATTTTTCAAGCTTCAGAATCAGCACGCCATTTTGCAGTGGAAACTAATACAGAATCTGCCTCTGATTAGGTCTGTGTTGTTGTTCTATAACATTCATATTACATTTTTAAAAATAAATAATGTATCAGATAAGTGCAATAATAACCAAACTATGCTTATTTATGTTAAAAACTTGTTTTAGTCATCTTTGATCTGCATTACCTTGCTTTATTTACATTAAAATTAGTACATTAAAACGTGCATAAATAACACTCTAGCCGAGCCTGGACCTTACACCCAGAAATAGACAAAAAAGGTTATTTTTGATTTGCATATAATAATTGTGTTTTAAATATTTATAAGCCTTTTTACTTCGATATTCTTTTTGAATTATGTGTTTATCTGTAATAGTTTATGAGTTATCAATGTTCAAAGAGAATGAGTATGTTCCAAAAATCGCTGACTTTTAGTCCCAAAATATGCTTTTTTGCTAACCTTCATATTGGAAGGTATACCAAATAATAAACACTCCCTAGAAAAAATATACTCAATACAACGAATACAATGAATACTCCTTTTTCATCCATCATGGCGGTAAAAAAATAAAAACATAAATATGATTGAAACTTTGAGTTAATTTGTGGAAATACGTGAATATATTTGTGATAATTATGCCTTCAGACAAAAAGTTCGGTAAAGGTATATCAAAGAAGCGTAAATTTCATGGCAATCAACATACGGCTCACGAAATGAAAGGAAAACAATCCTACAGAATGCATCGACATTCGGAGCCATGCGTTCATAGTTCAACACCATCGATGCAGACTGAATGTTTTGATATTGGAATGAAACGAAATGCCACGCCCCTTTCACGATCAGAGCAGAAAATTCTGGACATTAGCAACCTAACACATGACTGATGAGAATATGTTTGAGCGAAGCTGTGACACAGATTCTGCAGAAACTGACGAGGAAGGTAATTATAATGTTAATGATACTGATTTGCTTAAGGGGCACAGAATTGTTGACATGGGTCTTCTTGGTCAGAACATTGCTGAAAAATTGTTGTGTACCTTTTGCCAAAGTTCTGTACAATTAGTTGAAGTCAAAATGCAAGGACTTGGGAGTGAATTTGTATTTCATTGTAACAGTGCAAACTGTCATGAACAAAAACATTTCCCTTCAAGTAGTCAGCTCTCAGTAGGGAATGCAAAGATACATCTTATCAATCGGTGTGCAGCTTTTGCCATGCGCTGTATTGGCTGCAGTCACACCGACTTAAACACTTTCTGTGGTATAATGGATTTACCACCCACAGTTAGACACAGCAGCAATTCTATTATACAGAAAGGAATGGAGGATGCTGCTACTAGGGTGCAAATTATTAGCATGAAAAATGCTGCTGTTCAAGAGTATGGGAGTGCAGAAGAAGGTGACAACAAGTTCCGAGACATTGATGTATCTTGTGATGGTACCTGGATGACCAGAGGCCATTCATCTATTGTTGGTGCCACAACAGTGATTGGCTTGCAAACTGGAAAGGTAATAGATACTCAGACAAAGAGTAAAAAGTGCAAATCTTGTCAGTACTGGGAGAAACAAGACCACAACACAGACAAATTTCAACAATGGAAACAAAGTCATGCTGAGGTTTGTACGATGACCCATCACGGATCCTCAGGGTCAATGGAAGCAGCAGCAGCTTGTAAAATTTTTTCTTGCTCAGCAGACAAGTATAATCTTAGGTATACAAAGTTCATTGGGGATGGAGACACTAACAGTTTCAAAAAGGTGTTCAAGCCTTATGGAGAGGATTGTCTGATAGAAAAAATTGAATGTGTGGGTCATGTTCAGAAAAGAATGGGTACTCGGCTGAGAAATCTTAAGAAACGTTCTAAAGGGAAGTCTTTGCCTGATGGTAAATCCATAGGTGGTAAGGGTAGACTACCAGATAGTGTCATTGATAAGCTAGAGGTATATTATGGAAATGCCATACGAGCTAACAAAAACAACCTTTGCAAAATGCGAGAAGAGGTTTGGGCGGTGTATTTCCATAAGATATCAACAGATGATAATCCTGTTCATAACTTTTGCAACATTAACTGGTGTCCCTACAAACAGGCTGTCAGAGATGGCATAGTGAATGACTTTAAGCACAAGGGAAACCTTCCAATTGCTGTCATGGAGGCTATTAAGCCCAAATTCAAAGACCTCTCCATGACAGAATTACTGAGAAAGTGCCTGCAAGGTTACACTCAAAATTCTAGTGAATCACTGAACAGTTTAATATGGAAATATTGCACTATGTGGTAGTATGAGGTTATTGGTGTTACTCAACTAGGTGTACTCAGAGTGAGGTCAAACTGTGTAAGTCCCTGAGTCTAATTGTTGATGATGTTGTATTCTTAGGGTACCTATCCGCTACCTCTCTGAGATCTCACTCTGGGAAATATTTTCTGGGTCTGTTATATGGCTACGTGTCTAGGGTAATGCAGGTATAGTGATGTGTCAATAAAACAAACACAACTGTAACTCAATATAATTGAATTAAGTAAGACTGTGTGTAAATTTATTTAGTTATATTACAATTTTTAATATTCCTGAACCTCAATTTTCTGGAACAGGAATTTTCAACTCAAAAGAAATGTTTCTTTATGTACAAGTTTAAATAAATAGGGTGGACATCCTGTCCATAAAATAGTAAGTCCAAAATCTCAATAGGTTTGTACTCCCTACTGGAATATGTTGACACTGGATAAGAATTCTGTCAAGGATTGGAGGGTTTGTGTGTGTCATCATGCCCCCCTTTAATTTCTTATATTTGGGTGGAATGATAAGGATGAGTCCTCAAGTGCCAATTCTAATGGACTTATCTTAAAACCTGTCTGTGGTGGTGGCTTGAGAATCTTCAAGAACAACAAATATTTTAGAGTTCCCCTGGATGCTGATGTGGCAGAAAGCTTGCAGATATATAAGAAGCTCTCTCTGTGCCCACAGGTGCTGAATTTTTAGGGGTTATGTCACTTTTCAATTTGGCAATTCAACCCTGAAATAAGAAGGTTATGTTCCCCTCTTTATATCATATCTATAATATCATTCCACAATGTTATCAATAATACATTCAAAAGGAGGGTCAGCTAAGCGTGCCAACCAATTGCACCAAACCCTAATTTTGTTTGACCATTTTCTTCCAGTGTTTTCATACTGTTCCCATATGGCTGCAACGCCACTGACCCCTTTAGCATTGTTTTTCTTCCATAAAATCAGATGGGGTATACAATGTTCTTCTTGTAACCTATTAAATATTTTGTGCAAACATCCTATGTAGGTTTTCATGTGTTATTTGAACACTAATGCACTGCAGAAAACTACTAGTAGCTTCTGGACTTACAGTCGTAAGATTTTTATGGCACTATTCAAACATTTTTTACACACTTTATTTCACTTTCCAAATAAATCTGCTTTAGGCACATTCCTACTGGGTGTCGTAATCTCTTCCGATAGGCGATGTCGAACAACACAAAATTATGGCTCACTATCTGTGTGGCCTGTACATGCTAATGAAATATCAATAAACTTATTTATCTTACCGCAAGTAAAGAATAAAACACACAATTACAAGATTGACTGGCGGTTAATGGTTCAGTTCAGACCGCTATCGTCCAGACGGCAAAGGCATTCAACATCAATGCTTTTCATCTGCTCTCAATCTGGCTGTGGTTTTAGTTTTTATCAAATGGCGCACTATGTCGGCAAAATGTTAATTATATTGCCCCCTCCTAAACTACAATTAACCAATCAGAAACGTGTTAAGAAAATTTAACTTTTCCGAAGGCTATCAAATTGAGCAGTTCAGAAGTGTGTTTGTTTGTCTGTCTCAATTTTATTTATACAATATCTTTGTTATTAATGGGTCGATTTTTAATATTGAAAGTGATTATTAAACAGACAACTGTCCTCTATCTTCCTATATAAGTTTCTTTTAATATTATGTCCCCGTTTTCATATGTGTAATTTTTACGTAATTATTTGCTCCTTTCACTGAACCAAAATATTAGTACAATAAATGTTTCTAAGGCCAGATAATTTATTATAAGGGAAATTCTTATGGTATTATATTTAACAATATTAACGCTACAATTCAAGACATCCCTTTTATTTAAAATACATTATCTAAGTTTTTCCAAACACACCGATTTGGCTTGCTTTCCATTTTAAACCACCTCCCCTCTCCTATAAAACGTGGTAACATTCGGTCAGTTGCCAAACTTTACGGCGTTCTTTCATAAATAATTGGGAAGGGTAGAGCATGTGTGTGTTTGGGGGTGGGACTTTTACGCTTGGTGTTAGAAAATTAAAACCTTTTTTTAAATGTTGGCGGTTCGATTTTACGATGACCTTGAGACAATTTCAAATACTGTAGCTATTAATAGATTTTAGGAGTACCGGTACGTTAGTTGATTTTCAAGCGGTAAATTTAACTTTGGCCTTCAGACCAAGGTCAAACATGGAAATTATTTATATATTTTTAATGTGGTAGTAGAAAATTCAAATTATTTTGTCAAATTTTTAGTGGTAGGTTTTACCTTGCCCTTGACAAATTTCAAACATAGTAGTAGTGTTATAGGTTGGAAATTTACGTTAACTAGATTTTTGAATCGGGGAAATTTGAGCGGGGTGTCACACAGAGTACTTTACTACAGATCTCCCCTGTTAAAAAAAAGCATGCACCACTAGTGCAGCTTTATGATCTGTGTTACAATCTCGATCAAATGGTGTCAACTTGACTCTACTCTGCTTTAGTATGATCCTGGATTACTGCAGGTGGGTCATTCAAAGTAGGCACTACTCAAGAAATCTGCCTCAGACCTCTGCAATCCAAGTATCTATTGCAGTTTGTGTTAATAAACAGCTGCAGGGGCGACTGCCTGTCCCATGCTGATTACCAATCAATATTCACCATTAATCTTCTCTGAGTCTGCTCAATGAGATGTCCAGAGGTATCTAGAAGTTCCTCAAGGTTGCAATATTTTATGAGGAGGAGATCCATATAATTTGGTGATAGCAGAGTTATGTTGGGAATCCAGTAATTTCCTTATCAGCCTGGATAAAACACTCGGAGTAATATCAATCCCAAAAGCAACATATGAATTCAATGTGCCCCTCCGATGTGATCACAACCATCCATTTTGTCTGAGCTCAGGCTTGATTCGAATTTGGAAAAACCCTTTACTAATATTCATAAATGATTCTTTAATTTGCCACTCAAGTGGAGGCCATATTCACCAACTGTATTCTTAGCCCAACGGCCATTGGTGATATAATATATAATATGGGGAAATGAATTCCTGCATCAAGAATCAATTCGCCCGAAGCATGGCTATGTAATATGTGTGATCTCAATCCAATGTCCGTACAATACTTCTAATGGACTGTATCGGGCCGGTCACTACCAGTCACCGGTGCCCTTATAATGCTCCATAATAGCCATATTCTGAAGCGAACTGGACATTTTCCAAATGCCCGCTTCCCACTTTTCTAAGGTTAACATTTAGTTTCGGTTTCAATGTTGGCTGAATAACCTCATTACTATTTTTAACCAGCTCCCGGAATTTCGTTCCAAATTGGGCTGGGGTGAACTGGTCTGTAACTGTATTTACTCTCGGTACTATCCGAAGAGTTGCCATAGTCACTGGCTTTCTGGAAGATTTGGTGTGAGAAGGTGCATTCCTATTCACGTTATCTACCTTATCATTTTTATTTCCCTTGTTATTTTCATGCCCATGTTTGCCATAATGCTTTTCTTGCATTTGGTTATTATTTGTCCACCCTGTGGAATGTACCTTGCTACACTAGTCACAACTTTGTACATACAGGGCAATGTCCCCAGCTGCATTTGGCCAGAAATAGTTCACAGATGTCCTTTGACGGGTAGTGCCAATCCTCTGGTGTCCCCCGTCTGGTACAACATGTGCTTGTACAATAACTTTTTCCCTATAACTCAATGGCAGTACTAACTGTCCATGCCCGTTAGGTCCTGCTCCAGCCTTCCTGTAAAGCAGTCCATCCTTCAAATAGAATTGTCCTTTTCTAGGGATGTTATAGCTAATTATCAATTTGCCAAAGCAAGGTTTCAATGATTTGTCCTTTGCCTGGGCCTTTCTCATCTGGTTAGGATGAATATTTAGTGGTGGTTCCTCTCCCTTACTAGGGTCGAACTGACCTGGAGCGTGGCCATTATCACAGGTTTTATAGGGCTCCCTAGAAAAACAAATCTCTTTCCTAACACCAGCGGGTAATTAGGTTCGTCACACACGGCTGCTCTAATCACTCCTTCCACGTACCTAGTCTTAACATTGATCTGGACTACAGGAAGTGTCATGGTGGCTGTATCCTTTAATGCCCCTTGTATCTCCACTTTTTCGAGGTATACTGGTCAGGGTGCACCAGGGTTGCACTCACAACTGAGTCATATTCCAATCCTGAATCGTAAAGGCACTTGACTCTTGTACCATTACATGTCACCTCTTTACAGATGGGGGGGGGAATGATGAGGTTCTTGCTGTCCTGTAGACAGTTCCTTCTTTCCCTTGTCCACTGTTATCATGCATGCCACGTGATATGGAGGAACTTTCCTACCACGTTCAATTGTATTATGATTTTGCATCCTACATATTTTACACCATTTTCCTTCTGGTCTGTAGGGTTTCCTATCATTTACCTGCGGGTTTCTGTCTCTATGATCATACCTTGGCCTATCATAGTTTTGTTTTCCTCTAGGGTTTTGATCCCTATTATAATCATCCTGGTCTGGTGGGGTTCTATCACTATCAGTCTGTTTCTTCCTAATACCAGCCACTTCTTTCTGGGCTGCCTGATATCTCTCAGCAACATTGAGAACCTCACCCAACCTCTCTGCACCTTGTTCCATGAGAAATTTTCTCAGGTCTGGAGACATGGACTCTCTCAGTTGCTCTATCATAATCATTTCCTTCAGGGACCCCAAGATGCAGCAATAGTGAATGCAGTCAGCTACCCATAGCTGTACTGCTTGCATCAGGACCAGCGAACCAGAGCTTGTCAAGACCGCACTCCACCTCCACGTGGTGGTCCTGGAAACAGTCTGCAGCAGTGCAGTCTGGCTGAGCGAGTGCGGATCGCAATGGGAAGGCAAGCCCGGTCCCTAAACAATGCCGTGCTGAAGTCGGATGTGTCGACCGAAAGGTGCAAATATCATAGCTTAGGCGTAAACAGACACAACGCAACCACCGTCCTTTTCAGGGCGAACGAGGAAGAAGAAGAAGAATTTCCTTCAAATCTTGGGTTTTCCCCAGAGCAGTCCATTTCTCCAAATAGGTTTCCAATCTGGCAGAGAATTGGTGGTAGGTCTCCCCAGACAGTAGCTTAGCAGTTCTAAATCTCTTCCTGTAAAATTCCCCATTCTTCTCATACCTAATTAATAGAGCCTGTTTTAAAATGTCATAATCTTTCTGATCCTCTCTGCTCAACTTTGAGAACACTTCATACGATGTTCCCCTAAGCCCTTGGGATAATTTTAAACTCCATTTCTCCTTCTCTAACCCATTATTAGTAGCTAATCTTTCAAATCTATTTAGGAATGACTCAATGTCATCCTCTTTCTCCACAATGTCATCCTCTTTCTCCACAAAGGGATCTAAATGAAAGTTCATGGCTATATTGGAGGCCCCCTGGCTTGCAGTAGCATCAGAGGTAGATGGGCTGTTACCATTTTCTGGAGCATGGCCCTGAAGTTCCAGTTCTCTTAGTCTTAATTCATGTTCTCTTTGCAATCTCTTTTCTTCTTTCTCAGCCTCCCATTTCTTAGCCTCCCTGTCAGCCTCCAATTTCTTAACCTCCCTATCAGCCTCTAATTTCTTTTCCTCTAACTGTAACCTTTTGATTTCAGCCTCCCTATCAGCCTCCAATTTCTTAGCCTCCCTATCAGCCTCTAATTGTAATCTTTTCTCCTCTGCTAATCTCCTATCTTCCAGTACTATAGAGTTATCTACCCTTCCAAAATGGAGGTGAAATTCTTTTCTCACCTTAGACGCCGGAAGAAAAAACATCAGGAATGTGTATATTTCGATGGATAGTACCATGTTATGTTAAATTATAGAATAAAAGATACATCAGAGTATCTAGTGGTGTAGATATTTTCCGATAACCGTCCTCGAAACCCTCTAATCGGTCGGTTGGATAGGAGGGTTGATCAGAGAATTAACAAGTCACTATCGTAAAACAAGCGATTGTTATCGAAAGAGAACCAGGCTCAACAGTGTACATGACAGTGAACATGACTCATTCTAATATCTTAAGGGCTAAGGAGATTTTTAAAATTGGATACTGGAAGAAGAGATGGGCTGAGCACTTCAGGGAGGTGCTAAACAGACCACCACCAACAGTAACACCTGATTTTAATAATGAAACACCCACAACCACCTTGCCAATAACTTGCGAGGAATTCACGCTGGACGAGATCAAACAAGCCGTTAAAAGATTTAAAAATTTTAAGGCTACTGGAGTTGACGAAATTGCAGGCGAAATGATTAAAGCAGTTAATGACAACAATCTCTTGAGCATTTTGGATATTATAAATGAAGTATGGAGAAAAGAACAACAACCACAACAATGGAAAGACAGTATTATTGTTAAGTTACAGAAGAAAGGTGATCTATCAGACTGTAATAATTGGCGTGGTATATCTCTATTATCAGTACCTGGAAAATTATTATGTTGCATGATGTTCTTCTTTTTTGATCCTTAGCCGCCGACCGTCAAAGCAGTCAGTGGCCATCACGCCTAGTGGCGTCTTGTAGGGCAACAACAAAATTGATTCCACTTTGCTCGGTCGGTGGCCATCCTTCGTACAGTGCCCCAACTCTGGTTCATTCCCTGCATCTCAGCCTCCTCAGTCCTCCGCCAGGTTGTTTTTGGTCGGCCTCTCTTTTGTTTTCCTTCAGGGGTCCAAAGCATAGCTGTTCTTGTGATGGCATCGGGTGCTCTTCTGAGGACATGGCCGACCCAGTTCCAGCTATAAAGTTTGCATGATGTTAGAAAGACTTAAATTGCATGTTGACGAAAAGATCAGAGAAGAACAAGCGGGTTTCAGGCCGAAACGATCATGTATTGATCAAATATTCACACTAAGAACAATTATAGAAGAATCAGTGGAAATGCAATCACCACTTATTATCACCTTCGTTGATTTTCAAAAAGCCTGTGATAGTCTAAACTGCCCATCACTGTGGAAGATACTTACAATCTATGGTTTTCCAACAAAATATGTGAATATAATCAAAGCGCTATATGACAATGCAAGATGTTGTGTTAGAACAAATAAAGGGAATACAGAATGGTTTACAGTAGAAACAGGGGTGAAACAAGGCTGTATTATGTCACCACTACTATTTGGAATAGCTATTGATTGGGTTATGAGAAACTATACCCACATTGAACAATTAGGTATAAAATGGACAAACGGAAAATTCCTGGGGGATCTGGATTTTGCAGATGATTTAGCATTCTTAAGTTCAACACCCAGACAATCCCAAGAAGCAGTAAATAATCTGTGTCATCTCTCGGTTAAATAGGTCTCCAGATAAATGCCTCTAAAACTAAAGTTATGAACTTTTCTAACGAGACCTTTGATATCATCCTGAACGGGGAAAAAACTACAGAAAGTTGAAAGTTTCAATTATTTAGGCAGTAAAATGACTCAGGATGGTGACACAACAAGAGAAATTCATACTAGAATTGCTTTGGCAGCTAGCGCCTTCAATAGATTATCTAACATTTGGAAATTACGATCACTGAATATACATACCAAGCTTCGTCTGTTTAATTCAAATGTTATATCAGTGTTAACATACGGTTGTGAAAGTTGGAAAATAACAAAATCATTAGAGAACAAGCTGAATACATTCAAGAACAAATGTCTTAGAAAACTCATGAACATCAGTTGGAAAGAATTCAAGACTAATCGACAAATAAGAGAAGACTCTAGGCAAAAATATGTCTCCGACTATATAAGGAAAAGACGATGGTCATATATCGGTCATGTCCTACGAATGCAAAACAACAGAATACCATTGCAGGTGCTCACTTGGGTTCCTGAGGGTAAGAGGAAAAAAGGAAGACCAAAAGAAACACTTAGAAGAACAATAATAAGAGAAGGAAGAACGTTGGGATTAAATAATGTGCAAGAGCTAAGAGGAGTGGCGTCACAACGAACAACCTGGAGAGCACTGATTTCTGCCTTATGCGCCGTGTTTGGTGCTTAAAGAATTTATTATTATTATTATTTAATCTCCTATCTTCCCTCTCAATAAATTTGTCACATTCTGAGGTTACATACTCAATCAGAACTTGCCCCTCCATACCCATTTCTTTTGCCGTCTGCACAGCTGCAGATCTGAACTTGGCCAAGTCTGCCATCTTTTCTCCTATACAAAATTTATGAATCTTACAATATAAATTACCAAATATGACTAAAGTAGTTGTGGTGGGTTTTGATGTTATTAAGTGTTGTTGCTATGGTTTCTTAGTGTACTGAATGAGGTCAGCTGTGAAGGTCCCTGAGGATAACAGTTTATGTGAGTTTACAGAGTACCTTGCTACTACCACCTACGACCTCAGTCAGGCTTATTCTTGACTAGTATGTCTGTTAGCTACGTCTAATGTCTAGGGTAATGAAATGTGGTGTGCTGGTAATTAAATACACAAACACACACACACAAACACTAATATTAATCTCTATAATCAAGTCAATTAACACTGTGTTTAAAATTTAGTAATTACAATTTTTTTTCTCAAATTTATTTTGTCCTGAACCTAGTTTTTCTTCTGGTCAGGACTTTTAAATCAATATGAATCAATTTCAATATAATTACATATAATCGAGTAAACACATGAAAGACTTGTACATATACATAATTTAAATTTTGCTAATATTGGTACTAAAACTAAAGTCTTTAGGAACTAGTGCTGGATGTCGGGTCAGGGTATTTGCATCATACCCAGTCTTTAGTTAACAGTGTTCATTTGCTCTTTAAATAGGATTAATGGTGGATAAGTTTCTTAATACACAATGGAGTTTCTATTATATTATATTCGTTGATGAATCTCAGCAGGCCAGGTCTTTAATACTTATCTGGCCTGTGACGATTGAAGAAAGTTGTTCCTTAGGCCCACTCCTCACATGCTCTGAGGTAGTATGGTAGGCATCTCATTTCGTACAGTGTTGTACTCTTCAGAATATCTGGCACTAGCACAGTGCCAGACAAAGAAACTCTGAAACCACAAAATTAGGCTAGGTCTTAACATAATACCTAATCCACCATGGTTACAAGCATTAATACATTGAAATAAAAGACAGGGTCAGATCTCTCTGACCGACCCAGCACATCTACATCAAGGCTGTTATCAAGTAGCACTAGTTTCCCATTCCTCTCCTCTATGGACTGCACTGCATCTGAAATATTTTCATTAATCTCTTTTTTCCATATAATAAGGTGGGTGATATGTTTCCACCTGACCACCTGAAAAGAACCATCTGTATTCTACATTTCTGATAGTTTATCGTATTATAATTCAACTTCTAGGCCCTGGAACAGTTGGCTGGGGACCTAGAATAAGTACTCACTTGTCATAATCATTTTTCATTATATGGCAGTATTACTCACTCAGAATTGTTAACTAAAAAGGTTAATAATTTTGCCTTACCACAATTCAAAATTAAAACACACAGGTACGTTGAACTAGCACAAACTCAGCTGAGCTGCTGGCTGGACTATGGCGTCCGTATTACTTATATTATTTATTTATATTCAGTGGACGTCACACTTCTCAGCATCACGATCTGCTTCTATGGACAGTCTTAAACAAAATGGCAATGAGCCGTCCAATTTTCCAATAATCTCAACTGTGTTGACGAATCAAATGGGAAAGCCAAGCTTTTTAAATTTAAAATTTTACACTAAGGTCCAAATTTGGTCCAATATGTAGTGTATTTCTGTCGGTCGGTCTGTCCGAACTTGTCATTTCCCAAAAATGGACTTGGTTTTGGCCTAACACTAAAAAAAAACAATATTTAGTTTGAGCCATCCCATAATTTCTACTCCGTGTCTACCCCCTTTTCTTACAGAACACATGACCTTTTTCCTGCTTTCGTCTCAAGGACGCGTCAAAATGTAACTTTAGTGAATGCAAAACTAGCATCTGTTTGCTAGTCTGCCACTGAACAAATCAGTCTTTTGTCAATAACTTCCGAGTTATCTGTCCGTCCTTTTATTTGAAAGCATATTATTTGTCAGGAAAAGGTAAGCTCTTAAACTAGCTAACTTTTGTGATTCTAAACCTAGTAATAAGGAATTCCATATTTTTTTCTGTAATATTCAACCTTTTCATGTCTTTTTTGCACTAATTTTAAGCTAAATACGAGATTCTCCCGTAGTACGTGGGAATTACGTCATTCTAAATAAGAGCTAAGCCTGTTTTCGTGACCCAAGTGGCTACATGTTCTTACTTTTACATCGTATTTCAAACACTAACTACAAGTTCGCGCGTATGCTAGGCTTAGATTCAAACGCGTGCAGACCCCTCCTTTTCTTACCCCATCTAAACGAATAGGCCTTTCGTGTCCTCATGTTATAAATAGTTTTTTTTCAATGACACTAGAAAACGATGGTACGGTCTACCAAAATCAACGCGCTTGTGGCGTGGGCGAAGAAGCAGCAGCGTATCTTAACTATATTTTATCCCTACATTTTATTTTAACTTTTATATTTATAATGGAGGATTTTATCGCTGTATCAATGTATTCCATCACACATCTCCCCACTTGAGAACATGCACTAATGCAAGTTCCACACCAGTGATACACATAGATAAAATTAACTCCTTACGCCTGCTGAATACTCTAAATTTGATCACAGGGGTGCCTACTGAGGAAATCTGCACCGACGTTCTGTGACCCCGGAATATATTCAATGGTAAATTAATATGGCTGTAATAATAACGACCATCGTAATAATCTGGCATTTTTATGCTTGGCCTGAGATAGGAATACTAGAGGCTGATGGTCCGTTTGGACCACGAATGTTCTACCATATAGATAGATTTGGAACTTTTTTATCGCCCAGATTAACGCTAAACACTTCTTTTCGCTTGTGGAATAGCCTTGTTCCGCTTTCTAATGGACTTATCTTAAAACCTGTCTGTGGTGGTGGCTTGAGAATCTTCAAGAACAACAAATATTTTAGAGTTCCCTAGGATTCTGATGTGGCAGGAAGCTTGCAGATATATAAGAAGCTCTCTCTGTGCCCACAGGTGCTGAATTTTCAGGGGTTATGTCACTTTTCAAATTGGCAATTCAACTATGAAATAAGAAGGTTATGTTCCCCTCTTTATATCATATCTATAATATCATTCCACAATTTTATCAATAATACATTCAAAAGGAGGGTCAGCTACGCGTGCCAACCAATTGCACCAAACCCTAATTTTGTTTGACCATTTTCTTCCAGTGTTTTTATACTGTTCTTATATGGCTGCAACGCCACTGACCCCTTTAGCATTGTTTTTCTTCCATAAAATCAGATGGGGTATACAATGTTCTTCTTGTAACCTATTAAATATTTTGTGCAAACAACCTATGTAGGTTTTCATGTGTTATTTGAACACTAATGCACTGCAGAAAACTACTAGTAGCTTCTGGACTTACAGTCGTAAGATTTTTATGGCACTATTCAAACATTTTTTACACATTTTATTTCACTTTCCAAATAAATCTGCTTTAGGCACATTCCTACTGGGTGTCGTAATCTCTTCCGATAGGCAATGTCGAACAACACAAAATTATGGCTCACTATCTGTGTGGCCTGTACATGCTAATGAAATATCAATAAACTTATTTATCTTACCGCAAGTAAAGAATAAAACACACAATCACAAGATTGACTGGCGGTTAATGGTTCAGTTCAGACCGCTATTGTCCAGACGGCAAAGGCATTCAACATCAATGCTTTTCATCTGCTCTCAATCTGGCTGTGGTTTTAGTTTTTCTCAAATGGCGCACTATGCCGGCAAGATGTTAATTATATTGCCCCCTCCTAAACTACAATTAATCAATCAGAAACGCGTTAAGAAAATTTAACTTTTCCTAAACGCTACAATTCAAGACATCCCTTTTATTTAAAATACATTATCTAAGTTTTTCCAAACACACCGATTTGGCTTGCTTTCCATTTTAAACCACCTCCCCTCTCCTGTAAAACGTGGTAACATTCGGTCAGTTGCCAAACTTTACGGCGTTCTTTCATAAATAATTGGGAAGGGTAGAGCGTGTGTGTGTTTGGGGGTGGGACTTTTACGCTTGGTGTTAGAAAATTCAAACCTTTATTTAAATGTTGGCTGTTCGATTTTACGATGACCTTGAGACAATTTCAAATACTGTAGCTATTAATAAATTTTAGGAGTACCGGTACGTTAGTTGATTTTCAAGCGGTAAATTTAACTTTGGCCTTCAGACCAAGGTCAAACATGGAAATTATTTATAGATTTTTAACGTGGTAGAAAATTCAAATTATTTTGTCCAATTTTTAGTGGTAGGTTTTACCTTGCACTTGACAAATTTCAAACATAGTAGTAGTGTTATAGGTTGGAAATTTACGTTAACTAGATTTTTGAATCGGGGAAATTTGAGCGGGGTGTCACACAGAGTACTTTACTACACCCTAAACTAAAAAAATCAAGGACTTTTAACTGTAAATACAGCTGTTGCAATTGCTGTGTGCATCCTTAATGATGGAGCTAACAGCCTGAAAACAATCCTTCAGGAATGGGACATTCAGCCGGGAAAATGTATGCATACATTCTGTGTATAAAAAGACAGTCTTTGCATAAAACATTCACAAAGGAAAGTTAAAGCTGCTTCTCTTAAAGCAAGAAGAGTCAAGAGACGTAGGAGGCTTGTCCTGGATGAAGAGCAGACACAATGAGAGGATCACCCGTATCTTCCTGGGGGATACAGAGCTCTTATCAGATAAGTGTTTTAACATTTTAAAAACTAAACTTAAACGAAAACAGGGCCTGCGATTCACAGTTCCGGTGATATTTTCTACAGTTTTAAAGCTATAGCCTTCAAATGTTGCACACTTATAGCCCATGTTATCCTTTATGGCATGAACCTCCACTTTTTTCTTACATGGTATAGAAACAGAGATATTGCTATACAAAGTTCTAAATTTGTGCTATTTAAAAGGGTCATATTGCAAGAGCCATATCTACAAAGCTCATTGGGGTAGACATTTTTGGGTGGTTCACGCCATAGGTAGGGATGTTATGCACATCATCTGCTGGTTTGGCATTCTTTGCACTTTTTATGTGAGTGAAATTCATTCCCAGGTGCACTGGGGGTTTTCCTTTCATTTTTTTTTTCATCACTTCATGTTAATTAATTATTTTCACATAAAACATTAAAATTTATAAAGTAATCTTTGTTCATCATAAAATATAAAATATAATATCTCTTGTAACATGTGGCCAAATTTTATGTCAACAAGTTCGTTAGTTATTTCTCTGTTAATTTTTTAAAAAGATAACCCATTTTTGGATGGGTGTACCCCCCTTAACCCATAATTTCTCATTGCTTTTTAAGCTGCATTCACGCGAATTTCATGTACGCGAGGTTTCTGAAGAACCAAACCCTCGCCGCACATCGGGAATAGAGTATATTGAAAGTATGCACTTTCCGTATATATTTATAATAAAGGATAAAACGAGTATTACAATCATAAAGGTTTTAAGGATTTTTTTTATTTTAGAAAAAAAAGTAAGGGTGTTATAAGTTATCAGAAACTCGCTCTATTCCCCCCCCCCCCCACCCCAACACACAATGTTTACACATTTTGTAAAAACATAGAAATTACGAGAAATTTACATTTAACTTGAGTATAAATTGAGATTTCTGGTGCCGTATCAGGCAATTTTGTGGGAAGGCGGGTTCAGATAAGAACTAATGTTGGCTCCAGTGTGTAACCGCCTACCAAGAGTGGTATCGGGATTTGCGTACTGATACCAGCAATAACTTCATTTGCTCTCATATTTTACTCACGCAGTGTTCACATGTGTACCTTCAACGGCAAGCAACACGTAGCATCCGTTCCGCTCCACGCTGATTCTGCTTGTTGCTTCGTCAGATTGGCCCCTATGCTTTCATGATTCATCAGTTATAAGACTACGCTTTTCTGCCTCCTGTGAAACAGTTTATAGCATTTCCAGGCAGTTTTACAGATTTGGGGGTTCTAGCACAGGGCCAACACCCCTGTCTATGTTTTTAAAAAAAATCAAGTCACGGAAACGGCAACAAACGAATAAATTTTGCTGCGCAATGGAAATCAGGAATCCGAAGCTCGTATGACTGCCAGTGGTGAAAGCCGAAAGGAAGCCTTTGATACGAAAATGGACAGGAAAACTGAAACAGATGACAGTGGAAATGAGAAACTACAGGTTACACATCCTAGGGATAAGAGAGCGCAGATAGGCTGGGATAGATAGAATTAAAACAGCAACAGGGGAAACAGTAATTTACTCTGGATTAGAGGATGGTCAACACAGTAAAGGTGTAGCTATTATCCTAAAAAGGGAATAGAAAGGTCGTTACTTGGATAGAAACCGATCAACAGTAGATTGATAAGAGCGAGACTGAAAGGAAGATTCACGAACATCACCATAATACAAAGCTGTGCGCCAACAAATGACAGTGACAAAGAGGTCAAGGACGAGTTCTATCAAAAACTACAAAAAGAAATGGAAACTGTACCTAGATATGACATTATCATAGTAATGGGAGACCTCAATGCGTAAGTAGCTCCCGGCATGATAAAAAGCCCATATTGGGGTTTTTCAAATGTAAAGACGTCATTAAGATCCATTTCCGTAAAACGACAATCAATAATGTGTGGCAGATTTACCGTTACCGCAACCAAATGTTTCTTGTTATGACTTTAAAACGTTTGTTTTAAGATATTGCATGTTTTTTATTATATTTCTGCTTGCCATACACTAGTAATACCACTTCTTCTTCTTGGATCCTTTTGTTTTGATTTACTCTATTTGGACTGAGTGAAGGGGGTACCTATACCTTGTAGCGGTATGGCAGCTTGCGTACCCTGACAATACCCAGAGCTATGCCAGTGGGAGTTTTACTCCTGGTAGGTTCAACCAAGCTGGACTGGTCTGTGTGGGTAGGGGTCAGACAAAAGCTGGTACCCTGGTCCTCCAGGTTGGGGGTTTTAGCATAGGGCTGACACCCCTGTCTATGTAAACAAAACAATGAAGTTACGGAAACAACAATAAATGAACACTCGTAGCAAGCAAGAAGACATGCACACCATCATAGCTGGCAGACGCTGGAGCTGGGTTGGTCATGTCCTCAGAAGAGACCCCGATGCCATCACAAGAACAGCTATGCTTTGGACCCCTGAAGGAAAACGAAAGAGAGGCCGACCAAAAACAACTTGGCGAAGGACTGTGGAGGCTGAGATGCAAAGAATGAACCAGAGTTGGGGCACTGTACGAAGGATGGCCACCGACCGAGCAAAGTGGAATCAATTTGTTGTTGCCCTACAAGACGCCACTAGGCGTGATGGCCACTGACTGCTTTGACGGTCGGTGGTTAAGGATCTAAGAAGAAGAAGGGGGGAAGAAGTTACTATACTGTCTTGAATTTATTACACTTTCCAATACCATAATTCCCGCCGTAAGGTACTTTGGTCGGTCGGTCTGTCACACTTTGCACATCGTCATTTGCGCACTTTTTCTATTTTCGAGAGAATGCATTAACTTTTGAGCACAGCTAAGGGGGTGCAACTGTTGTTGAGTTAGACAATAACAGTAGTATACAATGCGCAAAACAGGTCGCATTGTGGTGGCGCGCTGTGGTGGCGCGTGACTTTTTATATGAGGAAAATGTGGTGGCGCGTGACTTTTTATATAAGGAAAATGTGGTGGCGCTTTGTGGTGGCGCGTGACTTTTATATAGAGATATATTTAGATAATATATTTAGACAACAAGAAGACTTTTAGACAACAAGAAGACGATATTTATAGAGATATATATTTAGAACATATATATTTTACAACAGTTATACAAATAGTTAGACGATATATTTAGATAACAAGAAGACGATATTTATAGACATATATTTAGAACATATATTTTACAACAGTTAGACAACAGACGATGTAGGTAACAAAAGAAGAATTTTAGTTAATATATTTTTTATTTTTTCAAATACTAAACGACAAGTCTCAGCCGCTTGGTAGGTTTCTTCTTCTTCGGTGGTAGATTAGGGACATTGGTCAGGTGGGTGTCTGTGGTGGTGGTCGTAGGAAACCAACTCGGGTCTGGTGATATTGGACAACTAGAGTTCATGTATTCGTCAAACAGGTTAGTGGAGGTGGTAGGTTTCTTCTTCTTCGGTGGTGGATTTGTGACATCGGCCAGGTGATTGTCTGTGGTGGTGGTCGTAGGAAACAAACTCAGTTCTGGGGATACTGGACAGCTAGAGTTCATGTATTCGTCAAACAGGTTAGTGGAGGTGGTAGGCTTCTTCTGCGATGGTAGATTGGTGACATCAGTCAGGTGATTGTCTGTGGTAGGAAACAAACTTGGGTCGGTGGAAATCGGTTGGTAACAGCTGGAGTTGATGTACTGGTCAAACGTGTTAGTGGTACAAGTAGTTGGATAGATATCCGTGCGTGGTGGCTGTAATCGGTCAAATTCGGCTAGGATTTCACTCTGTAACGTTAACAAATGTTCAAACTCGGATCGAGTTAACGTAATGCCGGTTTTGGTAGGAAATTTGAGGTAGGATTCACCAAAATATTTTCGCACGTGAAGTAAAGCTTGACCTCGGTAAACACATACAGACGCGGCCTTCAGACCACTAGCCAAAGGTTTAAGTATTTCATCACAGCTCTTGATGTAGACCCAGTTGGTGGGAGCAGTCATCTTCAACGAGATGTATCTGTCGTTATCACACCAACGCTTGAATAAAGTACGAGTGTCTTGGTCTTCCAAGTGTTTAAATGCAGGAATAGCAGTTCAATCTGGTTTTTTGAGGCGTGCCCTAGCTAGGATTTGATTCGTCGAACATCGATCGTGTGACCAGACTCGTGTGTTAGCCAGGTCGTGATTCGTCGATGTGGTTGCGTGGGAACAATGACACATGGACGTGTTGGCGTGGGGAGAAACCTGATAGCGAAAAATACACACACCTGTCTATTGATCTCTTCCTTTGTCTATGAAAGCCATCTGGTGGTTCCTCTGACTAATCGAAAAATTAATCGACCGTTGGCGTGTTGTCTAGCCGAAAAGGGTAGTAGGACGCGCTGCATAGTACCACCTCGTGTTTTGATCAAGATGAAATAAATGGCGTAGAGCCCACAAACGTTGGTGACTACATCTTGTAAACGTCTGGCGTTGTAGTTAACAGGTCGAGTAGAGTTTCTGGCTATAAAATTAATCAAGTCCGGGTGTGTAGGTGGTAGGCCGAAAGAATCAAAATATTCAAAAGTGCCAAGTCCGTTATAATATAGAGCGACCCAGTGGTCACCCGGGCGATAGCTAGGATCAGTGTTGATGACGAAAGCAGCCGTCTTGGTCGGATCGATGCGTAGAGGTAATTGGTCACGAGCTAACACTTTAACGAGCCCAGTTCGTTTAACAAATATATCTGACAGGAGGATGGTCCGTATCTCGTCTGTGTTCATTGTCTACGTGGTGTAGTCTGTCAAAACTTGGCGCGATTTCGATATCTCCAAGATCGAGTCTTGCTCGGCGTAGACGAGAACCTGTAATGGCTCGGGTGTGACCTCGGAGAATTTAAGTTTTACTGAGACAGGGCCCGACTTGGCCATCTCAAACTGGTCACCATCCAGTAGACTGGGGGTGAGGTCAAAGGCGTATAAGGCATAACTGTTCTTAAAATGTCTATACTCGAGATCGTTGCCGGCGTCTTTACCAACCAGTCCCATAGCTAGATTCGTCCCAAAGAAGGCTCTCACATACTGATTGTGCTCATAATCCATGGACAAAGGCTTGCCGCTGACTGTTCTGCCGTCCGCGCTGACATTCAAATATATCAGTCCAAAAGTAGCGAAATTGAATGGATTAGACGTGTACGACCCGTTAAAAGCGGTCGAAGTGACTAGACCAATCACGATCTTGTGGGTGTTTGGCTGAGAAATAGATTATTCTGCATGTGCGATAGCATACCTCTAGGGATAGAGAAAGTTTTTAGCACAACTCGTTTCAAGGGGTACTTGGCATTACCTCGCACCAAGGCTTTCTCGTGGGCTAGAGAGACGGCGGGGTTTAATTTGGCTTTCCGGACAACCAAGGCCGCATAAGTTATAATAGATTTATAACCAGCGGTGGGATCGTGTCCCAGCACGTTGAAGGCATCTTTAGACGGGGCGAGTTTTACTTTAACGGTCACACCATTTAACAGATAACGATCTTGAGCAAAGATATCTGAATGTAAACGACCCATCATATCAATGTCCTGAGAACCAGCCGCTATATGTCAACGCAGTCTTAACCCGTTGTTATTAGACTTGTGAGAATAAACTGTGCAGGTAATAGTTGATCGGGGCCACCTCTGCGTCAGCGGGTAATAAGCCGCCATTAGCTAACGTAATTTTGGCGCGCACGTGCAGAAAAGTATTGAACAAATCTAGATATTCTTCACCGTTTCCCGATATTACAAATTCCACCGGGGCTCCGGGGGCTAAGGCGGCCAACGGATGTATCTCCACAAATTGTCCCTCTTCTACGGCTGTCTGCGTTGGTGGTACGCTAAACAAATCTAGACCACTGTGAAGACACTCGCACGAGTTGGGGTGAATAAGCGCCATCATTCAAATATATCAGAGTACCTTCGCTTCTTCTGGTGAGAATGAGAAGGTCGAGCTCGGTTACTGCGTTTTATTCGTTTCGGCTCGCCAGGTGGGGCAGCTCTCGTTTTTCTTTTTCTTCTAAGCCTGCTACCTGATTGGTTAGTGGTGAGGTGTTCAACCGCTCCCTGTAATAAACGTTGACACGACTCCTTGGCTCGTTCGCGAAATGACTCACCAACATTTCTGCCGGCTAACGCATCGCTCGCGACCTGTAGACCGGTCCCAAGCCCTTCTCTGAGTAAAGCTTTGCCTCCAGTTTTTAACCACAGGAGAACCATGCGACCGAGCCCGCCGAAAAAACTACCCAAACCATGTCCTCTTTGACTTCTGCCTCCGATAAACACTGGCATCCCGTGGCCAGCTTGGTTGCAGTAAAACTCCTCATACATTTTGGGGTTTCGTCAGATGGGTACGTGTCTCACCATTTTTTTTTCTAGTCAAAATCAAACTGTCTGTGAGTTCGGAAGTGTAGTGTCAACACCGAAGCTCCGCTAGTGAATGGGATAGTCTTACCCTGATCGTTAGTTAAAAGGATTTCCACCGCGTCAAACGAAAAACGGCTCATGGGTACGTAGTGTGGTTTGTCGTAAATCCTGAAAACAGAAGCAGTAGTCCTATCCAAAATAGGAACAATCCGTAACAAAGGGACAGAGGCATCTCCAACCGGTCTCGCCGCTACGAGATCGCAGTACACGTATACATTTTTCATGTTGCTATCCATTTGTACTTCAGTCTCGCCTCGTAGTATTGGGTCGATGTCTGTGGCGAGCGAGGCAGTAAAACCTAACATATGTTTCAACGTCTCGCTAATTCTAACTTCAACCTCCGGATCATACAGATTCAAGGTGGCCTTATTATTGTTAAAATGGAATCTAACTCGGGCTTTTTCATCCACATCCATGGCTAAAAGTAAATGATTCAACTCGTCGATCAGCGTGTCGGGTGACGTGTATAGACCAGCGAGCAATGTGAGTAGTATAGACTCATCTTCTTTGTTGGGAAAGTAATGTAGCCATACATCATCCTCTAGCACGTTAAAATAACTTTTGGGAAATTGAATCTCAACCAAACTGACCTCGTAACGCGAAGTCAAGTCTATAGTCTGTGGCAATTTGACGAAAAAGTGACCGGCGTTATTGATTGGGTATATTTTCATCGAGGCATTGCTGGGTAAAGTCACGTAAAAACTCATCCTATCTCAGGGTTAGGTAACATGTAACCCAGACAACTGCTCATTAAAGCGATCCAAAATTTGCCGTCTGGTCCCTCTGCGTTGCTCCGACTCAGATTGAATAACGAGACACCGATGACGACATATATAACGATCATCTGACAGATGAAAACGATCTCTAGTCGCGGGACTAGTTTCCCAAAAAAAGGCCAGAACGAGGTTCTCGCGGTCTTGGGAGGGGGTGGCCGCAAAACTGGGGTGCTCACTTCTTCTTCAATATCCATCAGTCTCGATATGTCGCTAGTTGTTTGGCGGAAATCCAGCTGTTGAATGACGAGTTATATCCGAACCATTTGACTAAATACTCTTTTACACCCCTGACACCTCGGCGTTCTTGTAAAATGGACTCGATTCGATAAACTATCTTGTCGCCGACTCACTGCAGCTCTTCTTGGTAAAAAGAACCTTTCAATTCCTCACCCGAATCATCTTTAAGGATGTATGTGACCGGTCTTGTTTGGTTTAGTCGACTGACCATAAACAGTTCTTCTGTCCACGCCAGCATATAACCCTTTTTAAAAGTTTGTCTGGCTTGGGCGATCTGCACGCGATCACCAGCTTTAAAATAGACTTTTCTACCGATGACTTCAGGGGTCGAGTACAACGTATGCCACACCTCTTCTTGATTGCTCGGGGTAACTTCAGCCGGTGCCATCTTAATACTCTGATGATACGAATAATTGTAGTTGTGGACCAGTTGCTGTATCACGTCGACGTAGCGAAGAGTGTTGGTTTTGGTAAAGTAACGCCACGTTTTTTCTTTGAGGGTTCGATTAAACCTCTCGATAATAGCTGCTTTGGTATCCTCATTCTCCGTAGTGAAGAAATGGACACTCTCGTCTTTAAGAAACTTTAAGAATGTTTTGTTGACGAACTCACTGCCTTTGTCTGTTTGAAAATGTATCGGTTTGCGACTGTTAAAAATTGTTTTTACCGCTGCTACTAACGCTGTCCCAGTCTTGTTTTTCAACGGAACAGCCCAAGCGAATTTACTAAACACATCGATACACGTTACTAGATAGGAATACCCATCGTTGAATCTTTTTAAACCTCGCAAGTCAATTAAATCAGCCTGGAACTGTTGGTCGATACCACCCGCAATGGTGGTACGTCTCTTAAATTTTATGCGCACCGGTTTGTGTAGGGTGTAGGTGTCCTGATGACCTAACCACTCTTCAATTTTTTTACGACTAAGTTTGGTGCTACGTTGTAAGGCGCCGACTCTGCCATAGGACCTGGGTCGTTTTGGATCGCAGTAATGTTGTTTTAAAATCTTATTCACTTCTTTGGCCATGGTTCCCACTTTGGTGTCTTTTTCCTTCTTCTGAGCGAATACGACGATGTTTCTCGCAATTTACTGGCAACCACCTTTTTTCGATTAGCGGGTGTGACGGGTGGGGACTGAGGAGTTTTGTCAACGACCTCATCTTTAAGTACAGTGGGTTGTTCGCTGGTTTGTAATGGTGGTGGTTGTTTAATATCCACGAGACCCAGAGGTACGTGACTGTACTGTTCTAGTCGATTCAAATAACGCTGTAGTGTTTGTTGATATAGTCTAGCCTTGTCAGCCACTGGCATATCTTCTCTTCCCAAGACTAGTTGCATTTGAGTATCCAATTCTCCCAAGTTATCTCTTAGAGCGTCGGGTGGTCTATAAGGTTTTTTAGACTCTAACAAACGAGGATCCATCAAAATCATTTTCTTAGCCATCTAAAAGAGCCCTCTTAGTACAGTTAGTATTGGAGTTAACAACGCAGTTTAAAAAACCTCCAGTTTGTAAAAATTGTTTTCGTCTTTTGAGCGACAATTTTTTCTTTGTAAGCGCTCGCAGGGTGTTTTTGTAACGACGCATACGTCTCTTCTGAGGGGGTGTCAGTGTAACGTTACCTTTTAATACGTTGTGACAACATTCACAGAGTGTTCCTACCAGATCGGGTGACGCTGTTTTCATAATAGCCTTGATGACTGGTCGTTTGGCCGTACCTAGAAATTTTAACATGTCAGCATGTCTTTTTACCTTTTCTCCCATCTCGTTACTTGGGTACGTAAACAATTTGTTGTTCGTCTGGGAATATGTGGGTTCGAAGTCTCAAATTGTCTGCTGTGTCTTGACGGAGGTCGATTACCAAATAGCCATGTGGGACCGACGTCGCGTCTTTAAAACTCTCTTGGATATAGGCAGTCCGACCTGGGTACATCTGTTTGGCTAGATTAACAATCTGCGACCCATCGCATGGATTTTTGAAAAGCACTATATAATGAGAATTCAAACTAATGGTTCTGTGTTCTTTGTTCTTGCCAAATAAAGTTTGCACAAGATAAAATGCGCTTAAATTGCGGTGATGACTTGATTTTGTGAATAATTTAGTTACTCGCTCATCTGTCTCAGTCATCAAATCATCGATAATTACCAACCGTTTCTTATCACCTGTCCACTGCTCAATATCGGGCAGTCCTTCAATAAACTGAACGCCAGTCATTGAATTGTATAGGGGTTGATATTCCCCATAACACCATATAATTTCATCTGGTACGACTGTTACCATATCTTTGATATGTGTCAAAAACGATGAACAAAAACAGTCTTTCCACTAGAAGTAGGGCCTGAAACCAAACACGTGAACGGATGAACCCAACGCGGGTCCATAGTTAACAATGATAGATTACACTCATACACAGTTATTTTATATCTAAAACAACAATCGTGCCAAAAAAAACATTCAACAACGTAAGAATCGTGCTAACATTGTGATAACCCCTGTTCTACAACGTGAGAACCTTTGGTGTAAAACAATGTGGGAATCACTGTTTCCACCAAGAACGTGAGAACCTTTGGTGTAAAACAATGTGAGAACCTTTGGCGTAAAACAATGTGAGAACCTTTGGTGTAAAACAACGTGGTAACCCCTTTTCAACAACGTAAGAATCTTACTAACAATGTGAGAATCACTGTGTTTTCAACAACGTAACAATCACCATTGGTGTAAAACAAAGTTTCAAACCACCTGTTACTTAGTAACACAGACGTAACTATCATTCCTATTCTTCGTCAACAGACTATAACAATATTAAATTTTGTTTATTAAATTTTGTATTTAAAAGCGTGATCTAATAAAAAAAAGTGTTAAGTTATACACAGACAATAATTTTTTACATACAACACTAACAGACAGTTATAACTAACAATTCTATTTTGTTCAAAAGTTTGATAAAACTTGTCTTTGAACAAATTATTAACATCTGGTGTGGGTCACTGCAGTTCTTGTACAGTAATTACATTCTCGAAAATCGAGCATTGGACATAAGTTCTGAATATTTGGACACGTATGGGGAACAGAGCTAATGTAAAATAAGTCATATTTTCGACAAGGGACCGCTTAAGCAAACACATCTGCTCGTGCTTTAACATCCCCGTAATGACATTGCCTATTGATCCCGTTATTTACTCACAATACCGGACGTGCTTTGTCTCACAATTACACGCGCGTACAGCTGTCATTCGATCTCATTTTCCGATCAGGATCGTAATTATCCAAAAACCCCTGCACAGTAATTAAACATTGGCGTAACGAGGATAACAGGTTTCAACGTCGAAGAAAACCAATTTCTTTTTTCGCAGAAACACATTTGTCATTGGATCTTTATAAAAGAAAGTGGGTTTGTTTAATTGTATTTCCCGAACAGGAGAGACAAACACAGATGTCCCGTAATTAAACAACGAGTGAACAATGGTAAATTAGATTCTTTTCAAAAACGTACTACCGACGTTTGAACCAAATCACCCTGAAAACCTGTCGCGCGGATGAATACACAAGCGAATCTTTCTGTATTCACATACGCGTTTGTCTCAAAACCTATTGATATAAGGAAGAAATGTTTTAGATATGTATCATTCTGTAACCAGCCTTTGATCAGGTCGGATCACTCGTTTTGAAAAATCAGACGTTGAGACCAAGAAATTCCGAAAACAAGACAACTAAAAGTAAGTTATTATGTTTTATTCGTATTTTGTGTTAGGAAGTTAAAATAATTATTTCTATTTAGAGACTATATAAGTTTTTTAGCTTGGTTGTTTTTATTATTCGTGTGTTGTATTAAATATCTGTTTTCTATTTAAAAGATATGTCTGTGTGTTCGTCTTTTCGCTAGGGAGTGATGGTAAAATCTGTTTCAAAATATAATTAGTCTAGCCGCTATTTAAAAATATTTGTTTAATAAGGTGTTAACTCTGAGACTAAATTGTTATTTTTATCTGTGTGTTATGTTAAATTCTTACACGTCATTTTTAAAGAGTGGTTGATTTTCGATAAGTTAAGACTTAACCGATTTATTATGTACTATAGTCTAAATAATTTTCCTTAGTTTAAATCTTATCCGTGTTTCTCACCTATCGTTAGACAAATGGTTTGTTCATTTTATTTTTGCGAGGTTTATTTTTTGTGTGTTAACGTAATAAAAAGACAGAAACTGATAACGCAAAAAATTAATAAACACTTTTATCACATTAAAAAAGAATATTTAGAACATAGCATATTTTTGGCTTTAACAGTACTGAACTACACAAGGACAGACGGGCAGATCGTCACTTGTCTCGCGAGCATGTTGGATCACGTACAGGCTGGGTTTTAAATCGATATCTTTTCTGCCACAGCGCACGCGGGGCATGTCTGATACGTTAACAAAACAATTAATAAAATATAAAAAGAAAAATACAGAAACTGTCTGATAACTCAAAAAAATTAATAAACACTTTTATCACATTAAAACATACGAACTCTTTCATTGAATAAGCCTGTTTATAATGAAGAGTAGGCGTGTGTACACCTAACTATTTCTCTCTCTCTCTCTCTCTCTCTCTCTCTCTCTCTCTCTCTCTTAGTAAAACAAAATGTATGTTAATATCAACCAGACAAAAACTACAAAACTTGCAGAAAACAACACTTTAGCTCTTCATTGGAACATCACTAATTGAAAACGTAAATGAACACAGAACTCTAGGTATCACTGTTGACCAACACCTAAGTTGGAACTCACATGTACATGCACTCACAAAGCTAACAGCACAAGAAGTTTACCAATTAGCCAAAATTAAACATTTCCTGGATGAAGAGGCAAGGAAAATGTTCTACATATCTCATATACAAACGCATCTAGACTATTGTTCCACAATCTGGGATGGTTGTTCTGTCTCCAACACAAAAAGGCTCCACTCACTTCAAAAACGGGCAATGCGCCTTGTTGCTGATAAACACCAATCACATTGTATAGATTTATATAATTATCTTTAAATATTACCCCCCAGGAAGCGCTTCCTCTTTAACAAAGGGAAATTTATTCACAAAATCCTGTCACAGAATGCTCCAACGTATCTTTGGCCGCTTTTAAAATACAATGACAGACGTAGTCAGCGCTTAAACAAATTACAGGTACCCAAGCCCAGGCTTGACCTATTTAAAACTAGTTTGGCTTACTCAGCTGCTCATCTTTGGAACAATCTTCCCAATGACCTGAAAAACATGCAAAGTCCTTACTCATACAATCGTATACTGTTCAAATACTTTATGAGTGCTGATTATATGCCACCCTAACTGATTGTGTTGTACTTTTATCTAATATACTGTATGGAGGCTCTGGTGATCTAGTTTTCATTACAATATACTTATTCTTAATATTATATTCTTAATAACTTATATTCTTAATTTTATGATCAGGTACTGTTAATGTATGCTGTTATACTTCCTTGTAATGTTGTACTGCCCTTAAATTAATACTTTCAGTACGCTGGAGAATGTTGAGTAACAGTAATAAAAGATGAGCAAGAGGATGGAAGAATGCAAGAGAGGACTGTGTCCGATTTTCAACCCTTGGCAAATTAATTGCTTTCATATATGTCTATCTAACTATCGATCTTGTCTGATTCTGGTCTTGAGTTTGGGACTCAAAGACAGCGAGGAAAGTAACTGTTTACCCACCTCATCTTGATGAACCTAAAAAAAAAAAAAAAAGTCCCTGAGTCATTCAGTTGAACACCGTATGAACATTTTACAAGTTCTTATAACATACCTCTGAATATGTCTCAAATCACTAATTTACAGTACGAAGAATTCGATTCTTATGTCTTGTTGTTATTGTTTTTTGTTGTTGTTTTATTTTATTTTTTTTATTTTTATTTTATTTATTTATTTTTATTTATTTATTTATTTATATTTTTTTTTCAAATTCATTATTATTATTAATTTTTTGTTTTTTTTGTTTTTTGATTATTTTATTTTATTTTAAAAACACTTTAATTATGATGATTATTGCAAATGTAATATTACTTTTATAATGATAAATGCCTTAATAATGCTTAAAGTAAATGTGAGGATGAAAGGATATTAGTATACATGATGAGAGAGAGGAAGGGCAGAATGTCAGACGGGCCTGCGTGCCCAATTCTTAACCCTTTGAAAATAAAGTTCGTTCGTTCGTTCTCTCTCTCTCTCTCTTTTTCCCTTTCTCTCTTTCTCGCTCTTTCTCTTTCTTTCTCTCTCTCTCTCTTTCTCTCTATCAGATTGTCTGTGTTTTATTTAACTGCTTCTCTCCACATGTAAGCCTACCTTGCCGTGGTTGGAGAGCTTGAGCGCCTCAATGATCCCGGGAGCTATGCCGGCGGGAGTTTTACTCCTGGCAGGGTCACCCAAGCCGGACAGGTCCTGGGTGAGGGGCCAGACTAAATGGGCTGAGGAGTGGGTGGAACCTATAGGTGTAGATGCAGAACCCACCGGCGAGTGGTACATGCTCTGGTCTGCACCAATCCACCCCCACTTCATGGGTTAAATGCTTTCTTGCCTCATTCTTCACTGTTTGTCGTCTATCACGCCCATGGCGACCGTTGCCTCAATTGGCTGTGTGTGGTGTACCCGGAAACGGGGCCTCCCAGTACTGAGGCAAAGTTAAGTCCCCGATGTCACTTATCGGTGCAGAATTGAGAGAGATGGCTGAGCATCACAATCCCTCCTGTGTTGCAGCATGATGAGAACCCAGCATTGCACACTGAGCTTGGGGGGATCACTTGGGCACCAGACTTAATACTGGCTCTTGACTGGATGGCCGCATGCAGGAGATTTCTACAGTGGAGGGTTGGCAGGTGGTGGGTATCGGGAAGTGGCTCTGTGCAGGACGTGAGGATTCCTTGGGAGAGCCCCGAACCAGAGCACAGCATTGTGCAAGCTCTGCATAGTTGGAGAGCCCCCTGGATGACGGGGAATGCACAGTGTGCTACCCCACCTATCCCCAACTGCTAACTTAGAACCAGAAGTGGGGTCCTCTGTATGCGTGCCAGGCCAGGATAAAATGCCTGGGAAAGAGACTGGAGCTCAGAACTCCCTAACTCAAAGTTGCAGGATGGCAGAAAAGCCACGGGAAAGACAGGGCTATTTTGAAGATAACGCAACCATATTTTCACCATACGAGCTCGGACGCCGCCTCGGTAAACAAGGTCCGCGCAGAGCAGTGACACCCCCAGGCTGCTTGCGAATAGTCTACTACTGGGAACATAAACAGATTAGGGATGAGCCCACTCTCCCGTTGAACAGGTGCTAAAGTCGTAGATACTGGGCCAGAAGGCGCACCGGAAACCACAGTATCATGCAACTCGCTTTTTTTTTCTATGGAGAGTACACCGTCAAATAAATCTCGTTCTGGTGCTCGCCCTGTGGAGCTCCACCAGGCAGGTGCAGTGCCGGGCTCTGAGCCTCGACAGAGCCCACCCTCAGCTACTGGAGGACCCTCTAGACCGTCTTGTGGAGTCAACAGACGGCGGAGGAGAACTACTGACCAAAACAAAACAGAAAAAGAGAAACCCAGAGTGCCACTTGTCATGATGCACTGGAATGCAGAGGGAGTGAACAGCAAGCAGGCTGGATACAGCAAAAAGACAGAGCTGGAAAACATCTTGTATGAGAAGCAAGTCAGTGTTTGCTGTATCCAAGAGACTCACTTGAAAGCAGATCAAACCTTTAAAATAAGGGGATATCAATGCTTCAGATCCGACAGACAAGATAGACGAAAAGGAGGAGTACTTACTCTTGTAAGGAATAACATTCCTGCACACGAAAGGAAAACCTTCATGGATGGAGCAGAATATCAGCTGCTGCAGATAAAGGTAGACAAGATGGAAATAGAACTCCTGAACTATTACTGTCCGAACAACAAACCCCTGAGTCTCAGCTCTATACAGGTACCAGCCACCAACTTTATAGCAGTTGGAGACTTTAATAGCCACTCCCAGAGCTGGGGCTATAACCATCTGGATCACAGAGGTGAAGAGGTTGAAACTTGGCAAGATGATCACTCCCTAATCCTAGTCAATAATGCCACAGATACTCCTACCTTCTACTCCAGAGGATGGCACACAACCTCAACACCAGATCTTGCCTTCTCCACACCAGATATAGCTGGATCTATTAGTAGAGAAGTAGGAGACCAACTAGGGGGAAGCGACCATCGCCCAATCTTTCTTACTGTCCAGAGTGCAACTCTCAGTACAGGCCCAGCCATTACAAGATGGAACTACAAAAAAGCCAACTGGGGTTTATTCAGGCATCAGGTGAACACGCTGCTGTCTACCCTCAAGGTACAGAACAGAGACATTAATGAAGTGGTAAAAGACTTCAACAGATGCATACTACAAGCTGCAAAAGAAACCATTCCCAAAGGATGCCGGCGTAACTACATACCATACTGGTCCAGCACACTCCAAGAACGTCAGGAAGCTATGGACAAGGCTAGAAAGGACGCAGAGTCTCAGCCTTCACTTGAAACTCACAACAAATGGAAAAAGGCTGTAGCAGAGTTTCAGAGAACAAAGCTAGAAGAAAAGCGGAAAAGCTGGAGAACTAAAACGGCATCGCTGAACCTTGAGAAAGACGGCAGGAAACTTTGGAGATTAGTCAAGTCTCTAAATGAAGAGCATTCCTCACCAAGGCAGACTATCACATTGGATGAAGGTGGCAAACTTTTCAGAGGAAAACAAGCTGCAGACTTGTTTGCTAGAAGATACAGTTCAGAAAGCAACTTACCCATTAACATAGACCATCAGAGAGAGATAAGAAAAGAAATACTGGCAACCATGGGACAGACAGATACTCCTGCCCCAATGAGGGAACCCATCACACTAGGAGAACTACAGAAGGCTATTTCCAAGCTTAAGTTTCAAAAGTCACCCGGCCCAGACAAAATCAGCAACGAAATGCTAGTAAATCTGAGCTCAGCAGCAAAGACAAAACTGCTTGAGATATTCAACCACAGCTGGTTGAAAGGAACGGTACCCCAAGTATGGAGAGAAGCCATCACAATACCCATACTAAAGAAAGGGAAATGTAAGACCGAGGCTGCAAGTTACCGGCCAATCAGTCTCACAAGCTGTGTTGGGAAGACTATGGAGCGAATAGTCAACCACAGATTGAAATGGTATTTAGAGTCTGAGCAGATCCTGGTGCCGGAACAAGCTGGATTTAGAGAATGCTACAGTATAGAAGACCAAGTTACTTACTTGTCTCAAGCAATAGAAGATGCCTTCCAGGAGAAGAAAAAGGTCCTAACGATCTGGGTCGACTTCAAGCAGGCCTTTGACAAGGTGTGGAAAGATGGCCTCATTGCAAAACTTAGGAGAAGTGGAATCCAAGGCAACATGATGAAATGGATCCAGTCATACTTGCATAACAGGAGAACTAGAGTCACTCTTGACGGTCTGCAGAGCAGAAAAGTGTTGCTCCATCAGGGGTACCTCAAGGAGGAGTAATTTCCCCAACACTCTTCCTTGTTTACATCAATGACCTGGTGAAAGATCTCCCTGCAGGAGTTAAAGCTGCCTTATATGCAGATGACCTAGTACTCTGGTGCGCTGATGAAAATGTCACCACAGCAAATTATAGAATGCAGCGGGCAGCAGACATGCTAGTGTCATGGGCAGAGAAATGGCTTATCACAATAAACACAGACAAAACCTCCACAACACTGTTCTCCCTCGCCCCCAAGGACAAATCAGCTAACATACACCTAGGGACAACCGTGATCAAGGAAGAAAGCTACCCCACCTATCTTGGGGTGACATTTGACCAAAAGCTTACATGGAATAAGCATATTGAAAATGCAGAAGGAAAGGCCCGAAGACGACTAGGCATACTCAGAAAATTAGCAGGTACCAACTGGGGAGCAAATGAACGAAATCTAAAGAAGATTTATAATGGAGTAATAAGACCACACTTAGAGTTTAGCTCAGCAGCATGGTCATCAGCTGCTAACTCACATCTGCAGTCTTTGGACAAGGTGCAAAATCAAGCTCTCAGGCTCATTACAGGAGCCATGAAAACTACACCAATAACAGAGATGCAGAAGGTTGCTGGATTACAGACATTGTCCCATAGAAGAGACACAAAAACCATGATCCAGATGGAAAAGTACAACAGTATGCCAATGCACCCAATGAAGGCAAGACTAGATGATCTGGCATTGGGACGTCTAAAGCGTAGCAGCTTTGTGCATCGGGGGAAAAGACTTATAAGACAGCATCAAGAAGACCTATCCATGAAGACAACACCACTGAAGCCCACCCTATACCCTGTACCATGGGAGCAGGCCAGCAGTGCCCTCCAAATTAATACAACAGTCAGTGGTCTCACAAGTGGATGTGAGTATAATGATCTGCAAAAACGAACTGCTACATTGAGTATGATCCAAGAAAGCTATCCCGATCAATCATGGATACATGCCTATACAGATGGATCAGCAACTAATGCTGTTAGGAATGGAGGTGCCGGTATCTTTATCTCATATCCTGACAACCACTATGAGACTAGGCACATTCCCACTGGTAAATTCTGTTCCAACTATACAGCAGAGGTTCAAGCTCTAGAGCAAGCTGCAAATATGATTTATAACACCAACTCTGACTGCCACCAGGTAGTCATCCTCACAGATGCACTGTCTGTCCTGCAAGCTCTCAAGGGTGGTAAACTCCCACATCTGAGAAATGAACTAAACAAGGTAGCTGCCAAAAAGAGAACCATACTTCAGTGGGTACCATCTCATTGTGGTGTACCCGGAAATGAAAAGGCAGATAAACTTGCAAAAAAGGGAGGAGAATGTGAACAAGAAGATAACGAAGTCACATACTTTGAGAAAAAGAGAGCTATCCAGACTATCAGAAGAGAACAGAACCAACCCAAAGACGACTATCACACTCTCGACCAGCAGGGACAGACAACTATTTTTCGACTCAGGACAGGGCATAACAAACTGAATAAACACATGCACAAGCTACGATTGTCTGCTTCACCACTGTGCACATGTGGATTAAACGAACAAACTGCTGAGCATGTTCTACAGGACTGTCCTCTGTATGACCAGTTAAGAAAGATATACTGGCCCAATGACTCAACACTAAACTCAAAGCTATATGGAGTTAAAGAGGAACTTCAAACAACAGTCGAATTCATCATGAGAACTCGTCTGACGGTGTAATCATCAAAGATGCGATCGCAAGAAGAAGAAGAAGAAGATTTAACTGCTTGATACATATATATATATATATAATTTTATGTGTGAATAACTTGTTTTTGTTCCTACTCAACAGATGGAGTTTCCTCAAAGCAAGAACTGTGGCTACATCTGTGGGCAATGCACTAGATCTTTTATGAGGAATCGTGACCTTACTCGGCATATCTCCTCGGTCCACGCGGAGCCCCGATATGCCTGTCGTGTCTGTCCTCAAAACTTTACCACTCCTGAGGCATTACAACACCATATAGCTCTCGAACATGGAACAGGGGCACCAAGATCAGAAACATTGTTGGTACAAACCACTACACCGGGTACCAACACATCAGCGGGGCACAGCCTCATGTGTACCCGGTGCAACAAAACTTTCACCAGACGTGATGCATTATCACGGCACATAAAAACAGTGTCCTCACTGACTCTGTTTTCCTGCGAGATCTGTGGGAAAACCTTTTCTCGTGGTGATAGGTTGCGGGTTCATACACTACAGCATCATACATCTGTCCCAACACCACACTCATTCCCCACACCAGGTGCCACGTTAGACTCATCATCATCAACCTCGAGAATGCCAGCAGCGCACCAACAGACACTAACAACCGGTGCCACAACAGACTCAGCATCATCATTAACCTCGAGAATGCCAGTAGCGCACCAACAGACACTAACACCCGGTGCCACAACAGACTCATCATCATCTACGGCGGGATCTACCACAGCAACAACTTCCACACTACCTTCAGGACCCTATTCAACAAGTCCCATCCCATCTCACCCACCAAAAACAGACCAGACCAAGAAAAGAACAATGCCCAGTACCCACCACACCCATATAAAAAAAACCCGTCTGGCCTCTGAAGAAGACTCGTTAGATGACCTACCAGCTGACATAAAACAAGTCTATATTGACAACTGGCAGGCTATCAAAACACACGCAAACAAACATAAATTCCTGTCCACTTTCACTTTCTATCACAATAACGAAAATATCGACTGGGCAAGTCTTTTGCTCCCTGTATTTGCACAACAAACAAAACGCTTCAAAATTAACTACAGTTTTCACATCATCTTACGACACAGAGAAACTCGAGAATTAAGATTTTTTCACTCTTTGCATAACAATACAGTCGTCTTAGATCAACCCCACCTAGTCAACAACATTACAGATTTCAAATCTTTTGTCTCACAATTACACGATAGCGATATTGTCACACAAGCACAATTAAACAGACCAGACACAAAATATTTTGTTGAAGCAATTCCCGTGACTTCTTTCTATCTATATCACATTCAAGACTTTCCCATTGGCTGCTGCTTGCAAGACATTCCCTCCTTTATCACGGACAATCACCACATCAATACACTACAACACGATTCACATTCAAAACCATACAGTGATAACTTTTGCTTTTTTAGGTGTCTGGCCGTTTTTAGGGGTGGTGCCGTTAAGGATGTTAGAAAACCCACGCGTCGGCTCGTCGAACAGTGGCAAACACACCAGGGACTTATGTCCCTCATCGATTTCCCCGGGGTTAGTTTAATCGATATGCCCAAATTAGAAAAATGTTTTAATATAAATATTGACATTTTTGAATTTGACGACGCGGAAAACCTGACCCCCAAACTTAGAGGTAGCGATAGTTTTCCAGATACATTGCGTCTTTTAATGTTTAAAAATCACTTTATGTATATTGCAGATATAGATAGGGCGAGTCATTCTTTTTCGTGTCCCGAGTGCGGTAAATTGTGGAAGATTTTTAGGGATATGGAGCGCCATGAAAAATCCTGTGGTGGCTCTAAGAAAAAGGAAATTTTTAACGGTGGTGTGTATAATCCGCCAGAGACCATTTGGGAAGCGCTCAATGAGCTGGGAATAGATGTCAATACAAAATTCGTCTTTCCCTACCGGGCAACTTTTGACTATGAGTGTTATTTTGATAACACTGTAGTGCCCAGTGGTAACACCACTACATACACAGCCAAACACATCCCCCTGTCTTGCTCGGTGGCTTCTAACGTCCCCGGTTTTGAAGCCCCTGTGTGTTTTATCACAACGGGTGATCCACAAGACTTGGTCAATAGGATGGCTGATTATCTGATCAAAATTTCCGAGGGAGCTTACGAGATTTTGCGTGCGTATTTTTATGACGTATACACACAACTCGAGGCTTTAGAGAACCTAGGAAAGTCAGAAGGGCTCCTTGACAGACTCGATAATTATTTACAAGAACTACCAGTGTTAGGGTTTAATTCTGGCAAGTATGACGTGAATGTGATCAAACCGTACCTCATCAAATATTTCATGGGTGAAGAGTTCAAATTTTTAGTCAAGCGCAATAATAATTTTATGTGTATTGCCACTCGCGAGTTAAAGTTTTTAGATATAATCAATTACTTAGCCCCCGGTTTTAGCTATAGCAAGTATCTCGCGGCGTATAACGTTAAAGAAACTAAAGGGTATTTTTGTTACGAATACATAACAGATTTAGCAAAATTAGACGAAACGGCGCTACCACCCCACTTGGAATTTTTTCCCGCCCTTAAAAACACTAACATTTCCGTTGATGAGTACGCCGAATGTCAGAACGTGTGGGCCGATAACCACATGACCACGTTGGGTGACTTTCTCACCTGGTATAATAACAAAGACGTGGTCCCCTTCCTGCTGGCGTTAGAACAACAAGTTAGTTTTTACGTGCACCTAGGCGTAGATATGTTCAAAGACGCGATTTCCGTGCCCGGTGTCACGTTAAAATACCTCTTCAAAACCCTCCCACCCAACGTCTCTTTTTCGTTATGCTGCAATCGGGAGGCAGATTTGCACAACACGTTGCGCCAAAACATAGTCGGGGGACCTTCCATTATATTTCATAGACCCACGAACAAGGCAAAACGTGTATTAGAGGTGGGAAAATGGCCCAATGCATTAAAGGTTTTGATGCCAACGCCCTTTATTTGTGGGCGCTAATGCAGAAAATGCCCACTGACTTTCCCGTTAGACGACACAGGGAGGATGGTTTCAAGCACCACAAGCTCCATAAATATACCGTGCAGTGCCGCGACTGGTTGAGTTGGGTCTCACACCAAAATAAAGTGGTTTTGAAAAACCCAGTTTAACGGTCGTGAAATGTCGTTGGGTTATATGGGCATTAGGGTAGATGGTTGGGACAAATACTCTCGTACCGCCTACTAGTTCCACGGGTGTCTTTTCCACGGCCACCCTGACTGCCCACTAACCGCCGGTCGTGACGTTAATCCAGTCAACAAAAAACCTTTGACTGAATTGTACGCAAAGATGCTGGAAATTGGTTCTTATTTGATGTACGAGTGCGACGTCAAATTGGTCGAAATGTGGGAATGCGAGTGGCAAGAGTTGAAGAAAACCGATCCATCAGTCCGTCATTTTCTGAGCGCCACCTTCCCGACCGTGAAACCCTCGTACACCAAATGTCGGTATCCATTAACAGAAAAACAGATTCTCGCCTCGGTGTTAGACGAGACCTTGTTTGGCCTAGTCGAGTGTGACATTCATGTCCCCGACTCTTTAAAAGAACATTTCTCGGAAATGACGCCCATTTTCAAAAACATTGACGTCACGAGAGAAGATATTGAGTCTTTCATGCGGGAATACGCCGAGAAACACAAGCTTCTGACTACCCCCAGACGGACGTTGATCGGGAGTTATGTGGGCAAAAAGATTCTGTTGGCGACACCTTTGCTTCGATGATACCTGACCAAAGGATTAGAAGTCACCTGTATTTACCAGGTGATTGATTATGCACCTGTGACGTGTTTTAAACAGTTTGGGGACACTGTTTCGAATGCGCGTCGACAAGGTGATACAGATCCTGCCTACGCCATTACCAGCGAGACCATGAAACTATTGGGTAACGCGGCTTATGGTAAAACATTGACCAATAAGGCGAAGCATGTAGATGTTTCGTACACGATGGGAGAGGATACATCTGACCTAATAAACTCACCCCGATTTAGGAAAATGACGTTAGTGACGGACGAGATTTTTGAAGTAGAAAGACTTAAACAGACAATTAGTTGGGACCTGCCCGTGCAGATAGGTTTTTTCGTGTACCAATACGCCAAATTGAGAATGTTAGATTTTTACTATGACTGCTTAGATAAATTTGTAGATAGGTCAGACTTTCAGTTGTGCGAGACAGACACCGATAGTCTTTACTTGGCCCTTAGCGCGAATAACTTAGCGGACGTTGTTAAGCCCGCTATAAGACGCGAATTTTACAGTACCTACCATCAATGGTTCCCCGCCGAAGTATGCCCCGAACATAGACCCGTTTTCGTCGCTAGCGAGGGTAAAACGCGCACCCTTTGTCAAAAATGCCGCGAACAAATATTATTCGACAAACAGACACCGGGCCTTTTTAAATTAGAGTACGAAGGCAGCGGGATGATTTTGCTGTGCAGCAAGACATATCACTGTTTTGGTGATTATGACAAAACAACCACCAAAGGTTTGAGCAAACACCACAACAAAATCGACAAGAATACATTCTTAGAAGTCCTCAACACACAACAAGCACAGGGCGGGAAAAATATTGGATTCAGAGCACACAAATCCTCCATCTACACCTACAAACAACTCCGCAACGCCCTGTCTTACTTTTACATCAAACGACAGGTACATTCCGACAACGTCACCCCAATACAATAACACCCTACCCATATACTATCTCTTGAGCCGCGGTAGCATAGTGGTTAGTGCACTGGCTTCCTAGCGCAGTGGTCTATGGTTCGATCCCCAGATGAGGCGGAAAATTTTTAGGCCACAAACGGCTCCTGGGTCGACCCAGCCCCAAATGGGTACCAGAGCTACTCTGGGAAGGTTAAGGCGGCCGGCGTGATGCCGACCACATCACCCCTAGTGTGCCGACGGTCAAGATAATATGGGCCTAACACCATATTCCCAATATGCCTCAATGGGCGTGTAACGGGTTCCTTTACCCTTTTTTATATACTATCTCTAACACACCAAAAGCCATACATAAATTCGCTACCGAAATTCTCTCTTCCACATTACACACACACACACAAAACCACCTACATACAGATACCTACAGGTATATACACCACACACCTCTATTTTTTTACGACGTGACGATGTTGTGACGACACTCCTCAAGGTCTGGAACTGTACCCCGGTGTTATATTATATTTCTTACTGTGATAATGTATATTTTGAACATACATCTTTCCAATATAAATATGTATATAACAAAGTACATGTCACTATGTGTTATTTGTCAATATATACTCATGTAATGTTAAAAAATACTATATATGTACTCCTATATATTACCATATATGCTCCTATATGTTTTGTTACTACAAAACAGTATTTGAAAAATAAAACTAGGCTATATTAACTAAAATTCTTCTTTGTTACCTATATCGTCTGTTGTAACATCATCTTCTTATTGTCTAAATATACCCTCTTCCTGATGTCCTGTATGTCTGCTTTTTGTATGTCTAAATATATATTGTCTAACTGTTATCTAAATATATCGTCTAACTATTCGTATAACTGTTGTAAAATATATATGTTCTAAATATATATCTCTATAAATATCGTCTTCTTGTTGTCTAAAAGTCTTCTTCTTGTCTAAATATATTATCTAAATATATCTCTATATAAAAGTCACGCGCCACCACAGCGTGCCACCACAATGCGGCCTGTTTTGCGCATTGTATACTACTAATAACATTGTATTGTTTCCCTTTATATGTACTCTCCCGAAAATAGAAAAAGTGTGACGATGTGCATTAAATCAACAGACAATCAAGATACTCTTCTGTCCAGTTTCATTCGGGGAATGGATTTAACTCATAATTTTTCTTAAAAATAATTTTAAAATGTAAGTTTCTGATTGTTTCTTCAAGACAAAATGTTAATTTAAAGTGTTGCAGACTTATTATTATGGATCAAAATGATAAGATGGCTAAAAGGAAGAGACGATCGCGTCATTCACAGCGAGCAAGCGAGACTATAGAAGAAGCAGCAGTGTAATACGTGTAACAGAAACAGTACACTATAATTAAAAACCTGCTAATTTTGGCGGGTTGTTGCTTATATATCCTAATTCTAACCATCGAGTGCTGAACGGGATATTTGGTTTTTTTTTAAAATTCTTAGATCCTTAGCCCTCACGCCTAGTGGTGTCATGTAAGGCAGCAACAAACTGTCCCCATTTTGCTCGATCGGTGGTCATTCTTTGCTCCTGTAGTGATATCCTCAATACAATCGATAAATTAGATAAAACATTATAGAGTATAAAGTCAAAATAAGGTAGAAATAAAATATTGGGTTGCGATTAGCTTCTTCGCCCCGCCTGCAAACATATTGCTTTCAATAGGCTTTACTGTAGAGAAAATAAATATAACATGTTTGAAACAAATCGAGGCGTAATTTTTGTTCTAGACGGAAGGAGAGACAGAAAGGAGCGACAGAATGCCGCCATCAGCACGCGTTGTTTGGAATCAAAAATTGTAACGAACGCGCGATATTGCCTTTGGCAAATTTGAAAATACGACACAAGGCCAATACATGTATCGTCCTATAGTCACGCAGTGGAAATATATAAACACACACGCAGCTCTCATTTCCTGTTAGTGGCGTATTTTTATGACGAAACACAGACATTGTCGTTTTAGTTTGAAAAAAGCGTCGGAGAGAGGGAAAAATATGGTAGTTTGCTAGATTTGAATAATATTGACGACTAACATGGAAAAAATATGGAATTACAAACTAAAAGGAATATGGCCATAAAACTTAGATATATAAATGGAATTTGGTCTCCTGATCAATAATATCGTTTAAATCACAGGATAGTCCAATTAATAACCAAGATATTGCAATAATACTATATATTCTAGGACAGACTGACGAACACACTCATGCCTGCTTATCATAGCCATAACATTTTTTGAACGCATTTTTGAAATGAGGCAGAAGAGGATACATGTAATGTGATTGGGTGTAGTTAGAAAGAGGGAGAGAGATTATTGGTTAGCCCAAAACTAAATATATTTTTGCAGAGTAACACATAGTTGTTTGGAATTTTGTTTTTTTTTTAAATTGCGATTCAAAATTTGATAGACGCCGATGTCTATTGGCCAGCGTTGGGGATATTGAGAAAAAAATTGGAAGGCTGGACGCCATTTGAAGAACCACGTTCCCTTAAACAGGTCGATTGATAGACCAGAAGTTTGACTTGCTTCACCATATAATGAAGACATACTAAAGAAAAGCAGTCATAGTCTAGCAGCAGCACAGCTAAATTTGTGCCAAATCATCGTACCTGTGTGTATTTCATTGAATTTGTGGTAAGAACGAAATTATTAATATTTTATTTAAAAATTTGAGTGTGAGATACTGCCATATGAAAATTATTTTACGACTGTAAGTACATAGGTCCCTATCAGACTTATGCAGGGCCTAGATGTTGATCTACCATATTAACAAACTACCAGAGATGTAGAACCAAAAGATTACATAGGTTGTCAGCAGGGATCATATCACCTACCTTATTTTATGGAAAAAGATCAATGATAATGGCATAGGTGTTGTAGTCATTAGAAGAGAGGAAATTGAAAACTTGTACAAGTTGTTCCATCAATCTAGATTGGATGAGCTGGGTTGGTCAGAGAGATCTGACCCTTTTATTTTGAATGCATTATTAATTGGGAAGTTGGTGGATTAGATATTATGTTAAGACAAACCATAATCTTCATGTTGCAGGGTTTTTTACTGGCACTATGCTAGTGCCAGCTTCCTGAATATAAGAAACAGTGTAAAAGTGGAGGTTGCTGTAGTGGTACAAGCTCTCTACCACTGGAATTGTAGTCTTGGTACAAGCTCTCTACCAAGATTGCCCCAGGAAGTTGAGACAGTGGCCGTTGTCCGGAAAGACAACTATTATCTAGCTTCACGTGCCAAATAAGTACATAAGACCTGGCACGGAACGATTCATCAACTATCTACCATATAATAATATAACTGTATAAAATAAAAACCATTTCCACCCAGTAAAGTGAACAGAACATTTGTGAATAAAGACGGGATGATGTACAACCCCCAACCCGCCATCTAGTACCAGTTAAACAGTAGGAGAGATATATTAACACTATTCTCAGATTTTAATTTATGTGTTTGGACAGATTGTCCCTTTTTGTTTAAGTGAAGTGCATATATATATATATCATTTGATTTCATTTGATTTTGATAGTCCTGACCAAAATAATATTCGGTTCAGGACTAAATAAATTGTAAAAACATTGTTCGATACCAAACTTTAAAACACTGTGTTAGTTGAGTTGATCATAGAATTTAATATTTGTGTGTGTGTGTTTGTGTATTGGGTTACCATCACACCACACTTACAATACCCTAGACATTTAGACGTAGTCACCATTTATTCTAAGTGTAAAATATAACTCTGAGTGAGATCTTAGGGTGGTAGCAGAAAGGTCCTGAGAACACACCCCATCAATTGTTAGACTCAGGGGCCTTCACAGCTTGACCTCACTCAGTTACAAATTAAATACAACACCAACATTCATAACATCTAAACCCACCACAGCTCCAACTCTGGTTCATGCTTTGCATCTCAGTCTCCACTGTTCTCCGCCAAGTTGGCTTTGGTCTGCCTCTCTTTCACCGTCCTTCTCGGGTCCATAGCATAGCTGTTCTGTGATAGTGTCAGGGTCCATTCTGAGGACATGACCAACCCAGTTCCAGCGTCTGCTTGCAATAATGGTGTATATGCCTTTTTGACTGCACCTTTTATGCAGTTCCTGGTTGGAGATGATATTCGGCCAAAAAATTCGATGAATTTTCCTTAGGCAGGTTGTGTGGAAAGAGGATAATTTGGACATTTCCTTTTCTGTTACTCTCCAGCACTCCGTGCCATACTAAAGTATAAACATTTATTACACATAATTGAGGGAAACCCGAGGCCTGTAAACAGTAAATTAATATGAAACAAATATAAAGGTATGTTATCAGGCACTCGCAGGAAATAAAGAAGTAGAACACCAGACAACAGAAAAACAACAGACATGAGTGGCTTACCCAGGATTTGAACACTGGACCTTCCGTGCGACAACCCCGCCTAGCCATGCAAGCGAATCACACTATCCGCCCTGCCATCTACGCATCATCAAAAAATGATGTTTCAATGGCAGGTCAACAGTGCGAACCACAATACATGACACCAGAAGTCCACCATGGGCAGTTCTATGTTTCCATGCAGGGGGTGCCGTTTGTCTGTGGTTACTCGCATATAGGCTTTTGCCTGGGCCATCGCATAACTGAATCTAATCAACAGCACTCCAATATGCGGCCATTATTTTCAGGGCTGCAAAACTTATCCTGCATTTAGGTATGATGTGATCACCATGGTGCGTATACGCTAGCCCTCGATCGATTGTAACTCCAGTGTATTTCAGCTTTTCTTGTCTTTCAATTTTCTGTCCACTGAGAAATATCTGGCAGATCTGTTTTCACGATGGAATTGTCTAAAGAGCACCACACTGCGCAGGCCTTGTTGGGACTGACTTTGGAGCAAGTTTCTTCGCACCATTTAAACACCTCCTGTAGTGTCCCATCTATGCCATTAACCTATTCATGACGGTCAGAGCCAGTTCTGTAAATGAGTATGTCATCAGCAAAAGTCAGTGTTCGGCCCAACCCAGTTGGCTGAATAGTGGCTACATTTACAGCACCGGTGAAAATGGAGAGCCAAGGGTAGTCCCGCCAGGGCAAGAGAGGCAGAGGTAGACCAAGAAGCACATGGAGAAGAGAGCTTGAAACAGAGGTGAAAATGATGAGAGCATGGAAAGAACTTGAGGTGATGGCACGTGACAGAAGGACTTGGCATGTGTTTGTTGAAGGCCTGTGCTCCTTGGGAGCAAAGGGTAATGAAGGGTAGTCCCGGGCAAATGCGCATTGGGTCTGATGTTCATGTTCTCAAGCGAAATTCCACGGATCTCTCAGTTACGGCAGCTGCTATCTATCTAGTTGGCCCAGGGATAAGTCCACAAGCCAAAAAGTTCATTAATGCTTCATAGTGCACACTGTTTTACGCATCCTCTAGGTAAACTGCTACAGCAACCGTTTCTCGTTTACCCTGGAATCCCTCGTACACATGATAAGCAAAAGTTCCAGCGTTACCCCATGTTACTTTCATGGGCCTATAGCTTCTGAGAGTATCAGATAGAATCTGCGCATTTTCGAGGTGATTCATTATTTTCCGTGCTACTATCTTTTCTAGTAGTTTACCGTAGACATTCTGCATTGTGATAATTCTATAGTTGCTGATAAGTATGGGGTCTTTACCAGGTTTAGGAAGTGGCCGTAGGTAAGTATGTAGCCAGTCTTCTGGCACCTCAGCATTCAGTATGATGGCGTTGAAATAACTCACCACATTCTTAATACCTGTGTCATCAAGCTGTTTTATGTGGTGTTTTTACACCATCAGGACCTGGAACAGCGTTTCTACTGATTTCTAAAGTGCACACAACGTCTTCTTTAGATATTAGGTCGAAATATATGTCGACTCTTCTGTCGCTTGCCAGGATACAGTCTTTAATTTTTTGGCGGGTAGCTTTATCACCTTTATCAATCTGAGTAATATAACAAATATAAATTAACAAATAAAACGGTATTGAATCAGTGTTACAAATTAAAGGTACACAGGAAACACTGGACGTTTCGGGTTTCACGCTTCGTCAGCCACAGTTACAAATAGGCAACAAGGACAAGAAATATAGACAGGTTAAAGAAATATACTATAGAACACTACAAACGCGTAATGTATATATGTAATAAAATGTAACAACACAGGTGAAGAGCAATCATAAAGCAAGGAATATACAAAAACCGAAAAAATATAAAGACAATTAATTCAACGATCAACGAAAATCAAAAGCAGAAAATGGAATAACAAAACATGAAGCCCTGCTATGACAATCTCGGCAAAAGATACGGTGAGGAGGTGAATACAATGGCTTCAGGAATCACAAATGAACGTGACATCATAAACATACACAAATAGGACACGAAGCGAAAAACAAACTTATAAAAGAAAGATCGTGAAAAGGTGTTGGATGAAATCAAGAAGTCTAAAATAGTAGAAAGTCAATGAATAACAGAGTTAAGCAAAAGGATGTTGGACATTTAGACCATGAGGAGAAAGTGTCGCGAGTATGGAAAAATAGAGTGTAGACAGAGTATGAATGTGTAATGTGAAAATAGAGAAAATAGGGTCACTAATGAAATTATGGGGAGAGATATGATTTCTGGAGAATAGTGAGGTTACTTCTCCACCATACTGCGACTATGTTTTATACTGGACAATCTCTCTGAGCCAAATTAGAATAATCTAAAAGCAGTAAGAAAATACAGCACAACATCAAGTGACAGAAGAGAAGAGATTCTGACCACAGATAATATATATATATATATATATATACATATATATATATATATATATATATATATATATATATATATATATATATATATATATATATATATATTTAACAAACAAAAACAACATCCACAACATGAATCAAGAGAATCAGGAATGCCTTCACAATCTCTGAAGGCTGGTATATCACAGCATAGAAAACAATACCACTGTTTCATTAATCATACCAGCGCACGTACCACTCCAGACTACCAACGCTCGTACACTTTCTCACACCAGGATTGTTAACTATCAGGGGTTAGGCCCCCAGCTTCCTTCAGAGAAACGGCCTGTCCTGTAGGTATAAATCCGGGTAGGTAAGGTAATCCACGCTGGAAAAACTAACACAGTACTGTTCCTCCTAATGGTAAATGAAGTGGAGATAAGCTCCCAGTGGAACAGCTGTTAAATAAATTCAAGCTCACACCCACTTTCCAGGGCACGGGTGAAGGAGACAACACTAGTGCGACTGCACCCACTGCTACATCCAATTCTGAGCAATGGTGATCACTGCTGGCGAAAACGACTATATCCTCTATGTGTTGGATAAAGATGACTTGAACTTCAGGCAGGTGATGATTACTGGCGAGGAGAGGATCGGCTAAATACTACAATCTACTCCGGGTTTACTGGCTGTCAATAGGTTTGACAGTGATGCCGACACGTCTCGATGGCAAAGGTGGCAGCCCGTCGGGCCGGAGATGTATATTCTGCTAAAGCTGCGAGCATATGCCTCCCTGTAGCAGTGCTTCAAGGGGTCTGGCGATATTGCCACGAAGAATGGATGATGACGGCAACTGGCCCAAGGCACTGGGCTATCTATTAGCCGTAGATATATAAATTACAACTATCCAGAAAAATGCCAGGTGGGCCCTTTTGCGATGTACGGTGCCCCAAAATCAGAGACAGAGCACAAATTATAGGCTTGACCACTCTCTGAAAAATACATGTCAAAAAATATTTACAACCATGGCACAGGTATCTCCACAGTTTATAAACAAATCCCACGGTACATTGTGTCACTCGACCAAACCACAACACCCTTTTTTCGCTCGTCGCAGAATCAAACACATCCCGTATCCCCCTCTTCGCTCCGCTTCCCAATTATACACGCAAGTAACCTCAGCCATGTGTTGACCGCCGCGCGAACTGGGCCGGCGGCATCTAACTGCTAAAATATCCACACACACTAGTGCCCTCCCCGCTCACTGCAATAACGGGCGAAACCCAACCAGTAAGCATTCAGCAATTAAAATATAAACTCGGAATCCTACCGAGTCCGGAAATGAGCGAGTGCCCCATAAATATTTGCCCAACGATAGAATTACCACTGGGTGGAATTACAAAAATGGCGGTGCCTAAAACCCATTATGTATATCATGTAGCAAAAATCTTTTACAGAATTATACATACACATATTCAAATGGAAACACAACGTCAAATAAAATATACATCAGCTCCCTCTTATGTCTTTCCCTGTTATGCTCTGTTACCGTTAACTCTTAGTGGAGTTTAATTTAGTAGAATGCTTAATAAAAATCAGAAACTCCTGGTCCCACCAAAAAAAATTACTTTATATTAAGAAATATATATATATATATATATATATATATATATATATATATATATATATATATATATATATATATATATATATATATATATATATATATATATACTGAAGTTATTGATGGCTCTTTGCTTTTTCTCCTTAAAATGCTCCACCGCTTCATCACTCATCGTCCGTCGCATTCGTGCTATCCGCCATGACTTTGTTGCTCTTTCCTTTTCCAGCCATGCTGTTTCCACTGTTTCATTCCACCAGGGTGGTTGTGTAAAAGGTGTGCGAGTTGTCTTTTGTTTCGCACTTTGACGCAATATGTTTACTGGGCGATTACAATCATGTGGGTCTGAATGATACTGGAAATATATATATATGGGACCCCAAGATGCAGCAATAGTGAAAGCAGTCAGCGACCCATAGCTTGACTGCTTGCATCAGGACCAGCGAACCCGAGCTGGTCAAGACCGTACTTCACCTCCACGTGGTGGTCCTGGAAACAGTCTGCAGCAGTGCAGTCTGGATGAGCGAGTACGGATCGAAATGGGAAGGCAAACCCGGTCCCTAAAAAATGCCGTGCAGAAGTCGGATGTGTCGACCGAAAGGTGCAGATATCACAGCTTAGGCGCAAACAGACACAACGCAACCACCGCCCTTTTCAGGGCGAACGAGGAAGAAGAAGAATATATATATATATATATATATATATATATATATATATATATATATATATATATATATATATATATATATATATATATAAATTAGCAATAACCCGTCAATAATGACGGAAGTAAATCAAAAACTGTAATATATTTTTAAATTATTGTTTAATTCAATATAAAAGTTCTTTGATGACAACATTTTTTTGGGGGAAAGTGCGTGGATTTGTTTCAAAGAATGTTCCATGATAAAGAGTGTTTTTAACAAAAGTTTTCAAGTTTTCATGATTTGTTCCTCGGGTGAGGGCGACATAGAGCTGGCCGTGTCCGAAAACAGATCCAGGAAAGAAAACTCCTACGTGATCAAAAGATTGACCTTGCGCCTTATTGATCGTAATTGCAAATGCTAAAATCACTGAGAATTGACGACGTCGCATCCTAAATGGCAAACTGCGCTCGCTCGGTTCTAAGTCAATGCGAGGAATTAAGACTCGTTCTCCTTATTATTGCCAGTGATAGTTTCTGCATCAATCAGACTTATTTACTCGTTGTGACTGACGCTGTGCTTGTGTTTGTGCCGCTTCATGTTGTGAAACTGATTTCTACACCGACTTTTCTTCTTTGAGTGTTACTATTTTCGGGAGAGTACATATAAGGGAAACAATACAATTAATGTCTAACTTTTACTCACAGTTCCATCCCTTACATGTGACCGGCGTACAAACGGCGAGAATTATGGATTTTGATGATTAAAAGGAAACAAAGTAACTCAGGCTCAGGCGTAGCGTGGCTTCGCGCACGTGCACGAGATAAAACAACTCCAGACGTAAGACTTACGCGAGTGTGTCTTCGGCCGCCTCAAGACGGGGGAAAGTGGCATAACGCTAGCAACTTTTCCTCCGTTCTACCAGAGTCCTACTTTCAGGATGAAAAACCCCAGGATGGCATGAAATAAAAGACAGAGAAGTTCCCCTGTGTAGACGAGGACTGTGACTCAGATAAACATAATTTTTGCCGCTTCCCCAAGAATCGCTAGATAAAAGACTTAGTCAAAATTTGGCGCTACATGCACGAGGAAGTGGTGGCGTTAGCCGGGCTCTCTCAAGATTGACACGGCTAACAACCGAATTAGAGCTGATAGATCAAAAATGACAGAAGAGAGGGCGTGGACAAGGAATAGAAAGAAACCAGACAGACCACTCAGATTAAAGGGGCGGACATTTTCAATCAAAGTACGACAGAAAGGCAACCCATTTCGAAAATAAACCGATTCTCTAGAGAAAAGCGAGTATGGTCATCACAAAAGCAGGCGCGTAAGCCGGTTACCAGGGCATCAAGGGAACCGGAATGGTCTGGGCTATTGAAATGAAGGGCCACAGGTTTAGATGCCCTGTGATAAATGTCATTTAAGTGCTCACAGAATCTATTTGCCAATCGTCTGCCAGTTTCACCAATATATGTAATGTTGCATCTTTTACAGATAATGGCAAAATAAGATTCCTAGATTGACAAGTAAATGACTCTGATAATAAAATTACCCTTCGGAAATGAAGCAGTCTGAGTCTGGAGCACATGCGCACACGTACGACATCTAGGGCGGTGACAAGACTGTGTACCAAAATATGGAGGGTTGGTATTCATCCAGCGGCTTTGTATAAGAATATCCTTGAAATTCTTATCCCTACAATATGCTACCAGAGGGGGTAATGCATGTCCCTTTTCGGCATCGGTCTTCAGGCTCATCTCTATCGAGCTGTGAATATTAGGAAATGGTTGGCTTATACTTTTCCTACTCATTCTGCGATGAAAGGACAAGAATTTCTGAAATGTTTTGTCCCACAGTGTCACAAAAGCCTCCCACACTGTGTCCTTGGCTTCTCTTGCGAAGCCCTTGAAGTTATTGATGGCTCTTTGCTTTTTCTCCTTAAAATGCTCCACCGCTTCATCACTCATCGTCCGTCGCATTCATGCTATCCGCCATGACTTTGTTGCTCTTTCCTTTTCTAACCATGCTGTTTCCACTGTTTCATTCCACCAGGGTGATTGTGTAAAAGGTGTGTGAGTTGTCTTTTGTTTCGCACTTTGACGCAATATGTTTACTGGGCGATTACAATCATGTGAGTCTGAATGATACTGGAAAGTCTGTTTTGGTTTCCTGTGCCTGGTGGTCCTTCCTTTCGCAATGAGTACTACACAGGGTAGGTGAGCGCTTTCTTGAGCTTCCAATACACCCCAACGTGCAAAGGTGGCAGCAGCACTAGAAATAAATGCCAGTTCTATGACACCATTAGTATCCCCTGATCTAGATGCCAGTCTTGTTGGGCGTCCATCATTTAAAATGCATAGGTTTGAGCTAACTAAAGCCTGGCCAAGGCAACACCCTATTTACCGTGGAGTTCCCCCATTCCATAGATCTAGCATTAAAATCACCGGCAATTAAGCACATCTTGTTAGGTTCTTCGAACAGTTTAGTCAGGACTTCTCAGCTACTGTCTTCCGGATGGCTATCTACATGTGCATATAAATTGAAGACTTGCCATTCTTGACCATTGATATTGTAGTGGTTTTTGATGTTATTGTATGATTGTTATGTTACCTAGTGTACTGGATGAGGTCAGCTGTGAAGGCTCCTGAGATAAAAGTTTCTGTGAGTTACAGAAGGCTCTTCTGCTACCACTTACGACCTCAAACAGACCTATTCTGCTATAATGAATGTTAGCTACGTTAAAAGTCTAGGGTACTGAAATGTAATGTGTAGGTAATAAAATACACAGACACACACATGTAAATTCTAAGTCTAATAATGATAATAATAATCTCTATGATACACTGAACTAACACTGGCTGTTATAGTTTAAGTTTGAAAATTTTTTTAATTTATTTGTCCTGAACCAATTGTTTCTTTTGGTCAGAACATATGAAATAATATGTATTTATCAATAAAATGCATAAATATATTGCATAATCAAATGAAATTTTTGTACTTAGGTATATTATTACAATGGTTAATATTAATAATATCTACACTGTCTTGGGAAAACTAGCACTGGATGTTTAGTTGGGGTGGCGTCATCATGCCCAATCTATGCTTACAAAGTTCAGTTTCCTTGACAGATGGACTGATTTTAATGTTTTTATACAAGATTTTATTTCTTATGGATGGTGGACCCTGTTGATGAATTTTCAGCAGGCCAGGTTGCACTTAACTGGCCTGTGACGATGTAGTATAGGATTCTTGTGGCCCACTTCTCTCAGTAGCTGGAGTAAATGTTAGGCTGCACAGACACCCGCTCTTGTACTTCTACAAGAGCATCTGACACAATCGTAGTGCCAGATCAGAAACTCTGAAACCAAAATTTGTGCCATGTGTCAACATTCTGTTTACTGCGCCACTCTTACACACAACACCACAAAACAACAGTACATAGATCGGGTCAGATCTCTCTGACCAACTTAGCACATCTTACAGAGTTGTTATCAAATAGTACCAGTTTCCCAAGACTGCATTGCATCCGAAATATGTTCAATAGTTTCCTCCTCCATTCAATAAGGTGGGTGTTATGTTCCCACTGATCTCAATTATAGATCCGCCTTCCATAGTCTTAGATAGGTTTTCATATATTATTAGTTTGTCTCTAAGCCCTGGCTGTCGCTGGGGACCTAGAGCAAGCACTCACTTGTCGTAATCATTTTTCATGATATGGCAGTATCAATCACTCAAAATATTAAAATAAACAAGATAATGTTTTTTTCCTTACCACAATTCAGAATTGAGAACACAGTTACTTAGTACTAGCAAAACTCAGCTGAGCTGCTGGCTAGATTATGGCGTCCCACTGATTTTAATTTAGTAATTCCTGGAAATCACCTCTAGCAGTAACGTACTGTGTCAATGGACAGTCTTCTTTAAAATGGCACAAGCGTGCGTCTCTCATTCAATAATATAAATGTTTTTGTCCAATCAGCGGACTTCCCCTCTAACTTTTTCAAAAATTCAAACTAAAAGTCAAATTTCAGTCCAGTCTCAGTCTAATATGTAGTATTTTTCCCAAAATTACACTTGTTTTTTGGACTAACTACATGCAATAACTACACAAATCTGCCCCACTAAGTTATTTTTAGCTACTATCCTTTGACTTTGCCCCTCTAGTTCATTGCAGTTTGGGTTTATGCGTTTTGCTCAAGGACGCGTCAAAATGTAACTTTAGTGAAATATGCACAAAAAACTGTTCGCTAGTCTGATTTGAACAATACGGTCTTTCGCCAATATCTCCCGTGTTATCTGTCCGTCTGTGTAATTAAAAGTATATTATTTCTCTGCTCAAGATGGGCTATCAAACTAGCTAGGTTTTATTTTCATAACTTTATTATTAAAGAAAACCCTACTTTTCTCAAGGTTAGTTTTTGAAATTTGTTTTTGAACCTTCGTCCACGCGTTTGCCGCTATATTCAAATAAAACACCCAAGTACCGTAAAACGTCCAAGATGCGACTGTTTCTAACAAGAGCTAAGGTCGTTTTTCTACCAATTCCTTACATTGTGTCAACTAGTGGCGTGAATTTTTTTCCTTTAAACTACAAATTGCGTTTTTTTGCATTTTAGATTCAAACACGTGTTCAGACCGTCATAATTTTTTTCTTTTATCTCCGTTTCCCTCCCGTCTAAAAGGGTAAACCGTTTAGTCTACATGTCCCAACTAGTTAGTTTCAATGGCGGTAGAAAGCGCTGGCGTAGGTGAAGAAGCCTCGGCATATCTTGCCTATTTTTTTATCCCTACGTGTTATTTTACCCGTTTTCCTTATAATTGGAGATATTTTAACGTTGTATCACTGTAATATCACCACACATCTCCCCACCTGAGAACATGCACAAATGCAAGTTCCAAAACCAGTGATACACATAGATAAAATTACTCCTCACGCCTGCCAACTACTCTAATTTTGATCACAGGGGTGCCTACTGAGGAAATCTGCACCGACATTCTGTGACCCTGGGATATATTCAATATTAAACTGATAAGGTTGCAACAATAAAGACCATCTTAACAATCTTGCATTTTCATGCTTGGCCTGAGATAAGAACACTAGGGGCTGGTGATCCGTCTGGATCACAAAAGTCCTACCATACAGATAGATTTGGAACTTTTTTATTGCCCAGATTAACGCTAAACATTCTTTTTCGCTTGTGGAATATCCTTGCTCCGCTTTGTTCAACTTGCGGCTTGCATAAGCGACTGGGTTCAGTTCCCCATTGGGTGAAGAGGACCTTTGCAACAAAGCTGCCCCCAGGCCTACATTACTTGCATCTGTTCTCACCAACTGAGTCAAATCAGGCAATTTGAGAATAGGCTTGCTAGTGAGTTTTTCCTTTAACTCTTGAAATGCCAATTCACATTGCGCGGACCAAACAATTTTATCTGGATTTCCCTTGCGAGTCAGATCAGTCAGAGGAGCATATATAGAGTTAAAATTTTTGATATATTTTTGGTAAAACCCACATAACGACACGAATGATTGCACGTCTTTTTTTGTTTGTGGTCTAGGTGCTTTCTGCAGTTTTTCCAAGTTCTTGGGATCAGGGGTCATGTTACCCTGATATACAGTATGTCCCAAGAATTCAACTCTCTGCATCCAATACAACATTTTGTTGGTCTAGCAGTTAAGTTTGCTTCTCTAAGCCTATCAAATAACATTTTCAGAGAGTTAATGTGTTCTTCAAATGTCTCTGTAGCGACGAGAATATCATCCATGAAATTCGTGATACATGGATTATTCAGGGGATCCAACAATTTTCGCATCATCCTAGAAAATACACTCGGAGCATTTTTCAGTCCGAATGGTAGCATGTTGAATTCATAATGTCCTTCCGAGGTGCTAAAAGCTAAATAAGGTCTAACTTCAGGCTTCACTGGAATCTGGTAATAGCCTTTGCTAAGATCCACCTTCGAAAAGTATTTTGCCTTGTTCAATCTGGCAAATAACTGTTTTGTGTCTGGTAATGGATCCACTTGTCCTTCTGTGACAGCATTCAGTTTCCTGTAATCTATGCACAGTCTATGTTCCCCAGACGGTTTCCTCAACAAAACTACACTGGAGCTAAAAGAAGATTCACTGTGTGAAATAATCCCTTCTTTCAACAAATAATCTATTTCCTCTTTCAATGCCTTCTCCTTAGCGAACGGAACAGAATAGGCTCTCATACAGATTGGGTTTGAGTCTACCAGCTTCATGTCATACTGTAGCAAATTTGTATGTCCTGGTTTATCTGTTAATACATCTGTATGTTCTTCCAGAACCTGTTGAACTCTCTCCCTCTGATTTTTAGTCAGGTGCTTACTGACTTTTACTTGTGCGGCTGTCTCACAGGGATGTAATGGGTATTCATGTGAGGTGAGTGGTTCCTTTTTCATTTTAGTAGCGATAGCCAAGGTCAGTAAGGGGGTGCTTTCCTGGAGTGGTCTGTCCAGATACTTCTTTAAAAGGTTTACATGATATACCTTCTCCTTCCCCTTTTTGTTAATTTTATAGTTTGTTCTAGACACCTTCTCTAGAACCGTATATGGACCTTGCCATCCAATTTGTAACTTATTCTGGCTGCCGGGTAGTAGAAGCACCTTCTCTCCCACAGCTAATTCTCTGTCCTTTGCTTTCCTATTAAAATACGCTGCATGTTTCTTCCTGGCTTGTCTCAAATTATCATTTGCCAGTTTCCATCCAGCTTTCAGACGAGTGGTCAGCTCGTTCACATATTGATATGATGAGGTAACAGTCTCTTCTGCTTTCTCATCTGTCCAGGTCCTTAATAAAGTTACATATGGACTTTTAAACTTTCATACTTATTTTTCATGGCACCCGTCGTTTCCTTTCCATTAGAAGCTTTATAGTGAGGACTCTTCTTCCTAGAATCATCACTCACAAATCGACCACTACCAATTTTTTTCTTGGGTTTGACCACCGACTTTAGATCACTTATGAGAGATCTTCGCTCTGTTTTAGTTTCCTCCAGTTTATATAATGCTGACCGAGGGATTGTCAGCTTATTCTGGGGTAAAATTACTCTTTGTACTCGTCGCAAAGTGGCCATGTTAATACAATCAAGTGAAGACTGGGTGTGAAAAGGGGGCTCCCATTTCACTTTGTCTACTTTATTATAATTATTTTTCCTTCCAGGCCTAAGTTTGCCCCGTGGCGTTTCTAGGTCTTGCACATCTTTTCCCTTTGTGGGTGTTCCCTCATGAAATACGCCACATGCTTCTACAAAGTTCTCAATGTCGACATTTACGTCGGGCCAATAGTATTTTCGAGCAACCTTTTGGCAGATGGTACCTATTTTCTCATGGTCACCATCTTTTCCAACATGTAAGCTCCTTATTAAATTTGCCCTATATACCTTGGGAAGAACCAACTGTCCGTGACCAGTGGATCTAGTTCCTGTCTTCCTGTATAATACTTTGTTCTTCATAAAGTACTCTCCCTTGCTTGGAGGTGTGTGGCATTTGGGCAATTTCTTAAAACATGGCTTGAGTGTCCTATCCTCAGCCTGCGCCTTTCTCATCTCTTCTGGATGAGCATTTATAGGTTCACCTTCTTCCTCCTTTTTCTGTGACCTGGTCTGCACTGTCGCCAAGATCACAGGTCTCTCGGGATTCCCCAAGAAGACGTATCTACACCCCAATATCAGAGGGTAGATTGGTTCATCTATCACTGCTGCTCTGATTTCTCCTTCCACATAGCGAGTTTTCACCGTTATCCTTGCGATGGGAAGTGTCATGAGTGGTATGTCCTTAGTCGCCCCTTGTATTTCCACTGTTTCTTTGGTATACTGACTTGGGTCCACTAGGCTAGACTTCACAACTGAATCATAATCCAAACCTGTATCATATAGGCACCTTATGGTGACCCCATTACAAATAACATCCTCACAAACTGGGGGGTGATAAGGTTCCTGCTGTCCATTAGGATTAACCTTTAATCTCTGTTTCCCCGATTTCATTGCAGCAATGTTTGAAGGTTTCCTTTTACAAAATTCGGTGTTATGGTTGTCTTTCTTACACCATTTGCACCATCTCTTTCCTTGGTTAAACGGTTTTCTTTCATTATATTTTTGGTCATTGAACTGTGAGTTTCTATCACGATAATCATTTCTTGGCCTATCAAAGTTTGTCCTGCCTTTATTACCTTGTTCTCTGGTATCAAATTTACTAAATTGCTGTGGAGCTTTAACATTTTCTACATGCTTCTTTTTAGTGCCACTTACCTCTGCCTGGGCTGCCTGATACCTCTCAGCGACATTTAAAACCTCCCCCAACCTCTCTGCACCTTGTTCCATCAGAAATTTTCTCAAGTCTGGAGCCATGGACTCTCTTAATTGCTCTATCATGATCATCTCTTTAAGATCTTGGGTCTTCCCCAGAGCAGTCCATTTCTCCAAATAGGTTTCCAGTCTGGCAGAGAATTGGTGGTATGTCTCCCCAGACAAAAATTTGGCATTTCTAAACTTCTTACGATAAAATTCACCATTCTTTTCATATCTCAATAACAAAGCCTGCTTTAGCATGTCATAATTGTCTTGGTCGTCTCTATGCATCTTAGCAAAGACTTCATAAGAAGTACCTCTAAGCCCTTGGGATAACTTAAGACTCCACCTCTCTCTCTCTCTCTAACCCATACGTATTAGCTAATAGTTCGAATCTACTGAGGTACCCCTCGATGTCATCGTCTTTCTCAACAGAATGGTCTAAATGAAAGCCCATAGCTGAGGTTGAGGCTCCCTGACTAGGCATAGCATCTGAGGGAAAAGGGCTGGCACCATTTTCCGGAGCATGGCCTTGTAATTCCAGCTCCCTTAGTCGTAATTCGTGCTCCCTTTGCAATCTTCTATCTTCTGCTTCCCTTTCGGCAGTCAATCTCTTTTCTTCTGCCTCCCTTTGATGTCGTTTTTCTTCTGCCTCCCTTTGCTGTCGTTTTTCTTCTGCCTCTAATTGGAGCCTCTTAAGTTCTTTATCAGCCTCAATTTGTAACCTCTTCTCTTCCGCCAACCTCCTATCTTCCCTTTCAATATACGTGTCACACTCTGAAGTTACATACTGAATTAAAACTTGACCCTCCATGTTCATCTCCTTCGCCGTCAGCACAGCAGCCGATCTAAATTTTGCTAGATCTGCCATACTCTAACACACAAATTAACAATAACTAAGGTAAATCCAAGTATATGATTACTAAGGTAATATATTAATTAATTAATTAATTACCACTGGCTGTGAAGATTCATCAACTTTTACTTTCCACTTTTTATTTTAAGGGACACTTTTAAATTTATACAACTCTGTCCCCACTAGTTTAATTCCCGGACCAGGAGACCCTAATACCTTTGATAAGCTTAATCCCGGACGAGCCCCCAATATTTGTAGTGGTTTTTGATGTTATTGTATGATTGTTATGTTACCTAGTGTACTGGATGAGGTCAGCTGTGAAGGCTCCTGAGATAAAAGTTTCTGTGAGTTAAAGAAGGCCCTTCTGCTACCACTTACGACCTCAAACAGACCTATTCTGCTATAATGAATGTTAGCTACGTTAAAGGTCTAGGGTACTGAAATGTAATGTGTAGGTAATAAAATACACAGACACACACATGTAAATTCTAAGTCTAATACTGAAAATAATAATCTCTATGATACACTGAACTAACACTGGCTGTTATAGTTTAAGTTTGAAAATTTTTTTTATTTATTTGTCCTGAACCAATTGTTTCTTTTGGTCAGAACATATGAAATAATATGTATTTATCAATAAAATGCATAAATATATTGCATAATCAAATGAAATTTTTGTACTTAGGTATATTATTACAATGGCTAATATTAATAATATCTACACTGTCTTGGGAAAACTAGCACTGGATGTTTAGTTGGGGTGGCGTCATCATGCCCAATCTATGCTTACAAAGTTCAGTTTCCTTGACAGATGGACTGATGTTAATGTTTTTATACAAGATTTTATTTCTTATGGATGGTGGACCCTGTTGATGAATTTTCAGCAGGCCAGGTTGCACTTAACTGGCCTGTGACGATGTAGTATAGGATTCTTGTGGCCCACTCCTCTCAGTAGCTGGAGTAAATGTTAGGCTGCACAGACACCCGCTCTTGTACTTCTACAAGAGTATCTGACACAATGGTAGTGCCAGATCAGAAACTCTGAAACCAAAATTTGTGCCATGTGTCAACATTCTGTTTACTGCGCCACTCTTACACACAACACCACAAAACAACAGTACATAGATCGGGTCAGATCTCTCTGACCAACTTAGCACATCTTACAGAGTTGTTATCAAATAGTACCAGTTTCCCAAGACTGCATTGCATCCGAAATATGTTCAATAGTTTCCTCCTCCATTCAATAAGGTGGGTTTTATGTTCCCACTGATCTCAATTATAGATCCGCCTTCCATAGTCTTAGATAGGTTTTCATATATTATTAGTTTGTCTCTAGGCCCTGGCTGTCGCTGGGGACCTAGAGCAAGCACTCACTTGTCGTAATCATTTTTCATGATATGGCAGTATCAATCACTCAAAATATTAAAATAAACAAGATAATGCTTTTTTCCTTACCACATTTCAGAATTGAGAACACAGTTACTTAGTACTAGCAAAACTCAGCTGAGCTGCTGGCTAGATTATGGCGTCCCACTGATTTTAATTTAGTAATTCCTGGAAATCACCTCTAGCAGTAACGTACTGTGTCAATGGACAGTCTTCTTTAAAATGGCACAAGCGTGCGTCTCTCATTCAATAATATAAATGTTTTTGTCCAATCAGCGGACTTCCCCTCTAACTTTTTCAAAAATTCAAACTAAAAGTCAAATTTCAGTCCAGTCTCAGTCTAATATGTAGTATTTTCCCCAAAATTACACTTGTTTTTTGGACTAACTACATGCAAAAACTACACAAATCTGCCCCACTAAGTTATTTTTCGCTACTATCCTCCGACTTTGCCCCTCTAGTTCATTGCAGTTTGGGTTTATGCGTTTTGCTCAAGGACGCGTCAAAATGTAACTTTAGTGAAATATGCACAAAAAACTGTTCGCTAGTCTGATTTGAACAATACGGTCTTTCGCCAATATCTCCCGTGTTATCTGTCCGTCTGTGTAATTAAAAGTATATTATTTCTCTGCTCAAGATGGGCTATCAAACTAGCTAGGTTTTATTTTCATAACTTTATTATTAAAGAAAACCCTACTTTTCTCAAGGTTAGTTTTTGAAATTTGTTTTTGAACCTTCGTCCACGCGTTTGCCGCTATATTCAAATAAAACACCCAAGTACCGTAAAACGTCCAAGATACGACTGTTTCTAACAAGAGCTAAGGTCGTTTTTCTACCAATTCCTTACATTGTGTCAACTAGTGGCGTGAATTTTTTCCCTTTAAACTACAAATTGCGTCTGGGGGGGGTGATTCAAACACGTGTTCAGGTTTAGGGGTGGTAATTGTTTGGGGGGAGTGGTTTTATCTCGTTTCTTCCCTTTGTCTAAAAGGGTTAAAACCGTGTTCAGACCGTCATAATTTTTTTCTTTTATCTCCGTTTCCCTCCCGTCTAAAAGGGTAAACCGTTTAGTCTGCATGTCCCAACTAGTTAGTTTCAATGGCGGTAGAAAGCGCTGGCGTAGGTGAAGAAGCCTCGGCATATCTTGCCTATATTTTTATCCCTACGTGTTATTTTACCCATTTTCCTTATAATTGGAGATATTTTAACGTTGTATCACTGTAATATCACCACAGATATGCAGTGCAATCCCCTGTAATTCTGCATCCTCGTTAGAATAGAAACGTGTTTCTAGCCATGCATGAGGGAGTTCATTTTTCACATACATCGCTTGCCCTCGTCTGCCAGGTCCAACATAGATTTGTGTAACATCTGAAACCTGGGCAATTGACAACAGTGTTCGCTTTTAAATTGATCTTCTGGATATCAAAATCATAGATCATTGTTTCAATAATAGCTGCCCGTTGGTAGGCATCTTGACAGTTCCAGTACCCTATACGTACTCTCATAGAGAGTCTGTCCGCCTTCTTTCTTGTTTTTCTTTTACCAGCTCTTCTTTTTCTCTCTCTCCTCTTCTCTCCCCTACTTCTCCTTCTACGTTCAAGACTACTTTCCCAGTAGCCATCCAACCTCTCGACACATTTGGCCACCTTAAGAGTGGGGTCTTTAACTAATGACTATGACTGAAGATGCCTTGACTCGAGTTTTGTCATGCTTATTACAATGTGAAAACATTTGTTGAGGATGCCATTATTCTTAAAACATGTGTAGAAATATCATGTCATCCTTTTTGTGAACAGATTTTGCCAAGATGGCTGACAATGTCCATAGCTGAACTTTTCAAACATCAAGCCCCCATTCGCTATATGGCAAATATAGACATCGATTTTTGCACACAAAAAGGAGGACGTTTCCTCACAAGAACATTCTGGCTCGCACCAAGTCTATCACATTGGGAAAAAAAAAAACCGCAGCAAAGCAGGTTGAAAAACTCTTATGAAAAAATGCGTCAGACCGGGAGAATAAACGACGCTCATTAAAACCAGGGAAAGAGGGCCGTACATGGGGGGGGGGGGGGGGGGGGGGGGGGGGGGGGGGGGGGGGGGGGGGGGGGGGGGGGGGGGGGGGGGGGAGGGGGGGGGGGGGGGGGGGGGGGGGGGGGGGGGGGGGGGGGGGGGGGGGGGGGGGGGGGGGGTTAATTTATGTTTCTAGCTTTTGTTGCTTTCTTTTCATTATAATATCTAGTAGTATTTTGCTGGCATGGCTTATAAGTGCTATAGTTCTGTTGTTTGTGCACAGTTTCAGGTTTCCATTTTTTGTCAAGTGTACGTAAATTGATCTTTTCCATTCCTTGGGCCAAATTCCGCTTTGCCAGATCTTACGGCATAATGCATGGTAGATACAAGCGCTGTCATCTCCTCCTGCCTGTATCATTTCAGCTGTTATTTCATCACAACCAGGAGATTTTCCGCTTTTCAAGTGTTTGATTGCGTTCAGGACTTCCTCTATGGTAGGTTCTGGTTCACGTTCCGCTACATTCATGTTGTTGTTATCTGCCGCTTTGTTTATTTCCTTGTACATTTCTTGACAGTACTCCTTCCGTCTGTTCAGAATATCTTTACGTTCTGTTAGAGTGTCGCCCTTGTCGTTTATTGCTCGAAGTGATGGTTTAAAGTTGCTGTTCTTCAATGTTCTTACTTCGGAAAACATATTCTTATTCAATCCCTGTTCGCGCATTTCCTCTATTTTCCTGCAGGTATTGTTTATATATTGTTGTTTGTCTTGTCTGACTCGTTTTTTAATCTGCTTTGTGTATTCCTGATTTTCTGTGTCTTTTTTGGACTTCATTTTTCTTCTTTCTACCACCAACTTCGGTGTTTCGTCTGAGATGTATTCTCGTCTCTTTATACTTCTTTTAGGGATTAACCTTTGTGCATTTGTAAAGTAAACATCTCTGATGTTATTGGCAAGTTCATCTGGTGTCATTTCTTCATGTACTGCAATAAGAACGTCAAATTTGTTCTGAATATCGACACTGTACTCTTCTCAATATTCATTGTAAATAGGGCAAATCAAAATTACCAATAGTACATGTAAACTTAAAAAAAAAAAAAAAAAAAAAACGAGATTTAAAAAAACCAAACAAAATAATATTCAGGTGGAGGGGTGTAAAGACCTGGTGTTTCCAGTTAGATATTTAATTGAATGTTGGGGGTGTTGGGAAGTCGGGTATTGGTAGTACCTCTGGTGAAGGAGCTGTCATGCCCTTTTCAGGGCAGCTCAGCCACCTTTGGTCCAAACCTGGCATCCAGCTCTCACCTGTGGCTCCTCGTAGCTGTCAGCATGCGACAGCGGCCACCCCCGGACAACGGCTTTGACAGGCCGGCTAAACTAGGTGAGGGTAGCCGAATGGTTATAAACCTTCGGTGAGTTAGGGTCTGCCTACCCATGCATGCGAAGACTGGATTCGATAGACTGCGCGGAAGAAACCACCTGTTGGTTCAACGGGCATGACGGCGATTATCAGCAACGCGCTGTGGAGCGTAAGGAGCACGGCGAGGCACGTAGAAAGCCCTGGTCATCCCCTGCACCTGACTTCATCTCCAGTCGTCTTGACTTGTCTTGCCACTGGATTGAGATGGACCCAGGCGAGAGGGTGAGGTCGACGAATTGCGCAACTCTTCCTCACTTTAATCCAAATCACTGCGCAAGTCACTCTTTCATCCATTCATCCATTCATCCATCCACTCACAACAAGTCCTGTGGCGATGGGCGAGCGGCGAAGCGGCAGGCGTGGGTACGCTGGCAGTCGTAGTCGCAGACCTACACACAGGCGGCTCAGGCCATATGGTCGTCTTCCACTGATCGGAGCAGCAGTGGGATTCGGCAGCACCCTGAGTGTCTGAGCAGCCCTCTTTAGGAAAGCACTGCTCACCTCCATGGCATGAGGAAGGGGCTAGAAAAGGTGCCCTAAACATTGCCTGCTTCACCATTACCTAACCAGCTTACCGCGGTTGGTGGGTACCCTACTTCGGCGGTCGACATATAAGAAAAAGAAAGGACAGATTTTTCCCCCTCATTCTAGGCGCATGGAATGTGCGCACTCTACTTGACAAAGACTTTAACGCAAACAGACCTGAGAGACGAACTGCCCTGATTGGGAGAGAACTGGCCAGGTACAACATTGACATAGCAGCACTGAGTGAAACTCGACTTGCAGGCGAGGGCCAACTTTGCGAAAAGGGTGCAGGTTATAAATTCTTTTGGAGCGGAAGAGGAACTGAAGAAAGACGAGAAGCAGGGGTTGGATTTGCAATAAAAACAGCAATTGTCAGCAAGTTAGCGGGGCCCCCAAAGGGAATAAATGACCGACTCATGACGGTCAAGATCCCTCTGTTCTATGGAAGAAAACATGCCACCATCATTAGCGCGTATGCACCAACTATGACAAACCAGGATGATGTCAAGGATAAGTTTTACGAAGAACTACATGCAGTCATTGCATCAGTTCCTAAAGCAGATAAGCTCATCATTCTTGGTGACTTTAATGCAAGAGTAGGCTCAGATAACATCTCCTGGAATGGCACTATTGGTAGGTACGGCGTGGGTCGCTGTAACAGTAATGGACTTCGTCTCCTCCAGACTTGCGCAGAACATGACCTCCTTGTCACCAACACCATTTTTCGACTTCCTACCCGCAACAGGACCTCCTGGATGCACCCTCGCTCAAAGCATTGGCACCTAATTGACTATGTAATTGTTAGGAAAGAGGACAGGCAAGATATCCGGGTGACCAAGTCCATGTGTGGTGCCGAATGCTGGACTGATCATCGCCTCATTGTATCTAAACTTAAAATTCGTATCCAACCAGCCAGGCGCCCTCAGGGGAAGAAAACTCAAAAGAGGCTGGATGTCACCAAACTAAAGAAGACAAAAATCAAACAGTCATTTACTGACACCTTAGAAGACCGTCTCAAATCTATCTCGCTAGACGGCCAAAGTGTGGAAACAAATTGGGCAGCCCTAAGTGAGCAGATCTACAACACTGCTACAGAGGTCCTGGGTCCTTCCATCAAGAAACAAAATGACTGGTTTGATGAGAACTCAGATGATATAAAGCAGATGTTGGCTGAGAAACACCATCTCCATAAAGCATATTTAAATGATCCAAAATCTACATCCAAGAAAGACGCTTTCAACAACATGCGTAGAATCGTCCAACATAAACTACGCCAGATGCGGGATTCATGGCTGAGTAATAAAGCAGATGAGCTCCAAGGCTTTGCTGACAGCCATGACTTGAAAAACTTTTACCTTGCACTCAAAGCGGTCTATGGTCCAACATCATCAGGATCATTTCCCCTCCTTAATGCAGATGGAAAAACACTAATTACAGACAAGGAAAAAATGCTCCAACGCTGGGCTGAACATTTTAATAATATCTTGAACCAGCCATCATCTATTAACGACGAAGCCATCATCCGCCTGCCCCCAAATTCCTATAAATGAAGCATTAGATGATGTACCAACTCTGGAGGAAATTAAAAAAGCGATTCGTCAACTGTCTAGTGGAAAGGCCCCTGGCTCCGATTCAATTCCTGTTGAGGTTTATAAAGATGGCGGTGCAGTTCTGATAGAGAAACTTCATATGATCTTCCAGCAAATGTGGCAGAGTGAAACCATCCCACACGATCTCAAAGATGCCTCAATTATACATCTATATAAACGTAAAGGTAATCGCCAAGACTGCAACAATCATCGAGGCATCTCTCTTTTATCAATCGCTGGGAAGATATTCGCCAGAATCCTTTTGAATCGCCTTACGGCTCATCTTGACAAAGGTCTTTTACCTGAAAGTCAGTGTGGATTCCGGAAAGAACGTGGAACCACAGATATGGTGTTCGCTGCAAGACAGCTACAAGAAAAATGCCAAGAACAGCACTGTGACCTGTACACAGCTTTCATCGACTTGACAAAGGCGTTCGACACGGTCAGTAGAGAGGGTCTATGGAAGATCATGGCAAAATACGGCTGCCCAAAGAAATTTATCACAATAGTGCAGCAACTGCATGATGGAATGCAGGCTAGAGTTCAGGAAAACGGTGAGCTATCACAGCCTTTCCCCGTCTCAAATGGAGTTAAGGGTGCGTACTTGCACCGACTCTGTTCAGTATCATGTTTTCTGCTATGCTGACTGATGCTTTTAGAGACGGGGACACCGGAATCGACATTAGTTATCGTATTGATGGAAAATTGTTTAACCTTAGGAGGCTTCAAGCAAAAACCAAGGTCAAATCACACACCATCAGAGATCTTCTGTTTGCTGATGATTTTGCCCTCAATGCTGGCTCAGAGGCTGATCTGCAGCATAGTGTGGATAGATTTTCCGAAGCCTGCGCCAACTTTGGGCTTACCATCAACACGAAGAAAACAGAAATCATGTACCAACCAGCTCCTGGCACAGTTTATACTGAGCCAGTCATCAAGGTTAATGGTGAGAAACTGAATGTTGTGAACAGATCCACATACCTTGGTAGCACACTATCCCAGAACATTGTCATTGATGATGAGGTGAACACCAGGATCTCCAAAGCCAGCAGCACATTTGGCAGACTATACACCAACGTTTGGCATCGAAGTGGCATTAGTCTACAGACAAAGCTGAAGGTGTACAGAGCTGCGGTGCTTCCAGTGCTGCTATATGCATGTGAAACATGGACTGTATACAGGCGCCACGTAAAGAAGCTAAACCACTTCCATACAGTCTGTCTCAGGAAGATAATGAACATCAAATGGCAAGACAAGATCCCGGATACCGCCGTTCTTGACAGAGCTGGTATCCCTGGTATTGATACTATTCTGATGCAGTCACAAATTCGCTGGGCAGGTCATGTAGTCCGCATGCCAGACCATCGACTGCCAAATATACTCTTTTATGGTGAGATGCAGAAGGGTAAACGCTCCCATGGTGGCCAAAAGAAGCGCTTCAAAGACACGTTAAAGACGTCATTGAAAACCTTTGACATAAACCCAGACACATGGGAAGCTGCTGCGCAAGACCGAACTGCTTGGCGCACATCTCTTCGTAAAGGTGCAGCAGCATGCGAATCATCCAGAAGAGCAGCAGCGGAATAGCGGAGACAAGCTAGAAAGGACCGTGAAATAAAACCTTCACATGAAGCAAACATTCCCTGCCCACACTGTCCAAGATCTTTCCAGGCCCGCATCGGGCTCTTCAGTCACCTTCGTACCCATAGACTAACCTAACATATTCTTAAATAATTGGATGAACAGAGTAGTCTTCATCACCCGTGATGGACGAACAACCATTTAATTGAATATTACTTGCCATAAGTCATATGTATTGTAAAAACATCATCAGACCTTTACCTTTCCAATTACTATATATTAACTTTTGTTCTTGTTAAACGCTGTTTGACTATATTATGCAGTTGCCTAAGTCAATGTTTAATATACATATAGAGACTCACGTTTTCTCCTGCGATCCATGGTTCAGCAGATGTCATGCATACATCTTGCGGACTCATAGTGTCTTGCGCTGGACTTGAGACGGGTATGTCAGCAACTTCTTCTTGAATTACTTCTGGTTCTGGCTCAGGTTGTTTGACTTCATCTGCCTGATGTCAAGTAAAATTTACAAAATATTATAAGCAATGGTATTAAACCATGCTCCACATTTATGACTTGCATTACAGTTTTCCTTTCTTTGGACTGCTGTCTCTATACTTTAGGACAAGGTGTATGAAACGAGTCAGTAATAAGTACCAGTAACATGCTGAAATGTTGTAACTTAGTTGACCAAATCAGTTGACCGATTGTAAAGTATATTAAGCAGGGTAGTATGAGTAAAATAAATCACCGAGCACATATTTTTATGGACAATAGAGAATTCAGTTAAAAATAATTTGGCAGTGAGCTACAGATCGCAAATTGTTCTGTGCATAGTAAATAAAAATGTATGATAGAAATTATAAACATATACGGAACGCATATATATAAGGGCAAACCTAACTTTCTAGCCCAGTTGAAAGCAGTGAACGCGGAGTCACATTTCTTCTTCTTCTTCGTACACTCTCAGACGTCCACTTGAATGTTGTAAAAAAAGCAGTAGTCATTTTGAGGCTATTTGAATCCCCGTAAAGCTTTTTCCACGAAAAGAGCTGGCGTCGGCCATATGCGCTTTCTCTGTACCGCATATAAGGGGCAACTCTGAAGCAGATGTTCAGCAGTCATTTTATCAGTGCCACAGTTACACTGATCGGTAGTTCCTATCTTTAGCTTGTTGAATAGATGGTATCTCAATCTGTTGTGGCCAGTGCGGAGTCTGAAGATTACCACTTGTTCTCTTCTGTTGAGCTGGTAGTAAGCATCATTCTGTGTGTGACCTGGATGTTCTACATTCCATTTATTTCTGTATCTGATTCTGATAAACTCTTTGCCTCCTCGAAAGTGATGCTTGCATCAGGCTGAGGTAGATGTGAACCTTCTTTTGCCATTATGTCAGCCTCTTCATTGCCGGTGATGTTACAATGAGATGGGATCCATTGGATCACAACACTTTTGAATCGTTGACAAAGTTTGTGGAGCACTATTCTGAGGTCATCCAGGTCTGTATTATTTTGACTTTTCGACGTTGCAATTACTGACTGTGCATCAGTAAAGAAAGCAACTTGTCTCTCTGTGCTTTCTTCTGTCAATATAACCTCTGCTGCAGTTTTTCAAGGCCTCTGCCTCTGTTCCGAAGTTACTTGAGAATTGTCCTGTTGCCACTGACAGCCTTTTTTCTGCACCAGTGCTTAAGGTTAGAAAGACACCGCCACCTCCATTTTCTGTTGCATTTGTTGCTGATCCATCTATGTATGCATGGGTCCAGGTGCTGCGTGGGTAATGTTTTTCTTTGTATTTTGTCGCTATGGATTTTCTATCTGTTGCAGTTTGGCTCTGTTTTCTTTCAATTCCAGGAATGTTTTCTACTCACAGTGTAGCGCGCGTTTCAGAGAAACGATTTTTTTTCCAAACTGGAAGGTTGTGTGCAGTGTAGATGGGTTTAATAGTGGATATTTCATTTAGTGAAACTGCTCTCATCTGTGGTTTGGTTGATGTTACAAAGTTGCTTCTGTGACCGTGTGGCCAGAAGGATGTAATTTTAGACTGGGTAATTAATTTATGATCTGGTCTACGGTGCATATTTGCGCTCATGTGGAATTCTCACACTGGAGTGGGCAATCTAAATGAAACACAACGTTGCCATCTTTGAAACTTGTGAGACTCGGGGCATGTAATCAGAGACAGCCCTTGGTTATTAGACATCTTGACGCTGTCTGACACCAGAGGGACACACCTTGTTGAGCACAAAACCGTGAGAGGTGTGACTCCGAGCAACAGATATCGTAGGAATGTTACCACTAGTGGGCGGACCTTGAGTTGTGGACGATTAGGAAGATAATCTTTACTAAAATGTGATCTCATGTCATCCAAACTGAGCATAGGACTCCTGATTTGCTCCCTAGAGGGATGGGTGGAGCTTTGCCGGACATTTTGACGTGGCTATCATGTGGTACATGGGTGGATATGTAGATTTAAAACTGAAACAGTGAGAGAGTCGAGTCAAGATTTGAGAAGGAGCCAGATCATCGTCTTGTGCGGTATGCATCCTCGGTATGATACACCAGTGAGGTAGAGGATTTGATATCGCATATGTTGCGTCTGTGCTAAGAGGACTAACGACATAGAGAGAGTACAGCAGTCTGTACTGGGTTATATGGTGTTACGTAGAGAATACCTAAATAGCTTGGTTATACGGTGTTGTATAGGAATTACCTACAAAGTAAACTTGTGGACAACATTGTTTTCTGTTTGATTCCTATGCTACCTGATAGGATTTCATTAATAAAAGTGGGACCCTGTCATCAAGAGTTTTTCTGTGTATGTAGCCGCGCCATCTTGTAATCGTTATGGCGTCTGTCGTTAAACAGCACCATCTTGTCATCGCCATTATGCCCGTGGTTCCTTACCTTTTTACCACAACATCTTAAAGAGGAAGATATATCACTGGGCCACAATAAAGCCTAGAAATAGTTTTGTTTTATATTTGTGTTTTCGCTCCTTCTAGAGCATCCATCGCGTGTGTTATTTGCGTGGCCCAATTACTACGCGCGCGCTACACTGTGAGTGGTTAGGCATAGCGGCCTATATAATGAAGTACGCTGGCCAAAAATAGACAAAACTTCTAAGAATAAAAACTAAGAACAAGATAGCCCAATAAAATAAGTAAAATAATAATAACAAAAGAAAAGAAAGGGAGCTAAAAGAAATAAGAAAGAACAATAAATAAATAAATTCAAATAGGAAATTAGGACATAGCTCATAACCAAACATGCCACCTATAACTAGAGCACAGTCAGGTGACGGCAAAACGTGGGCAGAAGCAGTTAAAACCAAAGATAGGGACACCATGCACTATATACTAGAAGAGAATAATCAGGACCTCACAGAAGAAAATACTAACCAAAAAAATAGCAATGAAAGCACAGAAAGTACCAAAGAAGACTCAAGACATAAAGCAACCCTTGCAGTTTCCAAAAACAAAGATGAGCATGTAGTAAACATATGTCGTTTAACGTTAACGCAAGTAGCTAGTGAGGCTGTCAAGATCAAGGCACTAGATGAAGACAAAATTATAACCATCCTTGAACCTGTGTTAGGCAAAAAGGCGGTAGCCAAAATTTCAAAAACCCATTTTGGCATAATCATTACCCTAAATCAGAGTGACAGAATAAAAAAAAATGTTAGAGGAACTAAAAGTAGACGCAAAAACAGTGACTCTTGCACACGACATAAAAGTGAAGATAGAGATAGCAAAAGAGACCAGTAGATGTGTGATAAAGGGGATAAACACCACCCTGTCAAGTGAGGAAGTTATGAACAACCTCGCAAAACAGAACCCAGACATAAAGCTGGTACACGTGGACGGAATAATAGTGAAAGGGAGTACAATAACCCCAGTGGTAGTAATAACGACAGAAGGGAGGGAAACCCATAAAACACTACTATTTGGGAAAACTAAGAAGAATACAGAAGCTTACATTCCCCCTGTGCTACAATACTCCAACTGTTTGAAATTCGGCCACGGAAGGAACCACTGTAACGGGAAAACATTTTGCAGATATTGCGCCGGCACTCACCCCTCTGTACAGTGTGAAAAGGCAAAGGCAGATACTGACTACAAAAAGGCGAATGGGAACAGAAAGTGTATCAACTGCAAAGGGAACCACAGTGCCAGGTTTTAGGGCTGTCCAGTGTACCAGCAAACCAAACAAGCGCTAAAAGAATCCATCTTAACAAGAATACCATTTAAAACAGTGATTAAAGAAATAAAAGAAAACACAAACACTAAAGTTATAGCAGAAAAAGTAAAAGAAGAAATTAAAACTATTAAAATGCAGCTGTCGAAAGAAAAAGACCAGAAAGTAACTAACAAAACAAAAGAAAACAGTCAGCCAGACAGTTCAGCTACAACATTGGAAAATGTGAATGCGCTGAAAAGTGCAGATGCAGTGCTTCAAGAAGTGAAAGCCATACAGCACCGAATTGCCCGGGATGTAGCTAAACTGACTGTACTGAAAGAAGAAAATGAAATAATACTAGTCAAACTGTCTGCACTAAAAGAGGAAAATGAAATAATACTAAAAAGAATGGAAAGTGAAAGACAGGAGATAAACCTAGGCAGAGAAGCTAATGTAGTATTGGATGAAAATAGGAAAGTGGTCAAAAAGAACATAATACAACAGGAAAACAAAAGCAACCTAGAAGAATCTATCAAAGAACAAGTTGAGGTACTTTTACCATACTTAGTGGAAAAAAATTAGGTACAAAATGACAAGTCTGAATGAGGAATTTCTTGAGAACATGGTTGATAATGGGCCCATGAGTACAGGAAATACAGAATAAGAGCAAATTTGATAGTTTAACCAAAAATAAAAGGATACAACTCTGCCTATGCCGGTCCCAAGCCCGGATGAAAAAGGAGGAGGGCGGCCTGCATGGAGGCCGTAAGGAGGCAGCCTGATAAGAATCTTTTTCTTATTAATGATGTCCACCAAATGATAAATATAAGTGGATGGAAGCAGACATCATCATCATCAGTTGATAAACTCTTAATACAAGACCCTTGCCCTGAGCAAGAGACATGCTGAGAAATCTGAAGCTCGCTCGAACATCACCAGAGTTAAATACTGTGTTGTTGTGTTGCTCGTGGTTCGAGTATGGAATGTCAACTTGACCTACGCAGTGGTGTGTAGACATAGATGGAGTGTATAATGTGCGAATGATAGGAAGAGTTCGTGGTGTTGACAAATGTTCTTTTCTCACACTCATGTATGGCTGGAAGTCATCGACACCAACGACTGTGTACCTTTACTAAAGTTTAATTGGACGTACACACTCGACAGCACAGATAGTGACAAATCACAGGTTGGCATAATACATCATGGTACAGTGGATAAATGGTCTTGCAATGTTATGTTACATGGGCACTCATGTAGAATAATAGTATAATGGACTGTCAGTAGCCAAGCACTCAGTATTGCCCATATATATATATCAACTGAGTTTACTGACAAAGCACGTCAGATTATAAACAATATCCAAGATGGCTTCTAGACCTAATCTCGTCTAGCGAAGATTCCTTAACATAATGTCCAGCACAGATTTTTCCATATAATTATATTGAACCGCTAGCAATGGGTTCTCATGTGTAGCAGTGATCTCTGGACTAATCAAGCGATAATACGGGCATCCCTTTTCTCTTCTTGAAAGTCACTACATGTTTGGTTCCAAGATGGCTTCACTCGTGAGCTGTCACTCACGTTTGGATACAGATAATGAATCTGTCCTAAAGTTAGTCATTCATTAAAAACATTTCATTGCTCTGTAGATTTGATCATGAACAATTGACTGCATTCTACAGGATATAGTGCTGCTAGGAATCAGAATCGTTTTTTTCATCTAGTTAGATGTATCCTCTCAGACGTACAAATCATCCCTATCGAAAAACGGTGGCTTCGTACGAGAGTTCAAAAGAGTATCTTTATTACCTTGGTTTTCAGAAATATGATTTTGCCATTCCTTGGCAATAAGAATGAACACTGGGGTAAAGCATACACGATAGGTCTAGACGACTATCACTTTCCCCAAAAACCACTGAGATCACTTTTTTTCCCGGCGTCCAGCCGACATAGAAAAACACAGCCCTTCATCAGGGCGAAGCCAAAACACAACTCTCTCGCGACACATCCGCCGAACAGCCTTTGACCTCTCTAGAGACAACAGAACATATAGTTCGACTTAGATATGTAAAGATATACAGATATAAGACAGATTCGTCCTACACAGACAAACAATACACATAAATTCAGGCCATAGATATTCTGAAGCAAGAACAATCTATTACTACCCAAACAAAGAATAAATCGCAGTAAAACTGGATTCATCCGCGGAGTTCGATCGAAAGAGACGGCACAACTTTCAAGGGAAGTAACTCAATAATGACTTTCCCTTAAGCACTAAAAAATATCTATTTTGTTTACAAAATATTTGCGAACATAACAAGTATACCAATGTATAATATTGTAAAATATCAAAGACTGCACGTAACAGTCTTACCACACCTCCCGGGAAAAAAAAAATGGAACATTTTTTTTTTTTGAAATACATCTAGGAGCAACGTACAATAGGCTCACAACGCATGAATAATGCGCAGATGAAAATATCAGGAATACATATAACGCCTAATATGAGGCTAAGTCGACTTATGGAGCGACTGGTGAGAATGTGTCTCATAAACTGAGAGAAATTATTTCTCTACAAGTATATTTTTTCCAGGAAGGTGTCATCAAAGTATAATACAATTCTGGCAATTACACGATGCCTAAAAAATTCATACCATCATTTCGTATTAGATATCTTAAATTTATGATTTATGAAGAAAAAATCATCAAAGCACAGCGGTGAATAAACATCAATGAACCGCTATGTAGTGATACAATCATTATATTATTAAATTACAAATGTGTATCTATCATGATATAGAAAAGGAACTACTATAGAACTAGACATATCAAGAAGTCTAAGCCCTAATAGTTATGTGGAATCATGTGGGCATCTTGACAGAATGTCTGCCATCACATTATCTGATCCACGAATAGCTCGCACAGAGAAATGAAAAGGTTGAAGAGCAATTGCATATCGAGTAGACCTCGAGCTCTTCAAATTCTTACTACTGTATAGCAGTAAGAGCTTTTTGGTCGGTTTCTACTATGAAATGTGCGCCCAGAAGGAATCTCTGTAGTTTGAGGATCGACCAAACCATAGCTAATAGCTCACGGTCTAAAACCGAATAATTCCTTTCTGCCGCATTAAGTTTTCTGGAAATATACATTACAGGATGCAGAGTTCCAGAGTACTCTTGCATTAGTGCCGCTCCAATCCCAGTGGATGAAGCGTCACTACGAAGAACGAATGTTTTTATCTTTAGTGGGTAGCACTAAAATAGGTGGTGTTGAAAACAATGTTTTAATCTTATCCAGAGAGCATTGGCATTCCTGAGACCAGTGGACCACATTAGGCGAACCTTTCTTTAGAAGTGTTGAAAGAGGTGCCATGATAGAGGATAGATTCTGAATGAATCTGCCATAAAATTGAATAAGACCTAACAGACTTCTCACCTGTTTTTTAGTCTTAGGGATTGAGATGTTAAGTATCTTACTAGTATTATGGTCCTCTGTCTTTAGGAAACCATGACCAACTCGGTGGCCTAGGAAAGAAATTTCGCTAAAACCAATATAGGCTTTAGAGGGTTTCGCTGTCAGGTTGTGCTCACGCAAAGTAGACAGCAATTCATCTAACCCTGAATAGTGATCTTCCCAAGTATCGCTGAAAAGACAGATGTCGTCTAGATATGCAATGACATCTGACCGATAAGATAGGATTCGGCGCATCATGCGTACGAATGTAGCTGGTGCGTTCATAAGACCGAAAGGCATAAAATTCCATTGGAACAAACCTCTAGGTGTTGAAAAAGCCGTGAGAGGTTTGGCGCGTTCAGATAAAGGAACTTGCCAATATCCTTTAGACAAATCAAGTTTAGTGAAAAAATGAGATTTGGAGAGTCGAGTAAGTAGCTCTTCCAGTAAAGGCATAGGTTCGGCATCGAACTTCGTTACTTGATTCAATTTTCGATAGTCAACGCAAAGACGTATGTTATTGTCTTTTTTACGCACAATAACCATCGGCGAAGAATATGCAGAGGTGGATGGTTCGATTATTTTCAAATCTATCATCTCATCCAACTCTTTCTCGACCTGTGCTTGAAAATGTATAGGTATAGGATAAGGTCTAACCCTAATAGGAGTATGGTCAGTTAGAACAATGTCATGTTCAATGACATTCGTTTGTCCAGGGATGTCAGTGAGTACATCCTGAAATGTTTGCAACATAGTTGAAACTTGTCGCTGTTCTCCTAGAGACAAATCAGGAGAGACAGTAACGTTCTTCCATGATTCACTAGAATGAAGTGGGATCATTGGAAGAGGAAGATTTACATCTGAAAAACTTGTTTCCTCATCCTGTATCACGGACAGTGATGAGTAATGACCATGTTGTACTGGAGAATTGTCCGTTGCTTGGAAAATGGGTTGCAAATAATCCGGACGTTCATGGAATTCAGTAAGCATATTGATGTGGAAGGTTTTATGCTTCCCATCAATATCGACAATATAGTCGACATCGGAAATTTTCGATATTATATCGTACGGACCTTTCCAAGAAATAAGTAATCTGTTTTTCCCTACAAGGTAGTAATACAAATGCTTTGTCACCAGGACAAAGTTGTCGTAAGCATCTCTTCTTATTGGCAAATTGCCTTGCCTTCTGTTTCGCAAATTCAGAAGAAGAAGTTGCTAATTTGCATGCTTCGATAATCTTTTGTCTCAACGCGATGACATATTCGTAGGATGACTTTGTGTCATCGTCAATATTGTCAGATGTTATGAGATCGTGAAGCAACGACATAGGGCCACGCGGACGCGCGCCAAAGACGAGTTCAAAGGGAGAAAATCCTGTATGTTCATTGGGTACCTCTCTGTAAGCGAAGAGGGCCGCAGGTAAAACTCTGTCCCAGTCTTGAGGATGATCCTCAGTTATCTTCCCTAGTAAGTTTTTAAGTGTTCTATTAAGGCGTTCGACCATACCATTAGACATTGGATGGTAGATACTACTTAAAGATCTATCTATCTGCAGAGTAGACATTACTTGAGACATGGTATCTGATATTAGTTGGGTGCCATGGTCTGACAATATCTCTCCGGGGAACCCAAACGAGAAAATATAAGCCAAAGAGCATCTGCAATATCAGCAGTAGTAATGCTCTTCAGAGGAATAGCCTCTGGCCAACGTGTGCACATATCAACACACGTCAAGATAAACTGATGTCCTCTGGCAGACTTGATCTTAAATGGACCAATAATGTCTATGGCCATTTTTTGAAACGGCCGAATAGGAATGTCCGCCGCCTGAATGGGTGCAGCATGCCGTGGACCTTTGGATTTAACTTCCTGACATACTTTACAAGATCGACAATAAATCCGTATGTCCTTGTTTACCAATGGCCAAAAGAAAGCCGCAAGGACTCTTGACTTAGTACGGGAAAAACCCATGTGTCCAGCACACTGAGAGTCGTGAGCGTGCTGCAAAATTTTAACTCTCAAATTCTTGGGAACCAGGATTTGAGAATGACTTGACGTAATGGAGTCTTGAACCATACGTACAAGTACGCCATTCTTCTTTGTAATCCACGATTTACGACTTGTGTCTTTATTCGGATCACCTTTAGTTGCAAGAATGAAGAATTTCTTCAGAGTGGGATCATCTTCTTGCTGTTTTATAAACGAGTCACGAGAAATTACCAAGGGATCATTTTGGTTATGCACTTCATTATCTTCAGTAGATGAAGTTTGAGGCATATTAAGAGCCTGAGCTCTAGTGACTACAGCGTTAGCAATCTGCATGTTTTTGCCTTTCCCACGCGGAAATTTGTTGCGGAGTGCATTCTTTGACTCCATGAATGCGACCGATGATGAGGTCAGCGATCGGATTCGGAAGAAGACATGCGTGTACATCTCCTGTAAAGAAAGGAGTAGCAATCCTAATGATAGCAGTAGAGTATTTCTCTAATGTGCCGCCAAATGTTACACATTTGACTACTTGTCCAGTGGCACGGGAAGGATCTACGAGTGACTGCCTAACACCAATTGTGGTGCATCCAGAATCAAATAGCACAGAGACTGGATTGTTATTCACTAAACCCTTATGTAAGACAAGAGAACCTCTTCCATCATGCGCGACTGATGCCGGAAGAGCAGGAAGAGGATGGCCACAGCTTAAAGTAGACACTGTGGTTGGCTCAAATAACGTTTTGCATTGGGGGCACTGAGATGCTCCCCCAAAATCAAAAGCGGCACATGCCATATTACTAGCATCATTATTATCTTTACTCTGTTTATAGGCTTCATGGGACTCTTGTTGTGCAGAGTTTGCCTGAAAATGTGGTTTATGTCTTTTGTTTTGAGATCTACCTCGGTTATTATCACCTCTGTAGTTATTGTTACCTCTATTGTAACCCCTATTTGGGTTTGAGTCATAGTTCCCTTGGTTACCATTATCATATTCATTATAATGAGTATCTCTGTAATTATGATCTTGTTGACTCCAAGACGGATAACCCTGATAGTTTCTATAATTACTTCCTCTACGGAAATTCCTATAATTATGACCACCCCTGTGTCGAGAGCTATCAGCTCGTCTCCAGTTCTTTGAAGAAGAACCCTGAAATGATTGGTTACCTTGGTTTTGATAACTATTATGGTTACCTTTTTTATCAAATCTGTTTTGAGGTCCCTGAAATCTGTGTGAATAATTGGGATTGTATGGTGTTGCTGAAGCAACTGGCATACCCTCCTTAATCTTAGTGTTGCCAAAAGTCACGTCGGGGTGTGCAGTGACATATTGGGAACAATATTCTTCCATTTCCTTTAGAGATTTGGGTTTACGCTCATGTATAATCCAGGAATGGTTTGTTAACACATGACATAATCTTATCTCTGAGCAACAAATCCATAAGTCCTTCATACGTTTTTTCTGTTTTGGAAAGCTCAATCCAACGATCAACTGTGAGACGTGCCTTTGCAGTGAATTCTGAGAATTCTACCCCTGTCTCAGGCACCATCGTCTTAAACAAAAGGCGATAGCCTTCCTCACTTAGCTGGTATTTTTTTATCAAAGCCGCCCTAATGACATCATAATTATCCTTATCTGCTTCTCCTACAAGGCATAATCTAGTCAAAGATTCACCTTTCAAGTTTTCTGCTAATTGATTAGCGTATTGTGATTTATCCACATTATGTGTACGACAAGAACGTTCAAATCTATCCAGCCAGAATGTAATATCGTCACTGGACTGATTGAACGGTGGAACCTTAACCTTGTAAGTAGAAGGTTTACCATTACCACTAGATGCCTGATTAACATTAATCATACTTGTCAATCTCAATTTCTCTAACTCAAATTCATGTTCTCTTATTGCTTTTTTTTCTTCAGCCTCTCTGTCTAATCTTTTTTGTTCAGCTTCCCTGTCTAATCTTTTTTGTTCAGCAGCAGCTTCTCTTTCTAATTTTTTTGTTCAGCTTCACTGTCTAATCTTTTTTGTTCAGCAGCAGCTTCTCTTTCTAATTTCTTTTGTTCAGCTTCAAATCTCCTTTGCTCCACCTGCATCTGCAATTTCTTTTGTTCAGCAGCAGCCTCAGCTTCTCTTTCTAATCTTTTCTCTTCAGCCAGAGCTTTTCTCTCTTCTGCAGCTAATGCTTTGTCATATTGAGCAACTGCCCATTCTTCTAATTGTTGACCAGTCTTATCAAGGGCTTTCCCTTGTATAATGAAGTATTCTAATGTAGACATGGTGTCTAACAATAATACTAATCACCTGAAACAATAATAATACCACAAGTTCTTAATGACTTGATTAATCAGTATACTATCCCAATATCTGTGGGTCACAAGCCTTAATAAGGTCTTGTATAACAGTAATAATAATCAGGTACTGGTTTATACCATAATCCAAGTGCAGTGCACAGGCAATTGTGTCTTATGAAATATACCTATATAAAACATATGTCAACCAACAGAATACATAAAGTACAAATAGGACTGACAATACGAAAACGTTTGCAGAAATCAAAATAAATCAAATAGGGAAATCAATGAAAATAATCACTGAATCTGCAAAGAATAACAACACAAATGACGTCACAGTATATGAATATAAATTGTGAATAGAACTGAAAGATAGAAAAGGGTAGACCAACAAATTACAAACAATTCAAAACAAAACTAAAGAACAAAGAAATATTACAAAAATAACAAAAACTTCAGACTTCACAGCTAACACAAAAGCAACAGTTGTCGCAAGCAAATTTTCAATCAAGAAAATTGCACCTATAGAAAACGCCCACAACGGACCCTCTATGACGTGGGATATTCTGTTGTGAGGACGCCGCCCAACCTTAAACACAACCCGCTGACATATAAACTAACATACTATACAAACAAATAACATGTAACATATCATAAATACATATATCATGTGTGTAATGTGTTGCAAAATAGGCTCAGTTTTACAGTAATGGCAAAGTTATTCTTGTAAAATAAATAAACTGCCACTTTATTGAAATATATATTCTGGCCTTAAATATTAAAGTTCATATATAGAAAACAAGAAGATCCATCGATGAAAATAGGACTTCTTAGTTCAATAATACTGTCTTCCTGTTAACATTGACAAGAATTGATCCAACTGTTCTGTGAAACTCTGTAATGTCTAATGTAAAAATGTCAACAACGCTGACCTACATACTGCATTCACTTGACAGGTCACGTGACGAAGTGTTGACAAAGAGCAAACCAATACTGCAAGTGTGTCGTATCAGCCACAGGAAACGGTCTGGTATCGGTAATCTGTTGACTTCTGAACTTCTGCGAGGTCAAACCCAGAAAGCTGGTCCACCAGTTGATAAGAATCTTTTTCTTATTAATGATGTCCACCAAATGATAAATATAAGTGGATGGAAGCAGACATCATCATCATCAGTTGATAAACTCTTAATACAAGACCCTTGCCCTGAGCAAGAGACATGCTGAGAAATCTGAAGCTCGCTCGAACATCACCAGAGTTAAATACTGTGTTGTTGTGTTGCTCGTGGTTCGAGTATGGAATGTCAACTTGACCTACGCAGTGGTGTGTAGACATAGATGGAGTGTATAATGTGCGAATGATAGGAAGAGTTTGTGGTGTTGACAAATGTTCTTTTCTCACACTCATGTATGGCTGGAAGTCATCGACACCAACGACTGTGTACCTTTACTAAAGTTTAATTGGACGTACACACTCGACAGCACAGATAGTGACAAATCACAGGTTGGCATAATACATCATGGTACAGTGGATAAATGGTCTTGCAATGTTATGTTACATGGGCACTCATGTAGAATAATAGTATAATGGACTGTCAGTAGCCAAGCACTCAGTATTGCCCATATATATATATCAACTGAGTTTACTGACAAAGCACGTCAGATTATAAACAATATCCAAGATGGCTTCTAGACCTAATCTCGTCTAGCGAAGATTCCTTAACATAATGTCCAGCACAGATTTTTCCATATAATTATATTGAACCGCTAGCAATGGGTTCTCATGTGTAGCAGTGATCTCTGGACTAATCAAGCGATAATACGGGCATCCCTTTTCTCTTCTTGAAAGTCACTACATGTTTGGTTCCAAGATGGCTTCACTCGTGAGCTGTCACTCACGTTTGGATACAGATAATGAATCTGTCCTAAAGTTAGTCATTCATTAAACATTTCATTGCTCTGTAGATTTGATCATGAACAATTGACTGCATTCTACAGGATATAGTGCTGCTAGGAATCAGAATCGTTTTTTTCATCTAGTTAGATGTATCCTCTCAGACGTACAAATCATCCCTATCGAAAAACGGTGGCTTCGTACGAGAGTTCAAAAGAGTATCTTTATTACCTTGGTTTTCAGAAATATGATTTTGCCATTCCTTGGCAATAAGAATGAACACTGGGGTAAAGCATACACGATAGGTCTAGACGACTATCACTTTCCCCAAAAACCACTGAGATCACTTTTTTCCCGGCGTCCAGCCGACATAGAAAAACACAGCCCTTCATCAGGGCGAAGCCAAAACACAACTCTCTCGCGACACATCCGCCGAACAGCCTTTGACCTCTCTAGAGACAACAGAACATATAGTTCGACTTAGATATGTAAAGATATACAGATATAAGACAGATTCGTCCTACACAGACAAACAATACACATAAATTCAGGCCATAGATATTCTGAAGCAAGAACAATCTATTACTACCCAAACAAAGAATAAATCGCAGTAAAACTGGATTCATCCGTGGAGTTCGATCGAAAGAGACGGCACAACTTTCAAGGGAAGTAACTCAATAATGACTTTCCCTTAAGCACTAAAAAATATCTATTTTGTTTACAAAATATTTGCGAACATAACAAGTATACCAATGTATAATATTGTAAGATATCAAAGACTGCACGTAACACAGCCCCTCCACCATGCAAAGGCACAACAGGCCAATCACCTGTTTGCTTTAAACTATGATTACGAGCAATATAAGAGAGAAAACCGGACTGATTCTAAAGGCGACGAACTGGAACGGACTACGGACTACGACTTATGGAACTTGGACCACAAGAAGTATAAATGGGAAAGAAGAGGAGCTGATGGAAGAGATGAGGAAAGCAAAATTAGAAATCCTGGCTATTACCGAAACAAAGAAAAAGGGATAAGGAGTCATGGATCTCGATGGCAACACGCTGTTATACAGTGGTGTATCCACATCTGAAAGAACTAAAGGGGGCGTGGGTTGCATTGTGGCCAAAAACCAGAAAGATAGTATCAAGGGATGGAACTTTGTCTAGGAGCGCATTATGGTTGTAAAACTAAAAGAAGGAGAAACCATAGTCAACCTGGTCGAAGTGTATGGGCCAAATGAGGATGAGAGAGCAGAGGTCAAAAAGGAATTCTTCGAGCTGCTTCAAAGGACAGTGGATGACTGCCTAGATGAAGTTATCATGCTCGGAGATTTTAATGCCAGAGTTGGAAATGACCATGCTAGATGGGGTGGAGTTATCGGAAGATATGGAGAAGATACTCTCAATGACAATGGAAAGCGACTCCTTAGATTCTGCAGTGAGCAGAATCTGATCATCACAAACACAAAGTTCCCCCATAAGCGCATTCATGCATACACTAGATGTGAACCAACCAAGAATGAGAAGTCAGTGATCGACTATGCCATTGTTAGGAGAAGCTCATTCAAATATGTCCGGGATGCTAGAGTCTGGAAGGGGCCAGAGATTGGAAGTGATCACTACCTGCTAACAATCAAAAGAACAACTGAAAGAGTTGCTCAGCCTAGGAACTGCCCAACATCACGCAAGAAACCAAGTAAACGAGCGGGAGAAATGAGCATTAGGACCTACAAGCTGAAAGAGCCAGAAATTAAGACCAGATATCAGGGGCTTATTGCTGCAGCGGTGAGCAACACAGAAGAACGACCTGATGTCTTGGAAACCCTCTGGAATAAATTCAAGGATATCATAAAGACAGCTGCTGCAGAAGCATGCGGTGAAATCCGACTTGGGAACAAGAGAAAGAGGACACCTTAGTGGACAGAGGAAGTCAAAGAGAAAATAAGAGAGAAGAAAATGGCATGGAAACAATACTTAGGAGCTAAAAACACAACAGGACAGATGGAAAAATATAGAGAATATGTGACACTCAGAACAGAAGCAAAGAACAAAGTGCTAGCAGCAAAACAGAAGTCTTGGGAAGAATTTGGAGAAAAGCTAGAAAAAGATGCACAAGAAAACCAGAAATTGTTCTATAAGACCCTAAAGAACATGAGAAAGGAAAAACAATGCCCTCTCAAATTTATAAAGGACAAGCAAGGCAAATTGCTTACTGCCCCGAAGGAAGTAATGGAAAAATGGAAAGAATATTTCTCAGAACTCCTGGATGGTGAGCATGGTGAAGCATCAGAAATGATAACCACTAGCACAGAAGAGAAAACCAATGATGGTGAAGATGACATAAAGATGGAAGAACTGAAGGCAGCACTGGAGAAAATCAAGATGGACAAAGCAGCAGGGCATGATGGTATAACATCAGAAATGGTTAAGTATATGGGAGCATCAGGCGACCTATTACTCTTAAGGGTTCTACAGGCATCGTGGTACAACAAGACCATACCAAAGGATTGGGAGATTGCCATTATAACACCAATTTTCAAAAAGGGTGACAATCGACAGTGTGGAAACCATAGAGGCATATCCCTTCTCAGTGTCCCTGGTAAAATCTACTCTAGAATCCTAGAGCAAAGACTCCGACGCCTAGCTGAGCCACAACTGGATGAGGTCCAGTGCGGATTCCGAGCGAACCGAAATACTTAAAACCTAATCTCCACACTCAGACAGTTGGGTGAAAAGGCCCTTGAGTATAATAGTGAGATCCATCTTTGTTTCGTATATCTCGAAAAGGCATTTGACAGGGTCCCCTGGAGCAAACTTTGGGATTGTTTAGCAAGGAAGAACATTCCAGCACCTCTGATTCATGCTATACAGAGCTTCTACAAGTCTTGCAGAAATTATGCGAGGACAGCAATCGGAGCTGGCATTTGCTGATGATGTTGCCCTGATTGCTTAATCAGAGGCATATCTCCAATTCAACCTGCAAGTCTGAAAGGAAGAGCTGGAGAAGAGAGGGATGGTCATAAGCAGCTCTAAAACAAAATCCATGGTGATATCACGAGAAGAAAGAAGACATCAGATTAAGCTGGGAGAACAGGTCCTGGAGCAGGTAGACCACTTTAAATACCTCGGAACTATTATTGACCGGAAGGGAGCCATCAAAGAAGAGTTGGCCACTCGAAAAGCAGCAGCTGGGAGACTTTTTCAGGCCATAAATCGAGGATTCCTCAGCAAGAGAGAGGTTGGTAAGACAACGAAGATGGCTGTATACCGCTCCACATATGTCCCAGTCTTGACATATGGATGCGAGTCATGGGCAATGACTACAACCCACAAAAGCCAGATCTAAACCTCAGAAATGAGGTATCTGAGGAAGGTGGTTGAAGTAACAAGAAGAGACATGGTACGCAACCAGACGATACGTCAAGGCCTTAAATCCTACCCCCTGCAGACCCAAGTAGAACAGTCCCAACTAAGATGGTTTGGCCATGTTTGCAGAATGGGAGAAGATCGGCTACTACGACAAGCATGGGAAACAGAGCCAAGGATCCAGACCCCCAGGACGACCCAGAGTCCGCTGGGAGGACAACATTAGACAATCTTTGAAGGACCGAGGACTAGAATGGAACCAGGCCAGGAGGAAGACAGCCGATAGGATAGTCTGGCGCTCTCTCTCTTCCAAACCTCTACACCTCACGGTAAAAGGGGAACGACTAAGTAAGTAAGTATAAAAGGATACTAGATAATGTTAAAGTTCAACTTAGAAGAATTTAGAATTATACAGTGGAATTGTAGGGGTATCAACAAGAATTTTGCACCCCTACTTGCAGAGACAGGAGGAACTAACACTATATATGCTCTTCAAGAGACACTTTTAAACCCAAATAGTAGATATAGTTGTAAGGGCTTTAAGATACTTAGGCACGATAGGAAAGAAGGTAGAGGAGGGGGTGTTGCAGTCTTAGTTAACGAAACATTTAAAACTATAGACTGGGAAGTATTTGATACAACCAACATAGAAGGTATCCAGGTCACTATATCAGCTGAACCAAACAATCTAACAATCTTAAATGTATACGCTAAAAATGGTACAATTAAAGATAAAGAAATATTCGCCATAAGCACCAGACTAGGTCCCAAAACAGTCATAGTAGGCGATTTTAATTCCTATCATTATGCTTGGGGTGGACAACATGCAGACAATGCAGGAAAGCGCCTACTTGACTTTATAGAAAACAATGACCTGCTAATACTAAATGATGGAACTGCAGCTAGGATTAATTCACAAGCTAACAGGGCAGACTCAGCAATAGACATAAGTATAGCAACTAATAACCTAGCTAATGTAAATTGGGAAGTGTTACAAGAACACAAACTCAGATCATCTGCCCATTGTAAAAACCATGCATGAAAGCATCATTCCAAACCCAGGACCAGAGAAACCGACTTTCAACTATAAAAAAGCAAACTGGGAAGCCTTCCAATCAGAGCTGGAGGTGATGGAATATAAAGACATGGAATCAGATGATACTGACTTGTGGGCAGAAACACTGACTAATGGAATTCTTAAAATAACAATAAAATATATACCAAATAAAAATATGCCACAGCACCTTAAACCAATAAATAACATTAATAAGAAAAGAAAAACTCAGTGGAATAAAGAACCAGTCGCCTGGTGGAATAAAAGCTGTGCAGAAATTCATGAGAAAAGAAAAAAGGACTTTACAAAAATATAGAAAGAACAACAGAAGAAAACTATGATGAGTATAAACATATTAGGAATTAATCTAACAGAATAATATTCAAAGCCAAAGAAACCAACTGGAAAGAGTTTTATCAATCACTTAGTCCTAGCACACAAATTAAAGAAGTATGGAAAAAACTTAAGGCAATCAAAGGGAACAATAAGAGAACAATAATGCCAACAATCAAACTATCAAAGAGAGCAGAAACAGATAAAGAAAAAGCTAATGCCCTTGCTGAGTATTTCTATAAAGTCAGTGCAAAAAGTAGTCTTGGACAGGTAGAAAATGAGAGAAGAAAAAGACTTAGGATACAGTTTTTAAAGGAACTACCAGACCAGATAGACGAAACAAACTATTTAGATGCTGATATAACAGGAAGAAGTAACTAGTGCAATAAAAGAGAAATCTAATTCTGCCTCAGGGCATGATATACTTAGTTACGAAATCCTTAAGAAAGTTAAAAAAAAAACTATAAACGCAATAACGTCCCTTTATAAGAAAATCTGGAGCTTAGGAAAGATACCAAAAGCATGGAAAGTAGCTATGATAGTACCCATCCTAAAACCCAATAAGGAAGCCCATGATGTGAGTTCATATAAGCCTATCTCCTTAACATCACAACTAGGCAAAATACTGGAAACTGTTGTTAACAAAAGAGTTAAATTCTACCTGGAAAAAAATCAGCTATATAGCCCAAACCAGTCAGGGTTTAGAGCAGACAGAAGTACAGTAGATCAGCTTGTAAGATTAGAACACGATGTAAAGCTAGGGTTCAAGAGGAAAGAGGAAACAGTGGCAGTCTGTTTGGATGTCGCTAGAGCATATGATGAATGCTGGCGAGATGGAGCTCTTTACAAAATGAAAAAGATTGGCATTACTGGTAAAACCTATAAGTATCTAGAAAACTTTTTACAGGACAGGTATTTTGCTGTACAGGGGAACAATGATAAGTCAGAAATTAATGTAAACAAAACAGTAGGTATGATATTCAGCAAAGGAAATTTAAAAAAAAATAACAAAATCAATATAACCATTAAAGGACAGAAAATATGTACCTCCTCAACAACTAGATTTCTGGGCATGACTTTAGATGAACAACTAAATTGGAATAAACATATAGACAATATAGTAGAAAGCTGTAGGGGACCCCTAAATATACTAAGGATAGTAAAAGGTAGTGGATGGGGGGCCAGCAATAAAATAATGCTTATGTTCTACAAGTCTTTCATCAGGGGGAAACTAGATAATTCCAGCAAAGTCTATGACTCCGTTGCAGCTTCTAACAAAGCAAAACTAAACAGAGTTCAAAACGCAGCCATGAGAACCATTACAGGTGCATTTATATCAACACCAGTAGAAGCACTAGACATAGACCACTCTTGGCATACCGCCCCTTGATCTAAAACGGAAAGAACTAAGATTAAATTATTGGAGCAAAGTAGCACAAGAAGTGACCCACCCAGCACATAAAGCATGTGTCAAAACCCAACCAAGTGTTTGGGACGTCCCCTTAAATAAAGAAAGATATCCAACAGGGTGGAGAACTATAGACGATCTAACACAGTTCAAAGAACTGTCAAACAAAATTAAAAATAGTAATATAGAAGCACAATACCACCCTGGGAACTAAAAACGCCAATCATAGACTACTCACTTATTGAAAAGATCAAACAAAACATAGAAGATAAGGAAGCCAAAACGATAAGTAGAAAGTTCATAAATCAACTTACAAAACAAAGTCTGGCCGTCTACACTGATGGATCCAAGGGTGATAGTGGGCAACTAGGTGCAGGAGTAGTAATACCACAGTGGGGAGTTAAAAAGAGCTACATTGTAACTGAAGGGGCTTCGATTTTTACTGCAGAGATGGTAGCAATTCTAAAAAGTTTAGAAATAATCGAAGATAATCCACCAGAAGCTGTTACGATATTTACAGACTCACTGTCATCACTACAAGCCCTAGAACACCCAGGTAAATGTAGCCGGCCAGACATAAAGGATGAAATTCTTGCAATTAATACATCACTAGGGAACAGAGTATGTAGTGTGAGGCTAGTGTGGGTTCCAGCACACATAGGTATAGCTGGTAACGAGTTGGCAGTCCAGAACGCCAAGTATGGAAGGATAAGTAAAAACAATATAACAGCAGGACTGGGAAGGTCGGAAATCAAGAACCACGTGAAGCTAACTATAAACGAGGAATGGAAGACAACATGGAAGAACAGTAGAAAAGGCAGACATGCGTTCAAACTGCTGAAAGAACCAACAAGGACGTGCCAGGTCAGAGAAGAACTAAAGGTACCCTCGAACAAAAAGCTGTGGCGTCTCCGTCTCAGTGCAGCATACTTCATGATAGAGGAACCACACTGCCAAGAATGTCATGAAGAAAATGACATAGATCACTACCTGATCCACTGTAGAAAATATGATCAACAGAGGCTAGAATTAAAAACATACTTTAGAAATAACAATATAGACATGACAGGGGATAAGGTGTTAAGTATAGATGCCCAATCAAAACTTAAACGATATATATATATATATATATATATATATATATATATATATATATATATATATATATATATATATATATATATATATATATATATATATATATAAAACAAAGGAAAACATATAAGGTTAGTAACAATGGCAATATCAAACAACAATAACAAAAATGATACTTCAGAAAAGACATTCAACCAAATAGAAATTAAGCAACAAAAACTAACAAATCATTAAAAAAATCATCATCATCATCTCAGCCCGTAACCCGTCATGGGTCGTAGGGGTGCCATGGTGGAAGCATCAGCAGACAGGGTCCTCCACTGCTCTCTATCCTCAGCAATGCGTACAAGTGTGGAAAAACCGTGTCCTGCCCATTCTTTGATGTTATCAGCCCAGGATTTTCTCTGCCTTCCTCTTCTCCGTTTACCTTCGACTGTCCCTGAAGGATCGTTTTCGAAAGGGAGTCATGACGAGTTACATGCCCAAACCAGGCAAGCTTTCGATGTTTCACTATTGACAAAAGTGGTTCTTGGTGGCCTGCATAGGTGTTTATCTTCTCTCTAACATAGACATTTGTTTTGTGCTCTTTATAGCAAATGCGCAAAATTCTTCTATAACATTTATGCTCGAAAGCCTGAATCCTTCGCTCCGTATCTGCAGTGAGTGTCCAGCTCTCACACCCATACAAGAGAATAGATAATACAAGTGATTTGTATAATTTGATCTTCACAGGAAAACTGATGTTACTTTTCCAGATCACATTCAACTTTGTCATGGCAGCTGAGGCCATCTCAAGTCTTGTCTTGATTTCTTTACTTGATCTTCCATCACTACATATAGTGGACCCGAGATATTTAAAGGTGTTAACTTCTTCTAACGTTGCCCATTTAACGTAATGTTGGTCGGAACATGTTTCTTATGGCTATTCACCAATATCTTGCTTTTTTCTATATTAATTTCCATCCCATACGTTCTTGTTACTTTCTCCAGTCTAGAGGTAAGGTCTTGAAGTTCTGATTCTGATCCAGCTATCAGATCAATATCATCAGCAAAACGTAGGTTGCACAGAGGTCGGCCTCCAATCGATATGGTTGATTTATAATCGTAGAGAGCCTCCTGCATAATATGTTCTAGATAAATATTAAAGAGCACTGGGGACAGGATACATCCCTGCCGAACTCCTACAGTTGTTTTGAAAAAAATTCTCCAATGTCGTTGCTTGCAAAAAACAGCACTGCTTGCGTCCTTGTATAGTGCTTCAATGATATCTATGATGTTGGTATCAAAATTGAATTTTCTCATTACTTGCCATAAGCCTTCATGCCAGACTCGATCGAAGGCTTTTGTGAAATCGATGAAGTTATGGTATAAATCGTGTTGATGTTGGAGATGTTTTTCGATAAGTACTCTAATATTGAAGATTTGTTCTGAGGTACTTCTTTTTGGTCTAAAGCCAGCCTGTTCCTCTGACAAGATTTCTTCCGATTTCTGTTTTATTCTGTTCAAAAGTATCCTTAACATCACCTTACTTGGATGACTAATAAGGCTAATGGTTCTGTAATTCTTGCACATTTTTAGATTTCCTTTCTTTGGAAGCGGTATTACTAATGACTGCGTCCATTCTTTTGGCCATTTTTTTGTACTCCATATCTTCTGGCAAATTGTTGTCATGATTTTTACTATATCTGGTCCTCCATATTTCAAGAGCTCTGCTGGGATATTATCCACACCCGGTGACTTCCCTCCTTTCATCGAACATATAGCCTCTTCCACTTCTTCCCGTAATATTGCTGCATTTCCGAGTTCCCTGTTTTCGCACTTAATGTTGTTTAATATGCCTAAGTCAGTATCAAGTTTACAGTTATATAATTCTTTACAATATTCTGTCCACCTTCTCATTACAGCTGTTTTTTCATTGAGCAGAGCCCCATTGCTATCTTCTATGACAGTTACCCTGGGCTGTTGGGGTTTTGATCATTAAAAAAATAAAACCAGAAAAATTAGCAAACCCATTAACTACTCATAGGACAAGGAAAGACAACGAGATTTAAAAAAAAAAAAAAAAAAAACTAATACAAATTAAAACCAAGTGCAAAGGACAATAGTTATCTATATGCAATACAAAACTGAAAATAAAATGACAAATACTAATGTAGTGAAATTGACAGAGATACAACGGTAAAATACTCAAAAGATAACATTTAAGGATAAAAAACATAATGCCCATAAAATTGACTTGCTAGACAGGAGGGGAACGGAGGATCAAAAAGGAAAAAATATGACTGGAAAGGCTAAGGAGACGCAATGGGGGGGGGATGGAGGAAAGTAAAAATTCACGTCCCCCAAATTGACACGAGGTACGGAATTGGACGTTTTGCGATACCAAGCCTTGATTTGAATTCAGCGGCTAAAACGCAGATGTTAGGAATATTACAAAAATTTAAAAAGTAATTTTTCTTAATATTAATGTTAGGAATATAAAAATTAGCTGGCCGGATGGCCTATTCTGAGCAATGAAATAATATGATCTTAATTTTACAAACGGATAGATAATATTGAAGATAATGACAAAAGACAGTGTAGTTCACATCATCGCTAGACTATATTGAATCTAAAAGTGTCACAATTTGCACACAAAAACACGACCTTGGGAACAGGTGTTCAAAGTTACTTATTATGGAGGAGAGGGTTTTTGAGCGGTAGCTGTGTCTAAATATAACTTTTTACGACAAAATTTTAAGGGGAGAGAAAGGTTGCTTCAAAAATCAAGCACATTTTTTTTAGAAACACAAGTAGAGACGGACAGACTAACAGATAACCATCCATACTTGACTGAAGCATGACTGAAATGACTTTAGTGTAGAAATTTGAAATTTAAAGTACAACTAGGCAGTGATTGGCCACAGACAATCATATCATTAGCGCTCAGACGCGAAAGTGGGGTCATTCTTCAATAATTGTTCAGTGTTAGACACAGATTTTAAAGTGTGGTGTTTTCCCATATGAAAGACAGTGAATAAATTTAGGGACGCCATACTATAGCCAGCAGCTCAGCTGAGTTTTGCTAGCAATTCTGTGTTATGTATTCATAATCTGGTAAGATTGAAATTATTTCTTTATATATTTTGAATATTGTTTCATGTTCGAGTGATTTGATACTGCCATATCGAAATCTAGCCTTACAAACAAGTAGGGATTTTGCTCTAGACCCCCCGCCCAAGTCAGGGTCTAGGGACTAACAGTGTACATAAACTACAGCAAGGATTATGCAAAATAAATCAAGCGTTGAAACAGATTACCTATCTTCTTTTAGGGCCGACAACTAATAATTATTTTTCAGAATCTATAGTCTGGGAGGATCTATCGGATGTAAACCCACCATGGTAACTGTGCTGTTTGGTCAGAGAGATCTGACCTGTCTGTATGATGTGGTTGTTGTGTCAGTGTGGTGTCCAGACGTGGGTATAGAATAGATTTTGACACATAGCCCATACTTTGATTGCAGAGCTGTGAGTTTTCTATCGACAACAAAGCAGAGTCTATTCGGTGGGTGACTTTACTCGAGTGTATCTGTGCAGTTCTTGTGACAGAGACCACCATTATTGCCCGCCAGCACGGAGAGGTGGGACCGCAAGTTTTCAGCACCAGAGCTACAAAAAGATGAGTGAGCCTCTGGTCTGCTGGACATTCACCAACTATTGGTAGTGACTAATATCCCCGTAAAAATTCCCACCATTTTCTGGACATTGTGTAGTCAATATAGACAGGTGTGATGAGGCCACCCCAACAGCACAAACAGTAAATATCCTCCCAAAGAGATGACTACTCGAACTTATTTTATATAAAACTAACTAGTCTAGTACTTAAATAGGTACGCTCTTGCATTTATTATGTAACATTCCATGCATTTTTTTTTTCATAAATTTTCAATCCTTCTTTTAAAACAAGTTCTGGTCACATAAAACTTGATCCAGAACCAATAAATGTAATATAATTATATCAAAAACTTTATACACGTGAGTTAGTTCAGTGTATTTTAACACTTGTTAATCTTATTAGTCTTCTTAAATGTCTGTGGGTGTATTTATAACTAACACACCACATTACACATCATTACCCTAGACACTTTACGTAGCCACATTCATTAAGAAAAAAAAAAAAATAAGTGTGAGGTCGTAGTGGTAGCAAGAAAGGCCTTCTGATAATTCTCAACTACATTTTATCTCAGGAGCCTTCACAGCTGGCCTCATACAAGTTACATGTAGTAATAACACCATCATACAATACCATCAACACCACTACATAAATTGGGGTCTTGTCCAGGGATAATTAGCCCAACAGTAAAATTAGGATCTCCTGGTGGGAGAAATAAAAGTAGGGAAATAAATTGTAAAATTTCCTTTAAAATTAAAAGTGTCCCTGCAGATAAAAGTTGGTGAATCTTCACAGCCAGTAATAATTAATTAGTTAACTGGTTAGTTAGAATTAGTTAGACTATAGTCATATAGTAATTAGAAGTACTTAGTGTATTTACTGGTTAGAGATTTATCTTGTATATTATTATATTGTCCAAAAAGTATGGCAGAGCTAGCAAAGTTTAGATCAGCTGCTGTGCTCACTGCGAAGGAGATGGGGATGGATGGTCAAATTTTAATTCAATACGTAACGACTGAATGTGATAAATATATTGAACGGGAAGAAAGGAGATTAGAAAAAGAGGCTGAAAGAAAATTAGAGGCTGACAGGTTAGCTGAAGAAAAGAGATTACAAATTGAGGCTGATAGAGAAATTAAGAGGCTGCAGATTGAGGCAGAAGAAAAACGACAGCAAAGGGAGGCAGAAGATAAAAAGGCCGAAAGGGAGGCAGAAGATAAAAAGGCCGAAAGGGAGGCAGAAGATAAAAAGGCCGAAAGGGAGGCAGAGGAAAAAAGGTTGACTGCCGAAAGGGAGGCAGAAGATAGAAGGTTGCAGAGGGAGCACGAATTACGACTAAGGGAGCTGGAATTACAAGGCCCGGCTCCTGAAAATGGTGCCAGCCCTTTTGCCTCAGATGCTACGCCCAGTATGGGAGCCTCAAACTCAGCTATGGGGTTTCATTTAGACCATTTTGTTGAAAAAGACGATGACATAGAGGGGTACCTAGGACGTTTTGAGTTATTAGCTACTACATATGGGTTAGAGAGAGAGAGGTGGAGCTTAAAGCTATCACAGGGATTGAGGGGTACTTCTTACGAAGTATTTGCCAAAATGAACAGGGAAGACCAAGACAATTATGACATGTTAAAGCAGGCTTTGTTATTAAGGTACGAAAAGAATGGTGAATTTTATCGTAAGAAATTCAGAAATGCCAAACTGTTGTCTGGGGAGACATACCACCAATTTTCTGCCAGAATAGAAACCTATTTGGAGAAATGGACGGCTCTGGGGAAGACCCAAGATCTTAAAGAAATGATCATGATTGAGCAATTGAGAGAGTCCATGGCTCCAGACATGAGAAAATTTCTCATGGAACAAGGTGCAGAGAAGTTGGGGGAAATTTTAAATGTTGCTGAGAGGTATCAGGCAGCCCAGGCAGAGGTAAGTGGTGCTAAAAAGAAGCACATAGACAATTTTAAAGCTCCACAGCAATTTAATAAATTTGATAATAGAGAGCAGGGAAATAAAGGTAGGACAAATTTTGAGCGGCCAAGAAATGACTATCGCGACAGAAACTCACAGTTCAATGACCAAAAGTTCAATGAAAGAAAACCGTTGAACCAAGGAAAAAGATGGTGCAAATGGTGCAAGAAGGATAACCATAACACCGAATTTTGTAGAAGGAAACCTTCAAACATTGCTGCAATGAAGTCGGGGACGCAAAGATTAAAGGTTAATCCTAAGGGACAACAGGAACCTTATCACCCCCCAGTTTGTGAGGATGTTATTTGTAATGGGGTCACCATAAGGTGCCTTTATGATACAGGTTTGGATTATGATTCAGTTGTGAAGTCTAGCCTAGTGGACCCAAGTCAGTATACCACAGAAACAGTGGAAATACAAGGGGCGACTAAGGACATACCACTCATGACACTTCCCATCGCAAGGATAACGGTGAAAACTCGCTATGTGGAAGGAGAAATCAGAGCAGCAGTGATAGATGAACCAATCTACCCTCTGATATTGGGGTGTAGATACGTCTTCTTGGGGAATCCCGAGAAACCTGTGATCATGGCGACAGTGCAGACCAGGTCACAGAAGAAGGAGGAAGAAGGTGAACCTATAAATGCTCATCCAGAGGAGATGAGGAAGGCGCAGGCTGAGGATAGGACACTCCAGCCATGTTTTAAAAAATTACCCAAATGCCACACACCTCCGAGCAAGGGGGAATATTTCATGAAGAACAAACTATTATACAGGAAGACAGGAACTAGATCCACTGGTCACGGACAGTTAGTTCTTCCCAAGATATAGGGCAAATTTATAAGGAGCTTACATGTTGGAAAAGATGGTGACCATGAGAAAGTCGGTACCATCTGCCAAAAGATTGCTCTAAAATACTATTGGCCCGACGTAAATGTCGATGTTGAAAACTTTGTAGAAGCATGTGGCGTATTTCATGAGGGAACACCCACAAAGGGAAAATATGTGCAGGACCTAGAAACGCCACGGGGCAACTTTAGGCCTGAAAGGAAAACTAATTATACTCGGGTAGACAAAGTGGAATGGGAGCCCCCTTTTCACACCCAGTCTTCACTTGAATGGATTAACATGGCCACTATGCGAAGAGTACAAAGAAGAAATTTTACCCAGGATAGGATGACAATCCCTCGGTCAGACTTATATAAACTGGAAGAACAGACAAGAGAGCGAAGATCTCTCATAAACAATCTTAAGTGGGGAGACAAACCCCAGAGAAAAATTGGTAGTGGTCGATTTGTGAGTGATGATTCTAGGAAGAAAAGTCCTCATTATAGGGCTTCTAATGGACGGGACCTGATAGGGTTCCAGGAAAAATACGTATGATAAATTAAAGATCCAGATGTAGCCCTATTAAGGACCTGGACAGATGAGAAGGCGGAAGAGACTGTTACCTCATCTTATCAATATGTGAACGAACTGACCACTCGTTTGAAAGCTGGATGGAAACTGGCAAATGATAATTTGAAACAAGGCAGGAAGAAACATGCAGCATATTTTAATAGGAAGGCAAAGGACAGGGAACTGGCAGTCGGAGAGAAGGTGCTGCTTTTACTACCGGGAAGCCAGAATAAATTACAAATTGGTTGGCAAGGTCCATATACGGTTCTAGAGAAGGTGTCTAGAACAAACTATAAAATTGACAAAAAGGGGAAGGAAAAAGTTTATCATGTAAACCTGTTAAAGAAGTATCTGGACAGACCACTCCAGGAAAGCACCCCCTTATTGACCTTAGCTATTGCAACCCAGATGCAAAAAGAACCACTCACCTCACATGAATACCCATTACATCCTTGTGAAACAGCAGCACAGGTAAAAGTCAGTAAGCACCTGACTAAAAACCAGAGGGAGAGAGTTCAAAAGGTTCTGGAGGAACATACAGATGTATTAACAGATAAACCAGGCCATACAAATTTGCTACAGTATGACATGAAACTGGTAGACTCAAACCCAATCTGTATGAGAGCCTATTCTATTCCGTTCGCGAAGGAGAAGGCATTAAAGGAAGAAATAGATTATTTATTGAAGGAGGGGATTATTTCGCACAGTGAATCATCTTTTAGTTCTAGTGTCGTTTTGTTGAGGAAACCGTCTGGGGAACACAGACTGTGCATAGATTACAGGAAACTGAATGCTGTCACAGAAGGACAAGTGGATCCATTACCAGACACAAAACAGTTATTTGCCAGACTGAACAAGGCAAAATACTTTTCAAAGGTGGATCTTAGTAAAGGCTATTACCAGATCCCAGTGAAGCCTGAAGTGAGACCTTATTTGGCTTTTAGCACTTCGGATGGACATTATGAATTCAATATGCTACCATTCGGACTGAAAAATGCTCCGAGTGTGTTTTCAAGGATGATGCGAAAATTGTTGGACCCCCTGAATAACCCATGTATCACAAATTTCATGGATGATATTCTCGTCGCCACCGAGACATTTGAAGAACACATTGAAGCTCTGGAGATGTTGTTTGATAGACTTCGGGAGGCGAACTTAACTGCTAGGCCAACAAAATGTTGTATTGGATGCAAAGAGTTGGAATTCTTGGGGCACACTGTATATCAGGGTAATATGACCCCTGATCCTAAGAATTTGGAAAAACTGCAGAGAGCACCTAGGCCGCAAACAAAAAAGGACGTGCGATCATTTGTGTCGTTATGCGGATTTTATCAGAAATACATCAAGAATTTTAACGCTATTTGTGCTCCTCTGACTGATCTGACTCGCAAGGGACTTCCAGATAAAATTATTTGGACTGCACAATGTGAACTAGCGTTCCAAGAGTTAAAGGAAAAACTCACTAGCAAGCCTATTCTCAAACTGCCTGATTTGACACAGGACTTTGTCTTAAGAACCGATGCAAGTAATGTGGGACTCGGAGGGGCTTTGTTGCAAAGATCATCTTCACCTGATGGGGAACTGAAACCAGTCGCTTATGCAAGCCGTAAATTGAATAAGGCGGAACAAGGATACTCCACAAGCGAAAAAGAATGTTTAGCATTAATCTGGGCAATAAAGAAGTTTCAAATCTATCTATATGGTAGGACATTTGTGGTGGAGACGGATCATCAGCCTCTCGTGTTCTTGTCTCAGGCTAAGCATGAAAACGCAAGATTGCTGAGGTGGTCTTTATTGCTTCAACCTTATCAGTTCAGTATCCAATATATCCCAGGCAAATTGAATGTCGGTGCAGATTTCCTCAGTCGGCACCCCTGTGATCAAAATTAGAGTAGTGGCAGACGTGAGGAGTAATTTTACCTATGTGTATCGCTGGTTTTGGAACTTGCCATAGGCATGTTTTCAAGTGGGGAGATGTGTAGTGAAATTGACAGAGATACAACGGTAAAATACTCAAAAGATAACATTTAAGGATAAAAACATAATGCGTAGGCTGCTGATGTACATGATCGCCTAGACCGCGGGTCATCACCCTCCATAAAATTGACTTGCTAGACAGGAGGGGAACGGAGGATCAAAAAGAAAAAAAAATATGACTGGAAAGGCTAAGGAGACGCAAGGGGGAGGGGGGGGGGGGGGGGGGGGGGGGGGATGGAGGAAAGTAAAAATTCACGTCCCCCAAATTGACACGAGGTACGGAATTGGACGTTTTGCGATACCAAGCCTTGATTTGAATTCAGCGGCTAAAACGCAGATGTTAGGAATATTACAAAAATTTAAAAAGTAATTTTTCTTAATATTAATGTTAGGAATATAAAAATTAGCTGGCCGGATGGCCTATTCTGAGCAATGAAATAATATGATCTTAATTTTACAAACGGATAGATAATATTGAAGATAATGACAAAAGACAGTGTAGTTCTCATCATCGCTAGACTATATTGAATCTAAAAGTGTCACAATTTGCACACAAAAACACGACCTTGGGAACAGGTGTTCAAAGTTACTTATTATGGAGGAGAGGGTTTTTGAGCGGTAGCTGTGTCTAAATATAACTTTTTACGACAAAATTTTAAGGGGAGAGAAAGGTTGCTTCAAAAATCAAGCACATTTTTTTAGAAACACAAGTAGAGACGGACAGACTAACAGATAACCATCCATACTTGACTGAAGCATGACTGAAATGACTTTAGTGTAGAAATTTGAAATTTAAAGTACAACTAGGCAGTGATTGGCCACAGACAATCATATCATTAGCGCTCAGACGCGAAAGTGGGGTCATTCTTCAATAATTGTTCAGTGTTAGACACAGATTTTAAAGTGTGGTGTTTTCCCATAAGAAAGACAGTGAATAAATTTAGGGACGCCATACTATAGCCAGCAGCTCAGCTGAGTTTTGCTAGCAATTCTGTGTTATGTATTCATAATCTGGTAAGATTGAAATTATTTCTTTATATATTTTGAATATTGTTTCATGTTCGAGTGATTTGATACTGCCATATCAAAATCTAGCCTTACAAACAAGTAGGGATTTTGCTCTAGACCCCCCGCCCAAGTCAGGGTCTAGGGACTAACAGTGTACATAAACTACAGCAAGGATTATGCAAAATAAATCAAGCGTTGAAACAGATTACCTATCTTCTTTTAGGGCCGACAACTAATAATTATTTTTCAGAATCTATAGTCTGGGAGGATCTATCGGATGTAAACCCACCATGGTAACTGTGCTGTTTGGTCAGAGAGATCTGACCTGTCTGTATGATGTGGTTGTTGTGTCAGTGTGGTGTCCAGACGTGGGTATAGAATAGATTTTGACACATAGCCCATACTTTGATTGCAGAGCTGTGAGTTTTCTATCGACAACAAAGCAGAGTCTATTCGGTGGGTGACTTTACTCGAGTGTATCTGTGCAGTTCTTGTGACAGAGACCACCATTATTGCCCGCCAGCACGGAGAGGTGGGACCGCAAGTTTTCAGCACCAGAGCTACAAAAAGATGAGTGAGCCTCTGGTCTGCTGGACATTCACCAACTATTGGTAGTGACTAATATCCCCGTAAAAATTCCCACCATTTTCTGGACATTGTGTAGTCAATATAGACAGGTGTGATGAGGCCACCCCAACAGCACAAACAGTAAATATCCTCCCAAAGAGATGACTACTCGAACTTTTTTTTAATAAAACTAACTAGTCTAGTACTTAAATAGGTACGCTCTTGCATTTATTATGTAACATTCCATGCATTTTTTTTTCATAAATTTTCAATCCTTCTTTTAAAACAAGTTCTGGTCACATAAAACTTGATCCAGAACCAATAAATGTAATATAATTATATCAAAAACTTTATACACGTGAGTTAGTTCAGTGTATTTTAACACTTGTTAATCTTATTAGTCTTCTTAAATGTCTGTGGGTGTATTTATAACTAACACACCACATTACACATCATTACCCTAGACACTTTACGTAGCCACATTCATTAAGAAAAAAAAAATTAAGTGTGAGGTCGTAGTGGTAGCAAGAAAGGCCTTCTGATAATTCTCAACTACATTTTATCTCAGGAGCCTTCACAGCTGGCCTCATACAAGTTACATGTAGTAATAACACCATCATACAATACCATCAACACCACTACAACTAATATAAATTAAAACCAGCAACTGCAAAAGACAATAGTTATTTAAACTTAATACAAAATTAGTAAATAAAATGACACTTAATACCCCAATTATAATTAATTTTCAGGTTGAACAGAGTAGACCAAGATGGAACGAGAAGAAGCAATAATGGTCAGCTGTTAAGTGCCCGCTCTCCACCCATCACCTTTTCAAAACAACAACAAACAAACAGCAGAGGCATCTTTCTTCGTCAGTCGCCCCAAAGAAACCAGAGTAAGAAACCAGAGTCGATCTGAAGATGCCTTAAACACGTGAGTTAATTTAGGTAGAAGGTGATTCCTCAACATTTCGGTCTATAGTGTTAGAAAGAATATAGGAATGCAGGTCTGCCACCTATTTGTTATCGTGTTTAATGAATGTAGTGGTTTTTGATGTTATTGTATGATTGTTATGTTACCTAGTGTACTGGATGAGGTCAGCTGTGAAGGCTCCTGAGATAAAAGTTTCTGTGAGTTACAGAAGTCCCTTCTGCTACCACTTACGACCTCAAACAGACCTATTCTGCTATAATGAATGTTAGCTACGTTAAAAGTCTAGGGTACTGAAATGTAATGTGTAGGTAATAAAATACACAGACACACACATGTAAATTCTAAGTCTAATAATGATAATAATAATCTCTATGATACACTGAACTAACACTGGCTGTTATAGTTTAAGTTTGAAATTTTTTTTAAATTTATTTGTCCTGAACCAATTGTTTCTTTTGGTCAGAACATATGAAATAATATGTATTTATCAATAAAATTCAGATATATATTGCATAATCAAATGAAATTTTTGCACATAGGTATATTATTACAATGGTTAATATTAATAATATCTACACTGTCCTAGGAAAACTAGCACTGGATGTTTAGTTGGGGTGGCGTCATCATGCCCAATCTATGCTTACAAAGTTCAGTTTCCTTGACAGATGGACTGATGTTAATGTTTTTATACAAGATTTTATTTCTTTATGGATGGTGGACCCTGTTGATGAATTTTCAGCAGGCCAGGTTGCACTTAACTGGCCTGTGACGATGTAGTATAGGATTCTTGTGGCCCACTCCTCTCAATAGCTGGAGTAAAATGTTAGGCTGCACAGACACCCGCTCTTGTACTTCTACAAGACAATCTGACACAATCGTAGTGCCAGATCAGAAACTCTGAAACCAAAATTTGTCAATACTCTGTTTACTGCGCCACTCTTACACACAACACCACAAAACACAGTACATCGATCGGGTCAGATCTCTCTGACCAACTTAGCACATCTTACCCAGTTGTTATCAAATAGTATCAGTTTCCCAAGACTGCATTGCATCCGAAATATGTTCAATAGTTTCCTCCTCCATTCAATAAGGTGGGTGTTATGTTCCCACTGATCTCAATTATAGATCCGCCTTCCATAGTCTTAGATAGGTTTTCATATATTATTAGTTTGTCTCTAGGCCCTGGCTGTCGCTGGGGACCTAGAATAAGCACTCACTTGTAATCATTTTTCATGATATGGTAGTTTCAATCACTCAAAATATTAAAATAAACAAGATAAATGCTTTTTTCCTTACCACAATTCAGAATTGAGAACACAATTACTTAGTTCTAGCAAAACTCAGCTGAGCTGCTGGCTAGATTATGGCGTCCCACTGATTTTAATTTAGTAATTCCTGGAAATCACCTCTAGCAGTAACGTACTGTGTCAATGGACAGTCTTCTTTAAAATGGCACAAGCGTGCGTCTCTCATTCAAAAATGTAAATGTTTTTGTCCAATCAGCGGACTTCCCCTCTAACTTTTTCAAAAATTCAAACTAAAAGTCAAATTTCAGTCCAGTCTCAGTCTAATATGTAGTATTTTTCCCAAAATTACACTTGTTTTTTGGACTAACTACATGAAAAAACTACACAAATCTGCCCCACTAAGTTATTTTTAGCTACTATCCTCCGACTTTGCCCCTCTAGTTCATTGCAGTTTGGGTTTATGCGTTTTGCTCAAGGACGCGTCAAAATGTAACTTTAGTGAAATATGCACAAAAAACTGTTCGCTACTCTGATTTGAACAATACGGTCTTTCGTCAATATCTCCCGTGTTATCTGTCCGTCTGTGTAATTAAAAGTATATTATTTCTCTGCTCAAGATGGGCTATCAAACTAGCTAGGTTTTATTTTCATAACTTTATTATTAAAGAAAACCCTACTTTTCTCAAGGTTAGTTTTTGAAATTTGTTTTTGAACCTTCGTCCACGGCGTTTGCCGCTATATTCAAATAAAACAACCAATTACCGTAAATTGTCCAAGATACGACTGTTTCTAACAAGAGCTAAGGTCGTTTTTCTACCAATTCCTTACATTGTGTCAACTAGTGGCGTGAATTTTTTTCCTTTAAACTACAAATTGCGCCTTTTTGCCGTTTAGATTCAAACACGTGTTCCGACCGTCATATTGTTTTCTTTTATCTCCGTTTCCCTCCCGTCTAAAAGGGTAAACCGTTTAGTCTGCATGTCCCAACTAGTTAGTTTCAATGGCGGTAGAAAGCGCTGGCGTAGGTGAAGAAGCCTCGGCATATCTTGCCTATATTTTTATCCCTACGTGTTATTTTACCCGTTATCTTTATAATTGGAGATATTTTAACGTTGTATCACTGTAATATCACCACAATGAAATAGATAAATAAATGTGTTTCCTGATGAGATTTATTTTAGGACATTAGAGTTAGTTTTGAAGTGATATATTAGTAGATAGGTTTTATTAGGCACGTTAAGTCCAGATCACAGCTGTGAGAATTTAGTAGCAATCATTTCATTCGTTAGACCGGGCAAGAAAAGCGAATATGGTGTTGCATTGAGATTTATGATCAATAAATTTTCTATATTCTTTTCTTTTTCTACCCATGTCCTCTACTTTATTATCGCTCTTTTATTTTTTTCCTGGTTTTCGCATTCGTTCGTTTGCGAAAAATATTACTTTCCCATTCAAACTTTCGCCTGTTTCTTTCTCATACTGGTAACGCATTGTATTGCGTAATCGTGTCAGTCCCTGGACGAGACGAAATACTGTGAAATTCGTCTCGATAGACATGGGATGGCAGACATATCGTCTAACATTTTCATCTGACACGGCGCTCTACGGTTATGTTTCTCGGTGTTAGGTGTGAGTAGACTGCCATCTGCATCGCTCAGGACTGAGAATAGTTAGACGGAGGTGTCGAAGACGCGTTGTGGCAATTATGGCCAGCGCCTAGTATGTTAAGTGTTAAGAGAGGAGAGGGGGAGACGGGGATTTGCGAAATAACGTGGGATCCTTTGTCTGTTTAAAATATATCTACCCGAGAGAGTTTTAGACTAGTCATTCAGTCCTCCTAAATCTGCAGTAGACAGATCACCCGAGCTGTAGCAAAATCTGCGAGAATAATCGCTCATTTCAGTAAGATTTTAGTCATAAAATGATAATAAATATATCCGCCCTATTGTGTCTGACGGTGATGTTCTCACACGCCAGCAACGCTGCCTTTTGTGCAGTGCTAAAGCCTATAGAACGATCCCACGATAAAAATCTAACACGCCTTTTAGTTTCGGTTTCGAAAACGTACTACTAATATTTAACATTTTGCCAGATCTGCTGCATACACAATGCAGCCTAGCCTTATAATTAACGATTTGTTAAAAATGTAACGCCAAACTGCTGTCTGAAGTAACGTAATCTGTCAACAGTAACGCAAAATTTGGTAGTCTTTTGGACTTTTTCTAAGTAGCAAACGAGACGACTGTAATACATTAACGCAAAATGCTACCATTGCCTTGCCAAAACCCGCTAAGTTCTGCACGCGAGACTAATAGTATATACATGCTGTGGGCAAAGCTAACGGATATACACACAGACAGTTTAAATTCTCGACGCGTAGTGTAGTTGTGACGTCACAAAAACAAGTTGGTTTATTTGAAAAATTAAAAAGTGAGACAGAAGGAGGGGACAAGATGATAGACTTATGTAAAAAGTTATAATTAACGACTGTCAGTGATAAAACTGAAAATTTAAACGCAATTGAATATTGTCATAAAAATTATATACTCATGTAGCTTAGTGTATTCTGAGCACAAATATGTTTTAATATAAATGGTAGTCAAATTATTAGCCAAGTTAATGAGAAAATACTATTTGACTGGAAACGCGTAGACGAACAGACGGTGTTCTTGCTTGTTAACTGTAACGTTATTGGGAACGATAATTTGAAAGGAGGCATAGGAGTAATTCGAATCTGATTGGAGGGTATAGGAGGGTAGACAGAGAGTATTGGTTGGGCAGAAAAGCTAAAATCTATATTTAGAAAAATCACCCCTAGAAGTGTGAAGTAGTGTTTTTCTTTTTAAATTTTTGAAAATTGAAATGCTAGACCCTCGCTGTGATTGGGCCGGTCTAGGCATATTGGCAAAAAGCGTTTACAGCTCAGCGGCAGTTGAAAAGAAATATTGTTAGAAGCAAGCTGCGTTGTCCTCAGCGGTACCAAGTTTGTTATTAACCATTGGCAGTCTGAACAGAAGGCAAAGCTGAACTTAAACTACTATTTATGCTAAAGCCAGTCAACGTACGTTTGTAATATTTCTTTGAATTGTGGTAAGGAAGGAATTTATTAATTTTGTTATTACAATAAAATTGGTGTCTGCGAAAATGCTCGATTGGGAAGGTTTTCGACTAAGTACAGAGTCCCCAGCAGAGTTATGCAGGACCTGTGGGTTGTGTTCAAGCAGTAAAAGCAGTAAAATTAATGTGTATTGCTTAACTGAAAATGATTTCCACAGTTGCCAGTGGGAAAGCTAACCCACGTTATCCTATGGAAGATCATAATTGTGGAAGTGTCAGAGGCGTTGTAGCCCTTAAAGAACAGAATAGGGGCACTGGTAATGCATTGTCATCTCAGAGTGGTATGGGGTGGTCAGAGAGATCTGACCCTTTTTCTTTATGTCACTTATTACATGTAAAAGGGAATATAGATGTGTTTTTAAGAATCATAACGTTGTTTCAGAGGTTTTGTTCTGGTACAGTGTGGGTACCAGAACCCTGGTGGCGTTGTTGCAGTGTACTACAGTAACCTATTGTTTGGACCCTGAGGTCTAGTTACTGCACCAGGAACCTTGTCAGCATGGTCATACCAGAGAGCCTGTGAAAATGACAGCAACATCTATCATCTAGATAAGTGCCATACATGTCGGCACTCAGTTTATTCACTACTAAAATACTATAACACTATAATACTATAGTTCTGTATATAAAGAACATACAATAAATTGTTTGAAATAAAATTTCAAGATATTTTTTAAAAGAGAAAGAGGGAATGATGACAGTACCCCACCCATACTATTAATTACCAGTGTCAGTAACTTAGTGAACCTAGATACACATATTTTGATTGTCTTATTATTAATTGAATGGACAGAAGATCCATGGTAGCATGTAAATTGTTATAAATACATTCATAATATCAATTTTGATTGTTGGACCTGATGCAGAAAATTCTGATCAGGCCAAATAAATTGTAAAAATCCATTTTACCTAAATTTTAACACAGACTTCTATAAGATATATTTCTTAGAGTGTCAATGTGTTTGTGGTTGTAGTCTTGACGCAGTCATATATATATATATATATATATATATATATATATATATATATATATATATATATATATATATATATATATATGTGTGTGTGTGTGTGTGTGTGTGTTAGTAAATACATGTGTTTGTAGTACTTGTACTTGCAATACATCATACACTCATAACCCTAGACATATAGACGTAACTAACATACATATTAGTCAAGAATAAGTCTGATTGAGGTCGTAAGGTGGTAGCAGAAAGGTGTTCTGATAAATCAACCCAACATTTATTATAATCAGGGACCTTCACAGCTGACCTCATTCAGTACATTAGGAATAACATCTTATAACATCAAATCCACCACACGTGCTAGAAAATATCTTGTGTATTGAAAAGTTCTGAGTTTTCTTGGCAACATTTTGCCGAGTTCTAGACTACAATTATATTGAAGGATTCTAGTTTCGTGGTATTAATCTGTAGTTCTGTGTGGAGGTATATATATATATATATATATATATATATATATATATATATAGTAGAAATTGAGTGATTCAGTGATAACCGCTTATTTCATTTTACTAGTTAGATTTCTGTGCAGAAGAAATTAATTTATAAGTCTGTTATATTCTCTAGTCGACGTGTTACAGTGGAAAGCAGAATAAATTATAATTTCTAGCTTAAACTCATTCGGCTATGTATAAATTTTATTAAATTGCTAATAATCAGGCGAGAATATTTTAAACTAACTTATAATTGCACTGATTCATCATTGAGTATTGACGAAATACGTATGTATTTCTAATTCATGATGATTGATTTTATGACTATAACTTATTTCACGGGAGATTTAAACGATGGGACAAGCTCTACGCTTGCAGTTTATAATGTAAGTTATAACCGAGGAATAGTATGTATAAGTATTTTATATGTTTGTTTTTCTTTATTCAGTGAAAACTGGGGTAGCCCAACTTTGCCAGCTTTTAAGTACTGATGAGAAATATCTGTGAAGAACTAAACATTCTGTTAATTAAAGACGTGTGGGTGTACACAGTAAAACCGGTCTGGCAGTGTGTTTGCATCCAGAACGACAGAGTACCCATTTTCACAAACTTTAAGACAAATTGAATAACTGCGCCTACCGAGCCAGATTAAATTCTTCCTGATAAAACCTCAAGTAGATTTTAGCCCTTGTGGCCAGAAAAAGATTACAATCGATAAACTTTCCAACATATTTTTTTGAAACCTTGTGGTGTGACCAAGAATTTTACCTTTGAGTGGAGTTACAACCCGGTCATTTTTCCTAAATACGGGAAACCTCGTGATTCTGACATTGTGGGCCCGCTAAAACTAATTCTTACCTGAACTGAGTAAAGTGACAATAACTAAATATGAACAAAATATCGCATGAAGAGGACGCTCCCCGGACCCATTGGATGAAACCAAGATCTGCAGAGCTGGGTATCCGTTTCATCAAACGAAAGGCAGATTTACGTTGAGTGTGTCATAAAGTGCGCCACACAGCGAACACCATCCAGACATTAGGTAAGAAAGTGAGACAGGGATCCCTGCTGAAAGAACAGAGTGAGAGTAGACTGAGTGACGTTTTTTATATATGCACCCACTTTGTAATTTCTTTATGCAAGTTTTGTTGCTAACAATATTGTCCTTAGGATAGATCAGAGTATCAAAATCTGTAAATTAATATTAGACAAACATAAAGGTATGTTTTCAGGCACTCGTAAGAAATAAAGAAGTAGAACACTTGGACAACAGACGTGAGTGGCTTACCCAGGGTTCGAACCCCGTACCTTCCGTACGACAACTCCGCCTAGCTATCAAGCGAATCACACTGACCCCACGGCCAGCTAGGCATCCCCAAAAAAAGATGCTTTACTGGCTATTTATCAGTAAGAAACACAAGATAACACCGGAAGTATACAGTGGGCAACTCAGCCCCTTAATGACGCAATCACTTCTGTTGTTCCCCTATTAACAGTATGTGTCAGTCCAAACAAGACAAAGACCTTGATACTGGGTCCAGTAAATAGTAGAAGACTAAAGGACAATAGTATAGAACAGTGGGTAGGTTTCTGGTATTGTATGAACATAAATAACACATAAGGAAGGGAAACCTGAGGCCTGTAAACAGTAAATTAATATTAGACAAACATAAAGGTATGTTTTCAGGCACTCGTAAGAAATAAAGAAGTAGAACACTTGGACAACAGAAAAACAACAGACGTGAGTGGCTTACCCAGGGTTCGAACCCCGTACCTTCCGTACGACAACTTTGTTTGCGTTTCAGATTAACAATTGTGCACTGGCTGGGTGTTTGTTTGGTGTTTTGTTTAGCATTCGTTTATTTGCTTCTTGTCGCTGACAGGGTTGTATAAATAAATACAGTCCCTGCCTTAGAATCAAGAGTTTTATTGTTATTCGGGTCGGGTGCGAGTGTGAAAGAAAGTGATCACATATCACAACAGCATCATCATTCCTCGCCCACCCTATCACACTTCGTTTAAGTCTTTGCCCAACTTCAAAATGCTATATCTCAGCGAATATATAACGCATATAAGTTGTAGTCAGTCAGTTAGTTGTAGTCAGTCAGTTAGCTGTAGTCAGGATAGCTCTGTACAGGTTGATGTCATGATATTGTTCAGCTGGAGGTTGATGTGTCAGCTCACATTAATGGCGATACCATTATTCATTTGGAGGTGGATAACACTACTCACCCTAGCATGCCAGTTTTTGTTGCCACATCTTTGGTGGATTTGATGTTATGAATTGTTGTAGGTATTATTATATTTGTATTAAATGAGATTAGCTATGAAGGTCCCTGAATATACTCAATAATATTGTGAACTTTTCAGGGTACCTTTCCACTACCACCTTTTTATCTCATTCAAAATGTATTTATATTAGTATATTAAATGACTTCGTGTTGTGTCTAGGGTTATGAATGTAGAGTGTAATGTACAATAATCAACAAACATACAAACAGATAGTTTATTATTCACAACAGCACACAGTACTACCACAATAACATACAAACGACACTCTAAAAGGCTATCTTATTTAAGACTGTGATTGAATTTTGTGTAAAGATAATTTTTACAATTTTATTATCCTGATTCAAATTTATTTGCAATCAGGACTGACAATTTAAAAGTGAACTCAAAATAATCATTTACATCAGTCAAATAGCACAATAGATCCTCTGTACATGCATAAAATATTTTTCTAATATACGTCTGTAGTGTTCTCCTACTTTAAGGTAATACTGGTAGTACCACTAGTTTGGTGTTTTGAACCATCTCCTTTTAAAAATGTTTGTTTCTATTTTGTCACTTGTGGAACTATTACATATTTGTCCCAGTTTTATTCACTGTCATTATATAGTTCTTCTAAAGTTCTGTAGTTTGAGCTTTCAGGTGCCGAACGAGAACTTAACTGGGCAGTAGAATATAGGTTGAACCTTTCCTCTGTTCGCTTGACAATCTGTTCCCTGTTTGATAGGCAATGGCCACTAGCATGGGCTCGCAGTAAACAGGCAGAGTCCTGAATCAATCAGTTTTCAAGCGTTTGGTACCACATTAACGTCAGTACCCAGGACCTCTGAAATGTGAAGGTATGCATCCTTCGTAATATCTAGCATACACTAATAGTCCACAGTTAAGGACATGTACAATACAAACAAACAAAAGGATCATATCCTTATACAAACCTATGCCACCATTTTCTTTTGATGTGACAATGTACACCAGTATTCCTTTCCCTAATAGTTACAACGCCACTGCAATTTCAGCTGTAATCTCTTCCATATAATAGGATAGGTGTTATGCTCCTTTATGACAATCATACATATTCTTGTATTTTTACACCTCTCTGACAGTCTATCACATGGTGGATCAATCTTTAGGCTTTGCCTCATGGTCGCTTTAGACCCACTCATGTACAGACATATATTATTATTTCACATTCAAATTTTATATAAAATACATGTTAATAAATGTCAATCTTACCACAATTTTCAATGAAATATACACAGAGACGATGACTGACACAGTTTCGATCTGTTTTATTGCCCAGGCTGCTTAGAACTTGTATTTTAAAGCACAGCCAGTTCTCATCTATCACTGTTGAAAATTTTCTGGAAATGGCGTCCCCCTAACGCTTATTCTGACAATATCGATTCAGTTAGCCAATCTCTATTAATTTTACAGTGTAAACAGTCTTTTCAAAAAATATTCAAACTTTTCCTACGTTACTAGGTTATTTATGTTTATTCAAAGGTCAGCCAATAATATTTCGTCTCACTTCAAATGCCACTCAATCAGATTCACTGTACTATCCCAGCCTATCTGTCACCTACTTTTTTTCCCCCAAAAATATGCGATCCAATCTAAGCAGATATGACTTGACCTGACAGTATCTCTGATCTCTATGTATTGTTTTATCAATATTTAATTAGTTAAGGGACTATTTATATAACTAATAACATATTCTTGGTCAGCAAGTCTTCAGGTACACGAATCTACGATTTTTAAGGAACTATGTGGTTTGGTTCAAAAATTCTATCTTTTTTTCTATGTTGGTTGTTTATTTTTAAACTACCTCCTGTTCACTTCTTTTCTCATGTACTTACGAGATAATTACGAGAGCTTAGGTCATTCATAATAAGAGCTTAACAAGTTTCCATGACCGTAGTGTCCACAATTCTAACTTTTTCATTGTATTTGTGGAAACCCCTAAGGCAAAGCGTGCAAGTTGGTTGTAGAGTTAGAACCAATTTGAGACGTAATTTGCGTGTTATCGAGCCTTGCCCCTCCTCGTTCCACAATGCATTTTAGGCAAATATTTTCTTAGAACTAGGAAAAGTGGGTGTTTATGTCAAGGACGAATTTGAAAAATTGGGGTACCGTTTTGTTCAGCTATTCGTTAGCAAATAATAATCTGAAGGCGTAGGCGATACCAACCGTTCTAGCAGAAAATTATTTTGTACTTTCTTATCTTTGCCTTTATGCCCTATATTGTTATATACTAATTTAGATATTGTATTTAGAAGTCACTACAACATCTACACCTACCAAGTCAGTTATACATACGACAAGTACATCCACCTCGCCTGTCTTCAAAAGCGACATCACAGTACAACAGTTACTTCCTAAGCCACCTTCACAACCACTAACACAACAGGAAGAAACCCTATTCACGTCCATTGTTAGAAAAAAAAACTAGAAACAGCAAAAAATAATATCATAAAATGCAAATCCAGAGGACAGCCTATTTTACTACAAAAACTAATTAAACATAGAAGAGAAACATCAGTCACCAGAACGCCAACAAAACGTAAGCGATCTCAATTTCTCCACACTGTTAGGAAACATATTGTTGGAACATCAACTGACTCACTAGACCTGCAGCAGGTACATGAGAGGAGAATTTGTACATTCCACTATTTCCAAAATTGAAAGACGCGCCAGCGGTATTAAAAATATAACTTCACAATTAAAATTTATAATGGAAACTCATTTGTTACAAATTTCTCCATCTGTGAAAGTACAGATTTCTCCAATTAAAAAAAGGAAGTGTGAATAATAATTGAGCGAAATTTTGGGGCTAGAGCAAATTATGGCAGTTGTTGCGTGAGAGTGACAGATTTAACAGAGTGTGGAAATAATTTAATAGGTATATTTATTAAATACACCTATTTATTTATTAAATTGAACATTTCGGTTTACTCATGATCATACTCATTTTTACATGACCATCGTGATGTATGATTGAGATAATTGTTAGCTCTCATGTTTTGGGGACAATTGGGTGTGTTATTTTAAGGTAATTAATGTGGACTTGCAATTTCATGTTTCAATAATTAATGTTTGACGCATGAAACCAAAACAAAACTATGATAATCATTTTCTGCAGGTTTTCTACTTTTGATTTCTGTAATTTGATATGCATGTTGATTGTCGCATAGAGATTTATGATCAATAAATTTTCTATATTCTTTTCTTTTTCTACCCGTGTCCTCTCCCTTATTATCGCTCTTTTATCCTTTTCCTCTTTTTCGCATTCGTTCGTTTGCGACAACATATTATTTTCCTATTCTGACTTTGCCGTTTCTTTTCTCATACCAATAACGCATTTTATTGCGTAACATGTCAGTCCCTGGACGAGACGAAATACTGTGAGAATTCGTCTAGTCAGACATAGAGAGCAGACATTTGTCTACATTTTCATCTGACATTAGTTTCTTCGGCTAAGTTTCTCGGCGTGAGGTGTGGAAACTGCCATCTGCATCGCTCAGAAATGAGACATGTCGGCGTGAGGTGTGAATACGCGTTTTGGCAGTTATGGCCAGCGTCTAAGGGAATGTGAAGTGTTAAGAGTAGAGTGGGAGACGGCAGGGGGGGGGGGGGTTGTGAAAATAGCACGCATCCTTTGTCCGTTTTCATATATCTTACCCAGAGTTTTAGACTTCATTCACTCAGTACTCCGCAGTCAAGACGAGAACGACCTAGCTTTCGATTCCTAAAGATCTCTGTTAATAGAAGCATCATTTAGTTGGTCGAAGTGGATTTAGTTCTTAGTAGTTCTGTCTTGAGGTAAATATATTATATATCTAGTAGTATTGAGTGATTCAGTGATAACCGCTTATTTCATTTTACTAGTTAGATTTCTGGGCAGAAGAAATTAATTTATAAGTCCGTTATATTCGCTAGTCGACATGTTACAGTGGAAAGCAGAATAAACCTTAATTTCTAGCTTAAACTCATGCGGCTATAAATTAATGATTTTATTAAATTGCTAGTAAGCAGTCGAGAATATTTTAAACTAACTTATAACTGCACTGATTAATCATTGAGTATTGACAAAATACGTATGTATTTCTAATTCATGATGATTGATTTGACAATATAACCTATTTCACGGGAATTTTAAACGATAAGTCAAGCTCTCCGCGGGCAGTTTATAATGTAAGTTATAACCGAGGAATAGTATGTATAAGTATTTTATTATGTTGTTTTCTCTTTATTCAGTGAAACTGGGGTAGCCCAACTCTACCAGCGTTTTAGTCATCATCATCATGTGACGTATTCTTTCCAGAACGTTGTCTCCATTACAGCTGCTCTGAACGCATCACGATTCTGGGCAAGTCGACCTGCATCAGCCAAAGACAAGTTCAGACTCTCTGTGATGTCCTGGGTCCACCGTCGTCTAGGTCGACCCTTTCCCCTTTTTCCAGGGACCATGCCTTCCATCACTGTTTTTTCCAGACTATTATGTCTTTTTATATGACCGAAAAATTTCAGCTTCCTTATTGCGATGGTATTTAGGAGCCAATGTTCCTGTACATTTAGTGAGTGCAGTACTTCTCTGTTGGTCTTTTTTTCTGTCCAGGGTATTCTCAACATCCTGCTGTAGCATTTCATTTCGAATGATGTAATCTTTTTTGCAACTGTTTTATTGAGTGTCCAAGTCTCGCAGCCGTATGTTGCTACTGGGAATATACATGCTCTGATCAGTTGTAACTTTGTTTCTTTGCTTGTGCCTTGCCATAGGTTTTTCATCTGTATTAGCTTATGTGAAGCAATTGCAAGTCTTCTTTTAATTTCTACTGCACAGTCGCCAGAGCTGTTAATGATTGATCCTAAGTATTCGAATTCATTGACACTTTCCAGTTCTTCGTTATCAATTTCAATTTCTGGTTTGGTCTTTACTTTGTCTGTTGTCAATACTTTGGTCTTCTTGGTGTTTAGGTATGGATTCTGGGCCTCGCTGTGTTTTTTGGTGGACAGAAGTAATTGTTCAAGTCCTTCTGGGTTGGTCGATAGGAGGACTGTGTCGTCAGCATATCTGATTTCCGGGATCTGGTACCCGCCGATGTTAAATGAGTCAAACTCTGTGTGTTCTTGGTCATCTCTTACGTTTCTCATGATATTCTCGGCATAAATGTTAAACAGGTAAGGGGAAAGGGTACAGCCTTGTCTTACTCCTTTCTGTACTTCAAACCATTCTGATGTTCCCCCCTCTATTCTTACGGCTGCCTGTTGTTCTTGGTACAGCAGTGCGATGAGTTGTATAAGGTGGTTTGGAAATCCCATATTTTTCATAATAGCCCATAACTGCTGATGTTGTACACAATCGAAAGCTTTTGTGTAATCAATGAAACAAGTATGTAGGTCAACGTTGAATTCTCTACACTTTTCTATGATGATCCTCATGTTGAATATATGATCCCTAGTGCCTCTACCTGGTCGAAAACCCGCCTGTACTTCATTTATTTCTGTTTCTAGCTTTTGTTGCATCCTTTTCATTATGATTTGTAAAAGTATTTTGCTGGCATGGCTTATAAGAGCTATAGTTCTGTAGTTTGTGCACAGTTTCACGTTGCCCTTTTTTGGCAAGGGTATGTAAATTGATCTTTTCCATTCCTTGGGCCAAATTCCGCTTTGCCAGATCTTGCAGCATAATGCATGGTATATACAAGCGCTGCCTTCTCTTCCTGCCTGTATCATTTCAGCTGTTATTTCATCACAACCAGGAGATTTTCCACTTTTTAAGTGTTTGATTGCATTCCGGACTTCCTCTATGGTAGGTTCTGGTTCACGTTCCGCTTCATTCATGACGTTGTTATCTGCCGCTTTGTTTATTTCCGTATACATTTCTTGACAGTACTCCTTCCATCTGTTCAGAATATTTTTACGTTCTGTTAGAGTGTCGCCTTTCTTGTCGTTTATTGCTCGAGGTGATGATTTAAAGTTGCTGTTTTTCAATGTTCTTACTTCAGAAAACATATTCTTACTCAATCCCTGTTCGCGCATTTCCTCTATTTTCCTGCAGGTGTCGTTTATGTATTGTTGTTTGTCTTGTCTGACTCGTTTTTTAATCTGCTTTGTGTATTCCTTGTACAACTCCTGATTTTCTGTATCTTTTTTGGACTTCATTTTTCTTCTCTCTACCACCAACTTCAGTGTTTCGTCTGAGATGTATTCTCGTCTCTTTATGCTTCTTTTATGAATTAACCTCTGTGCATTTGTAATATATACATCTCTGATGTTATTAGCAAGTTCATCTGGTGTCATTTCCTCCTGTACTGCCATAAGAATGTCAAATTTGTTCTGAATATCGACACTGTACTCTTCTGGTATGGCGCTTGTGTCATAACGTATTACTTTGTCGCGTTTTAGTACATGAGAAATATATGTGAAGAACAAAAACATTTCTTTCTTTAAAAAAGACTTGGATGTATAAAGTAAAACCTGTCTGGCATTGCGTTGGCATCCAGAACGACAGAGTATCCATTTCATGAACTTTAAGATTAAATGAAGTAACGGGCCTATCGCGCCAGATTTAATTCTTCCTGAGAAATAAAAACCTCAAGTACATTTTTCAGCCCTTGTGGCAAGTAAAATATTACTATCAGTAACATTGCGACGGAGTTTTAACTAGTTGTGGTGTGACCAAATAAAGTCCTATACTGAGAGAAGGCACCGACCTGACATTCCTAGCCACTAGAAATCTAAACTATTGACACTTTGCTCGCTGTCAACGTTCGTGCCTGTACAATTTTAATGGGACAGAACCAGATATCCTAAAATAAGAAATACCAAGGAAACGTTCCCTGAAGTAGCGAATTCAACCTATCTTTGTGGAGCTGGGGTTCCCTTGGCCAATGACTAATCCTGGAGATTCTGTATGTGCATGTCCTAAAAATTGTCCAGAAGTTGCTACCAAAGCTGTAAGTACGAACGAAAGATAGTGATCACGGCTGACTGAATAGAGTGAATGCAGGACTGAGTGATTCCTTTATTGTTGTATTTTGGCACCCATTTTGCTGTCTTAAATTTCTTTATGCAAGTTTTGTTGTTAACAATATTTTCCTTAGGATAGATCAGAGTATCAAAGCCTGTTCATACCTTTAAAGGGAACTCTTAGACTAAAGCATATGTATCCGTGACTCTTTGGGGCTATCACTTTTCTTCTAACAGGACTGTGGGCTATACATCGAGAGAAAACATCATACCAGTGGGTCTATCATTCTTATAGCAATTCATTGACTTTATGACTATTTGTATATGTTTGATGTAATTTTATGTGTTGTGGTGGAATTTTATTATGATAATTAAAATTCATATAAACTTATTCTAGTGTGTCGGTCAGTTCGTTCCCAATTATCTATATTTCCATTGTCATAGTTTCACGTCTGTGTGTCTATTTTAGTCACTTATATGTGTGTGTGTGTGTGAGGGATATATATATTAATATATATTATACTAGACGGTCTGACAAATCTTAATCGGTTGTAGATGATAGGCTGACTGAGATAAATCATCTCAAGGGTCAGAGACCGACTCTAATATTTCCTCCATCTCACTCGTGAAATCTATTTCTATTTTATCATCTCCCACTGAGCTATCACTTGTTTCTATTGCTATTCAGACGGGACCAACCCAAGTCTTAATTCACGTATCGCAAATTTTGAAGTTGTTGCGTGAGAGTGACAGAATTAACAGAGTGTGGAAATCATTTAATAGGTGTATTTATTAAATACACCTATTTATTTATTAAATTGAACATTTCGTTTTACTCATGACCATACTCATTTTTACATGACCATCGTGATGTATGATTGAGATAATTGTTAGCTCTCATGTTTTGGGGACAATTGGGTGTGCTATTTTAATGTAATAAATGTGGACTTGCAATTTCATGTTTCAATAATTAATGTTTGACGCATGAAACCAAAACAAAACTATGATATTCATTTTCTGCAGGTTTTCTACTTTTGATTTCTGTAATTTGTTATGCATGTTGATTGTGATCGTTTTAGTGTAAATTGCATTAGAAACAAACCATAACAAAATATTAAAAAAACGTAAATTTTACACTATTTCAGACTATTATATCTTCTGTTCTAATTGTGATCAAATGTTTGTTCTTGTTCTAAAATTGACTCTAACGTTTCTAGTCTAGGTTTACGCAAAATTAAAGCCGTCATTTATAATAATAAAGTAGCCTAAAAGCATTAATTAAGCCCTATCAAAAGTAAACACCGCCACATTTTTTTTCTCGTTAGGAAGTTGACCGCGTGACCTCTGTCACGATGGCTACAAATAGCGCAGTCAGAGAAAACTAAAAGATCGCTCGCAAACAGCCGTGTGAGGTGAGTCTTTTGAATGCATGCAACAAATCTTCTGCATTTAGACGGTTTGTTAAGGTAACTTTTTGTTGCGAACTCCTTCCGCATTCCACTGCAGAATGGTGAGGGTTTTGTGAGCTCTGTCAGTAATTCTAGCCCTTTGCCTCTGTGTAGCCCAGCGGAACGCTACGGAGTTATTGACATTTTGCTTACTATGTAATGACGTCATCATGGAACGGCGTACGTTATACTGTTTCGTTAGGCCTGTGGCCCAATACATCCGATTTCAACGAGCATTTATATCGGGTTGCCTTCCTTAGCCTTTGACTGTCCCCAGCCGGTAGGCAGGTATGCAAGGCAGCAGTGTGGTCTCACTGTCTGACTGGATTCTAACAAAACGTAGAAAATCACTAACGTCAAAAGTTAAGTCGCTATATTGGCAAGCGGAGATCACAGATCTGACAGTCTTATTCGAATGATTCTGTGAATACGCTTTTTTCTTAATAAGTATAAATAAACCCCTAAACATTCAGAATACAAAGAACCATCATACTGTTCTTAAAAATAATATAACGCTAAGATTAGTTTACACTGAGACGATGATGTAACGGTTCATCTTAAGTTTGAAAATACCATGAAGAATTTCAATAACAAATTATTTCAATAACACTGAAGGTTCAGACATTACTATCATAAAGCAGGAATAACAGAGTCCACGTTAACATTTAATTGAAATGATGGAAATAAACAGTGTCCGGGTTCAATTTATATGCGTTAAAATGGTGACTTCCATAAAATTACAGCTCGACGAGATATTCATTTTTTTTAACGCCACATTCAGACTGTTAGATGACAGAACTGTTGACTGTAAATTCTTCATTCAAGTCCTTTTCTGTGAAGCAATGGATTTCCACAGACCCACTGCCTATAGAAGGACACTTCAAGATACACTTTTTCCAAGGCCGCAAAGGCTTCAGGGAAAACATCTACATCTGGAACCAAGTGCCTGTACATGAACCAGTTTTCTACAAAGCCATGGCAGTACTTTATCAGCATCAATAATTTACTTTTCGCTCCTTATGGAGCATACAACTACCACTGCAGCTGGCTCCCTTGCAGAAAGCCGGCACAAAGTACAGCATTCAGATGCCCTTGCAGTAGTGGTTTCTGTAGCTACTGACATGTGAGGTTGACAGCCTTCTATTAGTCGCCTTGTACGACATGCATGAGGCAGCAGTAACCCTATTCTTTTTTTTTTTTTACCTCGCAAGAGACCTCTGGAACCATAAGTGGCATGTCACAATTTCAATAGACCAATCAATACCCTTTAGCTTGCCAAGTGTCGTAAATTTTTGATAGGTTAGAAGATTATTTATGGTCCCGTCTGAGCAGAGGTGATAGTGGAAAACATGTGAGAATAAAGGTGTAAGAAATAGATTTCACGAGTGAATAGTTTAAGGAATAGATCTGTCTCTGGAATGAGTAGTTTCTCTAGTCCAGCCTATCTATACAACTAAATTTTAGTATAAGACAATCTAGTACCTCCTTTTATCTAGAACTATATGTTAAACTAAACACAAACACACAATTATGTGACAACAAGACACACAAACGTGAAAAACTATGGTTAATGGTTATGGGTCTGACCAAAACACAAAGTTAAGTTCTTTTTGTTGCTTATTATCATTAAACTTTACAACATCAAACATATAGAGAAATCAATAAAATCATGTTTACAGACATATGAAAATAACCGAATAAGTGCCCTCCCCCTTGTTGAGAAAGGATCCAAAAAAGAAGTTAATAACCCAAAGGTCAAAGATTAGCTCTAGGTTACAGAATAGACTGTGAAGAACAAGTTCCAACTAAATTACTACTCAGTAAAGTACACAAGTCTAGCGAAATAAAAAAAGAAGTTAGTACAATGCTTGTAACAAATGAAAATATTCACTCTCTCTCTATCTCTCTGTCATACGTGGCTACAAACAATCTCGCTTACCCAATCGTGGTGTTGATATCCCTTGAAAAAAATACAATAGTTCCTGAACCTATACTGTCAGGTGGGTTGCCAAATTAGCCCCAGTCCAGCCTATATATCGAATAATAATTACAAGGTGGACGCCAAATTTGGTGGTTTAATTTTCTCTGGATGAAACAAAGGTCACCGCGAATAGTTACTGAAGCAAGACCTGCTCTGGACGTTCACAGTTGGAAAAGGAGAAAAATAATTCCATTATTGCGAAAACATCTGGTTGCTAAGAAAAAATGTTACAATATGTAAAAGTGATGATGGTAAATCCTATCGGCTGGCTCTATGGAGAGTGCCGATTTTGAAACAGCGTAACTTTCTGGATCACTCCGTTGATACGGCTGTCAAACGTCAGGAATATATGTTCTTTCGTATGCCCAGTGGGCTGGAAAAATTGAATAAATAATTCTGGGTAAGGTAATGTCCTCTATCTAGAAGACAGGAAAAACAAGAAAGCAGATTTAAACAGAAGCAAAACCAGAAGCTCCAAAGCCAAGGCTCATGAAGTGTACATAGCAGCAAACAAAGAAGTAAGAAGAAACATCAAAAGAGACAAGATGAAATATATTGATGATTTGGCAAGGGAAGCAGAGGAAGCTGCAGCCAAAGGAAATATGAGGGACATGTACAACAACACAAAGAAGCTAACAGGGAAATATAAGCAAGCAAATGGCCTCATAAAAGATAAGAATGGAAAATTTCTTAGTAATATACAAGAACAAATGAAGAAATGGACAGAACATTTTGAGAAACTTCTCAATAGACCATCTCCAACTAATCCCCCAGACATCCAGCCAGCAGAAGAGGAAATCAGCTGTGAACGACCAAGTAGAGAAGAAATAAAGAAAGCCATAAAGCTTCTGAAAGATGGAAAAGCAGCTGGTCCAGATTGCATTCCAGCAGAGGCCATCAAAACAGATATTGATACCTCTACAGAGATATTATACAAACTGCTAGGCAAAGTCTGGGAGACAGAGGAAATACCAGCAAAATTGAAGGCAGGTTATCTGGTCAAGTTGCCTAAGAGATTAAAAGAGTCCATAGACAAGCAACTTAGAGATGAACAAGCAGGTTTTCGACAAAATAGATCCTGTACAGACCAGATAGCCACATTGAGAATAATAGTTGAACAAAGTCTGGAATGGAATTCACCGCTATACATCGAATTCGTGGACTATGAAAAGGCATTTGACAGTGTAGACAGAGAATCGCTTTGGAAATTGATAAGGTATTATGGAGTTCTCATGAAGATCATTAACTTAATAAAGAAGACCTATGAAGACATGACATGTAGAGTTCTTCATGAAGGACAACTTACAGAACCGTTTAGGATTAGAACGGGAGTAAGACAGGGATGCCTCTTGTCTCCATTTCTTTTCTTACTAGCAATAGATTGGGTTATGAAAACATCGACATCACACAACAGAAATGGAATCCAGTGGAATCTGACTAAACAGCTTGATGATCTGGATTTTTCAGATGACTTGGCTCTTCTGTCCCATAACCATAATCAGATGCAAGAGAAAATGAAAATTCTCGATGAGAGGTCACAACAAGTGGGCCTGAAAATACACAGGGAAAATACAAAGATTATGAGAATAAATGCAAGAAATGATAACAAGGTTGAACTTGAAGAAACACCACTAAAAGATGTAGAATCGTACACATATCTTGGAAGTAATATAGACAAAGTTGGAGGGACAGACAGTGATATCAAAATAAGAATACAAAAAGCAAGAGGAGCTTTCATTGCATTGGGAAACATATGGAGAACAAGAGAAATCAAGTCCAACACGAAAATAGGAATCTTCAACTCAAATGTGAAGTCAGTCCTATTGTATGGCTCTGAGACATGGAGAACAACAAAAACAACAACCAAAAAGCTACAGACTTTTATAAACGGGTGCTTGCGTAGAATAGAAGGACTGAAATGGTATGACAAAGTCACAAATGTGGAATTGATGAGAAGAACCAGACAAGTGCCAGTGGAACAAGAGTTGAGAAGAAGACGCTGGCGATGGATAGGACACACATTGAGGAAACCTGTTGATAGCATTACAAGGCAGTCATTGTTCTGGAATCCACAGGTAAAGAGAGGAAGAGGTAGACCGAAAAACACATGGAGAAGAGAACTGGAAACAGAGGTGAAAATGATGACGAAAACTTGGAAAGAACTTGAGCGGATGGCACAGGACAGGAAGACCTGGCATGTGTTTGTTGAAGGCCTATGCTCCATGGGGAGCCAAAGGGTATTGATTGATTGATTGAAGGTACAGTCCAGTTAAGATTTAATTTTAATGTTTATTTGTCTCTTTGGCCCAACCGGTTCACAAAGGAACTTGGGACTTGTAAGCCAAGAAGAAGACACCATTAATCCTTCACTGAATGAAGAAAGAGGACCGAACCAGCCCAAAAATCGAAGACCCAAATTAAGACCGCTGGCTGCTGGTTTTTGGTCAGGTACTATTTAGGAAGAAAAGAACATTTATGAAAAAAATGAAATACTACTATCCTATCCACGCGTAAGTTTTTCCGCTACGGCATGTCGGGAAAAAGGGTATGCGCCCTCCCCCGTTATTGCCCGCGAGAAAATGAACAGCGCACAAAGTCAATTATTGTTTAATTTATCCATACGCGCACTTTTAACAAATATCGCCTGTCTGTTACAGATGATTTATCATGTATTTTACATGGTGACCATGTTTAGTTCTGTTATCAGTTAATCTACGCGCCAACAGTTCTATTCGTGGCCAGCATGATGTATTTTGCACTTATATAAATGTTAAATGAACGCGATATTAGTCTGACGACACTTGTATATGATGATGTGATTTTGGTGCTTAACATAATTTATGCAAACCGTTAGATGGGGCCTTTCGTTTGTGAATTTTGACCATGTAGGACGTCGAAGCTGTTGTTCCTTAATTCTGAAGATTATCTACTCTTCTACGTGGCTGTATATTGTACGAAGGTCGCCACTGATATTATATACTGAAGCACATTAAAAACGTACCACCTGTATAATCCAGGAACAGAGTGTGAAATGTAAATATAAGTGTTTACAAGTTTACATATTTGGAATCTTTATTCCTTTTCCTATGAATCCATGCTGGTCATTAATTTGTATATTTGATTGTTATGAAATTCATTGCATTGTGTGCAGGCAAGGGAGAAAACCAAAAATGCAACCAATAAAAAAATTCATTCACACTATCCTCAGTATCTGGTATGTCCACTGTGTGCTTGCAAACAAGCTTGGCAATGGCTCCGCATGGAACGCACAAGTCTCTGAAGTAAATTCCGAAGAATCAAGTCCCATTCACATGTAAGAGCAGCTTCGAGCTGTTGCAGATTAGCTGGAGAACCTTGCCTGTAGACTCTGCGTCCAAGCTCGTCCCACAGACGTTCTAAAGGGGACATGTCTGGTGATAGGGTAGGCCAATCAATCGTCACAATGTTCTGCTGCTGTAGATATTGCTGCGTAATGCATGCGGTGTGCGCACGTGCGTTATCCTGCTGGAGAAGCTGCAAGTCTGGATAATTTGTTGTGGTAAAGTGGGATGTTATAAATAGTTATAGGGGACTTAGTGTACTGACTGAGATCAGCTGTGAAGGTATCTGTATCTAATAGGTGTAGTGTTTTACAGATAACCTTACTTGCTACCACATTTATACCTCAGTCAGAATTATTCTGGAATATTGTGATGACTACGTTGAATGTCTAGGGTTATGAAAATGATGAAGTGTAAGTCACAACAACAACAGACAGATAAACAATTTAATTTATTCCACAACACTTTACACTACTGTGACACTCACATACATATAACACTCTATAAGATTATCTTAAATGAGTCAAGTGTAAAGTTTCAAATAGATATGTATTAATTTCTTTTCAAATATTTGATATCCTGATTCAACAACAAAGTGAACCAGGAATCACACTCAAATGTAAGCACAGGTTATATATACACAATTATAAATAGAATCTTTGGAGTGACATATTTTATTAGTATTATCCTATGTGTGTACGTTGTGAAGTAGTACTATGAGGTAATACTGGTTTTGTTTTACAAGCTGCTTTGTTGTTTGTCATCATGACTTCAAGTGTTTGATTATCGTGGAAATAGTATTGGGAAAAGTTCATAGTTCCTGTCATTTGAAACAATTTATTGTCCCTCTATGTTTAATATAATGTCAATTTTAGAGGGGGGCACATAATGTTGAGCTCCTCTGGCCACCGACGCTTATCTTTCGTGATGGCGGCAGGAAAAGGTCTCCTCTGCTCGATTGCTTCACTGCGTTCTTGAGACACCTCAGTGGTCGCTATCTGGACCAAGGAGTATGCTGTCAGCCTCTGGATTCAGCAAAACTCAGACCAGGTGCTGCTTCAATAACTTAGGACCACGGTCCCTGAAACAAGAAGGTTGTACCTCCTACTTCAGAACTAATTTATGATCTATTTCCACACTGAGCACAATACATAACAAACATTGAGTTCAGAGCGGTAGGCCAACTGCTAGCTTCATCTGAAACAATTTACACCAGTATTCTCCTCCCTAATGGTTACTACGCCTCTGCAATTTCAGCTGTAAGTCCTTCTATACAATAAGATAGGTGTCAGTGTACTATTTGGTAATTCCATGTAGTTCTACCTCTCTCCGACAAGTTTTGTTTAGGTTGGAGCAATATCTAGGCTTGGCCTCATGTTTGCTACTGAACCACACACATATATACAGACACAAATTATCAATTCACATTCAATTTTCATCAAAAAGATATCAAATATGTCAAGCTTACCACAATTCATGGAAATAATAAACAATTACGTTGACCGGCGATGAATATGGCACAAATTTCGATCTGCCTATGTCCCAGGCTTTTATTTAGAAAATATGAGCTGGATCTCAACGCACTGTTTCTTTAGTAAGTTTATTTGAAAATGTGGCACTGAACTGACGCTCCTAATTGACTATATTGGCGGGTCTAACCAATCGGGCCATGTTTACACAGCTTTTCAAAAAATGTTACCCTTCTCATGTTTCCCCTAACAACAACAAATTAGTATTTGTAGTCCGACTAATCGTGTTTAGCCTTACATATCATTCCCGCCAATCAAATAGGATTTTACATGGGGCCTATTTCCCGTACAATGGTGGTTTCAAAACATGCCACTGTGAGATTCTGATTTGGTGTTGTCTGACACCCTCACTATTTTCTTTTGGCTATAATTTGTTAAATATTAGGCTAATTGCTTAATACCTAACATATTCTTTGTCAGCAAGTCCTAAGGCACCCAAATATATAAGTTTTAAGGGAGCTAAGTGGCTGCGTTCAAAATATGTATTTTCTTCTAGGATAGTCGTGCTGTTTTTTTTTATATTTTTTTTATGGTTAGAACCGCCACCTGTCCTGCCTTTTCGACTGTTCTGTCAGACTAATGTCAGGATTTCAGACATAAAACAGTAGAATGTCATGTTTCCTGATAAGCATTAAACAGGTTTTTAAACCTAACTCTCGTATGGGTAGTGTTTTTTATTACTGTCTATTAGAAAAAAAATCAGTGCTTCATGCCTTACGCGTGTTGGGGGTGGCATTAATATCGCGAGACTGTGGTAGTATTGCATGTGTTCCTCCGATCAGCCCTCTCTCTCTTTCTATCCTAAGTCCATCTGTCTTTTCATTACGCAGTGTATAAAATGAAATTAATGGAATATTAAACTAGGTCATTAATCAGCTTGCGTATCTCAAGGTTTTCTAAGAAACACAGTACTAGTTGTATTGTTTTTTTGAAACGCGTGTATGCTGCTGTAGGCTTTACTATCAAACGTGAAAGCGTTACAATATGCAGACGAAGTAGAAAAAGGGGGATCTCGAGTACAGTCATTGTGACAGCACTGTTCTTTCCCATTCTTCTTTCCTTTTATTGGATTTATGTGTTAGGCTTTACATTTACCTTTTAATTTATATATGTGGATTTAGAATGTTTCACGACATTTGTGAACGCAGGAACAACCAATGCATCCAGAACCTCATCTCGATATGTCACAGCATTAACATTTCCACGGAAGACGTGAAGAGGCAAGCGATGGTGAAAACTGAATCCTCCCCAAATGTGAATACTGCCACCTCGAAATCGGTTGTGCTGACGAACACAGCAATCTGCAAAGCGCTCTCCACACCGTCGCCAAATCCGCATACGTCCATCAGCAAAGGATATGTTGAATCTGCTCTCGTCTGTGAATAGGACAGCATTCCACTGCAGTCTAGTCCATCTGACATGTTGCTCTGCCCATTGCAGGCGCTGCTGACGATGTCTGTGAGTCACGTTTGGCCCAACATAAGGTCGTCTTGCAGTAACGCCGGTATCTTTGAGTCGTCGTATGACTGTCATTCGAGACACTTGCCCACGTCTACCCACTATTGCTCTTGCTGTTTGACTTGCCGGGAGAGAACGATTCCTTAGGTGACTCAGCACAATATGACGATCTTGCGCAGGGGTAGTAACTCGTGGTTGGCCACTCTGAAGTCTATCCCAGGCACTGCCAGTGGTTTCGTAACGTTCATTGCGACGTACAATAGTGCTGTTGTGGCAATTCATCCTTCTGGCAATGGCCTGCGAGCTCATTCCGGTCTCCAACATATTAATGGCTCGTTGACGGTCATTTTCAGATAGTCGTGGCATTTCAAGCACATGTACTGGGTGTTTTGTCTCAACGGTCTTTTTATACCGAGTATACTGCCACAAGCGGTAGCATAGTGGTTAGTGCACTGGCTTCCTAGCGCAGTGGTCTATGGTTCGATCCCCAGATGAGGCGGGAATTTTTTAGGCCACAAACGGCTCCTGGGTCGACCCAGCCCCAAATGGGTACCAGAGCAACTCTGGGAAGGTTAAGGCGGCCGGCGTGATGCCGACCACATCACCCCTCGTGTGCCGACGGTCAAGATAATATGGGCCTAACACCATATTCCCAATATGCCTCAATGGGCGTGTAACGGGTTCCTTTACCTTTACCTTTTATACTGCCACAACGCGTACACATTTTCAGGGTTATAGCTGTTGGAAAACGTGTTGCACGTGTAACTTTCATTGTTTTCATGTAGTCTGTACACAAACTCGTGGGTGGAATAATGCACTTTCCATTCCAGCAGCCATTCGCTCTCTACCTCATGACAAACACGAGGAAAATCCATTCCCACACTTCTGTTTTCCAGCTTCTCGGCATCAGTATATATAATAGTGGTGCGTTTTTAATGTGCTTCAGTATATAAAGATTCCGAACAGAAGGATTGATTTCGAGGAAGTATTTTTACAGAGAAGTATTGCTATCGCAATTTAAAATATATAATTATTAACTCCACGTCTGGGGTTCGATACTTCAGTGATTCCTTGATGGCACTGCGTAGTAAATATTCCAGATGTGTGATGTTCCAAGGAGGACTGTAGGAGCTTTCAAATCATTAATGTAATTCATGCTTTCAAATGAACTTGTTTAATGCATAATAAATGTGCCGGTATTTGTGGACCCAAAAATCAACCAGTTGTTGGAGTCCGTGCATTTTGTGTAATTTTCTTGACAACCCCAAACCATTCGCAAACATCCATAAGCACAATGCTCAAGATAATAACATTCTATAACATTCATAAAACAACCCTCAACACTGTCATTACTAGCTATATATTGTCAGCGTCTGTTGTTTTGTCACGTGATATTAAAACTAGTCACTTATATAATTTCACACAATGAAATATAATGCGAGTTCTATTCTGTCACTCATCCGTCACGCGTAATAATCCCAGTCAGCTAAAACGTATCTTCTTGTGTAAGAAATTGGGGTGATGGAATTTACATTAACTGAACAACTGGCAAGAAAATATCTACGCGTTATGTTATTTCTCTAGTTTTAACGCTACGGAATCACAGTGAATTAAAATGGTAAACTTAATACATTTTAACACTTAAGCACAAATTCTATTACCACAAATCAGAAAATGAAATCCCGACGAGACTATTTAAGACATTTAGCGAAGAATGGTTCTAGTCTGGCGTGTTTAGATCATCCAAAAATTTCTGAGCGACTCTGATAACTGATCTGGAGAGAACGCAGTATATATACAGATCATGGTGTTGTTATCACTAGAGGATGTTGTAATTCACACATTCTGCATAGCAGAGAAATCAGGAAACTGCGTTTCCCCGATCAAAGGTTTTATCGTTCGCTCTACTCAGCGATGCTGACCGACATCAGAAGACTTAGCCGTGCAACGGGCCTCTCTTAGATTTCGTCTCCTTTCGCAAATCAAACATTTACCTCCCGCTGAACGTAGGAACATCAAAGGTGGACGGGAAAATAATATCGCCCGTGTATCTTTTCAAACAGTCCGTTGTTTCCACGCGCATCTGTCTAATGACCGATAATTGGCAAATCAGCTCGCGTGAGAAACTCAGGTAAACAACGTGATTCGCTCCCCTGTTAAGACTGGCAGGTTGCGAAAAGTTGGTAAACAACTCTGTTGTTATGTTCCCAGAAAAAGGCGTGGATTCAAAGGTGAGTCATACAAAGAGAAAATTGCGTGGTTTGGCTTGGCAAATGGTAGACACTAGATGGGAAAGCAAAGGCTGTCAGATTACGGAAGCTATATATCCATTGTACGTCAAGGAGCATAGGTCTTCAACAAACACATGCCAAGTCCTCCTGTCACGTGCCATTAGATCAAGTTCTTTCCATGTCTTCCTCATCATTTTCACTTCTGTCTCCAGTTCTCTTCTCCATGTGTTTTCTGGTATACCTCTGTCTCTCTTACACTGGGTATTCCAGAACAAAGACTGCCTTGTAATGTTATCAACAGGTTTCCTCAATGTATGTCCTATCCATCACCAGCGTCTTCTTCTCAACTCTTGTTCCACTGGTACTTGTCTGGTTCTTGCCATCAGTTCCACACTGGTGACTTAGCCTTACCATTTCAAACCTATTCTACGCAAGCACCCATTTATGAATGTCAGTAGCTTTTGGTTGTTGTTTTTGTTGTTCTCCATGTTTCAGAGCGATACAGTTAGGACTGACAACATTTGAGTTAAAGATATGTGTATGATTCTACATCTTGTAGTCTGGGTCGGAGCCAAGAAGCGCCTCTAGGCTTTTTCGTGAATGGGCTCCCCTTCATTTAGTAGGAAATAATTTTAATTTTTTTTTTCTTCAAACCCCTTAGCACGGTGATGGTATAATAATAATAACTCCTTCAGTTATAACTGACTATTGGAATGCGCCCCTGAGGTGACAGCCCTAGGCTGCTTATTTTCCTTGTGCTCCTTTCGACGTTTTCTCCTCTCTTCTGCTTCCCGTCAGAGCTTATTTTCGCTCAATCTGAGGTGGCGCTGTAGAGAGATTGCCACTTGGTGCGATCAGCAGCTTCATTCTCCCAGATTGCTGGATTTATGTCCAGTGCCCTTATGTCTCTCTTGCACACATCTTTGGAACTCAGCTGCGGTCGCCCAATCGTTCTTTTGCCATCTGCCAGTTGTCTGTAGAAGATATCTTTCGGGATGCGACCATGTTTCATGTGGCGGACCTGGCTAAGCCAGCGGTCTGCGCTGTCTAAGCAGTATAAACATGCTTTGAAGGCCAGCACATGACAACACCTCGACATGTGTCACTTTGCCCTTTAACAAAATGGTTGTTCGTCCATCACGGGTGATGAAGACCACTCTGTTCATCCAATTATTTAAGAATATGTTAGGTTAGTCTATGGGTACGAAGGTGACTGAAGAGCCCGATGCGGGTCTGGAAAGATCTTGGACAGTGTGGGCAGGGAATGTTTGCTTCATGTGAAGGTTTTATTTCACGGTCCTTTCTAGCTTGTCTCCGCTGTTCCGCTGCTGCTCTTCTGGATGATTCGCATGCTGCTGCACCTTTACGAAGAGATGTGCGCCAAGCAGTTCGGTCTTGCGCAGCAGCTTCCCATGTGTCTGGGTTTATGTCAAAGGTTTTCAATGACGTCTTTAACGTGTCTTTGAAGCGCTTCTTTTGGCCACCATGGGAGCGTTTACCCTTCTGCATCTCACCATAAAAGAGTATCTTTGGCACTCGATGGTCTGGCATGCGGACTACATGACCTGCCCAGCGAATTTGTGACTGCATCAGAATAGTATCAATACTAGGGATACCAGCTCTGTCAAGAACGGCGGTATCCGGGATCTTGTCTTGCCATTTGATGTTCATTATCTTCCTGAGACAGACTGTATGGAAGTGGTTTAGCTTCTTTACGTGGCGCCTGTATACAGTCCATGTTTCACATGCATATAGCAGCACTGGAAGCACCGCAGCTCTGTACACCTTCAGCTTTGTCTGTAGACTAATGCCACTTCGATGCCAAACGTTGGTGTATAGTCTGCCAAATGTGCTGCTGGCTTTGGAGATCCTGGTGTTCACCTCATCATCAATGACAATGTTCTGGGATAGTGTACTACCAAGGTATGTGAATCTGTTCACAACATTCAGTTTCTCACCATTAACCTTGATGACTGGCTCAGTATAAACTGTGCCAGGAGCTGGTTGGTACATGATTTCTGTTTTCTTCGTGTTGATGGTAAGCCCAAAGTTGGCGCAGGCTTCGGAGAATCTATCCACACTATGCTGCAGATCAGCCTCTGAGCCAGCATTGAGGGCACAATCATCAGCAAACAGAAGATCTCTGATGGTGTGTGATTTGACCTTGGTTTTTGCTTGAAGCCTCCTAAGGTTAAACAATTTTCCATCAATACGATAACTAATGTCGATTCCTGTGTCCCCGTCTCTAAAAGCATCAGTCAGCATAGCAGACAACATGATACTGAACAGAGTCGGTGCAAGTACGCACCCTTGTTTAACTCCATTTGAGACGGGGAAAGGCTCTGATAGCTCACCGTTTTCCTGAACTCTAGCCTGCATTCCATCATGCAGTTGCTGCACTATTGTGATAAATTTCTTTGGGCAGCCGTATTTTGCCATGATCTTCCATAGACCCTCTCTACTGACCGTGTCGAACGCCTTTGTCAAGTCGATGAAAGCTGTGTACAGGTCACAGTGCTGTTCTTGGCATTTTTCTTGTAGCTGTCTTGCAGCGAACACCATATCTGTGGTTCCACGTTCTTTCCGGAATCCACACTGACTTTCAGGTAAAAGACCTTTGTCAAGATGAGCCGTAAGGCGATTCAAAAGGATTCTGGCGAATATCTTCCCAGCGATTGATAAAAGAGAGATGCCTCGATGATTGTTGCAGTCTTGGCGATTACCTTTACGTTTATATAGATGTATAATTGAGGCATCTTTGAGATCGTGTGGGATGGTTTCACTCTGCCACATTTGCTGGAAGATCATATGAAGTTTCTCTATCAGAACTGCACCGCCATCTTTATAAACCTCAACAGGAATTGAATCGGAGCCAGGGGCCTTTCCACTAGACAGTTGACGAATCGCTTTTTTAGTTTCCTCCAGAGTTGGTACATCATCTAATGCTTCATTTATAGGAATTTGGGGCAGGCGGATGATGGCTTCGTCGTTAATAGATGATGGCTGGTTCAAGATATTATTAAAATGTTCAGCCCAGCGTTGGAGCATTTTTTCCTTGTCTGTAATTAGTGTTTTTCCATCTGCATTAAGGAGGGGAATTGATCCTGATGATGTTGGACCATAGACCGCTTTGAGTGCAAGGTAAAAGTTTTTCAAGTCATGGCTGTCAGCAAAGCCTTGGAGCTCATCTGCTTTATTACTCAGCCATGAATCCCGCATCTGGCGTAGTTTATGTTGGACGATTCTACGCATGTTGTTGAAAGCGTCTTTCTTGGATGTAGATTTTGGATCATTTAAATGTGCGTTATGGAGATGGTGTTTCTCAGCCAACATCTGCTTTATATCATCTGAGTTCTCATCAAACCAGTCATTTTGTTTCTTGATGGAAGGACCCAGGACCTCTGTAGCAGTGTTGTAGATCTGCTCACTTAGGGCTGCCCAATTTTTTTCCACACTTTGGCCGTCTAGCGAGATAGATTTGAGACTGTCTTCTAAGGTGTCAGTAAATGACTGTTTGATTTTTGTCTCCTTTAGTTTGGTGACATCCAGCCTCTTTTGAGTTTTCTTCCCCTGAGGGCGCCTGGCTGGTTGGATACGAATTTTAAGTTTAGATACAATGAGGCGATGATCAGTCCAGCATTCGGCACCACACATGGACTTGGTCACCCGGACATCTTGCCTGTCCTTCTTCCTAACAATTACATAGTCAATTAGGTGCCAATGCTTTGAGCGAGGGTGCATCCAGGAGGTCCTGTTGCGGGTAGGAAGTCGAAAAATGGTGTTGGTGACAAGGAGGTCATGTTCTGCGCAAGTCTGGAGGAGACGAAGTCCATTACTGTTACAGCGACCCACGCCGTACCTACCAATAGTGCCATTCCAGGAGATGTTATCTGAGCCTACTCTTGCATTAAAGTCACCAAGAATGATGAGCTTATCTGTTTTAGGAACTGATGCAATGACTGCATGTAGTTCTTCTTAAAACTTATCCTTGACATCATCCTGGTTTGTCATAGATGGTGCATACGCGCTAATGATGGTGGCATGTTTTCTTCCATAGAACAGAGGGATCTTGACCGTCATGAGTCGGTCATTTATTCCCTTTGGGGGCCCCGCTAACTTGCTGACAATTGCTGTTTTGATTGCAAATCCAACCCCTGCTTCTCGTCTTTCTTCAGTTCCTCTTCCGCTCCAAAAGAATGTATAACCTGCACCCTTTTCGCAAAGTTGGCCCTCGCCTGCAAGTCGAGTTTCACTCAGTGCTGCTATGTCAATGTTGTACCTGGCCAGTTCTCTCCCAATCAGGGCAGTTCGTCTCTCAGGTCTGTTTGCGTTAAAGTCTTTGTCAAGTAGAGTGCGCACATTCCATGCGCCTAGAATGAGGGGGACAAATCTGTCCTTTCTTTTTCTTATATGTCGACCGCCGAAGTAGGGTACCCACCAACCGCGGTAAGCTGGTTAGGTAATGGTGAAGCAGGCAATGTTTAGGGCACCTTTTCTAGCCCCTTCCTCATGCCATGGAGGTGAGCAGTGCTTTCCTAAAGAGGGCTGCTCAGACACTCAAGGGGCTGCCGAATCCCACTGCTGCTCCGATCAGTGGAAGACGACCATATGGCCTGAGCCGCCTGTGTGTAGGTCTGCGACTACGACTGCCAGCGTACCCACGCCTGCCGCTTCGCCGCTCGCCCATCGCCACAGGACTTGTTGTGAGTGGATGGATAAATGGATGAAAGAGTGACTTGCGCGGTGATTTGGATTAAAGTGAGGAAGAGTTGCGCAATTCGTCGACCTCACTCTCTCGCCTGGGTCCATCTCAATCCAGTGGCAAGACAAGTCAAGACGACTGGAGATGAAGTCAGGTGCAGTGGATGACCAGGGCTTTCTACGTGCCTCGCCGTGCTCCTTACGCTCCACAGCGCGTTGCTGGTAATCGCCGTCATGCCCGTTGAACCAACAGGTGGTTTCTTCCGCGCAGTCTATCGAATCCAGTCTTCGCATGCATGGGTAGGCAGACCCTAACTCACCGAAGGTTTATAACCATTCGGCTACCCTCACCTAGTTTAGCCGGCCTGTCAAAGCCGTTGTCCGGGGGTGGCCGCTGTCGCATGCTGACAGCTACGAGGAGCCACAGGTGAGAGCTGGATGCCAGGTTTGGACCAAAGGTGGCTGAGCTGCCCTGAAAAGGGCATGACAGCTCCTTCACCAGAGGTACTACCAATACCTGACTTCCCAACACCCCCCAACAAAATACTGAGGATGTGGCGTAGACACAAGGATGGAAGGTATTGAGCCTTCTTTCTTGCTTAGCATAGGCTGTCCATGTCTCGCGAGTATATACTAGTATTATTAATATACTGGTATGTTAGTTTGTTAGCCCTGCTTACCTCTTTTATTAATAATAATTTGTTATTAATGTTTATTAGTATAGCAAATAGTTCATGCGCCGTTATGATTTTGCCAGGGTGCAAATATCTTTTAAGTTATTTTTGTTTTTACTGTCTTTTTAGCACGTTATGAATGTGATTGCAAAGTGCAAACATTTTCTTTTGTACATAAATCTATGCATTTTTTTTATGTTTTTAACTTACGCACGGGCACCCAAGAGCTCCAGGCCCCTAGCCTCCAGCCTACTTAGCATAATGAATAATCCGGCCCTGCTTGTACTGATGTGTCGTCAAGTTCTACCTCGTTATAATTTCTTGCCTTTATTCTCATTATCCTTGTCTTTTCCCAGCGTATTTTTAGACTCCTTTGCTGTGATTAGTGGTGTTTCTTCAAGTTAAACCTTGTTATCATTTCTTGCATTTATTCTCATAATCTTTGTCTTTTTCCTGTGTATTTTCAGGCCCACTTGTTGTGACCTCTCATCGAGAATTTTCATTTTGTCTTGCATCTGATTACGGTTATGGTACAGAAGAGCCAAGTCATCTGCAAAATCTAGATCATCAAGCTGTTTAGTCAAATTCCACTGGATTCCATTTCTGTTGTGTGACTACGATGTTTTTTAAAAAAAAATCTATTACTAGTAAGAAAAGAAACTGAGATAAGAAACTAGAGTGCGACAGTGATGTCACAGCTTACTGAACAGTTATTAAACAGTTCTAACCCCTCAGTTCCGATCTGTCTAACCGACCTTGCAGTCTGACGTTATTATTTAACAAAAGTTGACACTATCACCTGAGTCCTGTATTTATGTCACCATGTAGTAACATCAAGTTCAATATACCCTAAATTGTTCAGACTGATGAAATGCATGTCTGGAGTATAGTGACAGAGGCAAAAGAGGGGATCTCATTATGCAAAACTTCTTGTCTTACCTTCTTCTTTACTCTCCTGTGGTCGCCTGTGAAATTCAAACTCTTGTCATCAAAAGCATCTGGCACCACTTCAAAGAAGGAACTTTTGACTCTGGGTTTGGCAGGGTGAGGATGAGGTTTGAAGAAATCAATATCTTCGTCAGCCATACTACCTGTAAGCATTTAGAAAACATAATGAGGAAGGTGGTTGAATGGCGAGGAATGTGCTTATCTGGTGTGGTATCAAATATAAAGGCAGAATTACTTCTAATCATATTCTATGTACTCGTATATATATATATATATATATATATATATATATATATATATATATATATATATATATATATATATATATATATATATGGCCGTATGACCTACCACCATCAGCATTTATTCATGCTAGAGGCTGGTTATAATGAGAATAAAACTATCATTAGTTATTATAGAAAAAGCAAGCACGGTTTTTAACAAATATAAAAATACCCCAGACAGCTAAGAGCAGGGTAGAGCAAGGTGAAGTTACTGTGTCAACTTTGGTTAAAAAATCCACGTGACAAATCGGCGGCAGTTGGCATGGAAATGTAGTGACGTAAGTAAGGACAGCTACATCACGCTATGAGAACGTGATGTTTGACCAATAATTTATCAAATACAATAAGCTTCCAAACAATGAAAACGTAGCCAGCTCAAAGCACTACTAAATTGTCGGCAGGAAATTATTAAACCGGCAGTCTTGAAAAAGTGAGCAGTGTAGAAGGACGTGTCGATGACTGCCCAGCTCTAAAGTTAAGGTATTCAACAATTCTGTCAAACCTTCATGTATGTGTATTTGTACACATGAAAAGGTTATTCAGTTACCTATGCAAGTAAGTAGTACGATCGCCCTATCATTTTGTATTTCAGCGTATTTTCTTAAAATGAAAACATAATAGCAGAAGAGAAACAAAATGGAGGATACAATAGATATAACGAGGGAAGAGGATTTGAAACTGAGTATTGACAAGATGGCTATCAAGAAAACTACGGAGAAAGAAAGCAAAATATGAAATTATAATTATCCAGGATTTGGTAAAACTTGATGTTGGGAAAGAATTTTATGAAGTATCTTAGATTGAAGAGAAAGAAGGAAAATATATTCTTCATGAAAGGAAAAATAACTAAGATTTGGTTGATGTACAAAATGCCTAATTGTTGAACATTGTTTGACACTATTTGCTGTTAAATACAATTCATTTTTAAGGACCAGGCTGTTGAAAATTTATTGTCAGTTGGATAACATAGATGTATTGTCAAAGTTCACATTTCTCAACCACTAATGTTCTCCATCGCACAACACCTATAAAAGGAACAAACGAACCACATCACTCAGACAGGGTCTAAGAAATAACCAACTCTGGCGAGCTATAAGCCAGTACTAGATCACACTTAGACATGGACTAAATAAAAAGGAGAAAGAAAATTTCAATAAATACAAGTACTACATTATACTGCACCCCGCCACATAATACATTAATTGATGCCAAGTGACCAGTCCTTTTACGGAGAGCGGACATCATAAACGATCACTGTGAACCACTGATAAATATAATCAATAGACATGGAACAGCCGACAGAGCAACAGCAACTGCAGCAACAGTATATGCAAGGACAGGATCAGCAGCAAATGCAACAACAAAATATACAGGGACAGGTTATGCAGCAACAATATGTGCAAGCCCAACAAACGCAGCCTACAGCCTCAGTACTGACACCGTCCACTGCATAGCCCACCATGCTGGCGCTGCAACAAATTACAGCCACATTGCATAACGTAGACCACTATGCTAAATTCACACAGATCAGGTCCATCATCGCGCCCTTCAGCGGCGATACGAAAACGTTTAGGAGATGGTTATCTGATATAGACAAGTTTGCCTTCATTGTTGATGCTATCAATGACACGGAAAAGAAGCGGATCGCTTTTTTAAGCTCGGACTCACTAGTTACGGATTTTTTGCGCAGAAGGGGACAATTATACCCAAATGAGACCTATGACACCCTGAAGAAGGAGCGGATTCAAAGGTATAGTGACATTGTCGATGACCAGCACGCATGGTCTTTGTTAAGGAAGACCCGGCAAGAGAAAGACGAGCCTGTGCAATTTTATGGGGATAGGCTTTTGAATCTAGCAGAGGAAGCATTTTGTGGTGGTTCAACGGATACCCCAGAACTAGAAAGACACCTTGTAGATATCTTTGTGGATGGACTGTTTGCAGATCACCTAAAACTTCATTTAATACGCAAAGATGCCAAAATTATTACTGACACTATCCAGGCAGCAGTGACGGAGGAAAATGTCAGAAAACGCTTCCACCAGCGTGTTGGAAGAGAACCAAGGGTAGAGCACGGACACACAGTTGAACATGAACCTATGGAGATTGGTCACTCACGACAAAAATGGAATCGTCCTGTCGCTTACAGTGGGAATAACGGCCGTCCTCATCGCCCCCTGCACAGAGGCCAGACAATGTGTATAATGTCAACCCAGGAGGTTGTTACACTTGTGGTAGGATAGGTCATAATTTTAGGAGTTGTAGAGCAAACTATGCCACTGGAACATTGAACAGTGATGGCTATAACCAGCATCAGCGACCCGTACAACAAACACCACCCCGACGATACCCCTCACAACCCCAGTATACCAGAGGAGCACCACAACCCTTTACGCGCCAGGGAAACGGACACGCCACACACTAGGTAGGACTGCTGGTGGACACAACAACACTATAGTTCTGAAAATAGGTCTTTTATACGTGAGAGAGAACAAAACAGTATTAGAAATATGTGCCCACCCCAGGTGAAACATGAGGAAATTTTAAATACTGACATTACCATACATCCTGACCCCAGTTCCTGCCTGTTGAACATCCACGACAAAAATTATAGGGCGCTAATAGACACGGGAGCATCGGTTAGTCTGATTCGATACCAACTATTTCGCAAAATTCAACATCTCGTCATGTTCCAGCATTCTAAAGCATACATGGCATCGGTAACAGGACAAGAATTAAAATCGATAGGCACTGCATGGATTACCTTCAAATTGGGAAATCACAAACTTGTACATCCCTTTGTTATCACCAAAGGCATGTCCAGAAACCTGATTCTAGGACGGGATTTTCTTCACAAACACCGGGCTAGAATATATTTTGATCTTCATAAAATCAGGATTCATGATGAATATATCGAGCTGCAGGATGACATTCACATTGCATCCTTAGTACGCCTCACCGCCCCTGTCACAATAGCACCAAATTCTCTACTGATAGGAAAAGGGCGTGTTAAGAATTCGTCTTATATTGTGCCGGGCCAAACGGTTCAAGTCAAACCCCTGATAGATGAAGCGATCAATGATGACCCAATGGTCCTCTCCAATTGTGATTGTTTCTATGAAAGATGGATCCAGCCGTTTTTGTTGCGATTATCGTGCTCTCAACAAAATTACTAAAATCATTTCTTATCCCGTGCCTAGGATTGATGATTTACTGGCAACATTAGGGAAGTCCACTTCCTTCACCAGGCTTGATGCAAGGTCAGGTTTTTGGTGCATTCCAATGACTCCAGAAGCAAAACAAACATCAACCTTTTGTACTCACGTTGGAAGTTTTGCATGGAATTTCATGCCCTTTGGTCTTAAGGGTAGTCCAGCAATATACATGTCATTAATGGATGAAGTCCTTAAGGGGTTACAGCCATTTGCGCTGGCTTACATAGACGACATACTAATTCACACAGCAGGCTCTATTTAGGATCATCTCCAGAAGGTGGAATTAGTTTTCGACAGACTTAGACATCATCACATCAAACTGAAACTGGCGAAGTGTGAGTTTTTAAAGACAGAAACAAAATACTTGGGATTTGTCATAAATTGTGATGGCATTAGACCGGATGGGGATAAAGTGAAAGCTATCAGGGAGATGCCCAGTCCAAAGACAGTTAAACAAGTAAGATCTTTTATTGGTTGCGTGGGGTTTTATAGACGCCACATATCAACTTTTCCAGAGCAGCTGAGCCTTTAATTGCCCTCACACGAAAATATGCACGTTTTCGGTGGACTGAAGATTGTCAAAAATCATTTAAATATTTGAAAAATGCCTTAACCACTCTCCCACTTCTTGGACATCCGGATACCTCTCAACCCATGATCCTATAATACTGATGGGTCGGATAACGCGATCGGTGCTTGTCTCGTACAACCAGTATCGTCTGATGAGACCCCCATCCTGCCAAATATTCCAAATGAAAAACCAATCGCATTCCTGTCCCACGCATTGTCTAAATCACAAAAACGATGGACCACCACTGAGAAGAAAGCCTACGCGATACACTATGCGATATAAAAATTTGATTTTTATGTTCGTGGTACCAAAACTCATTATTCGGACTGACCACCAACCCCTTGTCAACTGGCTTACAAAAACACAGGAACAACCAAAGAAACTGTAAACATGGTCGATGAACTTACAGTCATATGATACTACCATTGAATACATTCCAGGAACGTTGAATACATGTGCTGACTTATTGTCCAAAGTCTTGTATGATGATGAATCAAATACGAACATCAACAGGGACACAAATGACTTAACATCGACTGAAATTGATGATAATTTCAAAGAAATAAATGCCATAACTTCGCTAAAAACAGGTAGCTGTTCAGAGCAAACACCCTTAGTAGAGGATGAAAGCCCGGATATACTTGATATCTACATAGAACAGACTAAAGACATTGAAATAGCCAAAATTATTAAACGTGTGAAAGAAGATCCTTCTAAACTTAAAGAGTTTGCTATTCTTCCCTATGATGAAGCACCATATTTTATTGATGACGAACAAGATGGTCGGTTGAGAAAGGTCATTCCTCAAAACCTCATCCCTAAAGTATTGTCACAGTTTCACGATAACAATGGTCATATGGGCCGCGACAAAACTATTGATGTGATCAAAAGACGATATTTTTGGCCAACTATGTACAAAGATATTATCGAATATGTTGCTACGTGCAAAATATGCAAACTCAGAAATATGAAACCCTACTCAATACCTCTTTAAGAAATGCAGCCTTCGCATTTTCCTATGCAGACAGTAACCATTGACATATCCGGTCCATATCCAATCACTCACTCAGGAAACAGATATTTGTTGCATCTTGCGGACCAATATTCAGTGTGGCCGGAAAGATACCCCCTCAGAGATGCCACACCAGAGTCCATTACTCAGTTTTTCCTTCAAGAATTTCTTCCCTGGCATGGCTGTCCACAAAGGATCGTTTCAGATAATGGGAAGCAATTTACTGGAAACCCATTTAAGGCCACCCTAAAGAAATTGAATATAGAACGCACCACAACGAGTTATTATCACCCAAATTCGAATGGAAGGAATGAACGCATGCATGCTACCCTTCATGATGTAATCAGCAAATACATCAATGGTAATCATCAATTTTAGGATGTTTACATCAACAGGCCCTCGAAGCCATACGTGTCAATATAAAGGACACCACAGGCATGTCTCCATTTTTTATGTTGTACGGCCGAGAACCGAATTTTCCTCTTGATAACCTCTTCCATCCACAGCGGAAGTATATGGGAGAAGATCCCATTGAAATCATTTTAAGACAGAAACATAAGGCTCATCAAATTGCGCATAGAAATACGGAAAAAGCATTTCACAAAAAACAAAAGCAGCATGACAAATCAGCAAAACTTGAAACGTTCAAAATTGGTGAAAAGGTCTATTATAAGAAGCATGTCAGAAACACGAAATTTGACAACCGCTGAATTGATGGTTACAAAGTTATTGAACAGACATCCCCCATTAATTACATCATATAGCATGAAGAGAAAGATATAACCACGAAGGCACACGCGAAACAACTTCGGCGTGATGACCAGCGCCCTATTACGCTCAAGGTGACATCTACTCGGCCAGTTAGGAAGGCCACGTTAACTTACCAGCCCTCAAGTCACACCTCGTCGGATAGTACAGATTCTGAAATGGAACAATACAATCCTACCCCTGTGCCACCAGCAGATGCTATACAAAGACTTATACATGAAATAGACTCCTCGGCAAGCAAAAATGATATTCCTTGGACTGAATTACAATAACGTTTACAATACAGAGACTCCCGTCTATATGATAGTACAAACATGTTACCGACAACGCAAGCAGAAGATACTACAACCGCCTTAATACATACTCAAACGTATTGGCGCAGCGAATATTCATCCACCAATCACCATACCCCCAGCTTAGAGTGGGACAGCGAGGAAAACAAAACGCTAATACACTGGCAGGATACAGTTGTCTCTCAGGAACGGACAGAACCTGATTGTAATACTCATGAACATACTGAGAAACAATTAAACACTGATGAAGTATCACAACATTGCATAAACAAAACGAACGGTGACGCGACATCATACCTATATCAACAAGAGACAGATATAGATACGCCAGACCTGGATAGCAGCATAGAATCTATGGACAACACTCCACCCCTTGAAATCCACACCACTGTAAAACGACCGTACCATCCTTCCTCTGACGATTCGCCTCCAGTCACTAAGTTCGAGAAACTGCCACAAGAACATGTAAGGACTAAAATACGTACAAAGCGTCGTCAAGTTTACAGACAAAAAGATGACTCGCCAGTCAACCCTCCTTTAGCTCGATCGCAGTCATCTCAAATTTCTCCAGCTTGCCGACAATCAGTCAACGCCATGTCATATAATGTGCAACATTCACAGTACGATTCCAGATTGTCTAGCCGAGAGATTGCAATGCTGGAAATGTTGAAGGAACTCAAAGAATTGGCAAGTTTTTTTTTATATGCACCCACTTGTGTCCTATTTACTTGTTAATACAAGTACTACTCGTCGCAGAAGTGTTATATTTCTTTTTACCAACGCTTATTTATTTTTTGGCAGAACAACACGTCTCGACTTTATCATTTTTTGTGTGACCAAAAACGTCTCGTTTTTATCATTTTTTTTTTTTTGCTGACCAATCAAGTCTCGATTTTATTTTTATTTTTTTGGCCGAAAAAAAGTCCCTCGAAACTTTTTTCCAGCTCACCTGAAGATGACAGATTAGCTGATGATCCACTTCCTGATTGAGATGTCACAGCCACACCTGGTACCAATTTCTTCCCCGGTGAGGTAACCGCTGATGATCAGATCACCTCCAGAGCAACGAGCATATTTGTCATATTGTTTTTTTTTAATTTGTTTAGTACTGACACCGTTCACTCAATACATTACCATACTTTATGTTACACTATATGCCATTTTATTATATTGCATCAAATAAAACAAGCAATTCGGTTGGTTAACACTTTATGCATTTATACAGAGATTGCAGTTTATAAGTTGCATAACCACACTTACTAGTAAGAGATGGTCTTGATGTTACATTTCACCAATTCAGAACCCTCGAGTCTACTTACATGAATTGCAAACAATTTTAATGCTAATGATTCACACATTGAGAATTCATCATCTTTCACTCTTTCGCCCTTACAGTCTTTCCTTGTTGTTCCTGAGATCAACTTGTTCTTTTCACATGCATCTTTGGATATTCACGCTGTACCTTTGCATTATGCACTGATTGTCATTCTGTTTATTATCATTGATGCAGTCTATTACCTAGGAGCTATATATTCCATTAATTCATCTACACCTGTACCCTTTAACTATCATAACATCCCTTTGACAGAGTATAAGTTGAACGAACCATGCTTTTGTAATTCATTAAACATGATTGTCATGGTATGCCATTCTTTCTCCACAGAGATATATTTTGAGTGTAAAACCACACATTTTTGTGGGACTGTTAACAGTTTTTTTTATTACCATGATTCAAATCCATACTGCTTATGTAATAGCCATTTTTTTAAATATAGTGAAATTAAACCACTGTGCAGATTTTTGAAATTGTGTATGATGAAAATGTCACAATATAGTCATTTACAATGATTGTACATCCAATATGATAGGATGAATGAGACAATTTTTTGTCCACTCCATTTTTCACAACCCCTCATCTCACTAGTTACCCTTCTTACTCTGATACTACAGTCAAGACTCCTGATTTACTTAATATTCTCACAACTTGCATTACAATTCTGTTGTAATCTGGAGATCTTTTTTTTGTTTCCTTCTTTCCATTTCGAGACCACAATTACTATTCTCACAACTTGCTGACGTCAGACTTTATTGACTGTCCTTATTTGATTTCTGAGCTAACTATTATTGACACCCCACTAATAGAATTCATCACACCCAGGCATCAGATTTACTAATGTTAATTTTTGGAGTCATTGTTGTTATTGTATTATTATTATGGTTTGTTTACTAACAATTTACCAAAAATGAATATTGGAGGAAATGAAAAGAAACAGATTGATGGGAATGTTGACATAGATTAGTGATCCTAATATCCCTGAGACACCCGCACACCTGTTCATGGGACCACCCAGATGAATATTTTTGCACCCATTGTTCCCCATGTATTCCATAGTGTCATTTCATTCCCCACTGACCCGCCTCTAACTGTTGCAATATGAGTATTGCCTGGTTTTATGATTGCAGCTGACATGGATATGACATTGAAGAAAATAAAACACCACATAATATTGTGAAACTTCTGTTTGCATATGATGCATTTGCCATTAATGCCCTCATGATAATGTTATAAATTGGACATTTCTGTCTTTACGTAATCACGTGACAGATAGTTAAAAAAGACTGAAATTTTTTTGCACGACAATGAGATTATGAGATTGATGAAAAGAGATAGTCTCTGATGATCATCCTATACAAGTGATGATAATTACCTTAATGATAATATATGCGGATGATATACGCTGAGGACACATATTGATGATAAGTGCATTTCTGACCTTGTTATTAATTGGACATTTCTGTCTTTCGTAGACACGTGACAGATAGTTCAGTAGGACTGATAACACTTTCATAGACCAGTTACACTGCCACAGTCAATTTGACATCGCATTTGACGGTATTACTTTAGCTTTTATTGCTTCCCGAGACTGTGCGTAACAGGTTGACCAGCTGAGCACCTTTCACACCTGACATGATGATATATCCATCCCTTTCTTTACTTGCACCATAGAGATGTTAATGGTAAGATATTCGCCTGCCCATCTGACTGACTCAGACTGTACTAGTTCTGACAGTAGATGTTACAGACACAAACGATCTGACAAATCTTCGTCTCAGAAGGCAGATTCGGTGTCGAACTTGTAAGAATGTGAAATAATTTTCATTTTGTTAAATATTGCTCAGGTATGAGATATTGTTTGTTAGATTGGAGTCAGATGAGTTTTAATAAATGTCATTCTGGATTTTTTGGCTATCTTGGATGAGTTATAGATAGATTACAATGTACTATAGAGATACATTTTTGTAAGATCATAGACTGCCCATCTGACTGACTCAGACTGTTATAGTTCTGACAGTAGATATTACAGACACAAATGATCTGACAAATCTTCGTCTCAGAAGGCAGATTCAGTGTCGCACTTGTAATAATGTAAAAACATTTTTTTCACCTGGTCAATTATGCTGACATATTGAGATGTTAATTGTTGGATTATGGTTAAATGAATTTTCACAACTGTATTATTACACGTTTTAACTCACATGGATACTTAGAAATAAATTGGAAACATTATGGATGGACTACTATTATAATTATACAATGTGGATACTTAGAAAAAATCTTGGATGCATTATGGTTGGAGTACTAGGAAAGTTTCGCAACATAGATGTTTTGAACTACATTGGAGTTGGTTGATATATGAGTCGATATGACAAATTTCGCAATGTTGCTACTTAGTATAATTTTGGATAGACTATATATAGGTTGATAATAACAATTTTGTTGTTCAAGGTTGCCACTCTACAAAATTTAGATAGCATATGTATTGATAAGATTAACATTTTTTTTTACAATGTTGTCCATTTGAAAAAGCTTGGCTAGTTTATGACAGTCTGATAATGTATATATTTACAAGAGCTCCCGGTTAATGACTTAAGTTAAATTTTTCTGAAAATGTTTTAGACTTAGAATTTTTTGGGGGATTTGTTTTGTGTATTGATGGTACTCAAATGTCTCCCTGCGTGATACATTTGCATGGCCCCGGGATCTATGTGGCCGTATGACCTACCATCATCATCATTTATTCATGCTGGAGGCTGGTTATAATGAGAATAAAACTATCATTAGTTATTATAGAAAAAGCAAGCACGATTTTTAACAAATATAAAAATACCCCAGACAGCTAAGAGCAGGGTAGAGCAAGGTGAAGTTACTGTGTCAACTTTGGTTAAAAAAGCCACGTGACAAATCGGCGGCAGTTGGCATGGAAATGTAGTGACGTAAGTAAGGACAGCTACATCACGCTATGAGAACGTGATGTTTGACCAATAATTTACCAAATAGAATAAGCTTCCAACCAATGAAAACGTAGCCAGCTCAAAGCACTACGAAATTGTCGGCAGGAAATTATTAAACCGGCAGTCTTGAAAAAGTGAGCAGTGTAGAAGGACGTGTCGATGACTGCCCAGCTCTAAAGTTAAGGTATTCAACAATTCTGTCAAATCTTCATGTATGTGTATTTGTACACATGAAAAAGTTATTCAGTTACTTATGCAAGTAAGTAGTACAATCGCCTTATCATTTTGTATTACAGCGTATTTTCGTAAAATGAAAACATAATAGCAGAAGAGAAACAGAATGGAGGATACAATAGATATAACGAGGGAAGAGGATTTGAAACTGAACGAACGAACGAACGAACGAACTTTATTTTCAAAGGGTTGAGAATTGGGCACGCAGGCCCGTCTGACATTCTGCCCTTCCTTTCTCTCACCTTTCATATTGACAAGATGGCTATCAAGAAAACTACGGAGAAAGAAAGCAAAATATGAAATTATAATTATCCAGGATTTGGTAAAACTTGATGTTGGGAAAGAATTTTATGAAGTATCTTAGATTGAAGAGAAAGAAGGAAAATATATTCTTCATGAAAGGAAAAATAACTAAGATTTGGTTGATGTACAAAATGCCTAATTGTTGAACATTGTTTGACACTATTTGACCAGTTTGCTGTTAAATAAAACTCATTTTTAAGGACCAGGCTGTTGAAAATTTATTGTCAGTTGGATAACATAGATGTATTGTCAAAGTTCACATTTCTCAACCATTAATGCTCTCCATCGCACAACACCTATAAAAGGAACAAACGAACCACATCACTCAGACAGGGTGTAAGAAATAACCAACTCTGGCGAGCTATAAGTCAGTCCTAGATCACACTTAGACATGGACTAAATAAAAATGAGAAAGAAAATGTCTATAAATACAAGTACTACATTATACTTCACCCCCTCCACATATATATAGAGCCAGATTACATTCTGCCGTAGTCACCGCGACTGCGGTGGATCCCGTCAATTGGGTACCCTCGATAAACTCTCCATTTCAAACAAATACACAACAAAAATGCGAAATGTAGCATGCATAGAGCTACTTTAGTATGGTGTTTGACTGTACTATTTGTTTTTTAATAAATGTTTTACATTCACATGCACAACAGCCAATGTACGGGTGGATCTTGTCTTCCCTAAGTTTGTCACACTATTTGTTTCTTCTTTTTCTTCAAGTATCATGCCTAGTGGCGTAGAAGATCCTCCACAACTTCCTGTCTCCAGTACAATTTATCAATTCTGCTGTTGACTTCTTTCCGTGCCACGATGTCAAACTGTCCAGTATTCGCTCTCTTTGTCTTCCCCTATCTGTTTTTCCTTCAATCTTACCTATTGTTACGATATATTCCAGCTTTCCTCTTCTCACAACATGCCCAAAGAAAGTGGATTGCTTCTTTCTAACTTGTGAAATAAGTTTCCGTTGCGCATTGGCCTCTTTCAGGACATCCTCATTACTCTTTTTGGCTGTCCATGGCATTTTTAACATTCTTCTGTTATACCACATATCTGTGGCTTCTAATGCCTTCCCTACTTGTTTACTAATCGTCCATGATTCACTCCCATATGTCAGGATTGGTTCTATATAACACTGAAGAACTCTTTCTTACTTACAATGACAATTAGTTGTTGCATAAAATACTCTAAATTTTATAGAATACTACGTTTGCCTGAGCTATCCTGTTCTTCACTTCTTAAATGCATCTTCTATCCGTTGTTATTAATGTGCCCAGGTATTTGAATTTATTGACCTGTTTTAAAACTGTTCCATTTACTGTGATAGTGCATTCTGTGAAGCCCTTTTCTTTGAGACGACCATTACGTTTCTCTTTTGCTATTAAGGCTAAAGAGAAATTCATACTAGAATTGCTTTGGCAGCTAGCGCCTTCAATAGATTATCTAACATTTGGAAATTACGATCATTGAATATACATACCAAGCTTCGTCTGTTTAATTCGAATGTTATCTCAGTGTTAACATACGGCTGTGAAAGTTGGAAAATAACAAAATCATTGGAGAACAAGCTGAATACATTCGAGAACAAATGTCTTAGAAAACGCATGAACATAAGTTGGAAAGAATTCAAGACTAATCGACAAATAAGAGAAGACTCTAAGCAGAAATATGTCTCCGACTATATAAGGAAAAGACGATGGTCATATATCGGTCATGTCCTACGAATGCAAAACAACAGAATACCACTACAGGCGCTCACTTGGGTTCCTGAGGGTAAGAGGAAAAAAGGAAGACCAAAAGAAACACTTAGAAGAACAATAATAAGAGAAGGAAGAACGTTGGGCCTAAATAATGTGCAAGAGTTAAGAGGAGTGGCGTCACAACGAACAACCTGGAGAGCACTGGTTTCTGCCTTATGCGCCGTGTTTGGTGCTTAAAGACTTTATTATTATTATTATTAAAAGGTAAAGGAACCCGTTACACGCCCATTGAGGCATATTGGGAATATGGTGTTAGGCCCATATTATCTTGACCGTCGGCACACTAGGGGTGATGTGGTCGGCATCACGCCGGCCGCCTTAACCTTCCCAGAGTTGCTCTGGTACCCATTTGGGGCTGGGTCGACCCAGGAGCCGTTTGTGGCCTAAAAAATTCCCGCCTCATCTGGGGATCGAACCATAGACCACTGCGCTAGGAAGCCAGTGCACTAACCACTATGCTACCGCGGCTCCCATTATTATTAAGGCTAAGGCCTTTCTTTTCACTTTCTATCACTAACCCCTCAGCTTCCTACAGCTCCTTGTCACTTTTTGCTATTAAAACTGTATCATCAGCGTATCTCAAGTTGTTTATATTATGTCCGCCAAATGATATTCCTGGCATGTCGTCTAGAGATCTCATATTTTCACTGTACAGATTGAACAGATCCGGTGACAGCAGACATCCCTGCCTGACACCAATTTTTACTTGCTGAAACGTTTCTATTTGGTTGCTAATTCTCATAAGCAAAAATGCTAAAGGGGGTGCTGGTTGTATTGTTGCAAATAACAAACAAATAACACCAAAGGATCAAATTTCATCTCGGGGCGCATAAAGGTGCTAAACCTACAAGAAGGAGAGAATATAATGAAACTTGTAATCGTACGTGGACCAAATGAAGATGAGCGAGCAGATATCAGAGAAGAATTCTTCAAGCCTCTTCAGAAGACCGTGAACGACTGCTTCGATGAACTTATGCTCCACAATACCAGAGTTGGAAATGACCATACTAGATGGGGTGGTGTGATTGGTAAATATGGTGAAGATTTACTGGATGAAAACTGGCAGCTACTCTTAGGATTCTGCGCCCAACAAAACCTTGTTATCACAAACACAAAGTTCCCCCATAAGCGTTTACATGCTGTCGCATGCTAAAGGTGTATAGATGCTATGATAGGTGTATTATCTGTTCGATATAATGATGAGAAGAAGAGAGAAGACGAATGCTCTCCACTAGATAGTGGTATGTAATAAATCAGGAAGAATTCATTCTGTATCCCTGTGAAATAAAGTCATATCGCTAATATCTCGACAAAGAAAAGAGACCCCAACCTCACAATTGAAAGATTTTGCCTATTTGTTGTCAGGAAATTGGTAAAAGATTCTTTGCGACGTTGTTTACGTCTGATGCCTAGCGACCCGCAACCAAATTTAGCTCGGCTCTTCAGTGCTGGAAAACACGTTGGACGGAATTAATTCATATATGCAGCATCATTTGTCGCATCTGACAGGTAGATTTAGGCACATATCTCAGTAAACACTGCTTGGATTTGACTCAAAATTTAACACAGTAAAACAGCAAATAAGCAGAATCTATAGAATACTGTATTACATTATTACATAACGTTATTGTGGAGATATTATTTTGAGAGATCGAAACCAGATGCAGAAAAGCAACTAGCACATTTACTATGGTTTCTAATATTTTACCTAGATGGGAAGTTAAAGAAATTGGCCTGTATGAACTGGCATCATGGGCATCTTTTTCTGGTTTTAGTACTGGAATAATTACTGCTGTTTTCCATGTTTTGGGAATTTTTCCTGTATTCCAAATTTTGTTAAAAAGGGATGTTATAATTTCTATGGTACTTTTTGGTATGTGTTTCAAGATTTCATAGCTCAAGATGTCATGCCCTGCTGATGTATTTGGTTTGTCCTTTATTGTATTTTCAACTTCTTCCATTGTAATATCTGCATTTAAATATGATAAATCTTCAGTATTATAAGGTACATCTTTACTGAGTTTTTTAAGAAGTGTTGCTCTTCTGTTGACTTCAGTCTGTCCTAGATTTTCCTTAGAACTAACTCTATGGTAGTACCTGGCCAGCACCTCTGCTTTCTGCCAGTCAGTCTCTGCCATTTCAGGTCTTTTTATATTAGGTATTATCATATTTTTAGTTCTGCCTTTAATGGCTTTTAACTTATTCCACACATCTGTTGTAGAGTTAGTTGTAGGGTTCAGTGTTTGGCAGAAACTTCTCCAATGATTTTCTTTTGCCTTTAGTATTATTCTGTTTGATTCATTTCTTATGTTCTTATAAATATCTAAATTATCTTCAGATCTATGCTTTCTATATTCTTGTAAAGCTTGTTTTCTTTGTTTTTGAATTTCTGTACATCTAACTGTCCACCATGGTACTGGGTTTTTGTTCCAATGTTCATTCTTCTTTGCTTCCTTAATGTTGTGTGGAATTATGTGTTCTGGCATATATGCATTTGGGATATGTTTAACAGCTTTTAGTAATATTTCTTTTGTGAGATTATCTGCAAATACATCTATATTTTCATTTTCTATATTTTTTTTTTATCTCTTCCATTTCTACATGAAAAGCTACCCAATTAGCTTTATTATAGTAAAATTTTGGTTTTTCTACCAGTTTGTTAGGTTTGTAATTATCTTTTAGTGTTATTTCAATGGGTAAATGATCTGAATTTGTATCCCCAATAACTTCCCATTTTGCATTAGCAAGATTTGGTGTTACAATGATTATATCAATAGCTGTGTCTTGCTGATTTGCACAAGGGTTAATTCTTGTTACTGATCCATCATTCAGTATTATTAGTTCATTGTTTTCAATGAAGTCCAACAGTAGTTTTCCTTATCTGTCTATTACATTGCCTCCCCAAGCTGTATGATGAGCATTGAAATCTCCCACTATGATAGTTCTGTTGTTTATTCTTTTATTTACGTCTGAGATATCTCTTTCGTTTATGTTTCCACTTGAACAGTAAAGGTTAACTATTTTAATTTCTTCTAGCTCAGTAGACACTGTTATAGTTATTCCTTCAAAATTTTCTGTTCTAAATGATTCCCAGTCAGTTATTACGTATGTTTTATTAACTAGAAATGCCACACCTCCTCCTTTTTGAGTTTCGGTCCTATCATTTCGAAAGACTTTATATTCAGGGATGGTAAAACGTTGACTCGGATTAAGATTAGTCTCTTGAATGGCAAATATTACTTTAGATTGTTTATACATGCCTATTAATGCTGGTACATTTTTTTGGCACTTCTGCAATTCCACTGTATTATTCTAATGATCTGTACATCCATTATTTAATTGTTAAGTTTGTTATAAATAGTGTTGTACTCTTTTACTCTGAGAAGTGTATAATATATTTATTTATTTTTTAACAACAAAGTCTCCTAGATTTTTGGTTTCTCTGTTAAAGTGAGTTTGTAGTTTACTTTGAAGATTCAGCATAAAGGCTTTCACAATGTTTGATACAGAATGAATAAGTTTTTGACAATCTGTCATTTTTTCATTCCACATTTCTTCTATTTGTTTTTTATCTGTTCGCTTTTGCTCACTCATTATGAGTTGTCTTTCTGACTCAATCCTTTTCAGTAAATCTTCATTCTCTTCTTTGAGTTCTGCTAATTTAGCCACATCTTTAGCTACTTCATGCTGTATGTTTTTCATGGTTTTTAAGATTTCTTCTGCCTTTCTCACTGTATCTTCTGTTATCGATGATTTGATTATTTCATTTTCTTCTGGTAGATTGCTATCTTTTGTCAGTATTTTTTGGACTTTATTTTTCTTTTGGGTTATTTCCACATTTCTGGTTCTGACTGTGATTTCTCTTGGTGTCGGAGTTGTAGATATAGCAACTGATGATTGATGTTGTTGTAGTGCTACTTTAAATGGTGTGTTAGTATTGACTGATTTTATTAGAGCTAGTTATGTTTGTTGGTAATGTGGACATCCAAGGAAACGTGCACTGTGGTTTCCTAGACAATTTGCACATTTTCTGTTTTTATTTCTTGTTCTGTAATCTTTATCATCTTCTACTAATTTGCAGTGATCATAAGTGTGGTCCCCTGCACAATATCGACATTTAGGCTTACTTCTACATGTTCTTTTGGTGTGGCCAAATTTCTGGCAGTTTGAGCATTGAATGACTGGTGGTATGTAAGCTTCTGTTTTGATTGTAGTACTGCCACTGAAGAAATGTGATGGTATTTCTCGCCCTTCTAATGTAACTATTATTACAGTTGAAGTTCCTAATTGTTGTGATATCCTTTCCAGTTTAAGAATCCTATATCTTGTTTTATTTGGAAAAGAGTAATTTATATAATCAAACTCAGTCAGGATTTAGGAAGAACAGATGCACTATGGATCAGATAATTAAATTGGAACATGAAGTAAAATCAGGATTTCAAAAGAAAGAAAAAAACTGTGGTAGTATTTTTAGATATAGCTAGGGCTTATGATGAATGCTGGAGAGAGGGTGCTCTCTTTAAAATAAAGAAGATAGGAGTAACCGGTAAAATGTATAATTATTTAGAGAATTTTCTGCAAGATAGATATTTCACTGTTCAGGTAAACAATGATAGATCAGAACTGTATGAACAACAAAATGGAATACCCCAAGGATCAGTAATGTCTCCTTCAATTTTTACAATAATGGTAAATGATTTAGGTGAGGAATTTAATGATATAACAAATACATTGTCACAGTTTGCAGATGATGTTGCTATATGGAGGACTGGGAGACATCTGCCAAAATTATATAAGGATCTACAGAAGCAAATAAATAAAGTATGTAAATGGATGACAAAATGGGGTTTTCAGCTGAATTCAAATAAAACATTAGGAATGATCTTCAGTAAAGGTAGGGTTGTAAAAAATAAAATTATAGATATAAATATCCAAGGGCAAAACATTAAAACAGTTCAAACCACTCGATATCTAGGAATGATATTGGACCAACAGCTGAACTGGAATAAACACATAGATAAACTAGTGGAGTCTTGCAGAGGATTGACTAACTTATTAAGATATTTGAAAGGTAATGGATGGGGTGCAAGCACTAAGACAATGCTCACTTTTTATAAATCTTTTATTAGAGGAAAAATAGATTATGGAAGTATAATATATGACTGCTGCACACAGTAACAAGATTAAATTAGACAGAATTCAGCATCAGGCTTTATGTACAATAGCAGGTGCAATCAGATCAACATCAATGGGAGCTATAGAGGTGGCTTTAGGAATCATACCCTTGGAATTACGGAGAAAGGAGTTAAGACTTAATTACATGAACAGAGTTATGTTGGATAAGTCTCACCCAGCACATACAGCTTTTACCAGATGCCAACTAACAACTCAGGCCAAGCCAATGAATACCACTAGATACCCTACAGGATGGAAGTGTATGGAGGAAATTGTCAGTCTGGGTACATTAATTACATCAATTAATAACAGTTGTGAATACAAGCCAGTGATTCCGCCCTGGGAGATCAAGAAACCACACACGGACTACCACCTAGCAGAAATACTTAAGAAAACAAATAATATAGAAAATATTAAAAACACAGCCAATAAATATATACAACAAATATCAAAAGACAGCATTACTGTGTACACAGATGGATCCAAGGGAGAGGATGGCAAATTGGGGATAGGAATATATATTCCAATATGGAAAATGGCAAAAGAATATAGCATCACGGAAAATACATCCATTTTCACTGCAGAGATGGTGGCAATACTAAAAGCACTAGAAATATTCTCTAATAACCCTCCAAAAAAATTAACAGTTTTAACTGACTCTCTTTCAACAATTAAAGCACTTAGAAACTTACGAGAATGTAGTAGACCTGATATAGCAGAGGAGATTTTTCTGGTTACTACATACTTATTTTCCAGAGGATGTTCAGTATTAATTGCTTGGATACCTTCACATGTTGGCATAGAAGGAAATGAAAAAGCAGATAAAGAAGCCAAGAAAGGTAGATCTGATAAAAATCTAATAAATGTAGGGATGAGTAAATCAGAAATTAAGAGCTTAATTAAAAATTTAATAACAGATGAATGGAAAGCAGAGTGGGATAAAAATCTGAAAGGAAAACATGCATATAAGATGTTCAGGGCTCCAACAAGAAAATGTCAGATATCTAGGGAATTGAAAATTCCCAGTAATAAGAAACTTCTCAGACTACAACTGGGAAAAGGCTATTTCAGAATAGAAGAACCTTACTGTGCAGGATGTCTTCAAGACAATAATATAGAACATTTCTTGTTAAAGTGTAAGAGGTATGACCAAATGAGAATACCAATATTGGATTATTTGCAGGCATCCAACTTACCTATAAATATAGAGGAGGTGTTGAGAATAGAGAGACCTAGGGAACTGCATAATATAGTCAAACAATACTTGACACGAACACATGTTAATATATAGTGGCTGGGAATGTGAAGGTCTGATGCTGTTCTTACAATGCATGTGACTTTAAACAGATGAAAGTCAATTAAATATCTGGTAAAGTCCGTTATATAACTAGAACCACCAGGCCTATACACCCCTCCACTTTAATATTATTCTTGTTCATAGTTTCTTCTTGATTTTGTTTGTTTGTTTTTTATTTTATTATTTAACGTATAGGCCTAAGCACAATTGTGAGTATCACTATTTTCAAATGTGATGCCACTTTCTCATGTCGGCAGTTGTTCATATTATTTGGAACTGAAAACAATATATGTCCTAATTATAACCCATCAGAGGTTGAACGGGATTTCTGTTTATCTTCATTAATTTAAAAAAAAAACAAAACAAAAAAAAAACTAGCACATAATTAGTTATCTAACAAGATGAAGAACTCTCAGAATAAAGTTATAATTATAAAGCAGAGATTGTGCTGAATCTAAGGATATTTGGGTGGAAGTACTACTTATTGTCAGTATGAAGATATGAGGAATTATTGCTACAAATAATTTACAAGCTGTCATTTTTTACAGCACAAATTGAGAGTCAATAAGGCTTGTGACGTAGTTGTCTCTCGGAAGTCCGCGCGATTTCCATATAGTAAAAGGCCCATGAAATTCAAAACAAACACATCACTCTACGAGCTGACAATCTATACGACAGCTGAACTGTATCAAAGCCTCGACTTACAAGAACGAAAAGAAACTGCTATTGTGAGACAGCTATCTTTTTCAACGACGTAGTATGAGCCTTAGGGTATATCTTCTTCTTCTTTGATTCTTGGCCGCCGACCGTCAAAGCAGCCAGTGGCCATCACGCCTAGTGGCGTCTTGTACGTCAACAACAAATTGATTCCACTTTGCTCTGTCGGTGGCCATCCTTCGTTTCGCGCAATGCCCCAAACCATTCTGGTTAGCGTGTCTTCACAGGGATTCTAGTATTCTAAGATTGCATCAATCGTTTACTTGCTTGTTTTTGGTAGTCAGATTTTGGTAGTAACACTTCAATTGTTTTTTGGTGTGATATAGGCAGTTGGACAGTGTGCTAGGAAATCCCAGTGGGTTGTTTGTCCCTGAATATCTGCAAGATCCTGATAGAATGCGAACACAGTAAGCAGCCTCAAGCATTTATGTCATGACCACCCTGGGCGCTCATTTTTAGTGGTCTGGTTTACTTGGTTATCGGAGTATGTTTTTCGGGGGCTGTAGCCATTGGATTATCGAGTTTACTGTCTGGCAAAGAGGGGGGTCAGGAGCGTTGGGTTGTGTCTGGAAACAGATGATTGTTTGTGTATGTTTTTGTTCAGCTACCTGGGGACTGGTGTTGGGGGAAACTGTACGTTATTGGAGGTATTGGGCGCTGTAATAAGCACATATCGTGTCATGGGCCTCAAGCACTTAGACGGTATGTGCTAAGCGATGGTCAGCGACCTCAAGCGACCGTTTAGATGTGGCACCATTAATCGATGTGATGACAGAGGAGTTGGAGTTGCTATCCGAATAGCAGAACGTGCCTTCTGCAGAGGGTGTACTCTCTCATTTGCCCTACAGGGGGTTGATGTTTTACACATACTATTGCAGATTTTTTATTTTTGTTCACGGATATGCTTGTCTTTTGATAAAATTTTATTTTTACCTCGGGTATATGGGGGTGTTGAGCACGATGGCGTTTGCTACTGTCAGTTTACCAGAGGGATTGGGGGTCTGGCATTGTGTAAAAGGCAGGGCTGGTGTTTTTCACCCTAGCCTTACGATTGACATGATGGTATTTGTTTTTCTATCCCTATGTAGATTAGCTTTTGAGGGTTGGGGGTATAGCCCTGATAGTTTATGTTTGATTTATGGGAGATTTTGGGGTAAGTTAGGGGGTTATGGTGTGTAGGTATCTTGAATTTATGTGGTATTGGAGGGAGGGAAAGTGTACGACTAATGGTGTTGGGGGTTGTATTGGATTTGAAGGCTTGTGAGGTGGGGCCTTAGCCGTTGTTGAAGGCGAATTTTGATTTATCTTGAATAGATATATATTGCTTATATGAATCCGGATATTGAAATGTCCCTGGGTTTTGAAGTATGAATGGATTTGGTTGTCTTTATTTATATGCCCCCAGTTTTAAGCAAAGAGGTTATGGACCGAGGACAGGTTTTTAGATAAGGATGGAGTTAGTGGACAATGAAATAGTTGTTTGGAGGTTTCTAGTGAGATTGGAAGAGGGGGGGGAATTTGGGATGTTGTGATTGGAGGTATAAGAGACATTACAATCCAATGGATTGCGGGAAAATATGTTTAGGGTGAGCATTTCGAAGAATGTCCATCGTAGCTGTGATTTTTGTTTGTCAAAGGTGTATTTGGTGTAAGGGATGCGGAAACAAATATAGCTATTTGTCTAGCCAGTCGTCTACGGAAATCAAGAAAGGGTTTGTAATTAAGTGATTTTCGGCCTGTTATCTAGTTGGTCCACCGGTTCGTTCGTGTTCAAAATAGCACCTGAGGTGATGGGTCGGGGGTGTTTTTGGGGGTTGGAGTGAATGTTTGGGTTTTGTGGTGTGATTGGGGTAATGGTGTGATTTATGAATGTAACTGTTGGTGGTTTTTATGTTAAAAGGGGGTCAAGATTTACCACACCCCCCAAGGTCGATTTTGGTAGCATTTTTAGTTGAGCCACTTGGTGGATTTTTCAATATCCGGGGGGTGGGGGGATACGTGGTTGTGGGGGTGTTAAACCAACCCTCAAAGACGGTCTTATTTTATGGTTTTAGAATTGGTTTAGTTTAAGAGAATTTTTTATTGGTTTAGGGGATTATTGGATATTGATTTAATGGGGAAATTCGGGGGGAATAGTGAAATGTTAATAATAGGGGACCGAAATTTTGGGTGGTGGGGTGGAATTTCGATTGGTTAATGTCCTGGGTGTGGGTTTGTTGGGGTGGGTTTTTTAGGGGAGGATTGAGGTGATGAGTAGATTATTTTTTAAACAGAGTTTTTCGTTGGATTGGGGGGTTTGTGGGGGTAAAAGGGGTAGGGGAGGTTAGGGTTTTTTATTTTTTGGAAGATTACGGCAATAACTATAAGGTTAATTGAGGTTTGATTTTGGGGTGTATTTTTGAGTATTTGTGGTTGGAGGATGAGTTATTGTTTGTGTTGGTTGGGTTTATTGAAGGGGGGATTAAGGGGTGGGTGTGTTTTATGAATTGCAGGTATTATTAGTAGGGGGGATTATTGTGTTGGCGATTGAGTGTGTTTTAGGAAGTTGTTATTGTGAAAGGAGGGACGGGGGGGTGGAGTTTGTAAGAGACATGGGGGGGTTTTCCAGGGTGTAGGGGAGGCAGTGGGTGTTAGTGAGTGGTTGAAGGGTGGGGGGATGGGGGTTGGGTATGGGAGTTGTTGGTTAGAATATTGGTTTTTGAAGGGTGGGTGTGAGTGTTAAAAGGTTTTGTTAGGGGAGGTTTTATGGAAAGATGGTGGGGGGGGGTGGTTTTGGTAATTTTTTGGTGGGTGGGTTTGAAATGGGGTATGGTTTTTAAGAGGTGTGGGGGGGGATGGGGGTGGGGGGGGGGGAGGTTGTTTGAATGGTAGGTTGATTGTGGGGTGGGTTGGGTTTGATGGTTGGGGGAATGGGTGGAGTTTTGATGTTTGGGGTTTGGGTTTAAGGGTGAATTGGATAGAGGGATGAAGTGGGTGGGCCAATTATTGGTTGGGGGAATGGTGGGTTTTGGGGGGTGGGGGGTGGGGGTGGATGGGTGGGGGTTGGGTAGAGGGGTGATATGTTAGGTGTTTGGGGGGTATTTGGGGTGGGGGTTATGGAGAGGGGTTTAGGGGGGTTGGGGTTAGTGGGGGGGGTTATGTTTGGGGGGGGTATTTTTTTTTTTGGTTGGGTTTGTGGGAGATGGTGGGGGGTTTGGGAGGGTTTGGGGTTTGGGGGTGGGGGTTATTTTGGTTTTGGGTGTGGAGGGTTTGTGGGGGGTGGGGTGTGGTTTTAGTTTGGTGTTGGTGGGGGTTTGGGTTGGGGGTGGGTTTGGTGGGTTTGGGGGGGGGTTATTTTGTTTGATGTGGGGGTTTATGTGGTGTTATGGGGGGGATTGTGGGGGGTGGAGGGGGTTTGGGGGGTGGGGGGTGGGGGGTTTGGGGGGTAGGGGGATTGGGTAGTGGGGTGGGTGGGGTTTTGTGGTTTTGGTTTTTTTTTAGTTGTTTTGGTTTTGTGTGTTGTTGTTTTGTATTTGGTGAGTGGGTTTTGTGGGGTTTGGTGGGGGAGTTGGTTGTTTTGGGTTTTGGTTGTAAATTTTGTTTTTTTGGTGTTATTTGGGTTGGGTTTAGGGGTTTAGTTTGGGTTTGTTTTGTTGGGGGGGAAATGTGTTGTTGGGGTTTGGGAGGTGGGTGTTTTATGTGGGGGTTTAGGTGTTGGTTAGTTGTTGGGGGGTTGGTTGGATTTGTGGGGGTTTGGGTTTTAGGGTGGGGGGGGTTGATTTGGGGTTTGGGGTTGGGGGAGGAAATTTGGGGTTATTGGGTTGTGGGGAAAATTTATTTATGTTTGGGGGTATGTTTTATTGGTAATGGGTTGGTGTGGGGGTTATGTGGGAGTTGGTTGTGGAGTGTGGGGGTTGGTGGGGTATAGTGTTTTGGATAGGGGTTGGTGGGAGTTGTGGGGGTGTGGTTGGATAATGGGTTTTGGATGTTGGGTTGGTTTGGGTTTGGGGTGGGTGTTGGGGAAATGGGGGGGGAATGGGTTTATTTGGGGGTTTAATTTTGGGGTATGTTGTTATTGTGTGGTGGTTTGGGGTGGTAAGGTTGTGGATGGTTTTTTTTTTTTGGGGTTGGTTGGGTGTGGGGGGGTGGGGGTTGGGTGTTAATTGGGGTGGGAATGGGGGTATGGTTTGGTAGTGTTGGTGGGGGATTATTTGGAAAGTTTGTTTGGGTGGAAGGGTTATTTTAAGATTAAGGGTGATTATATTTGTGATGGGGGGTTTTGGGTAATTGGTGGGGTAAGTATTTAGGGGGGGGTGGTGTGTAGTGGGGTGGAATGGGGATGTTTTTTTTTGGGGTATGGTTTTATGGGGGTTTTTTTGTGTTAGTTGGGTGGGTGTTTTTTTGGTTTTTTGGGGGGGGGTTTTAGTGGGGTTTTTTGGTGGGTTTTGGTTTGGGGGGGGGAGGTTGGGTGGGGTTTAGGGTTGGTTTGGGATGGTTAGTTTGTTGGTGTGGTGGGGGTTTTTTGGGATATGGGGATGGGTTTTTTGAAGGTTTTGGGGGGGTAGATTTAGAATGGTTTTGGGGGTTTGGGGGTTGTTATTTTGGTGTTTGGGAAGGTGTATTTTTGTATGGATTTAGGTGGGTTTTTGGTTGTTTGGTTTTAAGAGTGATGGTTTTGGTGTGGTTTGGGGTGGGGAAAAAGGGAAGGGTTGGGTATGTTTTGGGATTTGGTTGGTGGGTAAATTTGTAAGTAGGGGTTTGGGGGGGTTTTAGGATTGGGTTTGATATGTTTTTAAATTGGTTTTATTGGATTGGTGGGTGGTTGTAGGATGGGGGGTATTTGTAGGTTTTGTGGGGGTTGGTGGGGGGGGGGGGGTGGGGGGGGTAAGGGTTTTTTAGGGTTTGTTGTTTTTTAAGTGTTGTGGGGGGTGGGTGGTGGTTTGTTGTGGTTGGGTTTGGGTTGTTGTTGTTGGGATTTTGGGGTTAGGTGGGTGAATGGGGGGGTATTGGTTTAATGTTGAGGGGTTTGGGGGTGTTGGGGTGTTTTTGATTTTGGGGATTTGGGGGTTTTTTGGTGGGGGGGGGGTGTTGGGGTAAGGTTGTAAGGGTGGTTTTTTGTTTTATTTTGGGTTGGGGGTTTGGGGGGGGTATGGGGGGTGGGGTGATGATTTGGGGTGGGGGTTTAGGGGGTTGGGGGGTTAGTTGGGTTTGATGGTGTGTTTTGGGTAGTTTGGGGTTTAAGTGGTTTGGGGTGTTGGTAGGTGGTGGGTATGTTTATAGTAAATTATTTGTGGGGGTGTGGGTGGTTTGGGAGGTTTTTTGTGTGTGGTGTTTGGTTGGGTTAGTGTTTGGGTGGGTTGGTGTTGGGGTATTTATAAATGGTTGGGGTGGGGTTATTGGTGGGGATTGTAGGTTTGGTGGGTTTTGTGGTTTGGGGGGGGTGTGTTTTTGGGTGGGTGTTGGGATGGGTGTGGGGGTTATTTGGATTTTTTGTTGGGGTTTTTTTTTTATGGTGTTGGGTTTATTTTGGGGGGTTGTGGTTTTATGTGTTTGGGGGTTTATGTGGGGGGGGGGGGGGGTTTTTGGTGGGTTTGGGGGTGGGGTGGTTTGTTTAGGAGGGGGGGTTTGGATGGTTTTTGTTTTGGGGGGGGTTTGGTTTGTGGGGTGGGGGGGATGGGTTTTTTTTTTGGTGTTGTGGGGTTTTGGTGGGGGGGTGATGGTTTTGTGGTTTTTGTGGGGGTTTTGGGGTGGGTTGGGGGGTGTGAATTGTTTGGGGGTTTTTTGGTTTGTTTGTGGTGTTTTGTGGGGGTGGGGGGGGGGGGTTTAGGGTTGTTATGGGTGGTTTTATTTTGGTGTGGGGTTTTATGGGGGTTGGGATTTTGATTTTTTGGGGGGGGGTTTAAATTTGGGTAGGGGGGGGGTTAATTTTGGGGAATAGTGGGTTGGGGGTGTGTGAGTTTTTTATGGGGGGTATTGTGGTGGGGTGTTTGGGGGGGGGGTTGGGGGGTTTGTGGGTTGTGGGGGGGGGGGGGTTTTGTGGGGTTTGGGTTGGTTTTGGGGGTTTGTGGTTGGTATGGGTTGGGTGGTTGTGGGGGGGTTTTGGGGGTGGTTTTTTTACAACAACTTGCCTCTACGTATGGTTTAGAAAAGGAAGAAGGAAGTTTACGTTATCAAAGGGTCTGCGAGGTATGGCTTACGATGTATATATGAGGCTACCTAAAGAAGAGCGGGAGGACTTTGATGTGTTGAGCAGGCATTGCTTACTCGATTCGAGATGAACACAGAGGCCTACAGGAAGAAAATTAAGAATGCCAAGAACGAAACTGGAGAAACATACACTCAGTACACGGCTCGATTGTAAACCTACTTGCTAAAATGGTGTAGCCTGTGTCACTTTCAGAAGAGTTTTGATGAGCTGAAAGAGATTATCTTGATGGACCAGCTGAATGACTCCATGGAAAATGGACTTCTACTGCAGAGCTAAGGGGGAGGCAATCCGTGACAAACTGAAGGCAGCACTGGAGAAAATCAAGCTGGGAAAAGCAACGGGACATGATGGTATAATACCAGAAATGTATAAGTACATGTTACAGGCAGGTGAATAATTAATCCTGAGGATCCCCCAGCCAACCTGGTGCCACAAGACCATACCAGAAGATTGGGGGATTGCCATCATAACACCCATTTTAAATAAGGATGATAACGGGCAGTGTAAGAACCATGGAGGCACATCTCGGCATAGCATCTCTTTTGAAAAAAATTTGATGTCTCTAGAAAACCATGAAGCAGGGGAGATTTTCGATGTTGGGATAAGCCAGATGGGGGGCTGCGGTTTTTGTAAACTCCCGAGTAGACCGAAGTACTCACGACCTTAGGTTTACGCTCAGGCAGCTGAGGGGAAAAGCCATTGAGTATAAATGAGAGATGCATCTCTGTGTCTTGGATATAGAGAAAGCATTTGAAAAGGTAGAATGAAGCAAGCTTTGGGACTGCTTAACAAGGAAATACTTGCCAGTTACTCTGATCACACGCTATACATAGTTTCTACAAGAAGGACATAAAACGCAGAAGAGTTCAGGACCACTGCCGAGATAATACAGGCCAATATGCTGTCACCCTATCTTTTTATACTTCGCATGGACGATGCCATCAAGGCCTGCAAGGAAAGGACAAAAAAAACAGTAGTCAGTGGGATACTAGAAGATGAAACCAGTCTTTATTTCAGAGCTGGGGTTTGCCGATAATGTGACCCTGATTGCTAAATCAGAAGTACACCTCCAATTTAACTTACACGTCTGGAAGGGATAGCCAGAGAAATGAGATATGGTCATCGGCAGCACCAAGACGAAACCATGGTTATCTCAAGAGAGGAGTTAAGACATCAGATCGTTGCTGGGAGAACAAGCTCTGAAGCAGGTCAACCACTTTAAATACCTCTGAAGGGAGGAATCAGAGAAGAGTTGGCTACCCGATGAGAAGCAGCTGGGAAGACGTTTCCATTCCATAAACCGAGTATTCCTCAGCAAAAGAGAAATTGGCAAGAAGATTAAAATGGCTGTATACCGCTCCACATATGTCCCAGTCTTGACCTACGGATATGAGTCGTGGGAAATGACTACAACTCACAAGATCCAGCTTCAAACCTCAGAAATGAGTAGTTTGAGGAAGATGGTCCAAGTGACAAGAATGGAACAGGGTCTGCAACCAGACGATAAGTCATAGCATCGAAACCCACCCGAGTGGAAAAGTCCCAGTTGTAATTGTTTGGCCATGTCTGCAGGATGGGAGAAAGCCGGCTACCATGAAAAACATGGTGAACCAAGAGCCAAAGATCCAGACCTCCAGGATGACGCAGAGTTCGCTGGGAGAACAACATCAGACAACCTCTCAAGGACCGAGGACTGGACTTGAATCAGGCCAAAAGAAAGATCCAATAGGATAGCATGGCACTATCTCTGGCTAACCTCTTCACCCCACGTTAGAAGATGAACGACTAAGTAAGTAAGTAAGATTGATTATTAGATACATTTTGGGAGACATCAATTTAAGATGATTAGTGTTCGCATTTTAAAATAGATACATCTAGCTGACTATTATGCGCTCGGATAACTGACTTCATATTTTAGATGTTGTTAGATGTCGGAAACGTTAAAGGATTATCAATAAAAAAAAAGACAAAAAAAAAAAAAATTACAAAAAAAAGAATGCGACTAAAACGGCGACATTGAATGTTAGTAGGTAAGGGACAAAGGAACCAGAACTTATAAGCTTCACGAAGAAAGCGAAGATAGAAACACTAGGCCTTTAGACGTAAGAAAAAAAGGGACATGAAACCATGGAGATCGCCAATAATTATGTAATAGTCTGGAATGGAGTAGATAAAAAGGAAAGAGCAAATCATGGCTTGGGATTCTTAGTACATCCCGAGAAAGCAAAGTCCATAATAGAAACTGAGTATATATCTGATAACTGGAACAAATACTTAGTTACATTTATTTAATGTACTACATTTCCGTGGTCGCCGCATGTTTGAATCGCTTGGGAGACAATATAAAACCTATCACCAGATGTCGCCCGTGTGAAAAAAGTGAAACCTTAAGTCGCGGGGGTTCGAACACACGAACGAAGGAATGTTTCTTTTAAAAATTTTGAAGAAGTTAGAAGGGAGGATTGATTGGATGTGTTTTGAACTTGTTATGCCCAAACCCGGAAAATAAGCAGCAGGGTTAATCTTACAAAGGTAAAATGTTAGTCTTACAAAGGTAAATCCCGTTGCAGCTAGGATTTTTTTCGTTGTCGTCTACCATTTATAAACAACACGCTAGTCAAAACTCTGCAATGGGGGTTAGAATTTTTCAGTTTAGGATTTTTTTTATTACGCTTTTCTAGATAACTATTGCCACTAGCCAGGTACGTCACCCTCTATGGCACCGGAATTTTATAAACGAGTCATGGTTTACGCGCGATGTTTTGCGCGGGCCGTCGATCCGGTTCCAAAACTAGCGGTAAAACAATTAGTCGTTGTAATAAGAACCAAATAAAATACGTCAGCTCTTGTGGTATTTCCTGGAGAATACGGCTGTGTGTGTGTGTGTGGGGGGGGGTTCACTTACATACCACTAGCTGTGCATTGGCCTGTGTTGACTTATTACTCGTGACATACTATAAATAATAAAGAAAACTACCCCATGGCCCAGCCCCTGTATCAATATGTAATTACATTCACCCAACAACGGAAATTCCCCGTTCTATTTTTACATAAACAGACAGGTACATAACGATAACGTAGTCACTACACCTCTTCCCATCTAAAAAAATAGCTCTCTTTTATTGTGTGTCCTGTTTGTATAATGTTTTTCTTAGATAAAATATACGAGCAATGGTTTTCCGCGCGAAGTTTCGCGACGCCCATCGAGCCGAGTGATCTTACTAGTGAGGGTAAAACACGAATCGTTTGTTAGAACTCCCAGGGTAGGAAATTATACGAGAAGAGAACCCCTGGTTGTTTCGGGGAGCACAATGCACTTAGTACTAAGGGGTTGAATAAAACAACACAACACAATAGACAAACACACGTTTTTTTGGCGGTTCTCACTAAAACAACTAGCGCGGGGCAGGACAACCGTACTAAGGAGCTCAATAAACAACACAATAAGCTAGACTTTTAGCTGTACTCATCAAACAACGGAAATTCCCTGTCCTATTTTTACATCGAAAGCCGGGTACATGCCGACAATTTCCTCGCTTCTTAATAATAATATAATAAAAATTTAAATATAAACATGTATTACGCGTCTGTGTTTATACGTTGCCTCGCGTCGCTTACATTTGCATCCTCTCCACTTAAAATACCAGCACACAAAAACATTTTTTTACAGTGACAACGCGTCAACTATCGATTAGTTTTTCGACTAATCAGACCCTGGCTAGCGCGCATCAAGTCTGGACGTGTTTCAGATATGTCTGGATGCGTTTCAAAACCAGATTAAACTAGTTTTCCTTCATATAAATAGACACTTGGGAGATCAACGCCCAGACACTCACGTTCACAAATCACTGAAGATGACTACCCCTGCCTCTGTTCCTACAAACTGGGTGTACATGAAAAGAAGTGATGAAATGCTTAAACCGTTGGATAGTGGGCTGAAGGTCGCGTCTGTAAGTTTGTGCCGAGACCAACCTTTACTACACGTGCGAAAATACTTTGGTGAATCATATCTAAAGTTTCCTACCAAAACCGGCATTACGTTGACTCGCCCTGAGTTTGAACATTTGTTGGCTTTACAAGGCGAAATCCTCGCCGAATTTGACCGACTACAGTTACCAAACACGGATACCTGTCCTACTACTTGCCCCAGTAACACGTTTGACCACTACATCAACTCCAGTTGTTATCAACTAATATCCCCAGAACCGCGTTGGTTTCCTAACACCAACCCTTGTCCCCCTACAGCAACCACCGATAACCACCTGGCCGATGTCTCTAATCTACCACCGAAGAAACAGAGACCTACAAAGTGGCTGAGACTAGCGCTTTAGCTTGACATTTCGTCTTCTTTTAAAAGAATTAAACACATTTATTAAAAAATCTTGGTCTTTGTTATCTATGCTGTCTAAATATGGTATGTATAAATATCGTGTGTATACATATTAATATCTGTTGTAAAATATATATTGTATAAATATTGTATAAAAAGACAACACAACACAATGCCGACTCATACACAATACAACAGCACACAAAAACGCACACCCACCAGTTACACCACACCACACAACAATTAAAATACCTACACACAAAATTACCAGACAAGAACAAAACCAATACCACCTATACCCACCACTTTTACATTGTCTTACTCCAGCGCTACACCTCAACACATCTATGAGTCATCACCCCAGCCAGTCAAAATCAATAACCCCTCACACTCTCACTTAAAAAAATCCCTTAGTAACCTACTAGCCGGCCATTATCGATTTTTTAATATTTTCCGCCATTATCGATTTTTTATATTTATATATATATATTGTCTGTATATATGTATAAACAAACACACCAACACACAATACAACAACACATAACAATTAAAATACCTACACAAAAAATGGTATAGTCAAGTCTCTAACACTTCACTCCCACCTCTAGGCGCTGGCCCTAGTATAGTGACACGTCTCTTTTACTCCCACCTCTCGATGCTGGTCCTAGTATAGTTATGTCTCTAACACTTCACCCCCACCTCTCTAAGCTGGACCTGGTATAGGCAAGTGTCTAACACTTCCCTCCCACCTTTAGCTGTTAGACCTAGTATAGTCTCTAACACTGCCCTCCCACCTCTAGATACTAGAACTAGTATAAACAAGTCTCTAACACTTCACTCCCCCCTCTAGATAGCGTCCCTGGTATAGTCAAGTCTCTAACACTGCACTCCCACCTCTCGATGCTGGACCTGGTATAGTCAAGTCTCTAACACTTCACTCCCACCTCTCGGCGCTGGTCCTCGCATAGCCATGTCTCTAACACTTCACTCCCACCCCTTGATGCTGGCATACCCACCTTAAACAAACACACCAACGGCACAATACAACATCACACAAACATCCCCCCTAATCTACACCCGCCAGCTACATCGCAACATGGGTCGTCACCCTCGCCAGCACAAAAAGACTTCACTCGCTTCAAAAACCCCCTTAGTAACCTACTAACCCACCATTATCGATTTTTAAAAATATTTTCCTCTTTAACTCAATATTTCAGGTTTTTATCGATTTTTTATGTCCATTGTCTACCTATATATATATATATATATATATATATATATATATATATATATATATATATATATATATATATATATATATATATATATATATATATATATATATATATATATATATATATATATATATATATATATATATATATATATATATTCATTCATTCATACCCCTCCACTCCCAAAGGAGCATAGGCCTTCAACAAACACATGCCAAGTCCTCCTGTCCCGTGCCATCATCTCAAGTTCTTTCCATGTTCTCCTCATCATTTTCACCTCTGTTTCCAACTCTCTTCTCCATGTACTTCTTGGTCTTCCTCTGCCTCTCTTGCCCTGGGGGTTCCAGAACAAGGACTGCCTTGTAATGCTATCAACAAATATGGACAAGTCAAATATATATATATATATATATATATATATATATATATATATATATATATATATATATATATATATATATATATATATATATATATATATCTTGTACAAACAAACTCTCCAACACACCACCAGTCCAATATAACAACACACAACAACAAGCAAACCAAAAGCAATACCACCCACACCACAACGCTCTAACACTTCACTCCCACCTCTTCATGATAGTTCTAGTCATGTCTCTAACACTTCACTCCCACCTCTTCATGCTAGAACTGGTATAGTCACGTCTCTAACACTTCACTCCCGCCTCTCAATGCTAGACCTAGTAAAGTCTCTAACACCTCACTCCCACCTCTAGATGCTGGTACCCCCGCCTGCTACACCACAATACACACATACGTCGTCACCCCCGCCAGCCACAACCAATACCCACCCCGCGCACTGAAAAATCAGCATAACACCCTGGTCATTAGGCATCTTTCTCTATAAAAATCATACATAAGCGAATTTATCGATTTTTTATATTTTCCTCTTTAACTCAATATTGCAGGTTTTTATCGATTTTTTATGTCCATTGTCTACCTATATATATATCTTGTACAAACAAACATACCAACACACTACCAGTCCAATATAACAACACAGAACAACAAGCAAACCAAAAGCAATACCACACACACCACACCGCTTATACACTGTAGCCGTATGACCGGCACGACCGTAATAGTGAGGTTAGACGTCACCCTACAGCACCCATAGACCAGCTAACACCTCTTTGTCAATAAATATATAAAATGTATTTAGTATATATATATATATATATATATATATATATATATATATATATATATATATATATATATATATATATATATATATATATATATATATATCTATATATATATATATATATATATATACAGTAGAACTCCATTTATCCGAACCCCATGGGACCGAGCATCGTTCGGATAATCAAATGTTCGGATAATTGGATTACATAATGTATCGAGTACATGTACACATATTTCTAAAAATAATTAACTATCACAAGGAAAATACACTATAAAACATATTTACTTGTACTGTAATAATAATACCCACACTGTATTAGATCACTGTATCACCAAAATCTTTCATTACACTGCAGTGCATGTACTACTTGTATTAATTTTTTTTTTAAGAAAGAGAAATTTTTTCAAAATAACATTACAAACGATTCAAAACCCGGCGCAACTTACGTATACATGTACTTGCACAGATGTAGCCCACTATTTAAAATAATGAGGAATCCTCTTTTGCACCAAACTGGATAGTCTCCTTTTGGCTACTAAGTCCCGCATTCTCTTCAACAGCAGAAGCTGTGTAGGACAGCTGTCATCTTCTTGCTCGTACCAAGCCATCGCTGATTCTAGTGCTATAAAGGCCTCTTCAGAACTTGGTCGACGTTTTGGGTTTTCTTCATAATCTACAAGTACATCATGTACTTCTGAGGAGTCTTCGTCATCGGTCACTACATGTATTTGGTTTTCTTCTTGCACAAAAGACAAAATTTCTTCGTCATTCAAAAACTGAAAACCAGAATCATTATCATCTTCTAGCCACACCTGTGCATCATCTTTGTCACAGTCCGAAAATCCGGGCATTGAAACAGTTCCACAACTTCATTTATACAATCATCATTTGTGTCCACTGCAGTAGTTTCATTTCCTCCTTTTTTCCCAAGCAATCTATTCCAAGCCTTGTTGAAGTTATCTTGTGACTGGGTGGTCCAAGCATCAGCTAACATATAGCAGCAGTCTTTGAGATTAAGCTTTTTGGAAAACGCCACCACACTTTCTTCATCTTCAGCCAACAATAAACAACGCAGGACTTCATTCTTGTACATCTTTTTAAGCTTTGCTATAACACCCTGATCCATTGGTTGAATCAGTGTTGTTACATTGGGAGGCAGAAAAATTACTTTAAAATTTGCATCAACTGCATTCAATGTATCCGTCTCTCTGGATGAGATGGTGCATTTGTCCAGTAGAAGAATTACTTTTCCAGTTTTCTTTTCTTGTTCTCATCTCAACCTCTTCACATTTGGGATGAACTGATTTGTATACTAATCAAGAAATATTTCACTATTCATCCAAGCACTCTTCTGTGCTTTGTAGCACAATGGGAGACATGTCACATTCTTTAAACAACGTGGTTTTTTGGCTTTGTCGATCATTAGCACCAGTAAACGATGACTTCCACTGGCATTCGCGGCTACCAAAATTGTTACTCTCTCTTTGCACTTTTTAAACCCAGGGGCAGCTGCTTCGCGCTGAGATGCAAGTGATTTTTTGAGGCAATGATTTCCAGTATAAGCCAGTCTCATCGGCATTATACACATCATCGAGTGAATAACCTTCTTCTTCCAAAAAAAGCCAAGAATGTTTCTTTAAAATTTTCAGCGGCAGTTGCATCGCTAGATAAAGATTCCCCTTGAATCTCCAGTTCTCGAATGCCATGACGAGATTTAAAATTTCTTAACCATCCCTGACTAGCCTTAAAGTCAGGAGGACCGTCAAGTTGACTGTTGAACTGAAGTGACTTTTCACACAATAGAGAGCCAGAGATAGGTTCCGATTTGCTTCTTCTTTGCAGACACCATATATACAAAGCCTCTTCCAATTTCAAATATTTCGCATTTCTCATGGTTTTACGTTTCTTCGACCCATTTTCACTATCCAATTTCGATGCAAAACTCATAATTTTATCCTTGTTACTTCTGATGTCAGAGACGGTAGCTTTCCCAACATTGAAAATCCTCGCAAGTGAAGACACAGTTTCACCTTTTCCTAGTCTCTTGATAATTTCTGTTTTCGTTTCAATTGACAAAACATTGCGGTTCCTTTTATATGCTTTAGGCCTACTGGAAGATGCCATGTCGCACAGAGAAATACTTGTACACCAAAATTATTCTGCTGTAGTAGCAGGACACAATTATTTTAAGTTGAACTGTCTGTTTAGCCAGTGTTCTGCCTAGAACGCACACGTACACTGGAGTGGTAAACCAGATATTAACTGACTTTATGATCTAACTGACTTCCTGTACGTAAGCGACCGACCATTACCCCAACCCATCCTCTACAAATTGTTCGCACACATTTGAAGCTTGCCGCATGAAAAGATTCAGAAATGTAGTCTAACGTGACTGGTGGCGATTGATTTTTTTTTTCTGGAAAAAGTGTTCGGATAATTGGATGTTCGGATAATTGGGGTTCGGATAAATGGAGTTCTACTGTATATATATATATATATATATATATATATCTATATATATATATATATATATATATATATATATATATATATATATATATAGAGAGAGAGAGAGAGAGAGAGAGAGTAACTGTTGTAATATATGTCTAAATATATGTAAATATTGTAAATATACGTATAACTAAATATCGTCTTCCTGTTGTCTAACTGTTGTAACACATAACACAACACATCCGCCATTATCGAACTAATATATTACTATATAAAAAGACAGCTTCACCACCACATCGCGCCACCACATTTCCTTATATAAAAGTCAGCTCCGCCTTCACGCTCCGCCACCACATTTTTCTTATATAAAAGTCACGCCCCGCCACCACGCTCCGCCACCACATTTTCTTTATATAAAAGTCACGTGCATCCGCCTGAAATCTAACGCCTGCATCGATCGGAGTATTTTGCTCTATAAAAGTCACGCGCATCTGCCTGAATTCGCGTCGTTTTGCGCCTACTATACTACTCAGCAAGCCCTGATATCATTGGAGAAGTGGGCCAAAGCATGGCTAGTGAAGATAAATGAAGGGAAAACAACATTATGTTTTCCATCTCAAATAAACAACAACGCTCCAAATTAGTCTTAAATGGGAAAAATATCCATCTGGATGAAAACTCAAACTACCTAGGCATTACCTTTGATCGTCACTTGACTTGGTATCGCTGGAAAAAGGACCTTAGATACAAATATGTGCTACTGTATTTGTAGCTAATTTTGAAAGTCGCGATTGGGTCCTTTTTCCAGTGATACGGGTTTGGCCGCCATTTTTTGGCTAACCTTAGTTGTCGTCACTCTCTATATACAGGGCACTAGGTAAACCCAGATTGAAAGAAACAGGACAAGAGCGAGACAGACAGAGAATGGCAATCATGAAAAAACTTGCTGGCATGGGCTGGGGAGCGTACGGGATAGTACTAAAGAAGTTATACATGGGCGAATGAGACCAGTCCAAGAATATGGCACTGCAGCATGGTCAACAGTAGCTAAGTCAAACTTTGATAAAATAAACAGAATCCAAAACCAAGCACTGAGAATCAAAACGGGGGCATGAAGTCAACACCCACTGAAGAATTGGAAAAGATTACATGCCTCCAGCCAGTAGAGGATAGAAGAGATAGCAAAGTCCAGCAACACGCCGAGAAATTCAGGAGGCTGACAGACCACTGTTTTCTTTGAACATATCTGAGGGTGAACGAAGAAGAAAAAGAAGAATGGAAGCCAAGCAACAATCGATTGATAAGAACGAGATTGAGATGGTGATTCACTAAAAGTTAGTTGCTTATCCTTTACAGGACGTGGCAATCAACCCCAGCTTTTATTGGCTGTTTGTGATTTTTCTAGGCAATTTTTTTCATTCAGTAGTTTGCCATTGCTTTCTGAACGGTACGGCGCTTATACCATTGTTAAAAATCCACACAAAGCGATCTGCTACCAAACCGCCTGCAGCAGGTTTCGAACCTGGTATATCTGGATTATGAAACTGCGTTCATATCCATTAGGCCACAGACTAACATCATCATAATATAATGCTATGCACCAACAAATGACAGTGACAGAGGACAAGGAAGCGTTTTACCAACAGTTACAAAAAAAAAAGAATGGAATATACACCAAGGTACGATCTTATCATAGTAATTGGAGATCTCAATGCTAAGGTTGGAACACTTAATACATACAATTACAACGAAAGAGTAATGGGTAGACACGGCAGCGGAATAGCAAATGAGAAATTCCTACACAAGGAAATATACAAAATAACGTGGGAAGAAACAGACACGTGCAGATCATATATTCACCCTCAGGAATATATTTGAGCAGTGTTCAAAATGGCAGAGGCAACTGTAAATTAATATGAAACAAATATAAAGGTATGTTATCAGGCACTCGCAGGAAATAAAGAAGTAGAACACCAGACAACAGAAAAACAACAGACATGAGTGGCTTACCCAGGATTTGAACACTGGACCTTCCGTGCGACAACCCCGCCCAGCCATGCAAGCGAATCACACTATCCGCTCTGCCATCTACGCATCATCATAAAATGATGTTTCAATGGCAGGTCAATAGTGCGAACCACAATACACGACACCAGAAGTCCTCCATGGGCAGTTCAGCCTATTAATAATATGAGGCAAATATATATATAAATTTCGGTGCAGCGTACTTTATGATAGAGGAACCACACTGCCAAGAATGTCAGGAAGAAAATGACATAGACCAGCGGTTTTCAACCTGTGCGGAGCGGCGCCCTGGGGCGCCGTAGGTGGGCGTGGATTTTTTTCGTATTTAGCTGTAAAGAAAACACAGAGCTGTGGGAAATTTCATTTTTGATGTTTGTCAACCTGCGTGACCCCGGAGAAATTTCACTTTTGATGTTGGCCAGCCTTTGAAGTCCCGCTCCCCAGACCCGCCTATCAACTTTCCGCGCATTCACCTCGCGCGACCATAGTAGGTAACACGGTGATTTTCTGTTTTCAAACGTTTTTGATTGTGTTGTGAGTTTGATATAAACTATATGGGGAGCCGCGCTGGTGTAATGGCTTCGGCGTTGTACTGGCGACCAGGTGTTCATGGTTCAAACCCGGGCGTCAGCGTTTGAAGGAATTTTTACGACCGGAAATTTGACTGAATAACCTGAACGGCTCCTGTGATAAACCCTCTGTGGATGGGAAGGAAAGTCCTCAGGTTCCCCAGCCTCGCAATGACATGTCATTGGGCCAAAGGGCTGAAAGCCCAAGTGCCGCTGGTTAAGAAAAAAAAAAAAAAAAAAAAAAAAAAAAAAAAAAATATATATATATATATATATATATATATATATATATATATATATATATATATATATATATATATATATATATATATATATATATATATATATATATATATATATATATATATATATATATAAACTATGGACAGATTTTTTTAATTTGTCAAGTGTTAGTAAAAAGTGAGAACTTGTTGAGGATTACAAGGAAAATGGTTATGAGGAAAGGAAACGTAAGTATAGAAAATACGACGAAGGTTACTTAGATTTTGATTTCACGTACACTCTTGTGAACAATGAAGAGCGTCCACAGTGTGTTTTGTGTTTCAAAGTACTATCTGTTGAATGTATGCTGCCTTGCAAATTGAAGCGCCATTTAGAAAGTGTTCATAAGAATGATGTGGCAAACCAAGAGAATAATTCTCTAGAAAGCTGAGTCAAATGAAAGAACAAAAACCAGCATTTTCTAAGCAGGCGACAATCTCGAGAAGAGCTTTCTCTTCAAGCGTCCTACAAGGTAGCATACCGGGTAGCAAAATGTAAGAAACCCCATACGTTTGCAGAAGAACTCGTTTTACCGTGTGCTATTGATATGGTGTCCATTATGGTTGGAGAGTCTGTGGGAAAACAGCTTTTGCCCATTCCTTTGTCGGACAGTACAATCAGTCGTCGAATTCAAGATTTAGGAGGATCTTAATGAACTGATAATAGAAAAAATGAGGGGGAAGAACTTTGCTTTGCAGCTTGATAAGGCCACTGATAGCAATAGGCATGCTCATTTAATTTGTTATGTGCGGTTTGTTGATGAAAAAAATGAAATGGTGGAAGATCTTCTTTTTTTGTAAGGACATAAATGCAGGTACGACAGGCAAAGATTTATTTGAAATTGTGGACAACTTCATGGCAAAAAATAAAATAGACTAGGCTCATTGTGTTGGTGTGTATACCGATGGTGCTCGTTCAATGTCGGGTTCTTACAGTGGCCTACAAAGCCTTCATCCGCGGCAAAGCTTCCGATGCTGTTTGGACCCATTGTATTATCCATAGGGAAGCACTTGCTTCACAGCATTTGAGTATTGCTTTGAATGAAGTCCTGCAAACTGTTATAAATGTGGTGAATTTTATTAAAACTCGACCTCATAGAGCTAGATTTTTCAGAAAAAATGTGTCACGATATGGTGGCTGAGCATACGTCTCTCTTATTTTATTGCAGCAATCGATGACCTTCCATATGAAATGCATTATCGCGCATTTTTGAACTTAGGCGGGAACTTTATTCTTATCATGAAAAAGAAAACCATGTCAGTAATTAGTGCTTTCTGGACACTAACTTCCTATTAAAAGTTGCATACCTCTGTGATCTTTTTGAAAAGTTGAACTCGTTGAATAAGTCTCTGCAAGGAAGTGACACTCATTTGATTCAACTTATTGACAAAGTTTCGGCCTTCAAAAAGAAGCTTCTTCTTTGGAAGAGAAAAATCAACGAAGGAGGAGAAATGGACTACTACCCAGGTTTGCAGCAGTTCATTACAGACAATGAAATAGATTTTAGTGCAGATATTGTTTCTATAATTCAAGGACACTTATCTCAACTCAGTGTTCATTTTGAAAAACACTTTCCTGAAAACTGTGACAGGTTTCAGTGGGTTCAAAATCCCTTCAGTAGTGATGCTCTGTTAAGGAATTAAGTTAATACGTCATGGTATATTGCCGGCGTGATGCTTGACCACATCACCCCTAGTGTGCCGATGGTCAATAAAATATGGGCCTAACACCATATTCCCAATATGCCTCAATGGGCGTGTAACGGGATCCTTTACCTTTTTTTTTTAAATATTGCCATACACAGGCATATAATAATAATAATAATAATAAATTCTTTAAGCGCCAAACACGGCGCATAAGGCAGAAACCAGTGCTCTCCAGGCATATAGCCATTGTTATTTGAGGAAATATACTACTGGACAAAAGTTAAGGGCCGCCATTCAGTTTAGACAAGGTTTATATAATTCTTCGTGAGCAGGGTCGATTTTCCAAATGTCTGATAGCTTGAAATCTCTCAAGAAGTCTCTGAATGGTAGAGTGGGACACTGCTAAACGTCTTGCAACATGACGAACAGATTGACCATCCTGAATCAATGCCATATCTCGACCACGGTCTACAGTGCTGAGACTTCTCCTTGGTGGCATGGCTAATGCAGTGATCATTTCGACCACTTGTCATACTGATTTATTGCATACCAACGGTAAACACTCTTTACCGATGATCATTTTCCACGTGCATTCAAATTCAACTCACTGTTTCACCTTTTGAACTAGTGGGGCGTGTTGCAAAAACCACGAGTTTTTGCAGCAACGATAGAAATTTTCACGTGCGGGTTAAAGTGACCCAGTTTTCGGACATTTAAAAAAAAATTAACCTAGTGCACACAGAAATGTATACACATTTCTCTGAGCTCAGTTTTAATGAGATTTTCACTTGTCTTTACAGTTTGCCAATCAATTATATAAACCTTGTCTAAACTGAATGGTGGCCCTTAACTTTTGTCCAGTAGTATATGGGTTTCGAACCCCGTACCTTCCGTACGACAACTCCGCCTAGCTATCAAGCGAATCACACTGACCCCACGGCCAGCTAGGCATCCCCAAAAAAAAGATGCTTTGCTGGCTATTTATCAGTACGAAACACACAAGATAACACCGGAAGTATACAGTGGGCAACTCAGCCCTTAAATGACGCAATCACTTCTGTTGTTCTCCTATTAACAGTATGTGTCAGTCCAAACAAGACAAAGACCTTGATACTGGGTCCAGTAAATAGTAGAAGACTTAAGGACATTAGTATAGAACAGAGGGTAGGTTTTTGGTATTGTATAAACATAAATAACACATAAGGAAGGGAAACCCGAGGCCTGTAAACAGTAAATTAATATTAGACAAACATAAAGGTATGTTTTCAGGCACTCGTAAGAAATAAAGAAGTAGAACACTTGGACAACAGAAAAACAACAGACGTGAGTGGCTTACCCAGGGTTCGAACCCCGTACCTTCCGTACGACAACTCCGCCTAGCTATCAAGCGAATCACACTGACCCCACGGCCAGCTAGGCATCCCCAAAAAAAAAAGATGCTTTGCTGGCTATTTATCAGTACGAAACACACAAGATAACACCGGAAGTATACAGTGGGCAACTCAGCCCTTAAATGACGCAATCACTTCTGTTGTTCTCCTATTTTTTTTTTTTTTTTTTTTTTTTTTTTTCTTAACCAGCGGCACTTAGGCTTTCAGCCCTTCGGCCCAATGACATGTCATTGCGAGGCTGGGGAACCTGAGGACTTTCCTTCCAACCCGGTCAGGAGCTTCGCTCCTTCCCATCCACAGAGGGTTTATCACAGGAGCCGTTCAGGCTATTCAGTCAAATTTCCGGCCGTAAACATTTCTTCAACAGTATGTGTCAGTCCAAACAAGACAAAGACCTTGATACTGGGTCCAGTAAATAGTAGAAGACTTAAGGACATTAGTATAGAACAGAGGGTAGGTTTCTGGTATTGTATAAACATTCTGAAGTTATGTGATACACGGCGGGAAATGAAAAAGGTTAAGAAAGAGGTTCCTGAAGCAGCATGGCAATACAGTATGGTGAATAAAAATATTAGGAAGAAAATGAAACAGGCCAAAGAAAAATGGGTAGCTGATCAATGTGAGTCCATTAATACGGGGCTAATAAAAGGTAACAGCAAGGCAGCTTTTGACACATTAAGAAAACTATCAAAACCCCAACAGCCCAGGGTAACTGTCATAGAAGATAGCAATGGGGCTCTGCTCAATGAAAAAACAGCTGTAATGAGAAGGTGGACAGAATATTGTAAAGAATTATATAACTGTAAACTTGATACTGACTTAGGCATATTAAACAACATTAAGTGCGAAAACAGGGAACTCGGAAATGCAGCAATATTACGGGAAGAAGTGGAAGAGGCTATATGTTCGATGAAAGGAGGGAAGTCACCGGGTGTGGATAATATCCCAGCAGAGCTCTTGAAATATGGAGGACCAGATATAGTAAAAATCATGACAACAATTTGCCAGAAGATATGGAGTACAAAAAAATGGCCAAAAGAATGGACGCAGTCATTAGTAATACCGCTTCCAAAGAAAGGAAATCTAAAAATGTGCAAGAACTACAGAACCATTAGCCTTATTAGTCATCCAAATAAGGTGATGTTAAGGATACTTTTGAACAGAATAAAACAGAAATCAGAAGAAATCTTGTCAGAGGAACAGGCTGGCTTTAGACCAAAAAGAAGTACCTCAGAACAAATCTTCAATATTAGAGTACTTATCGAAAAACATCTCCAACATCAACACGATTTATACCATAACTTCATCGATTTCACAAAAGCCTTCGATCGAGTCTGGCATGAAGGATTATGGCAAGTAATGAGAAAATTCAATTTTGATACCAACATCATAGATATCATTGAAGCACTATACAAGGACGCAAGCAGTGCTGTTTTTGCAAGCAACGACATTGGAGAATTTTTCAAAACAACTGTAGGAGTTCGGCAGGGATGTATCCTGTCCCCAGTGCTCTTTAATATTTATCTAGAACATATTATGCAGGAGGCTCTCTACGATTATAAATCAACCATATCGATTGGAGGCCGACCTCTGTGTAACCTACGTTTTGCTGATGATATTGATCTGATAGCTGGATCAGAATCAGAACTTCAAGACCTTACCTCTAGACTGGAGAAAGTAACAAGAACGTATGGGATGGAAATTAATATAGAAAAAAGCAAGATATTGGTGAATAGCCATAAGAAACATGTTCCGACCAACATTACGTTAAATGGGCAAACGTTAGAAGAAGTTAACACCTTTAAATATCTCGGGTCCACTATATGTAGTGATGGAAGATCAAGTAAAGAAATCAAGACAAGACTTGAGATGGCCTCAGCTGCCATGACAAAGTTGAATGTGATCTGGAAAAGTAACATCAGTTTTCCTGTGAAGATCAAATTATACAAATCACTTGTATTATCTATTCTCTTGTATGGGTGTGAGAGCTGGACACTCACTGCAGATACGGAGCGAAGGATTCAGGCTTTCGAGCATAAATGTTATAGAAGAATTTTGCGCATTTGCTATAAAGAGCACAAAACAAATGTCTATGTTAGAGAGAAGATAAACACCTATGCAGGCCACCAAGAACCACTTTTGTCAATAGTGAAACATCGAAAGCTTGCCTGGTTTGGGCATGTAACTCGTCATGACTCCCTTTCGAAAACGATCCTTCAGGGGACAGTCGAAGGTAAACGGAGAAGAGGAAGGCAAAGAAAATCCTGGGCTGATAACATCAAAGAATGGGCAGGACACGGTTTTTCCACACTTGTACGCATTGCTGAGGATAGAGAGCAGTGGAGGACCCTGTCTGCTGATGCTTCCACCATGGCACCCCTACGACCCATGACGGGTTACGGGCTGAGATGAATGAGATGATAAACATAAATAACACATAAGGAAGGGAAACCCGAGGCCTGTAAACAGTAAATTAATATTAGACAAACATAAAGGTATGTTTTCAGGCACTCGTAAGAAATAAAGAAGTAGAACACTTGGACAACAGAAAAACAACAGACGTGAGTGGCTTACCCAGGGTTCGAACCCCGTACCTTCCGTACGACAACTCCGCCTAGCTATCAAGCGAATCACACTGACCCCACGGCCAGCTAGGCATCCCCCAAAAAAAGATGCTTTGCTGGCTATTTATCAGTACGAAACACACAAGATAACACCGGAAGTATACAGTGGGCAACTCAGCCCTTAAATGACGCAATCACTTCTGTTGTTCTCCTATTAACAGTATGTGTCAGTCCAAACAAGACAAAGACCTTGATACTGGGTCCAGTAAATAGTAGAAGACTTAAGGACATTAGTATAGAACAGAGGGTAGGTTTCTGGTATTGTATAAACATAAATAACACATAAGGAAGGGAAACCCAAGGCCTGTAAACAGTAAATTAATATTAGACAAACATAAAGGTATGTTTTCAGGCACTCGTAAGAAATAAAGAAGTAGAACACTTGGACAACAGAAAAACAACAGACGTGAGTGGCTTACCCAGGGTTCGAACCCCGTACCTTCCGTACGACAACTCCGCCTAGCTATCAAGCGAATCACACTGACCCCACGGCCAGCTAGCATCCACAAAAAAAAGATGCTTTGCTGGCTATTTATCAGTACGAAACACACAAGATAACACCGGAAGTATACAGTGGGCAACTCAGCCCTTAAATGACGCAATCACTTCTGTTGTTCTCCTATTAACAGTATGTGTCAGTCCAAACAAGACAAAGACCTTGATACTGGGTCCAGTAAATAGTAGAAGACTTAAGGACATTAGTATAGAACAGAGGGTAGTGTGATTCGCTTGATAGCTAGGCGGAGTTGTCGTACGGAAGGTACGGGGTTCGAACCCTGGGTAAGCCACTCACGTCTGTTGTTTTTCTGTTGTCCAAGTGTTCTACTTCTTTATTTCTTACGAGTGCCTGAAAACATACCTTTATGTTTGTCTAATATTAATTTTCTGTTTACAGGCCTCGGGTTTCCCTTCCTTATGTGTTATTTATGTTTATACAATACCAGAAACCTACCCTCTGTTCTATACTAATGTCCTTAAGTCTTCTAATATTTACTGGACCCAGTATCAAGGTCTTTGTCTTGTTTGGACTGACACATACTGTTAATAGGAGAACAACAGAAGTGATTGCGTCATTTAAGGGCTGAGTTGCCCACTGTATACTTCCGGTGTTATCTTGTGTGTTTCGTACTGATAAATAGCCAGCAAAGCATCTTTTTTTTGGGGATGCCTAGCTGGCCGTGGGGTCAGTGTGATTCGCTTGATAGCTAGGCGGTGTTGTCGTACGGAAGGTACGGGGTTCGAATCCTGGGTAAGCCACTCACGTCTGTTGTTTTTCTGTTGTCCAAGTGTTCTACTTCTTTATTTCTTACGAGTGCCTGAAAACATACCTTTATGTTTGTCTAATATTAATTTACTGTTTACAGGCCTCGGGTTTCCCTTCCTTATGTGTTATTTATGTTTATATAATACCAGAAACCTACCCTCTGTTCTATACTAATGTCCTTAAGTCTTCTACTATTTACTGGACCCAGTATCAAGGTCTTTGTCTTGTTTGGACTGACACATACTGTTAATAGGAGAACAACAGAAGTGATTGCGTCATTTAAGGGCTGAGTTGCCCACTGTATACTTCCGGTGTTATCTTGTGTGTTTCGTACTGATAAATAGCCAGCAAAGCATCTTTTTTTTGGGGATGCCTAGCTGGTCGTGGGGTCAGTGTGATTCGCTTGATAGCTAGGCGGAGTTGTCGTACGGAAGGTACGGGGTTCGAACCCTGGGTAAGCCACTCACGTCTGTTGTTTTTCTGTTGTCCAAGTGTTCTACTTCTTTATTTCTTACGAGTGCCTGAAAACATACCTTTATGTTTGTCTAATATTAATTTACTGTTTACAGGCCTCGGGTTTCCCTTCCTTATGTGTTATTTATGTTTATACAATACCAGAAACCTACCCTCTGTTCTATACTAATGTCCTTAAGTCTTCTACTATTTACTGGACCCAGTATCAAGGTCTTTGTCTTGTTTGGACTGACACATACTGTTAATAGGAGAACAACAGAAGTGATTGCGTCATTTAAGGGCTGAGTTGCCCACTGTATACTTCCGGTGTTATCTTGTGTGTTTCGTACTGATAAATAGCCAGCAAAGCATCTTTTTTTTGGGGATGCCTAGCTGGCCGTGGGGTCAGTGTGATTCGCTTGATAGCTAGGCGGAGTTGTCGTACGGAAGGTACGGGGTTCGAACCCTGGGTAAGCCACTCACGTCTGTTGTTTTTCTGTTGTCCAAGTGTTCTACTTCTTTATTTCTTACGAGTGCCTGAAAACATACCTTTATGTTTGTCTAATATTAATTTACTGTTTACAGGCCTCGGGTTTCCCTTCCTTATGTGTTATTTATGTTTATATAATACCAGAAACCTACCCTCTGTTCTATACTAATGTCCTTAAGTCTTCTACTATTTACTGGACCCAGTATCAAGGTCTTTGTCTTGTTTGGACTGACACATACTGTTAATAGGAGAACAACAGAAGTGATTGCGTCATTTAAGGGCTGAGTTGCCCACTGTATACTTCCGGTGTTATCTTGTGTGTTTCGTACTGATAAATAGCCAGCAAAGCATCTTTTTTTTTGGGGATGCCTAGCTGGCCGTGGGGTCAGTGTGATTCGCTTGATAGCTAGGCGGAGTTGTCGTACGGAAGGTACGGGGGTTCGAACCCTGGGTAAGCCACTCACGTCTGTTGTTTTTCTGTTGTCCAAGTGTTCTACTTCTTTATTTCTTACGAGTGCCTGAAAACATACCTTTATGTTTGTCTAATATTAATTTACTGTTTACAGGCCTCGGGTTTCCCTTCCTTATGTGTTATTTATGTTTATACAATACCAGAAACCTACCCTCTGTTCTATACTAATTTCCTTAAGTCTTCTACTATTTACTGGACCCAGTATCAAGGTCTTTGTCTTGTTTGGACTGACACATACTGTTAATAGGAGAACAACAGAAGTGATTGCGTCATTTAAGGGCTGAGTTGCCCACTGTATACTTCCGGTGTTATCTTGTGTGTTTCGTACTGATAAATAGCCAGCAAAGCATCTTTTTTTTTGGGGATGCCTAGCTGGCCGTGGGGTCAGTGTGATTCGCTTGATAGCTAGGCGGAGTTGTCGTACGGAAGGTACGGGGTTCGAATCCTGGGTAAGCCACTCACGTCTGTTGTTTTTCTGTTGTCCAAGTGTTCTACTTCTTTATTTCTTACGAGTGCCTGAAAACATACCTTTATGTTTGTCTAATATTAATTTACTGTTTACAGGCCTCGGGTTTCCCTTCCTTATGTGTTATTTATGTTTATACAATACCAGAAACCTACCCTCTGTTCTATACTAATGTCCTTAAGTCTTCTACTATTTACTGGACCCAGTATCAAGGTCTTTGTCTTGTTTGGACTGACACATACTGTTAATAGGAGAACAACAGAAGTGATTGCGTCATTTAAGGGCTGAGTTGCCCACTGTATACTTCCGGTGTTATCTTGTGTGTTTCGTACTGATAAATAGCCAGCAAAGCATCTTTTTTTTGGGGATGCCTAGCTGGCCGTGGGGTCAGTGTGATTCGCTTGATAGCTAGGCGGAGTTGTCGTACGGAAGGTACGGGGTTCGAACCCTGGGTAAGCCACTCACGTCTGTTGTTTTTCTGTTGTCCAAGTGTTCTACTTCTTTATTTCTTACGAGTGCCTGAAAACATATCTTTATGTTTGTCTAATATATTTAATACATCACCGGTTGTCAATGACGTAACCCGTTTGCGCTAATTTATTCTAATGGCTAATATTCTGCGCCTTTCTAAGACGTATTTTTCGAGCTCCCGGAATTGTGGAGGAATATTGTACTTTTATGTGGCATTAATATTTTTCTTAGGCCGCCACTTGTTTTTTCAACGATCGTTAAGATGGTCCCGAACTCATGAAGAAGTTCCGCACCTGATAGAGGAGTATTTATTCAAGAAATATACATTCACGTTTTCGGTCCACATTACTTGGGTGTCGATGGTTGACGCGCACCTATTAGTACAACGGCCAGAACTGAATAGATGAGACTATATATTGATGTTATGTCACTATGAATGCTTATATACTTATGGACTGACCATGCACTTTTGTTTGAGGAGACAGATGTTCAAGATTCTTGTCACGTAGCGTTTAAAGGGTAAGAATTATTTAGAGGAAATAATAGATCTGAATGTGGAAGATTTGGCTCAAGGAATTCCTGCTGGGTTTTCCCACTTCCGAAGGGTGACGAAGAGGGTAAATTCTCCGAACTAGACAGGTCTGGAAAAGATTGTAAGGAGATATTTGGTCTCTCGCTACCGTCGTCCCCTTCTCAGTTATCTATTATTATTATTCTTTAAATTATATTATATTTTACGAGCCCCCCCCCCCCCCTCCCTTATAAAGGAAGATAAACATAGACAATATTCAACATCTAATGGAAGGAACAAAGCATGGGGTACAGTATATACACCCAATTGGTTTATTGCAATAAAATGAATAGATGGTGAATGATAGTATTGTCGATGGAATTAGTGTCTGCTGTATGTATTATGTGTCTCACAATTCAAGTGTTTTTCATCATGGATGACAAACATATGTGGCATTGATTAGGTGAGTTCCCTTTTTCGTGGAACTTAGCTTTTCAGCCCCTGGCTGATAGTGAAGTGAGGTTAGTTCTCCGGTCTCCTGACGTTGCCCCAGGTAGGTCTTGAATGGTTCGGATTTGCCTTCTCTGTGCTCGACTCCGTATTCTGCTCTGAGATTGGACTGTCGTGCAAGGCTCCACCATAGACTGAAGACAAATACGACGGCTTCATTAATTTTCTAGCTTTAGAAAGCAGTCTTCCCTAAGCCGTCCCTCTGCCAGTCATCTCAGATTTTAGTCTCTAACATCATATGTCTAGAGCCTAATCTTGAATTCAAGTTTCTCCTGTCTGTCCTTTATTATATTACTCTGCCCCAGTGGCAGTATTATAATTCTTTAGACTGATTTATCGTCAACTTAACCCGATGAATTATTATAAATGTCAGTTAAACCCACCAAATTTATCATAGAAATGTCGGCAACAGTATTCTAAGTTCTGTGCCTCTAGCCTAATCGTCATGTCAATTATGATGAATTTAACAAATAATTGGACACCATTGTTTTAGAGTGGTCTGACAACATTATCACACACTTCATGTCTGGTCGCATCGTCATATAATTTATAATGAATATATGTCACGGTCTGTCAACATTATCGTTAATATTAAATTTCCGTTAGTCTAAGCGTCGGGTCGAAATAAATCAAATAATATGGAAATTAATAGCTATATATATTCCCGTTATACATTATTATGAACATGTTGTACATATCCCGTGGGATCATAAAATATACCCGATCACATGTGGCTGGATGTGATCGTAAAACAAAAATATGAATAAAGTAAGCATACCAATCTTGCGTCGATTTTGCAAGGTACTACACATTTCATCACATTATATTCTAGCGAGATTTCACTTACCTACTCAAAGATGGACGCTAACCCGCAATTTAGACACGTGGCTTCAGTGCTTATAATGCGAGAATTCGCCGATATCGGGATTAGATCTAGCGATCTCGAGGTTTCCTGGGCAAGTGAAAATTTGCCGTGTTTGGCACACTTTTAGCGGGACATTTCCGCTTGGACACGTGATCCGTAGCGTGCATCATGTGACCTTAGCCTCGTTTAGACGCTCCAATCAATAATGTTAAAAGTCACGTGATGTTTTCCTAAGTGTCCTAAACGGGTTCTACCAAGTTTAAGCAGTCCTAAATTAAAACGGGTTTCTCGCTACCGAGGTCATTGGTCAACAATGACGTCGTATCTAAAAATAGCGAGGAGAAAATACCGAACGCTAGGAGAGTTTCCGCAAGTGACAATTCCCGGGACTTTGCGATCATGCATTGAGGATGAGAAAAAACGATGTCACGTAAATAATAATAAAAAATGAAGAGAAGATTGGGCAAGTCGTCACAATTCTCCATTTTTTGCCATTGCTTGAATTTTTGTGAAGAACTAAATAAATATTATACGACATGTATCGTGGACCCATCACCAGACGACTTATGTTCTTCTGTCAGTTTTATGTCCTGTGATGACAACGCCCTTATGCATTCGCGTTGTCAGCACGATGTACTCAAATTAATAGTCACACTAGAAACAACAAACAGCAAGACCCAAACATTACATGCTCCTTCGGACTTCAGTACTGCAGAAGAGGAAGAACTGATAGAACTTTCATCAGACTCTTCACTACAAGCGAAGTTTCCATCCATGGCATTGCCAAAATGTTGGTATTCAGTAAAACAGGAGTTCTCAAGCTTGAGCAAGAGAGCACTGAAGATATTAATTCCTTTTGCAACCTCCTATCTCTGCGAGGCTGGGTTTTCAGCAGTGGCTGTCATACAAACCAAGTTCAGATAAGACTTGATGTGGAGAAGGAAATGAGGGTAGTTGTATCTCAATTGGTGCCAAGATTTGACAAGCTGTGTAATAATAATAATAATAAATTCTTTAAGCACCAAACACGGCGCATAAGGCAGAAACCAGTGCTCTCCAGGTTGTTCGTTGTGACGCCACTCCTCTTAGCTCTTGCACATTATTTAGGCCCAACGTTCTTCCTTCTCTTATTATTGTTCTTCTGAGTGTTTCTTTTGGTCTTCCTTTTTTCCTCTTACCCTCAGGAACCCAAGTGAGTGCCTGTAGTGGTATTCTGTTGTTTTGCATTCGTAGGACATGACCGATATATGACCATCGTCTTTTCCTTATATAGTCGGAGACATATTTCTGCCTAGAGTCTTCTCTTATTTGTCGATTAGTCTTGAATTATTTCCAACTGATGTTCATGAGTTTTCTAAGACATTTGTTCTCGAATGTATTCAGCTTGTTCTCCAATGATTTTGTTATTTTCCAACTCTCACAGCCGTATGTTAACACTGAGATAACATTTGAATTAAACAGACGAAGCTTGGTATGTATATTCAATGATCGTAATTTCCAAATGTTAGATAATCTATTGAAGGCGCTAGCTGCCAAAGCAATTCTAGTATGGATTTCTCTTGTTGTGTCACCATCCTGAGTCATTTTACTGCCTAAATAATTGAAACTTTCAACTTTCTGTAGTTTTTCCCCGTTCAAGATGATATCAAAGGTCTCGTTAGAAAAGTTCATAGCTTTAGTTTTAGAGGCATTTATTTGGAGACCTATTTTAACCGAGAGATGACACAAATTATTTATTGCTTCTTGGGATTCTGTACTAACAATCAATCTCAAGTTTACCACTGAGGTGACTGGTACTTTATTCATCATATTTGTTTTTTAGTTTTACTGTACACGATTTTTGTTATGGAGATTGAATCATGAGTGCAGTATATCAGTGAACGATTTACAGACCCCAAAAAAAAAATGTTAGAAAGAAACTACTTTATCTGTGCTTTATAAGTGTTTTCAAAGTGCACTATGTGTATATTTTTTCTTGTACGTGTAATTTTTTCACAGATTGTCCAATTGCATTTTTTAAAAATTACATTTAAAAATTAAAATGTTTAAATGCCTTTCCAAAGCTCTCCTGCTAAAAGAAAAAGTTAGGCTAAATGTCGAAACATCGCAAGAGTTTTCACCAGGGGAGCCGCAGAAAGAATGTAGTTGGTCAGGGAAGCCATGGAATCAAAAAGGTTGAAAACCACTCACATAGACCACTACCTGATCCACTGTAAAAAGTACAAACAACAAAGGCTTGAATTAAAAACTTACTATAGAAATCACAATATAGAGATGACAGGGGATACGGTTTTAAGTATAGATGCCCCCAGGGGAAGCCCAATCAATACTTAAACGATATAAGAAAGGAAAACATATAAGGTTAGTAACAATGATAATATTAACAACAATAAAAAAAAATACTTCAAAATAGACATTCAACCAAATAGAAATTAAGCAACAAAAACTAACAAAGCATGTTTTTTAATGCAGAAAAAATAGCAAACTTACTAACTACTCATAGGACAAGGAAAGACAACGAGGTTCAATTAAAAAAAAACACCAACTCAAAAAGAATAAATCTCATCTCATAATCGGAACCTCTTCTACCCCGTGAAACGAGGTGTTGAGGGGACCCAAGTGCACAAGGCCCATGGGCAGGACATGTGATCGAAGTGACTTGGCAAACAGGTGATTAGCCCATTGTGCAGAAAAAGAATAAATACTAATTTAAATTAAAACCAAGTGCAAGGGACAATAGTTATCTATATACAATTCTTCTTCTTCTTCTTCCGTCCTTAGCCAAAGACCGACCAAGCAGTCAGAGGCCATCACGCCTTGTGGCGTCTTAAGGGCAACAGCAGATTGATTTTCTCTGTTGTAGTTTCCCATCACGCCTAGCGGCGTCTTTAGGGCAACAACAAATAGATCCATCTGCCGTTGTTTCCGTAATCGGTGTGACAAGCCAACGGGTGATCAGCCCATTGGGGTCTATATACAATACTAAGCTGAAAATAAAATGACAATTACTAATATAAATAAAAACCAGCAACTGCAAAAGACAATAGTTATTTAAATTTAATACAAAATTAGTAAATAAAATGACACTAAATAACCAATTTTCAGGTTGAACAGGGCAGACCAAGATGGAACGAGAAGAGGCCATAATGGTCAGCTGTTAAGTGCCCGCTCTCCACCCATCACCTTTCAAAACAACAACAACAAATGGGTATTTGACAGCATACACAGGGACAGATTATGGAAAATACTGAGGGCTTATGGAATTCCTAAGTCTCCATCATTAAATCCTGTATGCTAATTTCACATGCAGTTTTTGGGCAGAGCGAGCTAACTTTTGAGGGGGAGCAGGGATGCCCGTTACCATCTACTCTGTTTTTTACTGTCATAGACTGTGTGATGCGCCTGACAACATAGGATGCCCCTAGAGGAACAAGATGGGCATCATTCTCTACACTAGAGGATCTAGAATACGCAGACGACATTGCACTATTCGCATACTCACATCACCACATCCAAGAAAAAACTCACTGACTAAACATAGCCAACAGTTGGGACTAAACATTAGTCTCAAGAAGACAGAAGTCATGATGTAAGAAATCCTGCATCCATAAAAATTAGCGACATAGAGCTTGAAAATACAAGCACATTGTAGTGAGTTGTGTTCAATTTTTCGGCCAACCAGCCCGCCAGTTACACGATTTGCCTACCTCTGTTTTTGTTCATGCCCTATTTTAATTTTATTTGATACCTAGACGCTTTGTCGCGCATTTATCTACGTGTCAATCTTAGTTCTGACAGCGTTAGAGAACGTCCCACGAGTGCACCTTTACATCTTTAATTAACCAACACACCATTTTCTATCTTGTCGGTCGGCAAATGGTTCCCTGCTGGTTTGAAATCGACGAAGGAAATAGGACCTCTGGTCGTGCAACGCTTTTCTTGTCCGCCGGCTCGAGCGGGGTAACCTTTGATATCTGGCAGGACTGTCGAAATCTCCCTGTCAAAGTATAGACAAGACCTCTTTCATCCTGTCGCAACAGGAGACGAGGTGAACAAGTAGTGACTTTGCCAGGGGAAAAGTTAGACGCGCATACCGTGCACCTTCACGACTTCAGAAGCATAATTTGGGCCTAATTTTGGGTATATAAAGGAGTATTTTTAAATCCATCCTTATTTGCTGCAACGACAACCCAGTCACGCGAAGTGGATTCCTTACTTATAGTTATACAGTCGCGTTCATTCCTCTGACCCCTCATCATCATCATTACCCTCCACTCCCTAAGTAGCATAGGCCTTCAACAAACACATGCCACGTCCTCCTCTCACGTGCCATCATCTCAAGTTCTTTCCACGTTCTCCTCATCATTTTCACCTCTGTTTCCAGCTCTCTTCTCCATGTGCTTCTTGGTCTACCTCTGCCTCTCTTGCTCTGGGGGTTCCAGAACAAGGACTGCCTTGTAATTCTATCAAAAGGTTTCCTCAGTGTGTGTCCTATCCATCGCCATCGTCTTCGTCTCATTTCTTGTTCCACTGGCACTTGTCTGGTTCTTGTCATCAGTTCCACGTTGGTAACCGTATCATACCATTTTAATCCTTCTATTCTACGCAAGCACCCATTTATGAAAGTCTGTAGCTTTTTGGTTATTGTCTTTATTGTTCTCTATGTTTCAGAGCCATATAATAGTACTGACTTCACATTTGAGTTGAAGCACGATGGAAGGAAGGATATCCGGTTAAGTTGCCAAAGAAGGGGAATTTACAAGAGTGAACAAATTATAGAGGAATAATGTTACTATCAGTGCCAGGAAAAGTATTAAACAGGATTAGGGACCAAAAGATGCAGCAATAGAGAATGCAGTTAGCGACCCATAGCTTGACTGCTTGCATCAGGATCAGCGAACCAGAGCTAGACAAGACCCTACTCCACCTCCACGTGGTGGTCCTGGAAACAGATTGCATCACTGCAGTCTGGCTTAGCAAGTAGGGATCGCAGTGGGAAGGCAAACCCGGTCCCAAAAAATGCCGTGCAGAAGTCGGATGTGTCGACCGAAAGGTGCAGATATCACAGCTTAGGCGTAAACAGACACAACGCAACCACCGTCCTTTTCAGGACGAACGAGGAAGAAGAAGAAAACAGGATTATCCTGGAGAGATTAAAAGAGTCCATAGACAAGAAACTGAGATATGAACAAGCAGGTTTTCGACAAAACAGATCCTGTACAGACCAGATAGCCACTTTGAGAATAATAGTTGAACAAAGTCTGAAATGGAATTCACCACTATACATTGGATTTGTGGACTACGAACAGGCATTTGACAGTGTAGACAGAGAATCACTTTGGAAATTGATGAGGCATTATGGAGTTCCCCTGAAGATCATTAATTTAATAAAAAAAACATATGAAGACATGACACGAGGAGTTTTTCATGAAGGACAGCTTACAGAACCGTCTGGGATAAGAACGGTAGTGCGACAGGGATGCCTCTTGTCTCCATTTCTTTTCTTACTAGCAATAGACTGGCTATGAGAACATCGACAACACACAAAAGAAATGGAATTCAATGGACTCTGACTAAGCAGTTGGATGATCTGGATTTTGCTGATGACTTGGCTCTTCTGTCCCATAACCGTAATCAGATGCAGGACAAATTGAAAACACTCGATGAGAGGTCACAGCAATTGGGTCTGAAAATACACAGGGAAAAGACATAAATAATGAGAATAAATGCAGGTAATAATAACAGGGTTGAACTTGAAGAAACACCACTACAAGATGTAGAATCGTACACATATCTTGGCAGCAATATAGACAAAGTTGGAGGGACAGACAGTGATATCAAAATACGAATACAAAAAGCAAGAGGAGCTTTCATTGCATTGGGAAATATATGGAGCTCAAGAGAAATCGGATCCAACACGAAAATCAGTATCTTCCTCTGACCCCTCTGAGAGATAATTTCCAGCGGATTCAATTTATGTTTTGACGACAGTCTGTAGAGTTCTGCAGTCAAACAAATTGCCTTTTTATTTAACACCCGGATACAGGAGCCCCAAGCTAGCAGTACCCAATCTGCCAAACAGCCACCAGACAACGGTTTCTCCAACTGTGCTCGCACCGTTTATTCTTTGAACGAGCTGGATAAATGCTCAGTTTTATGACAATAACCTATGTGAGTTCTCAGTCAGCATCAGACTAGAACAAAATAGAGTTTAGATCGTGTCTGCCTCTATTAGCAAGCCCATGTGGTACCTTCTGTACGTGGGAATATTTAGAATTCTTCCTGGCCTCTCGCCAGAAACACCAGTAACGTACAGTCATCGATCAGAGACAGAATTTAAGTCTTGTCATAGCTTCAGGAGTGGACAGTAGTCACAGCGGAGTAGATCTGGATTTGACTTTGTGTGTAACTGTCTACGTATGATAGGAAACTCTATACAGAGCGATACAACAGGAGGCAATCTGGTCATCAGAAGGAGTCCCCCCGTCGAACAAGTGTTTCGGTCCATTATTCTCATTTACACTCTAAGGGGGGGGGGGGGCAAACCTGGGTCATGACTACCAAGTGTCTCAGCCTCCTGTTGTCTTGTGTAGCAAATTAACCCATTCCACCTTGGATGCAGCTTTAAAATCTACAATTCCGCCAGCAGGAGGCAATTGTGAAAGTAACAAAGTGAAGACAAATTATTGCGGTCGTTCCGCAGCACACCACTGACACGCCTGCGTGAAGCCGACGAGGCGTGAATTCTTTGCGAGCCGGCCTCTGAAATCTAACTTCGCCTGACACCCCATATAATGCACCGCCTGTTTCTTGTAACGCCGCCGTCATTTCACCAATACAATGAAAAATTCGATGTATTGCGGAAAAATTTCAGGGTGTTTCCTATACCGCAGGTGGGGGCTAGATTTTACTGTCCCGAGTTCCATAGCCCATTGCGGTTGTTCCACAGCCAGTATGATGCCCTTTCCGCAGTTTCACTAAGCTTTTTCAGCGTCCTTGATCTAGACTGTCCTCTCAGACCCAACAGTTTCAATAAATCATACACTGACGCAGCCACGAGCCCTCTTGCACCCACCTCAACAGCCATGACCCTTGCAGTGAACCCACCGGGTCTCAGATCCGCGGCCAGATCACTATACTTTGCCGCTTTGAACGAATGTTGCTCGTCCAATCTGGATTCAAATGACACGGTCAGTTCAATCAGTATAACCTGCTGATATGATGAAGAATGCACCACTATATCCGGCCGTCTTCGAGATTTTCTTATACTCTCTGGATATGCCCCTCGTCCAGGTAGGTCTACCGCCATCTCCCGTGGCTTTCCAGGTCAGCCTACGTCAACCGACAAACTGGATGTGCTAGTCCCTCATGCTGAAGAGTTGTTCTGTCCAGTGTTGTGATTGTGTAATTGCGTGTTTTCATATTCCTTCTTACACTTTCTTTAACACTGTTTTTTTTTCTCTCAATCACATTGTTGTTTATTCCATATGTGACGCCATACAAATTAGTTAAGTTAATGTTCTCCTTGACTGTTGCATGTAGTTTTTGATACCTTGATAGATGTTTTGCATTGGTTATTTATCTGTTGAGTTGTGCGATTTAGATATTTATTAAATCGAGACAAAAGATTCATACCAGACAAGCAGTTTTTCCCAAGTTCCTTGTGTCCTCTCTGCATCTGTATAATCTAGACATAGAGGGAAGGCGTGCTTTCGACGGAAACAAGAGTGGTGGTGGAAATCAAGATTGAGGTCTCTTAGTAACCTGTTATCTTGGTTGTTGAACGTCACGCATATAGAAAATCACCATCAGTGATTCGGTCTATCATATTCTATTTTTGCATCTCACTTCAATTTTTACACTCAATCTGGAAGTCTGTATCTTCCACATTCACGTATAAATATCCACCCGCCACACACATTTACAAACTAGGGAAATAAAGTAACATCAGATGCTGGAACAAGCAAAGACATCAGTGCTGCGAGATGGATAATTTTTTTTGGAAAGTATCAAGTGAAGTTATTTGATATAGACATATAATAGTTTTTCCAGACTCAGGAAAGGGAACTGGTGAACTATACGTAAGGATGACACAAGATAAAGTCCGGTAGTCAACATCACAGTTCAGATGATAAAGAAATAAAGAACAGGCAGGTAATTCACCCTCTCGCAAAGACCTATCGTTTACCTCTAGGAAATGTGAATTGAGTTCCAAGTTAATCCCTACCACTTACAATTGCTTTAACTCAAAACACACCGAAAATAACTCAATAACTTAACTGATTCCGTACGTAAGATCTAATAATAGATGCAAAGGCCGAAAGCTGTAGACGTAAGATCTTTTAAAAGACGCTGATTTATTTCATTGTTTCTTTCTATTCTGATATTTTATACTGCCCGGAATTTATCTCGAACGGAAGTAAACACAAAACTGGGCAAATTTCAACAAGCTTCAACGTCTTTTATTTGCGTTTGAATGGATTTTTTCACATTTATCTTCATCTTTAATCGTGTTTTGTCGTATCGCCATAATGGCCGAAAAACACACAGGATATGTTACTAATATGTGAACAGTGAACAAACTGTGTGATCAACCATAACTTTCTTACTTTTTCTGTGTTTCTAAATGGATTACCTGCACAAAGAGAGCAGTGAAACTGTATTGTGATAACAATTTATGTTACAAGCCTTACGTAAGTCGAAAATTTTTGTTCAAAATTTCAAGTTCTCTTTTTTCCGTGTACATGTTATCTGTTATAACATAAACATAACATAAAATTAGCTAGAAAGGCATATGGATTTATATTGTTCATCCAATGTACTTTAATTTGATATATAATATGTTATACTTAACTCATGATTAGACACACATTGTCAGTAAACGTAAATTATGTAAGTGTAAATTTTTGGGGCTTAAAAATAATTCCGTCCAGAGCTGAAAATAATTACGTACGGAAAGAGTTAAAATCTAAAAGTAATCAGATTATTTTAGTGATTAATGGTTTAAATAATAAAAAAATTAATGTATCAAATATACATTTTATGGTACAGTAAATAGTATTATTTTAATTGACTTAATTAGATTTACTTTACTACTACATAAAGATGGTTTTTTTATTTTTATTTTCGCATACAGCGTTAGTGTCTGTTTAAATAAATTAAATTGCTATGTAAAATAAAGAAATGTAGAGTTGTAAATTGCGACCTTTTAATAATAATTTTATCATTTGGATTGTTTCCCTTGATTAATAGTATTCAAGCACTGAACCCACTGCGGGGAGACTTCTCGATCACCCCATATATATATATATATATATATATATATATATATATATATATATATATGGAGCCGCGGTAGCATAGTGGTTAGTGCACTGGCTTCCTAGCGCAGTGGTCTATGGTTCGATCCCCAGATGAGGCGGAAAATTTTTAGGCCACAAAACGGCTCCTGGGTCGACCCAGCCCCAAATGGGTACCAGAGCTACTCTGGGAAGGTTAAGGCGGCCGGCGTGATGCCGACCACATCACCCCTCGTGTACCGACGGTCAAGATAATATGGGCCTAACACCATATTCCCAATATGCCTAAATGGGCGTGTAACGGGTTCCTTTACCTTTTTTCCTATATATATATATATATATATATATATATATATATATATATATATATATATATATATATATATATAGGTTACAATCGATAAATGATGGTAATCCTATCGGCTGGCTCTGTGGTGAGTGCCGATTCTGAAACAGCGTAATTCTGGATGATACACTTGAATACGACTGTCAGTCGTCAGATAATGTTTTTTTTTTCTGTACAACCCCAGTGGGCTGATAAAATTGGAAAAATATAATGCTGGGTTTTATATGTCCAGTTAAATTTACAAGGTTAAAATGTGTTAAAATACAATTTCGCGGGTGATTAAATTGTTTGAGATCCTCACATGTGAGTCTAGTATTTTATAGACGCACATGTGAGCACATCTAAGTTTATTGTATGTCTTATTATTTGCGTGCCACCGTGCACGATATTTGAATGGGATGGCGCGGTTTGTTGCGTCGATCTATTGCCACCCAGCAATGATGCTTGAGGCAGATCCGAATATTAGCCGTCTATGATAGACGTATTTTTGTGTACTTGCCCTAAGTCAAGGGAAGATACGCGGACGATAATGCTATATTTAACTGAAAGTTGAGGAGGCCATTTCTTGAAGAACCGTACCAAGAATCCTTCCAGTATGAATATTTTGGCCAGCAAAACGGCTCGTATCCCGTCTCGGATACTTGAGTTCCTACGGCATTATGGCAGAGCTTCGGCTGGACCAGATAGGCCCTTCCGTTAGTGCGTCCCTCTAATGTCAGGAGCAGATTATTATTGAAATTAAGATGAATACGTAAAGATGAACATGGTCCATTTGTCAGAACCATGTATTTTGCCAAGACGGTGACCTTGATGATGTAACGGCCAGTGCAGTCAATCAAAGGCCATATCAATGCTTACTTAATGATGTATGATGTCCACCACATGATATGAAATGTTCCTGCCACGCAACCATGTTGATGTTCTTCTACCTTACTGATGTCCAAGTTTCGTGCTCAATAAATTGTATCGACAATGTTCCCTACGAGTCCAACATTTGTTCCTCGCCAGTTTGGTCCTACTGTTTGACCCATTACTCAATGGTACCAACCATTAACTATCACCATTCTTTGCCAGAGTTAAACGGCCCACACATCATTCGCGTTAGCAAATAATACGTCGGCCACTAACAGTAAGCCTGACAGGACGTACTAGCACCAACAAGATAATACAACGGTAACAGCTGGTGGCCATCGAAAAGGGAAAACTGGTTCAATTGAAGACGTATCAACTACATTCGTTGTCAAGTTCCAATATGCGTCAAGTCAAAAGAAAATGCAATCAATTCAACCACTTTATTATAGTCTAATGTTTAACGGTCGACCTTGCTGACCTCTGTAATGATGATGATGATGTTCCAGCCATCGGTACCTATCGACGTTGGAACTGCTGCACGTCTTTTGGCTCACCATGCAACGCCCGATTCCTATCGTTATCATTTTTGCGAGGACCGAGATCTTTGAAAGATAAGTGGCCTTTTTTGTATGTGCACCTTGCCACTGTTGCATATTTTTTGTCGTGCCTTTCTTTAGTATGTCCACCCCTTTTCTTCATGTTTTATGTTCAGGGACGGTTGGGAGGAGACTTACGTTGGGGTACATCCCAGTTTCAAACCAGGGCACACGTAAGCGTTCTATAGGGACTCTTGCAGATTTCCCGCAGTGGAAATTCCAGCATATATTTGCTGTAGGATTTTCGGTCCACTGCGTCTGGTTGTCTGTGACACCTAATTGTTTAGACGTGAAGTGCTGTTTTTATTGTTGTTATTGTAATATTTTTTCTATTTGCCTTAGTTTCATGATTGATTTGTTTGTAACCGTCATTCTCAACCTTGCTATCCTTGATTTCTATACAAATTTTCTATGAGTATTTATACTCTGTGCTGTTGCTTGTCTCGTTTCTTCTTTCGCAGTGTCATTGCAATTCTTTGCAATATTTTTTCTTTATTTCTGCTTTATTACTTATTTGATTCTGCGAACGTTGTCATTTGTTCTTGTGTATCTCGTCTTTGTGTCGGTTGTTCTCCGTACCTTCATCATGTATTTCTTGTCTTATAAGCTCTATTAACTTCTTTTTAATGCATGATTTAATGATTGATTGATAATTAGGTGATACTATTTGCTCTCCTTACATGAATAGAAATTTATACACAGATTCTGTGGACAGGAACTTGTCGCACATTAATTAGGGGATAATTTGAATTTCTTAAAGAAAAATGTAAGTGAGTTAACTGCTAACAAATTAGACATGGAGGATCTTCTCCGGGATGGTAAGGATTATGGGTTACAAGGCCAAGATCTTGAAGAATTTGTGATGAACCGTGTCTTATGTCAGGTGGTATCAGATCTGGGGGATTTTGATAATTTTCATTTTCATTCTGTTCATCGTATGTTAATTGCTAAGGAACTAGCAGATTTACTGCGTGTGGAACTTCGTGTTTTTCTGGGACGATACATCCATGTACAACATGTTCATGTATTAAAAAACGTACGACATGCTATAATCGACAACGATGTTCATGAGAATCAGATAAAGGACGATCATCGATGTAAGGAAAAGGCTCTTACTCGTGGGCTGGAACAGGTAAAAATAGACTATGAGAAATTCAAAGTTGAGGCCCAGAGACGTGAAGATTCAAAGACGGACACGATTCGTGCTCTATAGGATGAGATTGCAGATCTACATCACCGACTTGGAGAGAAACAAACAGTATTTCCCGAGAAGCCATTATAGCGCTATTGAGGCACTCAAACTGGACCTTGAAAAAGAAAGGCCAAGAATATGGAATGTGTCAGTAGACATTCTATAGAAATTGAACTGCTGATTCAAACTGCTGCGGCAGAACACAAGGTTAAAGATTTAGAGATTGAGGATAGGATTACTAAAGAGAAGATTCTTACTTCTCAGTTACGTGACTTAAATACAGATTACGATAGGCTTCAGGTTGAAACCCAAGATAAAATACACAAAGCTCTTGCTGAGGAAAAATAAATTACAGAATTAGCGATTACGAAATTTCGTAACAGAGTCGATGGTCTATTCGATGTTGTCTTAAACAACAAGGTGTTATCTGCAGTCAAGGTTGACAGTGTTAGACATACATTTGATGATCAACACTTCACAAAAGCAAAGAGTCAGCACCAAGTACTCAACGCTGTTAGTCAGCAGGGTTTTAACAAATCTTTTCGAGGCAAATGTAATTTTCCACGACACGTTTCTTATGCAAGGGTTTCCTCTCGTAACAGGTCTGACTATAATGAGGGTGGGTCATGGCGTAAGGACGATGATAGATATATCACCATGACAAAATACCCACCACATGAAAACAATAGTAAGTAATGTACTTTTAATAGCCACTGTAGACATAATAAGGTTCAAAATAAGAGACAAATTCATAACGATCATGGTCAGTCCGACTGGAGTAATAAACATGGTTGTGAAATTACAATTGCAGTTAGTCAGGAGACTACATACCATGTTAACAGTCATCAGGCAGAGCCTGAGGGGAATGTGTTACGACATGCGCAATCTGCCTACTTGGCAGTTGGTGATAATACTGCCCAGAAGGAGAATAATAAGGATAAACAGTATTGTCCTACTGCTGCGCCATGCAGGGAAAACTTCATATGTGTCTTAATTCTTCTTCGCGCTTAGCTCGCACGACACATGATCAATTAAATGATTCTCGGGCTCAGTTACGATCTGGCCGAGATCCTATTTCACTGAATCGCACTGTTCTGGTGCGCAACATCCCATCTCATACAATTTGGTATGCACTTAGGAAATATTTTCAGCAGATCGGAAATGTTAAATTTGTTCCCATGTTCGAACTTCAAAACTCTCATCACCAACTTGCTTTTGTCTTCTTTGATAACTATTGTGACGCTCACAGAGCTGTTAAATTCAAACATGGTTCGCTTTTTTCACACCATCCTCTAGACGTGCAACTCGTACAAAACTCTGCACCACGCACTTTATTGTTGCGTTTGTGGGTGCGTTCTTCTTCATTCTTTTCGGGATGTTTTGTACTTGTCCATGGTGTATTCTACTATTGGCGATACTTCTTTGTACTTGATTTCATCTATGTCTTGCATATTATCATTTCTTTATTTTCAGATATCCAGTCACGTTGGTTGCAGCTGCCTTTGTACTAAGACTTGTGTTTTCTTTGCCAAATGTACGGACTTCGTTCTCAGTACATTTATATATCTTGTGGGTATATTTACCTTTCTTATCGGGCCGGTTTAGCTCAGTATCTTCTTGTTTTACGACTTTTTGTCGTACTCACGGTTTTCCGTTTAAACTTCGACGCCGGTACAAAAACACCACTGTCTGTTTTTACCTCTTTATTGTAGATTTCATGCTTTTGTCTTTTCCCAGTACAAGGGCTCGGACATCAGTTCCATCTTTTAGGGACATGCCTTTGTCAACTGAGTATTCTTTGTCATACACGACGACTCAGACAGTCAGTCGTCCTTACACTCTTCTCGATTTTCCTTTTGTCGTCAGTTTCACTTGTATGTTCACGACTTTTCTGTACGTCATTTCGCACACTCAGCTGATTATTTCGTACTATTTCTTGTGCCTGTATTTTATGCAGCGCTTTATTCTCAGCGCGACTTACTTCTCACGCTGTTGTTTTTCTCGGACATATGTTATTCTGTCGTCCCATATCGTTGAGCTTTTCATCTATACCTTGACTACTATCACTGCTACCCTTTCTCATTTGTTGAAGAAAGGTTCGCCTATCATGTTGCGGTGGTCCCAAGTTTGCACGGCCACATTCGGTAGGATAATGTTAATATTTTCATCAACTAATATCCTACGGTTACCAAACAGAAATTTTCATTTGATTATTTGCAGGGACGTCTCCTCGATGGGAATCGGAGCTGTTCTGCTGCATGATTATGCGGGTACTCCACAACCTGTACTACATGTCTCCCGACCATTGACTGAAGCTGAGCGACGCTACTCTGCGATGGACCTCGAGATGTTGTCCATTGTCTGGTCAATACTGCAGTTCAAACGCTATCTTCTTGGCGCCAGATTTATCATCGAGTCGGACCAGCTTGAAATTATTGGACTTCAGAGTACGGACTTAATGTATTTCATGTCTGCGCGAGATGCCATGGCCTTACAGCCATTCCATTTCTCCATACAAGCAATCCGGGGTTCCGACAATGTCATGGCCGACATCCTGTCTAGATGTCCCCAAGAATCTCCCGGGCCGCTGGACAACTAATCTTGTGCCGCCATTGCGCTGCTATTTAATCGCTTTTGTACTACGGTTTTCATTTGACGTCACCATGTACTACTTTTCTCGCGATACCATCGCTTGTGTATGTGGCATCTTCATATCCGCTACTGATTGGCTTTTGTCCACATTTTTACTGGCTAGACTCTACTAACGTTATTATCATATTTCAATATGGTGTTATTTCTGCCGATTTATGCTGTATCTTCATTGATGGACTTATTAGAGCGCTATTATATTGATGGTATAGAACAGTCGCCATGTAACTTTCCGCGAGTAGTGATTGATCACTAACATTTTTCTTCGAACGTAATAGTATTTGACTATTCATCGCGTGTTTAATTACTGACATTATTTTTATATTGCAACGTTTTCATTACGGAACACTTAGTTATCATATTTTGTCTATGTGATTATTTTAATTGTTCACATGCCGCGTTTCCATTTTTTTCTGATTTCCACATTATCTGCACGTGTACTATACCTAGCTTCTACCATAATTTTTAATAGGTTGCTACCGACAATAGCACCTAATTTGTGCAATTGATTATTTAATGATACCATAATTAGTGCTTAATAATTTACTTCACTTACTTTATTTCTCCCATCATACTCTTTTCGGCGTGTTGCTTTCTTCTCGTGTTTTAATTTGGGCATTGATTTTTGTTTCCTTTTGTTTTCCACACTTGTGTTTCTGCACGCACGATACACATTTCCATTTACATTGTTGACATGTTTTATCTTTGATTTATTTCTATTGTTTCCCCTTTTGTGGTCATTCTCCATTTCATGTCATTTGCTCATTTCACTTATCACTTGGTTTATATTTCGTGCACAGTTGATCTATGTGTTCTTTCTTTTGTTTGACTTTAATGTTTACACACTTTCTCTTTACACACTTCCATCCCCCTATTGTTATTTTCTTCATAATGACTTCACATATATGATAATTATCTGTTATTTAGATTGATGGAATGTGATTGACCTCAGTGTTTTCTTCGGCATAATAATCGTTGTTAACTGTTAAGTTACAATTTCGCGAGGGATTAAATTGTTTGAGATCCTCACATGTGAGTCTAGTATTTTATAGACGCACATGTGAGCACATCTAAGTTTATTGTATGTCTTATTATTTGCGTGCCGTCGTGCACGATATTTGAATAGGATGGCGCGGTTTGTTGCGTCGATCTGTTGCCACCCAGCAATAATGCTTGAGGCAAATCCGGATATTAGCCGTCTATGATAAACGTATTTTTGTGTACTTGCCCTAAGTCAAGGGAAGATACGCGGACGATAATGTTATATTTAACTGAAAGTTGAGGAGGCCATTTCTTGAAGAACCGTACCAAGAATCCTTTCAGTATAAATATTTTGGCCAGCAAAACGGCTCGTATCCCGTCTCGGATACTTGAGTTCCTACGGCATTATGGCAGAGCTTTGGCTGGACCAGATGGGTCCTTCCGTTAGTTCGTCCCTCTAATGTCAGGAGCAGATTATTATTGAAATTAAGATGTATACGTAAAGATGAACATGGTCCATTTGTCAGAACCATGTATTCTGCCAAGATGGTGACCTTGATGATGTAACGGCCAGTGCAGTAAATCAAAGGCCACATCAATGCTTACTTAATGATGAATGATGTTGTTATGAGTAAAGTTCATAACATGTAGGTCGAGATCAAATACAGTTCGACACTGGTAGATTTGTTTATAAGAACGTTGCCCTGGTTTCAGGAAGTGACGTCATTACGTTTGGTGTTTAAAGTTGCAGACGCCAGTTTTTCAGTCTGCTAACTAAAGCGTCCCTTGGCTTTGGGGATTCGCTGTGTGTCTGTTGAAGGCGTTGGACGTATTTTTTATGCTCCTGAGTGTTTGAAGATTTACTGGTCATATTCCTTTGTATTCCATCTCTGGATTCTCCATACACCTCCGTGAGAGGATGCCAGCATTTATGTAAAAGGAATGAAGTGTGACCTGAAGTACGTGAGTGAAATATATTAATAAAAACTATGTGGAAATGTCTTCTACATTGTTCCAGCTATCAGACTGTACAGCGACACTAGAGACTGTCTAGTTGATGCCATTACCTTATGCATATATATTATCAGGATATAATTGGAGCTTTGAAGATTTGGAATAAACCGTCTTGTAAATCGTCCAACCTGGCCTTTTGAAGTATCATTCATGTTTTGAAGTATACGGCTGTCTGGGCGGGGATTAAAGGGACATACCCTATTGGCACCTGTGTTGAAGAAGTGGTCAAATATATATATATATATATATATATATATATATATATATATATTAAGCCAGAAAGTTATATCAAAAGAAGTAAGCACAGCAGAGCTCCGCATCAATTGGGAGTGTAACCGTAACAATGGGGGCCAAGCTCAAGGATCTTTGACGTTAAAGAATGAAATATCTCAAGTCGTCGCATTTTTTCAAAATGGCGCCTGATGTCGTCTGCAAGCCGGTGTAAAGTTGCAGAGACAGATTTTTAGTTCTAAGCTTCCTGTTCGCTGCAGCTGAAAGTATTCAAGTCGCAAGTATTTGCTGCAAGATTTTACGTTCTTTTTTCAAGTCTGAAGCCCGGAGATGGCGAAATTTTATGAAGAGTTTAGACCAAAGCAGTTTCCTTTTTCAAGTCAGCTGGTGTGATTGCTATGCCTAACCTTGGTCTGGGAGAGAAGTGGAATCCAGGAGGACAAGTTTTACTGGCATTACAGATAAGTACATTTGTGGTTACATACAGCCTGTGTTGCTGATGAGACTGTTTGCCAGAGTTTTTTTTAACCATATCTGTATTTTCGTGTTTTAATGTGCTGTGTTTAGTGGGAGGTTGGTGGAATTTGTGAATGTTCTTTTTCTATACCACATAATGTATGGTCGAGAAGGATTCACACGCGTTCTTTAGGGTTTGGTTTATGATCTTCTCAAATAGCGGGGCCGGCATTACAAAGCTGTGGGTTATCTGCTGCTATTGAGATCACCATTACCTCTGTTTGTTAGGTGTGTAGTACTATTAATTGTAAAATTTTGTTATTGTTGTCAAGTTAATTGTAAATTTTTTATTCAGTTTTCTGCATTATTGTTTGTGATATTGTTGATCTTATCTTGCTATCCCTAAGTTATTAGATGTTATACATATTGTAAACTCGTGATTGTCTTGTCATAAGTGTGATAGAGCTGCATTTTATTCATTTGTTCTAATTCAGATATTTCTGCCTTATTTCTGCTGTAGTATTTTCTTCATTTAGCTCTTGTCACTGTATTCAGTCATCTTGTTTGTATCTTTGTTCTTTATTGCTCCATAATTAACATCTAGTATTATATCTATTATTGCATACAGTTGGGTGATTTTGATGTGGTGAATTAAGTGTTGATTATATTGCTGACAAATTCATTATATAAAAGTTACATTATTGTTGAGCTATTGAAAAGCACAATAATTGTAAATTGTGGCTACAGTGGAGTATTATACTATGATTGGAAAGGAGTTTCGTATGGAGGGGGAGGCTTTGAAAACCTATGCTCTGACTGAACATATAAATGAGAAACATTGGTTAGAGTTTGGATCTAAGAAACTTGAATATGAGATAAAAGTGGAAAATTTGGAATGGGATAACCCTCGACATCACTCTGATGCCAGTGTTTCTGGTCAAAGCAATACTGCCTCTTCTGAGAGTAAATCATGGCGACATGCCAGCAGCAGTAAAAACAGTGTAACACTTATTGCTGATGATAAAGTTAATAAATATGGAAAAAACTTACCTAGTCAGACTGAGACCAGAGCGTCTGGAAAAAAATACTTAACTGTGCCTATTAAGCTGTCTTCCACGACATGCTTCAAACCTTTAGGCTTATATGGAAATAGGTATCATACTCAGTCCAAACAGTATGATACATCATATAACACAGATAGAACATCCATGAGTAAGAAAAATAACGCTGTATCTCATGTAACTAAAGGTGTTTACCACCCCTGCTTACAGTTTCGTGACAATGGGATGACTTATGGTGGTAAGGGTGCATATTCACGCACCGTACTAGTGCGAAATTTGCCTCCAGGCACTACATGGCAGGCACTGGGTGAATTTTTTTAATTCACTGCGGACGTGAAATTTGTCCGTCTTTTACCGATCAACAGTTTTAAGGATAGGGAGGCACATTTAATTTTATTCAGATATTGATGCACGTAGGGTTGTGGAGCGTGACAACGGAGTTTACTTCCGAGACTATTGTCTTGATTTACAATTGCTGCATAAATCAACAACACATAGCTTTTAAGGGTCATTCTTAAGTGGAATGCACACATCTTGTGACTTGTCTTTGACTATTTCTATGCTCTTTGCTATGCTGAGCATCTGACTTTGTTAGATTCTCTACTTAATAGACTATCTACTGCTACCTATGTTCGCATGATGCGAAAACTTTTTTCTGACCGTGAAGATTTAATCACCTATATAGATGATATATGTTTATTTCATCGAACTTGGGATGAACATATTGAAGGAATTCACTCTTTGTTGAATACTTTGCGTCCACATAATCTTACTACTAGACCTTCAAAGACGAGATAGGATTCACTGAAATTTCTTTTCTTGGTCCTAAAGTGGGAGGTGGATTTATCAAACCTGAAGACTCCACTATCTCCAAAATCTTAAACCTTAAAATTCCTCGAACTAAGAAGCAAGTTCGTAGTTTGTTAGGTCTCGTGAACTTCTATCGAAAATTCTTACCAAGTTTTTCAGACATTACCTCAGTTTTGTCCTCGTTGGAGAAAAAAACTCTCCAAATAAGGTAATCTGGACACATGTTTGTGATGTTACTTTAAATGTGCTTAAGTGTCTGTTTTCAAAAATTCCTATTTTGAGACTGCCTGACATTCGTTTTCCATTTAGCCTCAGAGTTGACGCGTCTAACACATGAATCGGGGGAACGTTAATGCAGGAATTTGAAAGCTACAAGCATCCAACGTTGTATGTTAGCAGAAAGTGGACACCCACAGAGCAGCGTTATCCTTTCGTGGAGAGGGAGCTGTTGGCAATCGTTTTTTGCTTTACAAAATTGCAGTGATATCTAATGGGAGCCCGATTCACGCTGGAGACAGATCAAAAGGCCTTGTCGTACATAAAGACAGCCAGGTTTAAAAACGAAAGGGCTGCTCGAGCCTCGCTAGCTCCTCAACCTTATGAATATGAAATCAAGGCGATCAAATGCAGTCAAAATGTTGTAGCTGATGTCTTGTCGAGATGCATGCAACACCCTATGTCGCCTGTGAACTCTACGAATGCAGGTGCTTCACAAGATTGCATCTAACCTGCACATTTACTTCATGATAACCTGATCGAGAAAATATCCCATGTATAACATCTTCTTCATATGACATTATACGTTGGTACAACAATTATTACGATGTAAATGATTCTCTGACATTGAGTACGCTAACTATGCTGTGGACTAAGCTACATGGTTACATTGTCATATAAATATACATTGATAATATGAGAGTGCGGTTCGCACAGCAACAAGATGATGATGTATTTCTGAATGTTCAAAAGGGACTAATACCTCGTTGAACTCAGCACATTACTTCTGATATGGTGGTATAATAACATTACGTACATGCCACTTACATACGGAAAAACATAACTTTGGTGAGATGTTACAAGTATGTTCTTTCAGGAGATTTTCGTGCGGACATATTGTATCATTCTGAAATGAAATGACTGAAGCTGCAAAATAAAGGGAAATAATACTGAAATAACTGATGCAAAAATACCAAAGGGACACAACTAGAAAATTGACTCTCGGATTTTTCTTCGATTGAAATTCGCGTTGATTATAGACAAATGGATTGTTCATAACAATATATCAAATGGTGGACAATCATGGACATTGTCAAGAATGTATTTCTACATACGTATGGGAACATTACATAAACATTATATGAACGTTTATTCATTCCAAAGGACTTTAGATTATGGAGTTGAACATGGTGATATAATATTAAGTGGCGATTAATATGAATTAACTATAATTTGTTGAGTTTTTGACACAATTTTGTCACACTCACACTGGTCTTTAGCGGTATGGCAGCTTGCGTACCCTGACAATCCCCAGAGCTATGCCAGTGGGAGTTTTATTCCTGGTAGGTTCAACCAAGCTGGACTGGTCTGTGTGGGTAGGGGTCAGACAAAAGCTGGTACCCTGGTCCTCCAGGTTGGGGGTTTTAGCATAGGGCTGACACCACTGTCTATGTAAAAAAAAAAAACTGAAGTTACGGAAACAACAATAAATGAACAAACTTTGCTGCTGGATGGACATTCGGAGTCTGTGGCTCGTATGACTGTCAGTGGTGAAAGCCGAAAGGAAGCCACTGACATGAAAACGGATGTCCTGACCGCAAAACAGGATACAAGAATAGGATTTTGGAATGTCAGGACAATGAACGAGACAGGTAAACTAAGACAGGTCACGGCAGAAATGAGAAACTATAGGTTACACATCCTAGGGATAAGTGAGAGCAGATGGACAGGGGCAGGAAAAGTTAAAACAGCAACAGGAGAAACAGTACTTTACTCTGGAAGAGAAGATGGACAGCACAACGAAGGCGTAGCCATTATTCTACAGAAAGGGATAGAAAGGACATTACTGAAATGGAAACCCATCAACAACAGAATGATAAGATTAAGATTGAGAGGGAGATTCACCAACGCTACAATAATACAATGCTACGCACCAACGAATGATAGCGATGAGGAGGTCAAGGATGAATTCTATCAACAACTGCAGAAAGAAATGGAAGACACACCTAGATATGATCTCGTTATAGTAATGGGAGACCTCAATGCGAAAGTTGGTACACACAATACATATATTGAAAGAACAATGGGAAAATGCGGCAGCGGAACAGCAAACGAAAATGGGGATAAACTAATAGGTTTCTGTAGCATTAACAACCTGGTCATTGGAGGAACACTTTTCCCACATAAAGAAATTCACAAATTAACATGGGAATCACCAAATGGTCGGGACAGAAACCAGATAGACCACATCATGGTTAACGGTAGATGGAGACATGCATTACAAGATGTGAAGGTAAGAAGAGGTGCAGATGTGGGAAGTGATCACCATTTAGTAGTAGCAAAACTGAAAGTGAAACTAAGAAGGGCTAGACCAACTGTAACTACACAGAAAAGGTTTGACATCAGCAAATTGAAGGACCCCCTTACCAGAAAAGCTTTTGCGGCCGACATTAAGAAACGATATCAATTTGCCAAAAGCCAGGAAAAGACATTGACTGATGATATAGACCAGAATTTCAACACCATTTCAACAATATATAAGGAAAGCAGAAAATCATGCTTGGGATTCCAGGAAAGGAAGAAGCAAGACTGGATAACACCAGAAACATTAAACACCATAAAGATGAGAAAGGAAATGAAAAAAAAAAAAAACAGAAGCAAAGTTCCCCAGGTTAAAGCAACTATATAGCGAACAGTACAGTCAGCTGGACAAGGAAGTTAAACGCCAAACCCGAGCCAACAAAAGGAATTTCCTAGACGATCTTGCAAGACAGGCAGAGGAGGCAGCACTGAGAAATGAACAAAGCACAGTATACAAAATAACTAAATTCATCAGCGGAAAACGAGGTGCAAACAATATTACATTAGTAAGAGATAAGAAAGAAAATCTAATCACGACAGCAGAGGGACAGGAAACAAGATGGGCAGAGCACTTCAGAGAAACTCTGAAGAGGGAACCACCAGAGACACAATTGAATGTTCCTGAGGCTGAAAACGATCTAGATGTAAATACAGACATTCCACGAAAAGAAGAAATCATCACAGCAATCAAAGGGTTAAAGAACGGCAAAGCTCCGGGGCATAATAACTTAAATGCAGAGCTATTTAAGACAGACCTTGAGCTAGCAGCAGAACTATTAGAACCACTATTTGCACAAGTCTGGAAAACGGGGACAACACCATCAGAGTGGAACAAAGGAATAATTGTCAAATTGCCTAAGAAGGGAGATCTTGCAGACTGCAATTATTGGAGAGGAATCACTCTTCTCCAGCAAAATACTAGGCAGGATAATTATACAGAGAATTTCAAAGGCAGTAGACCACAAACTGAGGAAAGAACAAGCAGGATTTAGAAAGAACAGAAGATGTGTAGATCATATATTCCCTCTCAGGAACATTATAGAGCAGTGCACAGAATGGCAAAGACAGCTTTACATAAATTTCGTTGATTTTGAAAAGGCTTTTGACAGCATACATAGGGACAGTTTATGGAAAATACTGAGGGCTTATGGAATTCCAGGCTGCATAGTGTCAATCATAAAAAGCCTCTATGCCAACTTTACGTGTAGTGTTGGTCAGAGCAACCTAACCTTCGAGGTGAAGACAGGAGTACGACAGGGATGCCCCTTATCAACCACTCTATTTTTAACAGTCATAGACTGGGTGATGCGCCAGACAACACAGGGCAGTCCAAGAGGAATAAGATGGATTAAATTTTCTACATTAGAAGATCTGGAATATGCAGATGACATTGCACTGCTAGCACATTCATATCAACACATCCAGGAAAAAACGGATAGACTTAATAAGTTTAGCTAGCAGGTGGGCTTGAACATCAATTTAAAGAAGTCAGAGGTCATGACGCTCAATGTGAGCAACCCTGAGCCCATATCAGTAAGGAATCAGCAACTGGTACAGACAGATACCTTCACATACCTAGGAAGCATAGTAACATCAGACAGTGGGGCAGGCAAAGACATCAACATCAGAATGAATAAGGCAAGAACAGCCTTCTTTAGCCTAAACATCATCTGGAAGTCCTCCCAATACAGCACAAGCACAAAATTAAGATTATATCAGAGCTGTGTGCTTTCTGTGCTTCTCTATGGTGCGGAATGCTGGAGAGTTACAGAGAAGGAAATGTCGAAATTGTCCTCTTTTCACACAACATGCCTAAGAAAAATTCACCGAATCTTTTGGCCGAATACCATCACCAACCAAGATCTGCTTACTCGTAGCAAGCAAGAGGACATGCACACCATCATAGCTGGCAGACGCTGGAGCTGGGTTGGTCATGTCCTCAGAAGAGACCCCGATGCCATCACAAGAACAGCTATGCTTTGGACCCCTGAAGGAAAACGAAAGAGAGGCCGACCAAAAACAACTTGGCGGAGGATTGTGGAGGCTGAGATGCAAAGAATGAACCAGAGTTGGGGCACTGTACGAAGGATGGCCACCGACCGAGCAAAGTGGAATCAATTTGTTGTTGCCCTACAAGACGCCACTAGGCGTGATGGCCACTGACTGCTTTGACGGTCGGTGGCTAAGGATCTAAGAAGAAGACACTGGTCTTTACTAAAGTTATTGGCTATTGCGCCATACTATGAATTATTATCACAACATATAAGCATAGTCGTCTCTATTGCTCCCACTTATATGTTACATTCATGACATATAATTCTCAAGTACACATAATGAAATTTATTTGACACAGGGTTCATAGCAAATTTCTTCAAGCATTTTCCAGGCTTTTTCCAGGTTTTTCCAGGTCCAGCACGTGATTTTCAAGGATGGGAAACTAATATTTTCCTCATCTAATTTTCTCAGATATAATTATCACTTTGCTGACCAGCTATCCGGAGCATTACCGTCTCCCATTACCAAGGGTGTTTGATGATTTCTTTAAAAAGAACTGCTTTTTTTTTTAAATTCATAAAAGATTGAAAAACAGACATCTGTTTCCAGTTTTTAGTGAATTTGTTCAACGTCAGCGCAATAAAATGTTAGTGACATGGATAGTAATGAATAAAATAAGCTTGACTGACGTATTGATTTAACGATTAACCACGTATATCAACATAAAAGGCTAATAAAATTGTGAATAAAATGCAACCAAAAAAAAAAACTATTGTAAAAGATCTGTTGTTTCTTCCTTTTTTGTTGTTGTAAAGATCTAGTTTATCGACCACTTCTGTAAAGCAATGTAAACGTTAGTCCAACTGTAAAGGATTCGTTCCTGTTGGTGCCTTGACAAGGTGTACTGTGAAGTGCTTTTTCTGATGTAATGGGTGAGTGTAAACATCAATGGTAATAGACGCGAATGGATGACAGTTCGACAGGTTTACAGGACACTCACTCCAATCACAGGTATAAGTCAAGGATTGCTTGAACCACCGCTGACGTTTAAATGGTTTAATAAGGACGTACACACTTGGACAGCACGCATACAGTCATAGGTACATGTTGACATACATTCATTAGGCATTTGAATCGTGGAGCATATTTTTATGCAGCCTTCAAATATAGTGGGCAATATAAGGCAGCATTCAATGTTCTGTTAAATTATCGCCGTATCCCCTACTGACTGAACGCATCAATGAGGATCGGTAACATATAAAGAGTTCATAGCACGAACCTTCATTTCTTGGCTAAGTTCTTAAGCTGAATATCTCTAATGTTTGTATAATCATAATAAACCACGATAGTGGGTTTTCACACCATAACAAGATCTCTATACCACTGCCCGATAGTAAGATGCAAAGTCCGTTCTCTTGACAGTGATCCAAAAATGATGACAGGAATTCAAGATGGCTACCTTCTTGAGTTTCACTCACTGAGAAGAAGGGTAAATGATAAGCCAACGTTAATTCATAATAAATATTCTCACAGCGTTTCCAAACAGTTCCACATCAATGAGGTTGCTTTATGTAGTACACAAGAACTGTTGGTACACCTGTCATCTTCATCGATATATTAACGATCCTAGACATACGAAGCACAATGTTCAAACTAGGTCTAATCGAATCGAGATCATCGAAAAGGGTCTGGAATTACCTGGAGTCCGAATTAAACACAATAAAGTATATGAGGAGGATCTCTGACAACAGAATCTCGTAGAGACACAATCTCCTACAGAAATGATCATACACAGATCATTTTCAAGCTTGCTACAGGACCAGCCCAGAGATACACAACAGCCATTATCGGCGACTTCGTCAGGACTCATTACACCTTCCTAGGCAAAAACTAACACCTGCCTCAGAATTTCGGCAGAAAGAATATAGTCCGACTTAAACATACGAAGAGATACAATATAAAACTGAATCTTCTTGTTCTAGACAAGTAACACATATGAATTCAATGCATAAACATTCTAAGCAAGATTAATCCATTTTCTGGCCCTACCAAATGAGAAATAACAAATTCCGTATTAATCCGCCAAGTCAATATTCAAGAGAGACCACTCATATAATCAAAAGTATAAATCAATCATGGATTATCTAGCTTTACAAAGGAATGCATTTTCGTACACAAATAAATACAAATATATATTTTCCATATTAAATAGACATACTAAATGAATTGTATGCCTCTCTGAAGTAATCCGTGCGTCCCATAAGAATATGAGCGCAACAACTATATTTTTCGTGTTTGTCTTTTTTGAATGTATTCTGTGTCTGTGGCATCTGACAATGAGCGTTTGTAAATGTTTGAGTAGTTAATTACCTCTATTTGGAGTCTGAGCTGCTTTTTTCATTAACTGGGGTTGACGTTGTAGCTGTAGGCCTCTGCCATAGTCTTTGTCTGGATCATTGATAATCCTTGACTGTGTGGTATAACTTGAAGCAGGGTATCAGGCATAGAGGTACATTGCAATCTGGGCAGTACATGCAAGTCTGGCTTCTGTTCCCTGCAGCCTTACACACTTTACAGTCTGGTTTGTACCTTGCCCTTTCATATTTATCAATGAAGTGGTGCTCAGTAAGTCGTGTTGTTGTGACCTGTGGTTTTTGAAGGTGTCACATTGCGTCGAAGAATAGCAGGTTCAATAAGAGTCATACTGACATCCTGATCCTTGCTTTGATCTTTTTTTGTAGAGTTGGCAGTGTTGTAGGTTATGTGCCCATTGACCAGGGCAGTTTCAACTAAGAAATGATATAAAAATAGGATCTGTGTGGGTAGGGGTAGCTTGCACCTAGTTGGCTGAAGTGGTCGACACCTCCCATACTTTTGCTGTATTTTTCTGCAAGCACTGGCTTCTGAATTGTTCTGACCTAAAGAATTTTTCTTTCTAACTGTCTTGTTTATATTATCATTGGAGTGAACAGTAGATATAAATTTAAATCTTTTCGTATCATGCCAGGTGACCTTATCTTCTGTCGCACAAAACACAGGATGATTGTCTTTTTCAATTTGAGTTATTTTTTTCTTCAGTGCTACAGGAAAATGCTTCCTATTTTCAGCTACTGTTCCAAATGCACCAATCTGAATTTCAGGTCTTGAAATAAAGCTGAAGGCTGAATAAAAACTACCACAGAAGAGAATATGTCCCTTGTTGCGTATGAAATTTGAATTAAAACTATGGTGACTTTTCACTGAAAAAAGAGTCCAAATAATCTCTGCTCTGAGAGATTCTTCCTTGGTCACAAATGATGTCACAACTGTAGGTCTCATAGTAGTGTTAGACGTTTTTGACGTGTCCGAGGGAGTAGTGTTAGATGGTTTTGATGTTTCTGAGGGAAAAACTGCTCCTTGGAGATGTGTTCTTTTCTGTTTAAAAAAAAATGGAACACACAAATAACTTATGAGTAGGCAGGCCTAAGCTATGTAAATTTACCAAGTCAAAGTTCTAAACGCATGAATAATATAGTCAAACAATATTTAACTAGAACAAAAGTTAATATATAGTAATAGGGAGGGTGAAGGTATGATGATATCCTTATAACACTTATGATAAGTGAAAATCTATTAAATATCTAACTGGAAACATCAGGCCTTTACACACACACCCCCCTCCCCATCTTTACTATTTTTGTTTGATTTTTTTGTTGGGGTTTGTGTTGTTTTATCGTTTCTGTTTGTTTCGATCTAAAAAAAATTTAAATTATTTTTAAAAATTTTTAAATAACATAGGCCTATGCACAAAATTTGTAATTTTCATTTATCCTAATTACAGTGATTTGACAGATGTGATGCCACTTTCATGTATCGGCGGTTATTCGTGTTATCTGGAATTAAAAACATGTAGGCCTAGGCATATCCTAATTATAACCCTGCAGAGGAGAACGGGATATGTCTCTTCTACATAAATATAATTAAAAAAGCATTCAAAATATATTTATTTCCCAAAAATGTGGTGAAATGAACCGTGGGACATGGTCTGATAAGAGGGTAGGCTATAGGAATGGAATCGCCATCAATTTCTATTCCTGACCATCTTAAACTGTGTCAAACATATTCCCGTAAGCAGTTTGTAAACCAAGAAATTCATTCAAACACTAATTTTGGTCATGGTTAAACATAAAACTATAAATAGGCTTACATTGTAAATTACAGACGCAAGTGCAGTAGGCCTATTGTTACGTACATTTATTACCTAAGGGGGTAGTCTTCGGTCCTGCCAAATGTACACACCAGTCTTTATATATTTTATTATTTGTGCGTTCGATTGATTCACGCACTGACGTGCACAATGCAGTGTGAGTTGCTTTGGACGCACGGGTAACCTAGTTTGGGGATTGTGACGTCATGTTTTGAACGGGGCAGTGCGGACTTTGTTATGTCCGAGATATATATTATTGGAATTTTCTGGCAGTTTTGTATAAGCCAGTATGTTATATTGATTCAATTGGTATTCTTGACGAAGCCAATGATGGAAGGATCATGTAAGTGTCGCCCCGGTTATATTTGTATATTTATTGCCGTAAACTAAAGTATCAGGCCGCTCCCAGTTGTAGTCTAGCGGGAAGTCATCTTAGCATGTAATTTCCTAGAATGGACAGACGGAGTCGGTGGTCATATTAGATTACCGTAGAGGAATAATACCTACGTGTAAACCAGTTTATTTATTCGTATGCTTCATATTTTAAATGCCGTACATGCTTCAATGCCAAAGTCGTGGCATGGATGTAAAGAGAGGTTAGCCGATTCAGAACTCGAACCTGAATAGATTGTTGTGGATGTTTATAAGACTTAATTCTTGAAGAATCACTAAGAATGATCAGCAACTTCAAAGTATGATATTTTGTACCTATAATCTGTAACTATGATCGTATCGTTCCTTCGTATGTGCCATGTTGAATAAACTATATGTACAGTAAACCGACTTATGTACTACCATCGAGTGAACAGTTTAAACACTACTTGTTGTAGTTCGTTTTCACAGAACAGTTTATTGACATTTTGTTCTTATTACCATTCGCGTTATGAAGACCAACACCATTACCATAAACGGCTACAACAGTAATTGGTGCGCCAGCGTGGTCTGAAATTTATCATTTCAAAGGATCTTACTCAATCAAATTAATCGTTTGAAAATAGAATGTGTACTTTCAAGGCGACATCATCGTCAAGTTGGAACTTGTTGTCAAAATGAATCTTAATCAACTGACCGTTACGAGATTCTCAAGGTCATCTATCAACCTTCACTTCGGGTTGTACAGGGACTGACTGCCTTCGTTATCATTTCGTGCGAGCTGATGCTGTATTCGCAGATCGAATTATTTTAGCTTCAAACGTACATCCACGGAGACGAGGCACATTGTTTTTTCCCGGCACACGCGAGCTAAGTATAACTTGTATCCGTTATACATTTTATTATTATTAGCTGTGCCTTAATTGCTTATGTCCACCTTTATATTTTCCGTGTTATGTGTTATATGTTGTGTATTCTTTGTGGGAGGTAGGGTTTGGAGACTCACGGAGGATACATCCCAGTTTCACACCAGGGCCTTCGTGACTGTTCTTTAGGAATTGTTTTGCAGACTTCCCTCAGTGGAATGTTCCTACGCGTGAGCATAGAAGGATTCTAGGTCCACTGTGTCTGGTGGTCTGTGACACCTGACTGTTTAGCTGTAGTGTCAAGTTTTAATTGTTGTTTTCGTATTTATTTTTATTCGTAATTTAGTTTTATGATGAATTTTGTTTGTATTTTGCGTCCATCTCACCTTTCCTGTCGTTCAGTTTTTTACAAAACCTATGTTTTTACACTGTGTTGTCAATTGTACTGTTAATTATCTGATCGTAGTTATCGTCGTATATTTTTACGATATTCTATTTTAGTTATACATTTTTATTTTTTTTTTATTTCTACGATTGTGTTCACCCGTCCAGTTTATCATGTCTTGTCTGTTATGTTTCTATTGTCTTTCTCGTTGTTCATTTCATGACATTTGATTACATAAATTTATTGATTAATAACATATTTAATAATTATATGATAACAAAAGATACCGTTCTTGGACAGGAACGTGTACCTTTGATTAGAGTGTAAATTAATTGGATATTAACTGAGTAACACTTATTAGAGTGAGAAAAAAATTATTCGACATAATGGATATTTTGGATAATTTTCTCCGGAAGGGAGATAGAATAGGTAAATGGGGTTCAAGTTGTGAGGAATATGCCATTGAACATTTCTTACTTCAAATTACCCAGGATCTCAAGAATTTTGCTTTTCTTAGGTGCAAATATGGCTTTTCACAAGAGAAAGCAGTGAGACTTGCTAAATTATTATCCACCATTTTTTATGATGAAGGAAAAATAACTACTCAAGACAGTAGTGTTATTGAGGTGGATGAGTTGAAGAAAACCATAACGAAGCACAAGGGTAGGGAGATTGCCCTTACGAATGAGCTGCTACAGCAAAAAGGGGAATTTGAGAAGAAGTTGGTGGCTATGGATTTTGAAAATGCTGAGTTGAAGAATAAAGTGACAGTGTTGATAGAGGATAATAAGAAATTTCATGACTCTTCTTTTAATCAGAAAAGAGAGTTAAATAATGAGGTGACCTCCTTAATGAACATATTTTTCGAAGAAGATAGTGACGATGAAAAAATACCTACTGCTATTAATACTACTCTGCAGATAGATTGCAATACACACGTGGCTCAAATTCAGAGCCTGACATCTGAGGTAACTCTTTTAAGAGAAAAGTGTAATATGGAAAAAACGATGAAACAAAACATGAAAGTTTTGGATAAGAAGATAGCAGATCTTACCTTGGCAAATCAAGAACTTAGGAATCTTCTATGTCAACAGGAGAAAGTGTCTCAGGAAAAACAGATAAATATTGAAAAATTACTCATGGAGAAAAATGAGTTAGAGAATGAAGTACGCTCAGTAAAAATATTACTTGACAAGGAGAAGAAGGTCATTGAAGAATTTGATAAGTTAAATATGACTATGAAGACAGACTGTCATGCTCATTTGGCTCAGATTCAAGAACTTACATCAGAGATTCCTCTTTTGAAATTAAGGGTTGAGGAACTTACGAATAGCCATCAAAATGCCATTGAGGCACTTGAAAAAGAAAAGGCCATTAATAAAGAACATGTCAGGAAACACACTATCGATGTTGAACATCTAACTCAAACTGCTGCTGCAGAACTCGAAGTTAAAGATTTAAATATTATGAATGGGATTGCTAGAGAGCTAGAACTATTCAAAAGGAATTATGAGAAGTGGAAGTCAGATTATGTAGAGTTGAAAATAGAAGCTGAAAAACAGAAAAAATTGATAATGAATCTTAGAGATAGAAAAGTCAGAAAGGGAAATAACAAGAATTGCAATTCTTTTAAAGGGAAACAATTTTGTCAAACTTCTCTGTATAATGTATCTTCTAGCCAATCTCACAGATCACAAGATTTTCATCAGAATAATTTTGGAAATAATCAAAGCAATAATTATTATCATAATGGGAAATTTAGATCACAATCTTTAAATAACAGACAAGGTTATCAAAATAGACAGTATGGTCAATGGCACAATGGTAATGGTCATACTAACCGTGATTTTAACGTAAACAAAAATGCAAATACTAGCAATTTTGGGGATAATAACCAAAATCGATCGCTACGAAGATATAGATCTTCGAACCAGCCACGACAACACTCTAATATTGCTTGGAGTGATACACATTCAAACAAGGAACAGGATAATAATGTTAATGCACATAGTGCTATGTCATGTTCTCTGGATTTCGAACAGGTCAAGTCTTATGATGAGAGTAATACCCCATTCCAGCCCAAGGCGATCACGACGCTGCGACGCGGGCAAAGTATACCAAGCCTACCAGCGGCTTGTACGGCCACGTCAGCTACTGACTATGGAACAGGAAGCCTTAAATTAAATAAGGGTTTTATAAATGGCATTCCATGCTCTCTTTTATTCGATTCAGGCTGCAATACTGTGGGCGTCCGGACTTCGCTGATCAACCCAAGTTGTGCCACGGGCAGGGTTGTCAAGTGTGTGACTTTTGGTGGCACCGTTGAAACATTTCCCACTGCTATTATTGACCTTAATACACCATTTTTTTTCAGGAAAGATCCAGGCATGTCTTCTTCCGAATCCAATTTCTGATGTCATCCTGGGTCGCATACATGATATAAAGGAATGTACCCCTCAGCAAATTGCTGAATGGGAAAAGCAGCATATACAGGATGCCTATGCATTTAAGTCTATACCTAGAGTTGTGTCACATGCACATGCTATTAACATGTTGGGTAATGCTAATGTATCGGAATCTAGTAGTGAAAATGATTCCATGGTGATGCGTGATGCCATATGATGATGGATGGTATCCGCATGTCTGGTTTTGTGTAGTGTGCAGATGTGTTCAGTCAAACAATGTTCATACAAAAATAACAGGGCAATCCACATAGAACGTCAGTAAACTCACGACGTATAAAGTCAATGATTCTTGTAACAGCCGTTGACGTTTTTCTTCATTATTTATTGTGGACGCCACAGTGACAAAATGGTTACGCAAATGTGTAGGCACATCAAACAGTCATTATCACAGCAACATTCAATACAGCAATAGACGGTAGACAGCATTACAATGATGAGTCAGATGCATGTTATATTTCATAGTGCTGTAAATGTAGTCAGGTGGAAAACTCCATCCTTTTCTATAACAGCCAGGAGATAACCAGATGTATGAGATCAGTTCACTCTCCTTAGTTTGACTTCAGCAAGACAGACACGTCTGCCGAAGTATAAATAATGTCCTCAAAAATATCCTCTAGATAATAAAGGTTTTCCAAACCTAGTTCATTTAACAAAGTAGCAAGTAATGGTCCTTGGTACATGCATCAACCGATGCAGTACAATGCAGCGACATGTGAGCTGGGAAAAAACATCTCGTGACGACGACTTTCGAAGACAGGCTATGAATCGAAATCGCTACCGAACCAAAATCGATAGAGTTACTGAAAAAAGTCAATTTACCTTGCTTACACGAAATACACAGAAATATCACGCCTCCCGACATGTGGGAAACACTAGAGGTATTATCTCGAATAAACGAAATATCCATTAAGAGGACTACACATCCCTGACAGAACAAAAAATAGCGGAGATCCCCTCTTCAACGAGGCATCTCTTTCGCCATTCCAAATCGCTCACTCCCACTAGTGGTGGGCGGAAACCGATCGACCAAGAAGCAAGACAAGTCATGCGCAGTCCAGCGCAAAATGACCACAGCTCAAACTTAACTGCATTCGATACCAACGCGAGAAGACAAATGCTTACCGAGTAAAGTGACTATAAATTTCAAGCAGTTGTTGCCCTTGCGTTATAAAATAGATATTGAAATAAAACGATGTTGCGAGAATTTATCACGCAACATATCACCACCTCCTCCCGATAAAAAAAAATGTGGAACATATTTTTTTTTCAATATCAAAGAGCAAGCGATAAGCGGCTCAAAACGCACGAATTATGCGCTGATAATTAATTAAATTGCCAAACAATAGGCTAATTATAGAGTGTCTGGTGAGGATATACCTCAACAGAAAAATAAATATGTCTCAAAAAATATTCACATCGGGGAGGTGTCACCAACACACATCACGTTAGCATGTAAACACAATATACGTATGCAAGTTACTATAATCATCATTAAACAGCATACTCTAATATTGTCTTTAAAAATGGATGTACAAATCTGATAGGAAAATTTAAATAGTACATTCTTTGACATGTAATGACATAAGTACATAGTAAAGTTAAACTACATGACGATCCAGGACATATGCTCTGGTATTCCGAGGGTAAGTACACAATCTAGAACTCGTAAGGTAAGTCCTCAGCTCAACAATGACATTCTGAGAAAGTACAAGCAATATAATGCTAATTAATAACTAATATGCTTCATAAGGTACAATACATTATTAATAATTGTGGCTGTTTAGTAAACTAACGGCCCTTATATTAACTACTCAGTCCTCCTCTATCATCTTAAAAAACGAACAGAAGAAGATGACAACAAAGCACGATAGTGTGTACATATAAAGTAAGTACAGATGTGCTAATCTATTGTAGAAATATAGGTGTGTTATGACTCTGTAATATATGGAAATATAGGACAGAAGTATTAGTTGGAGTCATGTGGGCATCTAGACAAAATGTCAGCCATCACATTATCCGCACCACGGATAGCTCGTACCGTGAAGTGAAAAGGTTGAAGAGCTATAGCATATCGAGTGGATCTCGAACTCTTCAAATTCTTAGTCTGAATAGCTGTAAGAGCTTTCTGATCAGTCTCTAGAATGAAATGTGCGCCCAGGAGGAATCTTTGTAGCTTTAGAATTGACCAAACCATCGCTAACAACTCACGGTCTAAAACCGAGTAGTTCCTCTCTGCCGCATTTAGTTTTCTAGAAATGTACATAACAGGATGCAGAGTATTTGCATATTCTTGCATCAGTGCTGCTCCAATCCCAGTGGATGAAGCATCACTCCGAAGAACAAAAGTCCTATCAAGAGTAGGTAATCTTAAGATGGGAGGAGAAGAAAATATATTCTTGATTTGGTCTAGTGAAGATTGGCATTCTTCAGACCAACGGACCAGATTAGGCGAACCTTTCTTCAACAATGTTGAGAGAGGTGCCATGATCGAAGATAAATTTGGAATAAATCTCCCATAAAATTGAATTAAACCTAAGAGACTCCTAACTTGTTTCTTCGTTTTAGGAACAGAGATGTTCAGTATTTTGGAAGTATTGTGGTCTTCTGTCTTCAAGAGACCATGACCAACACGATGACCCAGGAAAGAGATTTCACCAAAACCAACAAAAGCTTTAGAAGGTTTTGCTGTCAAATTATTCTCACGTAGAGTGGACAGTAAGTCATATAACCCTAAATAGTGATCTTCCCAGGTATCACTGAAGAGACAGATGTCATCTAAGTATGCGATGACATCCGAACGATGTGACAGAATTCGACGCATCATGCGAACGAAAGTGGCAGGGGCGTTCATGAGACCAAAAGGCATAACATTCCATTGAAATAGACCCCTAGGTGTAGAAAAAGCAGTAAGAGGTTTGGCATGCTCTGCTAAAGGCACTTGCCAATAACCTTTAGACAAGTCAAGTTTAGTGAAGAATCTAGAATTAGAAAGTCTAATCAGTAGATCTTCTAACAAAGGCATCGGTTCAGCGTCGAACTTTGTGACCTGATTCAATTTGCGATAATCAACGCAAATTCGTATGTTCTTATCCTTCTTCCGGACAATAACCATGGAAGAAGAATATGGTGAAGTCGATGGTTCAATTATATTTAATTGAATCATTTCATCCAATTCCTTTTCCACTTGCGACTGAAAGTGTATAGGAATAGGATACGGCCTAACCCTAATTGGATTATTGTCGGTAAGAATTATGTCATGTTCTATGACATCTGTGTGTCCAGGAATGTCAGTGAGAACATCCTGAAATGTTTGTAACATCGACGAGACTTGTCGATGTTCGTCACCAGAAAGATTAGGAGAAACAGAAACGTTTTTCCAAGATTCCGTGGAATGTAATGGAACCACTGGAAGGGGAAGGTTGACATCAGAGAAGGTAGCTTCCTCATCCTGAATGACAGACAGGGATGAATAATGACCGTGAGGTGCAGGAGCATCATCCGTTGCCTGGAAAATAGGCAGCAAATAGTCCGGACGTTCGTGAAATTCCGAAAGCATGTTTATGTGGAAAGTTTTATGCTTTCCATCAATATCGACCACATAGTCAACATCGGAAATCCGAGAGACTATTGCATACGGACCTTTCCATGCAATAAGAAGTCTATTTTCCCTACTGGGGAGTAGGACGAATGCTTTGTCACCTGGACAAAGTTGTCGTAGACATCTATTCTTGTTAGCAAACTGCCTTGCCTTCTCTTTAGCAATTTCTGATGAAGCAGTTGCTAGCTTACATGCCTCAATGATCTTTTGTCTAAGAGCAATGACATACTCATATGAGGATTGAGTTTCATCGCTAATATCATCGGCAGTGATGAGATCGTGTAATAAAGACATAGGGCCGCGTGGACGCGCGCCAAAGACAAGTTCGAAGGGAGAAAATCCTGTGTGTTCATTAGGGACTTCTCTATAGGCAAAGAGAGCCGCGGGTAAAACCCTGTCCCAATCTTGAGGATGATCTTCAGTTATCTTACCAAGCAAAGTCTTGAGCGTTCTATTCAGACGCTCAACTAACCCATTAGACATAGGATGGTAGATACTACTGAGAGATCGTTCAATATGTAAGGTAGACATTACCTGTGACATAGTGTCAGATATGAGTTGAGTGCCATGGTCTGACAATATTTCTCTGGGGAACCCCAAGCGAGAAAATATCAACCAAAGAGCATCTGCGATATCTGTAGTAGATATGCTCTTAAGAGGAATAGCCTCTGGCCAACGTGTGCACATATCGACACATGTAAGGATAAACTGATGTCCTCTGGCCGACTTGACCTTAAAAGGGCCAATAATATCTATGGCCATTTTCTGAAACGGCCGAATAGGAATGTCAGCAGCCTGGATAGGCGCAGCATGTCGTGGTCCTCTAGATTTGACCTCCTGACATACCTTGCATGATCGGCAGTAAATACGAATGTCCTTATTGACAAAAGGCCAAAAGAAAGCCGCAAGGACTCTCGACTTCGTACGGGCAAAACCCATATGTCCAGCACATTGCGAGTCATGAGCATGTTGTAATATTTGGACTCTCATGCTCTTGGGAACAAGAATTTGCGAATGTGCCGACGTAGTCGAATCTTGTACCATACGTACAAGTACGCCGTTTCTCATTGCAATCCAAGATTTTCTATTTGTATCCTGATTCGGATCACCTTTCTTCGCAAGAACGAAGAATTTTTTTAAAGAAGGATCTTCTTCTTGCAATTTTATGAAAGAGTCACGAGTGATTACTAAGTGACTATCTTGGCTATCAACTTCATTATCACTATTCAGTGAAGTTTCGGGTGTTTGTAGAGCTTGTGCTCTTGTAACTACTGCATTTGTAGCTTGCATGTTATTATCTTCCCAAGCAGCAATCTGCTGTGGGGTACACTCCCTAACTCCGTGAATACGACCAATAATAAGGTCCGCAATAGGATTAGGTAAGAGACAAGCATGCACATCTCCAGTAAAGAAAGGAGTGGCAATGCGAATTACAGCAGTAGGATATTTTTCTAGAGTGCCGCCAAATGTGACACATTTAATAACCCTTCCTGTAGCACAAGATGGATCTACAAGCGATTGTCTAACACCAATAGTGGTGCATCCGGAATCGAAAAGTAGTGAGACCGGAGTATCATTAACAAGACCCTTATGTAGAATTAAAGAACCCCTCCCGTCATGCGCAACAGCAGCAGGAAGAGCGGGAAGTGGGTGACCACAACTCAAAGTAGTTATGGTACCCGGTTCGAATAAAGTACTGCATTGGGGGCATTTGTTTGCTCTCTCAAAGTCAAAAGCAGAACCAGTGACAGCGTCAAAGTTTTTACTATCAACAACATGATTACAGGCTCCCTCAGTTTCCTGTTGTACAGCATTAGCCTGCTGATATCTCTTTTTTTTGTGTTGAGATCTACCCCGACTATTATTACCTCTGAAGTTATCAGAGTTATTATTATCTCTGCAGTTATTATTGTCTCTATTGTAATTGTTATCCTGGTTCGAATTCCAGTTTCCACGATTACTATCATGTTCACATTGATGCGAACATCTATTTGTTTGGTTCTGAGGTCTTCGGCAGGAATAACCTCTATTACCATATCCTCTTTTGAAATGCTTATAATTATTAGGGTGATAGTAACGAGTACTATCAGGTTGTCTCCAATTCTTCGAAGAAGAATCACCATGAAATTGATTTCCATGATTTTGACAGAAATTACCGCTACTCTTTCTATCAAAATTTTGTTGGGATCTACGAGCAAAGTTTTGACCATACGGAGCTGCCGAAGCAACTGGTAAACCTTCTTTCACCTTAGAGTTACCCATGGTTATGTGTGGGTGCGCAGTTACGTATTGGCAACAGAAATCTTCCATTTCTTTTATTGTTTTAGGTTTACGTTCATGAAGGAAAGCAAGGAAAGACTCATTGACAGACGACATGACTTTGTCTCTAAGTATTAAGTCCATAAGTCCTTCATAAGTTTTTTCCGTCTTAGATAGTTCAACCCATCGTGAGAAAGTAATGCGTATTCTTGCAATAAACTCGGAGAATTCAACTCCATTTTCAGGTAACATGTTTTTAAATTGTAGACGATAGCCGTCTTCGTTAAGCTGATATTTCTTTAACAAAGCGGCCCTGACAACCTCATAATTGTTCTTGTCAGGTTCATCCACCATATTTAATATACTTAGAGCTTTACCTGTCAGTATCCCTGATAACTGATAAACATATTTTGCTTTGTCTATGTTATGAGCTGTACATGCTTGTTCAAATCTGTCCAGATAGAACATTATGTCATCACTGGAAGGACTAAATGTTGGTAACTTAATCTTAAAAGTATCATTATTAGCCTTACCAGAAGATGAACCCTTGTTTGAATCATTACCATTACTCATGCTCGTCAATTTCAATTTTTCCAACTCTAAAGCTAAGACCTTTTCTTCATGTTCCATTTTTGCTTTCTCTTTCCTCTCATCAGACTCTCTCTGTAATCTTCTTTCCTCAGCCTGAGCCTCTTTTTGAAGTCTTTCATTTTCAGCTTCTTTTTCAAGTCTTTTATTTTCAGCCTCTTTTTCAAGTCTTTTATTCTCAGCCTCTTTTTCAAGTCTTTTATTCTCAGCCTCTTTTTCAAGTCTTTTATTCTCAGCTTCTAGCTGTAGCTGGAGTTTTCTTTCCTCAGCTTCTGATTCCCTTTTTTGTTTTTCCATTTCCATTTGGAATCTTTTTTCATCCACCTGCATCTGCAGTTTCTTTTGTTCAGCTTCCATATGCAGTTTCTTTTGTTCAGCTTCCATTGCTTTATCATATCGAGCAGTTGCAAATTCTTCTAACTTATCACCAGTCTTCCCAAGCAATTTACCCTGCTCAATAAAGTGCTCAAATGTAGACATGTTGTCTAACATATGAGTCCAAAACCTGAAATAATTAACTAATTTATTTCAAACCTAAGTGTAACAAGTCTTAATTAAGCACTTGTATATTCACATCACCTTATATTATCCCAGTCTCTGTGGGAAACAAGTCTCCAATCAAAGAACTTGTATATGAAATATCAGCACTCAATTCTTGATCATAAGTGCACTTCTCATTCAATAGTGCACGACACTATTCATCATTCATTTATCATCAGTGTAGTAGTAACAGTGCATTAGCATAGCCCATTAACTAATTACTATAACTGTAAACAATGACTATGTAAACACATGCAGAATGTAAACATTGAAAATGTAAACAATACAATAACAATGTAAACAATAACAAAGATCAGCAACAATACAAAAACTTTCGCAGAAATCAACTAAAAATAAAGCAGAAATTAATGAAATATCACAAAAAATGTGACGATATCTGCGATAGAATTAAACAAAATACATGACACCACAGTGTATAAACAAAAATGTTGTATGAAACTAAATTATAGACAAGAGTAGGCTAACAAATACAAACAAATCAAAACAAAACTAAAGAATGCGAAATAATAACGAAAACAATATTAAAACATGTCATCACAGCTAACATAAATAGCAACAGAAGTCGCTTAGCAAATTCCAGTATCGGAAATTTGCAAACCCTACAGAAAACGCTCACAATAGACGACCTCTATGACGTGGCATAATCTAACGGAGACACCACCCAACCGAGAACCCGCTGAAATATAAACATATAAATATACAAATAACATATAGACATATAACATATAGAATGAGATGATACACAGAAGACTCAGCAGAAGTATAAGGGCACAGTTTACATACAAACAGGCCACTTAACTTATAGGCTTCCAATCGTAGAACAGCAGAAAAACGGATGTCAATCAACGTCCTAAAGAGCGAAGCTCCAACGATGATGGCACATCTGAACTGCTTCCACTGCTAACACGATGGTACAAGAGCTTCTGAAATACTGTGTGTTGAGTTGTTTCGGCACTTGACCTTCTAATCCAAAAGTAAGTTGATGGAAATCGGTACTTGGCCTTCTTCAGAAAACAACCCGTTTCAACCGGCACTTGACCTTCACAAAAACGACAGCACTGGAACCTTGACAGCAGCAACTTGCTTGACTTGCGTAAAAGATAACAGCAGTCCGAGTTATCCGGCAACATGTAACAACGCCGGGTACTGTCAAATTCTTGTTTCCGTCAAAAAATTGAAATTTTGACTTTTACCGGGCAACGCCGAGTACTTTGAAAATTTTGAAGATGTTGACTGTATTGAAGAATGTTAATTTCTTGAAGGATGCTGATGAATTCTTGTTGAAAATGAAGTGGGTAAGGGACCCCGTGTTTGCTAGTACCAGAATCAAACCAGCTTATGGCCACCAAATGATGCGTGATGCCATATGATGATGGATGGTATCCGCATGTCTGGTTTTGTGTAGTGTGCAGATGTGTTCAGTCAAAACAATGTTCATACAAAAATAACAGGGCAATCCACATAGGACGTCAGTAAACTCACGACGTATAAAGTCAATGATTCTTGAAACAGCCGTTGACGTTTTTCTTCATTATTTATTGTGGACGCCACAGTGACAAAATGGTTACGCAAATGTGTAGGCACATCAAACAGTCATTATCACAGCAACATTCAATACAGCAATAGACGGTAGACAGCATTACAATGATGAGTCAGATGCATGTTATATTTCATAGTGCTGTAAATGTAGTCAGGTGGAAAACTCCATCCTTTTCTATAACAGCCAGGAGATAACCAGATGTATGAGATCAGTTCACTCTCCTTAGTTTGACTTCAGCAAGACAGACACGTCTGCCGAAGTATAAATAATGTCCTCAAAAATATCCTCTAGATAATAAAGGTTTTCCAAACCTAGTTCATTTAACAAAGTAGCAAGTAATGGTCCTTGGTACATGCATCAACCGATGCAGTACAATGCAGCGACATGTGAGCTGGGAAAAAACATCTCGTGACGACGACTTTCGGAGACAGGCTATGAATCGAAATCGCTCACGACCCAAAATCGATAGAGTTAATGAAAAAGTCAATTTACCTTGCTTTCATGAAATACACAGAAATATCACGCCTCCCGACATGTGGGAAACACTAGAGGTATTATCTCGAATAAACGAAATATCCATTAAGAGGACTACACATCCCTGACAGAACAAAAAATAGCGGAGATCCCCTCTTCAACGAGGCATCTCTTTCGCCATTCCAAATCGCTCACTCCACTAGTCGTGGGCGGAAACCGATCGACCAAACAACAAGACAAGTCATGCGCAGTCCAGCGCAAAAATGACCACAGCTCAAACTTAACTGCATTCGATACCAACGCGAGAAGACAAATGCTTACCGAGAAAAGTGACTATAAATTCCAAGCAGTTGTTGCCCTTGCGTTATAAAACAGACATTGAAACAAAACGATGTTGCGAGAATTTATCACGCAACACATGGTTCATTACGCCACTGTGGCTAATGCATTACAACCTTTACGACATGCTTCCATTCTTAAGAATGATATTAAGGTTTCAACGCAACCTGTGAAGACTATTAAGTCATTCCGGGGGACATATACCTTCCCTCGACCTGATCAGCAGGCAACTGATCGTAAAAAAAAGGTTACGTTTGAAAAAAAGGGAAAGGATGTTCCTAAGAAAAATAAGAGTTGTAACTCTTATGGGAAAATTAATACCACTAAGGTTGCCTGTAAGATTTTAACTTTGCCCAGCAAGCAGGTGTCTACGACATGCCGTACACCTACACCTTTGTCTGGCATAAGTAATAATAATCAAGTACAAAAGTATGGTACATTTAAGAATAATCCTACAGGTATAAATAAGAAATATTATAATATACCTAAGAGGACTAATGTTACCCATCAACCTTGTTCACATTCTTGTGACTATGGTACCACTTATATTGGTAGAGGTGCATCTTCTCGCACCATCCTTGTGCAAAATCTGCCACAGCGAACTAGTTGGCAAGCACTAGGAGATTTTCTCAACCACACGGCAGACGTTAGGTTCGTGCGTCTGTTACCTCATACCAATAACAGGTATGGTGACGCCGTGGTTACTTTTAGGACCAATCGAGATGCTCGCAAGGCTGTCGAGCGGGACAATGGTGTGTATTTCCACCACCATTCTCTCCGATTACAATTGGTTCCTGATTCTGCGTCACGCAGATAGTAACATACTATATTGGATTTTGAATTCACATTCTTTGATGACTCAGCCTATGCAGTCATCATCTCTTTCTTGTAATGGTTCTTTGTTCTTTTTCTATTTCTCATGAACTTTTTCAATGGAATTTTATGCCATTCGGATTAATGAATGCGCCAGCTACCTTTGTTGCATGATGCGCCGCATATTGTCTCATCGTCCCGATGTCATTACTTATATAGATGACATCTGTCTTTTCAGTGACTCTTGGGATGAACATATTTATGGATTAAAAGCTTTACTTTCTACCTTACGGGATTATAACTTAACAGCGAAACCTTCAAAGGCTTTTGTCGGTTTTCATGACATCTCATTTCTGGGTCACCGCATAGGACATGGTTTCATGTATACAGAAGACAGTAAAGTCTCTAAAATTTTAAACATCTCGGCACCTAAGACAAAAAAACAAGTTAGGTCGCTTTTAGGACTAATACAGTTCTATTCAAAATTCATCCCTCATTTGTCTACTATAACTGCACCTTTTTCGTCTTTACTGAAGAAAGGCACATCTAATGTAATAAAGTGGTCGCAGGATCACCAAACGGCGTTAGACTATATAAAACAATTTTTTTCAAATGCACCTTTTTTGAGGTTGCCTGACAAAAATCTCAATTTCATTCTCCGCAGTGATGCATCTTCTTACGCTATCGCTGCAGTTTTGATGCAGGAATATAACGGCACCTTATTTCCGGTGATGTACGTGTCCAGAAAACTTACGGAGAGCGAACTCAAATACTCCGTTCTCGATAAAGAGCTCCTCGCATTGGTGTGGGCAATCACAAAACTGGAACGTTACCTTCTCGGCTCACACTTTGTGGTGGAGTCTGACCAGAAAGCTCTTACCGCACTGAATACAGGGAACGTTAAGTCATCAAAGTCAGCGCGTTACGCTATAGCGCTTCAACCGTTCCATTTTGAGATACGAGCTATTCCTGGAGTGCAGAATGTGTTCGCAGACTGTCTGTCAAGATGCCCAAGCGAACTTGTCGAAACTAAGCCACTTCCAGATGTTGGAACATCCTCACCGATAACATGAATAACTTTGTACATTGTTATTGATACTATATTAACGTTTTATTAGAACGGGAACATTGGTACTACAGTAACTTTTTATTAATATGGCAACCTTGTTAAGAGCGACAAATATACATTTGTTATTCCTATGGAACATATTACACTACATAACGTGTTAGAGAATATATTATATCGTGTATGGAACATTGAGAACATTATCTCGTCGATTACTAACTAGTTGTAACGGAACAGTGACATATTGATAGTGATATTGAAATTACTTAGAATATATTGTTAACTAGTTATTTGTTAGTAATTAAGGAATATATAAATTAGATTAATTCAATTTAATATATTTAATTGATTATGGATCACACACAAACTAACTTTCTTAGTTGTCAGATAATACCTACATTCACGGGTCTTAGTTATGATATCTCACTGTTAGATCACTAGTCAACCGTACTAGTGTTAGAAAACATTAAGTGTGTTGATTCTTAAAGTGTTTAATTTTGCATTGCTTCATTTTTGCACATTGTATTTTCAATTTTTCTGTTTCATTGATTCTCTTGTCATTGATCATCATCAGTGTTGCTGTTCATTTTCATTTTTGAAATCATATGTTTCAAATTTTGTTGAAAACTTAGTTGAATTTTATTATCATCTTTTTTTTATGTTTTTTTTTCATTTTTCATTTTCAAACTTGTTTTACCACATCGTTCCAAAGTAGGTCGTTTGTGGATGTGTGCTTTAATGCATACTATCATTTAGTTATATTCATTTCGTTTAATATTCTTTTCTTAATATGATATAACTTTATGCATTTCATATATCTTGTTGTAGTTTTGACTCACCTCTCTCGGGTACTAAGTTAAAAAAAAATTAATAGAATTAATTTTTTTAAGGGGAGGTGATAAGGGAGCTGTTACGTACATTTATTACCTAAGGGGTAGTCTTCGGTCCTGCCAAATGTACGCACCAGTCTTTATATATTTTATTATTTGTGCGTTCGATTGATTCACGCACTGACGTGCACAATGCAGTGTGAGTTGCTTTGGACGCACGGGTAACCTAGTTTGGGGATTGTCACGTCATGTTTTGAACGGGGCAGTGCGGACTTTGTTATGTCCGAGATATATATTATTGGAATTTTCTGGCAGTTTTGTATAAGCCAGTATGTTATATTGATTCAATTGGTATTCTTGACGAAGCCAATGATGGAAGGATCATGTAAGTGTCGCCCCGGTTATATTTGTATATTTATTGCCGTAAACTAAAGTATCAGGCCGCTCCCAGTTGTAGTCTAGCGGGAAGTCATCTTAGCATGTAATTTCCTAGAATGGACAGACGGAGTCGGTGGTCATATTAGATTACCGTAGAGGAATAATACCTACGTGTAAACCAGTTTATTTATTCGTATGCTTCATATTTTAAATGCCGTACATGCTTCAATGCCAAAGTCGTGGCATGGATGTAAAGAGAGGTTAGCCGATTCAGAACTCGAACCTGAATAGATTGTTGTGGATGTTTATAAGACTTAATTCTTGAAGAATCACTAAGAATGATCAGCAACTTCAAAGTATGACATTTTGTACCTATAATCTGTAACTATGATCGTATCGTTCCTTCGTATGTGCCATGTTGAATAAACTATATGTACAGTAAACCGACTTATGTACTACCATCGAGTGAACAGTTTAAACACTACTTGTTGTAGTTCGTTTTCACAGAACAGTTTATTGACATTTTGTTCTTATTACCATTCGCGTTATGAAGACCAACACCATTACCATAAACGGCTACAACACCTATCTATAAACTGCACTTATGTAAATATGTTTTATAAATGAGATAAATGAATTTATTACTTTTTTAAAAAAAATAATGAAGAAAAATATCCCGTTCAACCTCTAATGGGTTATAATTAGGATATATATTGTTTTCAATTCCAAATAATATGAACGACTGCCGATATGAGAAAGTGGCATCATATTTAACAAATCATTGTAAATAGGGACAATAACAATTATGCTTATACGCTAAAATAAAATAAAAATCAAGAAGAAAGTCTGAACAAGAATAATAAAGTGGAGGGGTGTAAAGGCCTGGTGGTTCCAGTTATATAACTGACTTTAACATATATTTTATTGACTTTCATCTGTTAAAAGTCATATGCATTGTAAGAACAGCATCAGACCTTCAAATTCCCAGCCACTAGAATTTATTACTGTCGTTTGGTGTGTACTGGGGCAACTACGATAGTAGTTTTTGCCAGGAATAGCCTATGAGATATTAGGTACAAGGTCTCTAGAAATTGGCTGGTTAAGAAAGAATAAAGACCTATTCGAGATAGGGACAAGAAGATGGGAATGCGAATGCTTACCACTGGACAGTGTTTTCTAATTAATTATGGAAAGAGTTCTGTTTCCCCACGACCTTAGCTTCTGCCCTTACATCCCGTAACAGAAAAAGCCCCCAAACTCATCTGAGTAGAGAAATGTTCCTATAGGTGGATATGTAACACCGACAGCACGAGTGATACATTAACAAACTAGATAATGATCAAACGATCGTTGGGTTTATTAATGAAATATCCACACATATAGGGTTAGTAATGGTTAGAACGTGATGATGGTGAAAGACGATTCACACAAAACACACAGATGAGATAATAAAATTGCAGTTAATTAAGTAGTAGTTAATTAAGAATAAACTGGTGTAAAGCGAAATGATGATGATGTGATATGTTACGTGTTACCAGAATGGTGAGTAATCTACACAGTCCATGTGTCTCTAAATGCTTCTCATGGATACGATGATTCATATGTATGCATAAAATGTCCCAAATTGTTATACGTTATGTCGAGTGGGGTATCTCTAAGTCGAGGACGTTCTGATGAAAACTGTTGTCGGACTGAGAACGTTGACGAGATATTTATGTATATTCCTTCACTGTTTGAGTATATCTCTGTAGTGTTGATCAACAGTTAATAGCTGTCATATGAACAAAAGGTCTGTTGTCTAATCTCCCGAGGGTACTGGTCCGGCTGGATATCTTCACGAAATGTTAGTGATATGTAGACTCACAATCTTGCGTATGTAGTCGTGATTCATAAAATATACTTTAAAGTCTGCTTCATAGAATGCGCTTAAGAGTGTGTTGCACTTGGTATAAATATGAGATTCCACTTTTGAGCTCTTTTGCTTGACTTCAGATAATAATGATCTTTCGAGTGATTTGAATTTGTGATGACTATGTATTGAACTTGTGAGCCAGCAGTATATGGGTGACGAAAAATTCTGCGTCCACCTTCTGACTTGTGGGTGAGACAATATTCCTTTTAAATTGAGGAATGAAAGATGTCCTATGGTGAATTCTGCTAGCCAAATGTCCGTTTTTGATAACTTATTTCTGGTTAGACGTCAGACACGTTGCGTATAGACTCAGACTTCTGATGAACTGAAGACACACACAAGTCTTCGTAAGTTTTTCACATTTAACATCACTGGTTGACTTTCGTTCATTCTACTGCTCATTATTGATCTATCTCTGAGTTCGATTCTAATGATGTTAAATATCTTGTGCATGAAAGACTGTGATGATGATGAAGGTGAAGTATGAACTATTAATTACCTCCTATCATCCTATCATCTTCTAGGAAAATCTTCTGATTTTATTAATCAGTTATGAAAATAATTAATTGAAACTCTATCTTTCGCACATTTAGCTGTGAGGTTAAAATAAACAAAGAATAAGAAAATGTATTAATAATCTTTATAAGATCTACTAACCTTCTTTTTTCTTCGCAAAATCCTTTACGAACACAATTCAACACAGAACTGAATTAGTATCCACTCTGAATAAACACGTGTATTTAGGCTAGGCGTTTTAGGGATTGTATCTCTTCCTCACAATGTAAAAACTGTACTCCTCTCTCTAGCGAGCTACGCGGTATTATATCAGAAGTTCAATGTGGGTTTCTTGGATCCGTGACGTACAGCTCGCCCATATAACCAGTCCTTAATAGGCCCTCTGGTCACTCATTCACAGGATCGCTCTTGTCCCCTGTCAGTCCAAACGTGGGTGTGGTAATTCGTGACTAACTTTCGTTGCCTGGCTTGTTTGACAAACAGGTAGTGAGATAATTGGCTGGCCAATGCAAAAGGGCTGTCACATTATTCTCTGGTTGTTTATCGTTCTGTGTGTTGGCGGCACTCTTTGTTACCTCCGTCCATTGTCCCCAGCATGCTGACATGTCCTCTTTGTGGCACCGCCTATTGATTTACATGCCGGTTGGTTTAATCAGCATGAGACGTTTTCACCTGGCCAAGCTGGGCGTCCAATATGGTGACCTGGCTGAGCAAGCAAGATAACAACAGTCCACAGAAATAATATAATGCCCAGATGTCGGATTTGGATGACCAGATGTGTTTTCACCAGATTTATCACGATGCAATGTGGGCTTCAAACGATGATATCAGGTATGGGGACTCAGTCAAAAGACTTTATTTTACCACCGATGAAAGAACAAATGCGGTTCTCTAGATACCGGTCGCGAGTAACCAAAACGATGAAATAGCAAATGTGGGATAGCAAATGTGGGATGAAAGAACACAAATGTGGGAGAAAATACAATACGAGAGATGTAGGAAAAGATAGAGCTGTAAGGCCTTTGCGCTCGTTTATCACAATAGCCCCCTCCTCAAGTTTGATGTCAATCATACTCAGGAGAGCTTAGCCTTCTTGCTGGGGATTCATTAATCCTTTTCCTCATCTTCGTTTTTCTCTCTGGTTTCCACCCTTTCCTTTACTTGTCTGTGCTCTCCGTCCTGCCTCATAGGATGACGGATTAAAAAATCCGCTCCTACGTTATGTTTTCCTTGTATATAGTCGACTTGGAACGTGTAAGGTTGTAGAACAAGCGACCACCTCATCAGTCTAGCATTCAAATTCTTTGAATTGGCGAGGAAGGTCAGAGGTCGATGATCACTCTGGATAGTAAATTTCCTTCCGTACAGGTATGCTGGAAATTTTTGTATTCCCCAGACGAGGGACAAACATTCCTTTTCGATTGCTCGGTTTAACTTCCGACTCGCGTATGCGACTGGAAATAGATTTGGTGGGCTTCTGTCGTCCGGCTGTAGTAATGTAGCCCCGATTCCAATGTTACTGGCATCTGTGCGCAAGATGAATCTTCGAGTTAAATCCGGGAGCCGTAAAATTGGTTTTGTAGTGAGTTTCTCTTTTAAGAGTGCATATGCGTGTTCACATTCTGCTGACCATGTCACTTTATCCAGATTGCCTTTCTTGGTTAGCGATGTAAACGGCGCACAGAGGCTATTAAAATCTTTTATATATCTCTGGTAGAATCCACAGAGGGATACAAATGACCGGACATCCCTTTTTGTGGACGGTCTCGGTGCATTTCTCAGCTTCTCAACGTTTTGAGTCTCGGGGAACATGGTTCCATGGGATATAGTATGTCATAGGAACTCTAGCTGTTTACACCCAACTTGAAATTTGGTTGGGCGGGCGGTTAGCCCCGCTTCTCTGAGTCTATTAAACAGTAAGGATAGCTCTGATAAATGTTCTTCAAACGATTCAGTAGCTACTGGGATATCATCCATAAAATTGCTGATGGCGGGATGATTCAGAGGATCAAATAACTTTCGAATCATCCTTGTAAAGACACTAGGAGCGTTGTTTAGCCCAAATGGCATCACATTAAACTCGAAGTGTCTACCTGGAGTACTGAAAGCTAACAGGTTCCTCACCTCAGCTTTTACCGGTATTTGATAGTACCCTTTACTGAGGTCGATCTTTGAAAAATAGCGAGCCCTGTTCAGCTTAGTAAATAGCTGGTTCTGGTCCGGTAACGGTTCTGGCTGGAACTGTGTTAACGCATTCAGCTGTCGGTAGTCGATGCACAGGCGGTGTTCTCCACTGGGTTTGCGTAACAGCACCACACCCGCACTGTAAGGGGACTCCGACTTCGAAATTATGCCTTCTTGCTTTAATGCCGTCGCCTTGGCATACGGAATAGGATAGGCTCTCATTCGGACGGGCGTAGGATCCGTGACTTCTATGTAAAACTCCATCAGGTTTGTCCGGCCCGGTTTGTCTGTCAGGGAGTCGGCGTGGTTTTCCATCAATCTCCTCACTTTTTCTTGCTGGGCTACCGTTAAGGTGGAGCTTATTTTCACATCTAAATGTGATTCCTCCTGTATCACCGGGTACTCTACGGATGATAAAGGCTCTTCTTCCATTTGCATAGCAATGGCCATAGTCATGAGGTGCGCTGGTTCGGCAGGGGCTCGCTCGTAAAACTTCTTAAGCAGATTTAAGTGATAATTTTTCTGCTTTCCGTTCACGGCGATTTTATAGTTGGTGCAAGAAATCTTTTCCACAACTTTCTAGGGTCTCCTCCAGCAAATCTGCAACTTATTACTGCTACTCGGCAGAAGAGATAGCACCTTCTCTTCTACTGCTAGTTCTCGGTCCTTCGCATTCCGATTGTAATATTTGGCATGTTTCCGCCTAGCCTTCCGTACTTTCGCTGTGGCTAATTCCCAGCCAGTCTTCAGACGTTGTTTCAAGTCTGTGACGTACTGGAAGGCTGATGTGACAGTGTCTTCTGCCTTGGCATCTGTCCATGTTCTTAGTAAGGCTTCTAATGGACTTTTAATAGGTCTTCCGAAGAGTAATGTGGCCGGAGGGACTCCAGTTGACGCATGCGGTACTTCCCTATAAGCTAATAATGCGGCAGCAAGATACTGATCCCAAGTTTCTGGCTTCTCCTGTGTCAACTTCCGAAGAATAGAGGTGAGCGTCCCGTTAAACCGCGCTACTTGCCCGTTACTTTGGGGATGATAGGGCGAAGTATGAATATGCCTAGTCTTGAATTTTCTAAGCACCTCCTCTGTCAACTTGCCTCTAAATTGTGACCCGTTGTCTGTGAGAATTTCATGCGGGAAGCCAAATCTAGTAAAGATATTCAGTAAAGCGTCAGCTACTTGCACTGAGTCGCATGCTGGCATGGCTATGGCTTCGCCCCACATGGAACATGTGTCCATTAAGGTAAGGATATGGGAGTTCCTCTTCTTAGTTCTCAGCAGAGGTCCAATTATATCCACGGCCACTCTTTCAAATGGGGTGCCCAAAATTGGCATCTCCCCAAGGTTCTTGAGTGCCGTTCAGTGTTTTGGTACAACTTTCTGGCACTGAGGACAAGACTTGACGAAACGTTCATTGTCGCTGGTGATCCCTGGCCAATAATAGTGGCAGGCGATCCTTTGAGTCGTGGCGCTCATTCACATGTGTCCCCTAAATGGGATAGAGTGGCCCATGTCAAGCACCTGGTTCCTATAGGTTGCAGGAACTACTAATTGGTTGTGTTCCTGTCCTTCGTTTCCAGCTCGGCGATACATCAATCCATTTTTCATAAAGAAGTCTCCCTTGGTAGGTGGGTTGTGTGTCCTGGGTAATTTTTTTAAAAACACGGCGCCAGTGAGGAATCTTCCATTTGGGCCCTCTTCAATTCCTCGGGGAGGATATTGGTAGGAGGTTCCTGCTATGCGTCTTTTTTTACTGTCCTCTAGTCTGTACGGCTGCTATGACTAGTGGTTGAGTAGGGTCTCCAAGGAACACATATCTACATCCTAAGATTAAAGAGTAGATCGGTTCTTCCATTATAGCTCCACGAATCTCTCCTGTTACGTAAATAGATTCTACTCTGATAAGTGCAATTGGCAGTGTCATGGGTGCAACATCCTTCGTCGGACCTTGGATGTCGACACTCTCTTCTGTTATCTGGTCAGGGGTGACAAGAGATGCCCTGGCCACTGCATCGAAAGCAAGTCCTGTGTCATAAAGACACTCCACAGATTGTCCGTTTACGAGGACTGATTCGATGACGGGAGGATGAGAAACGTTTCCGGTACTCTGCTCCTTCCGAAGTGACGATTTTGTCTGCAGACAGGCAGCATGTTGGGGAGGAGGTCTGCGCTTGCACTCATTAGTGTTGTGACTGTTCAAGCGACAGTACCTGCACCATTTATTTCTCTGTCTCTGGTGTGGCGCAGCATTTTTCTTGTTTTGCTCTTTGTAGTTATCTTGTTTTGCGTGCTGTTTATGCGAGATGTGTGGTCCTTTGCTTTGCTGGTCTGGTTGGGAGCGAGCTGGTTGCTTTGGCGCCTGATCCGGAAACTTTTTTCTGGCTCCTTGAGACTCCATGAGAGCATTTTGGAATCGCTCTGCCAGTGTAAGAATATTTTCTAACCGGTCAGCGCCGTTTTTAGTGAGAAATCTACGCATTTCCACCGACACAGACTCTTTTAGTTGCTCTGTCACAATCAGCTCTTTTAACCCGTCATAGTTCTCGGTAAAGTTTCCCAGTGAACACCACTTCACTAGGTAGTCTTTGTTACGGTATATGTTATTAACGCCGTCTGCTAAAGGTTAGCAGACGTGCAATTGTAAAGGTTAAGACATTTAATATATTGCGATAGATGTTTCAATTATTGAACGCTCCATACACGATCGATTATGACGTGTCTAGCGTTGTTTGGGCCACAGTCGGTAACTAGGAGACGCTACCCTTTGTTACTTGACCGCCAAGCTGAATAGCTGCGTTTTCTAACCTTCCAATTCAATGGCATGATATAGCCATTTATATGTGCATTTATGATGGACCAGGGTCAGTCCTAGAACTCTATATGAGAGGAAACTTACGGAGGTTAGTGTTTAACTAGAATCCTCAGAAGGAGGAGAATAATCGTCCAATTCGTATGAAATATTCAGACTCGCAGTCTCACTGTCGGCAGGTAGCCATGTCTATCTGCGCGTGCATATAGCTGTGATGTTCTGACGACAATACTGCATTGTATCCTTAAACGGACATTGACACGTAAACCAGCAGTCTACGTTATTGATTAATTTATGCATGACTTATACGGACTTATGTTCTGCTCATATTTGAAATGATCATCCTGTGTGTACATGTGATTAAATATTACGGACTCAACCTGAAGGCATTAATTACTTCATTAATGTTGCTGAGTTCAAGTATTACATGTTACTTCTTCATATCATGCTACTGAGTTGTATGAACGCTTCACCCTAATTCGCGTAATGATAAAACAAGCACGATCAACAAGAAATCATTAAAATAACTATACTCAGCACATGATCTTCAACCGGCAAATAACTCAGCAACAAAGTGGCGGCCGAATGCGGGGAACGACAGAAAAAAGAAACAAACTTCTGTTCCTTACGCACATGTTAACCATAATATTTACGATCAAGTTTCGATCACATGATCCAGTCGAAGATGACGTTGTACTCATTCTAATGCCTAACAACGTGACGTCACCGAAGGTCGTGTAGGTGAACTGTCGGAGAAACCAAAGCCGTTTTCTAAGTCTAACCAGGGGAAACATGAGCCATTGAAGCAAACACACGATATGGACTACAGGAGCAGACAGTCAGGGGCATTAGCCTAGCTGTTGACGACCTCTAGCACTGATCTAAGCAACGGAAAAGATAAGTCTAGTTGTTTTAATACTGTCGTCATTGCAAACAGTAATACTGAGTCCATGCCTTTTGCCTGCATAGGCATGTCTTTTCTGAATGTGTTTCATGTATTTTTTGGGTTGTTTTAATGTGTTGTTAATTAGCGGGCCGGTTGGAGGGAACTGAAATCTCTGGGGAATGTCGCGAACAGCTGACCACCTAGATTTCAGTCGGTCTTAGGGCAGTTAAACGATTGCACTTTTGGAAGCCCCATTGAGGTTTGCCGGTGGACTGCCTGTCCAGATCTGCTATCGTTTGACGATTGTGTTAGCTGTACCGTTCCGTAGATAACTGGAGTATTTTATTTGTACTAAGTTCACATTTTTATTCAGTTTTGTATCATGTTCGTTAACTATTTCGTCCAGTCTAATCTTACTATCATTTATTTGATGATTGTTAAATGTTCGTCCGTTATGAGTCCTGTGATGTCATCATTTTTTGCAGTCATTTTTTTTTGGTGTACTTTGCATATTCAGTTGACCTCGGGTCAATCTTTGACCCTTCGTTTTCCGTGTGACACTTCCGCTTGTTTTATTTAGTTCATAAATTCATTTTTAATTGTGAAAATGTCTTGTTTGCGTCTTGACATTGTTTGTACCCTTTAGTTGCATCATTGTGTTGTTTGTACTCATGATATATATTAAATACTACATTAATAATATGACATTATATTCAATAATACACTTGTAATTTAATTTAATTAATTTTTTCTGACATTTAAGGTTAATATGGGACATTGCATAATTATGCAGTGATAGTCCAAGAAATTAGCACTACAATTTATAAGAGATGCCTCTCCACATGTAAGCCTACCTTGCCGTGGTTGGAGAGCTTGAGCGCCTCAATGATCCCGGGAGCTATGCCGGCGGGAGTTTTACTCCTGGCAGGGTCACCCAAGCCGGACAGGTCCTGGGTAAGGGGCCAGACTAAATGGGCTGAGGAGTGGGTGGAACCCTATAGGTGTAGATGCAGAACCCACCGGCGAGTGGTACATGCTCTGGTCTGCACCAATCCACCCCCACTTCATGGGTTAAATGCTTTCTTGCCTCATTCTTCACTGTTTGTCGTCTATCACGCCCATGGCGACCGTTGCCTCAATTGGCTGTGTGTGGTGTACCCGGAAACGGGGCCTCCCAGTACTGAGGCAAAGTTAAGTCCCCGATGTCACTTATCGGTGCAGAATTGAGAGAGATGGCTGAGCATCACAATCCCTCCTGTGTTGCAGCATGATGAGAACCCAGCATTGCACACTGAGCTTGGGGGATCACTTGGGCACCAGACTTAATACTGGCTCTTGACTGGATGGCCGCATGCAGGAGATTTCTACAATGGAGGGTTGGCAGGTGGTGGGTATCGGGAAGTGGCTCTGTGCAGGACGTGAGGATTCCTTGGGAGAGCCCCGAACCAGAGCACAGCATTGTGCAAGCTCTGCATAGTTGGAGAGCCCCCTGGATGACGGGGAATGCACAGTGTGCTACCCCACCTATCCCCAACTGCTAACTTAGAACCAGAAGTGGGGTCCTCTGTATGCGTGCCAGGCCAGGATAAAATGCCTGGGAAAGAGACTGGAGCTCAGAACTCCCTAACTCAAAGTTGCAGGATGGCAGAAAAGCCACGGGAAAGACAGGGCTATTTTGAAGATAACGCAACCATATTTTCACCATACGAGCTCGGACGCCGCCTCGGTAAACAAGGTCCGCGCAGAGCAGTGACACCCCCAGGCTGCTTGCGAATAGTCTACTACTGGGAACATAAACAGATTAGGGATGAGCCCACTCTCCCGTTGAACAGGTGCTAAAGTCGTAGATACTGGGCCAGAAGGCGCACCGGAAACCACAGTATCATGCAACTCGCTTTTTTTTTTCTATGGAGAGTACACCGTCAAATAAATCTCGTTCTGGTGCTCGCCCTGTGGAGCTCCACCAGGCAGGTGCAGTGCCGGGCTCTGAGCCTCGACAGAGCCCACCCTCAGCTACTGGAGGACCCTCTAGACCGTCTTGTGGAGTCAACAGACGGCGGAGGAGAACTACTGACCAAAACAAAACAGAAAAAGAGAAACCCAGAGTGCCACTTGTCATGATGCACTGGAATGCAGAGGGAGTGAACAGCAAGCAGGCTGGATACAGCAAAAAGACAGAGCTGGAAAACATCTTGTATGAGAAGCAAGTCAGTGTTTGCTGTATCCAAGAGACTCACTTGAAAGCAGATCAAACCTTTAAAATAAGGGGATATCAATGCTTCAGATCCGACAGACAAGATAGACGAAAAGGAGGAGTACTTACTCTTGTAAGGAATAACATTCCTGCACACGAAAGGAAAACCTTCATGGATGGAGCAGAATATCAGCTGCTGCAGATAAAGGTAGACAAGATGGAAATAGAACTCCTGAACTATTACTGTCCGAACAACAAACCCCTGAGTCTCAGCTCTATACAGGTACCAGCCACCAACTTTATAGCAGTTGGAGACTTTAATAGCCACTCCCAGAGCTGGGGCTATAACCATCTGGATCACAGAGGTGAAGAGGTTGAAACTTGGCAAGATGATCACTCCCTAATCCTAGTCAATAATGCCACAGATACTCCTACCTTCTACTCCAGAGGATGGCACACAACCTCAACACCAGATCTTGCCTTCTCCACACCAGATATAGCTGGATCTATTAGTAGAGAAGTAGGAGACCAACTAGGGGGAAGCGACCATCGCCCAATCTTTCTTACTGTCCAGAGTGCAACTCTCAGTACAGGCCCAGCCATTACAAGATGGAACTACAAAAAAGCCAACTGGGGTTTATTCAGGCATCAGGTGAACACGCTGCTGTCTACCCTCAAGGTACAGAACAGAGACATTAATGAAGTGGTAAAAGACTTCAACAGATGCATACTACAAGCTGCAAAAGAAACCATTCCCAAAGGATGCCGGCGTAACTACATACCATACTGGTCCAGCACACTCCAAGAACGTCAGGAAGCTATGGACAAGGCTAGAAAGGACGCAGAGTCTCAGCCTTCACTTGAAACTCACAACAAATGGAAAAAGGCTGTAGCAGAGTTTCAGAGAACAAAGCTAGAAGAAAAGCGGAAAAGCTGGAGAACTAAAACGGCATCGCTGAACCTTGAGAAAGACGGCAGGAAACTTTGGAGATTAGTCAAGTCTCTAAATGAAGAGCATTCCTCACCAAGGCAGACTATCACATTGGATGAAGGTGGCAAACTTTTCAGAGGAAAACAAGCTGCAGACTTGTTTGCTAGAAGATACAGTTCAGAAAGCAACTTACCCATTAACATAGACCATCAGAGAGAGATAAGAAAAGAAATACTGGCAACCATGGGACAGACAGATACTCCTGCCCCAATGAGGGAACCCATCACACTAGGAGAACTACAGAAGGCTATTTCCAAGCTTAAGTTTCAAAAGTCACCCGGCCCAGACAAAATCAGCAACGAAATGCTAGTAAATCTGAGCTCAGCAGCAAAGACAAAACTGCTTGAGATATTCAACCACAGCTGGTTGAAAGGAACGGTACCCCAAGTATGGAGAGAAGCCATCACAATACCCATACTAAAGAAAGGGAAATGTAAGACCGAGGCTGCAAGTTACCGGCCAATCAGTCTCACAAGCTGTGTTGGGAAGACTATGGAGCGAATAGTCAACCACAGATTGAAATGGTATTTAGAGTCTGAGCAGATCCTGGTGCCGGAACAAGCTGGATTTAGAGAATGCTACAGTATAGAAGACCAAGTTACTTACTTGTCTCAAGCAATAGAAGATGCCTTCCAGGAGAAGAAAAAGGTCCTAACGATCTGGGTCGACTTCAAGCAGGCCTTTGACAAGGTGTGGAAAGATGGCCTCATTGCAAAACTTAGGAGAAGTGGAATCCAAGGCAACATGATGAAATGGATCCAGTCATACTTGCATAACAGGAGAACTAGAGTCACTCTTGACGGTCTGCAGAGCAGAAAAGTGTTGCTCCATCAGGGGGTACCTCAAGGAGGAGTAATTTCCCCAACACTCTTCCTTGTTTACATCAATGACCTGGTGAAAGATCTCCCTGCAGGAGTTAAAGCTGCCTTATATGCAGATGACCTAGTACTCTGGTGCGCTGATGAAAATGTCACCACAGCAAATTATAGAATGCAGCGGGCAGCAGACATGCTAGTGTCATGGGCAGAGAAATGGCTTATCACAATAAACACAGACAAAACCTCCACAACACTGTTCTCCCTCGCCCCCAAGGACAAATCAGCTAACATACACCTAGGGACAACCGTGATCAAGGAAGAAAGCTACCCCACCTATCTTGGGGTGACATTTGACCAAAGGCTTACATGGAATAAGCATATTGAAAATGCAGAAGGAAAGGCCCGAAGACGACTAGGCATACTCAGAAAATTAGCAGGTACCAACTGGGGAGCAAATGAACGAAATCTAAAGAAGATTTATAATGGAGTAATAAGACCACACTTAGAGTTTAGCTCAGCAGCATGGTCATCAGCTGCTAACTCACATCTGCAGTCTTTGGACAAGGTGCAAAATCAAGCTCTCAGGCTCATTACAGGAGCCATGAAAACTACACCAATAACAGAGATGCAGAAGGTTGCTGGATTACAGACATTGTCCCATAGAAGAGACACAAAAACCATGATCCAGATGGAAAAGTACAACAGTATGCCAATGCACCCAATGAAGGCAAGACTAGATGATCTGGCATTGGGACGTCTAAAGCGTAGCAGCTTTGTGCATCGGGGGAAAAGACTTATAAGACAGCATCAAGAAGACCTATCCATGAAGACAACACCACTGAAGCCCACCCTATACCCTGTACCATGGGAGCAGGCCAGCAGTGCCCTCCAAATTAATACATCAGTCAGTGGTCTCACAAGTGGATGTGAGTATAATGATCTGCAAAAACGAACTGCTACATTGAGTATGATCCAAGAAAGCTATCCCGATCAATCATGGATACATGCCTATACAGATGGATCAGCAACTAATGCTGTTAGGAATGGAGGTGCCGGTATCTTTATCTCATATCCTGACAACCACTATGAGACTAGGCACATTCCCACTGGTAAATTCTGTTCCAACTATACAGCTGAGGTTCAAGCTCTAGAGCAAGCTGCAAATATGATTTATAACACCAACTCTGACTGCCACCAGGTAGTCATCCTCACAGATGCACTGTCTGTCCTGCAAGCTCTCAAGGGTGGTAAACTCCCGCATCTGAGAAATGAACTAAACAAGGTAGCTGCCAAAAAGAGAACCATACTTCAGTGGGTACCATCTCATTGTGGTGTACCCGGAAATGAAAAGGCAGATAAACTTGCAAAAAAGGGAGGAGAATGTGAACAAGAAGATAATGAAGTCACATACTTTGAGAAAAAGAGAGCTATCCAGACTATCAGAAGAGAACAGAACCAACCCAAAGACGACTATCACACTCTCGACCGGCAGGGACAGACAACTATTTTTCGACTCAGGACAGGGCATAACAAACTGAATAAACACATGCACAAGCTACGATTGTCTGCTTCACCACTGTGCACATGTGGATTAAACGAACAAACTGCTGAGCATGTTCTACAGGACTGTCCTCTGTATGACCAGTTAAGAAAGATATACTGGCCCAATGACTCAACACTAAACTCAAAGCTATATGGAGTTAAAGAGGAACTTCAAACAACAGTCGAATTCATCATGAGAACTCGTCTGACGGTGTAATCATCAAAGATGCGATCGCAAGAAGAAGAAGAAGAATAAGAGATGCCTAGGGCATAATAATAATAATAATAATATAATATATATATTGACCAAATAAAATAATCTTATAGTCTACCTTTGAGGTGACAGACCCATTGTATATTATTTAATATACTTTTCTGGTACTAAGAGAGTGACTTAGTACATTGAACAATATAATTACTAGGAATCATACCCAACATTATTGGATATTAAGATTAATTGTGTGATGTAATTACATTATAGTTAACAGATATCATAACTATTTATGATATGAGTTAGTACTTAGATACAATATTGTTACAAAATATTGTCTATTAGTTGAACTTAGACATAAGAGTTCAGTACTATTGTGATTATTTATATTGAATATTCCTAAGTTGAGTAAGTATAATAATTACTCTGAAGCTACTATTGACTATTTTAATCAGTAATTATCAATAATTACTTACCAGATAAAAGTCAAAATGCTTACTATAGACCATTTCGTTAAAATTGGTAAGGAATATGGTTATAAATCTCAAGAACTTCGTCAGTTTGCTGAGGCAGAACTGGAAAAACATAAAGCAGAAATGGAAGAACAAAAGGCTGCATTAAAGAAAGAGGAAGCAGAACGTGAGATGAAGCAAATTGCCAAGGAAAATAGATTAAGAGAAATTGCTCAACAGGAAGAAGAGAATAAATTGAAACGAGAGGAAATTATTTTACAACAAGAAATGGAATTGGCGCGTATTAAATTGGAGACAGCAAGATTACAAGCACAAAGTGCTGATGCAAACCAGAATAATAACGCACAAAATGGATCGTCATCCAGCCAAACTAAACATTTCTACAACTTTAAATTACCCACTTTCAACTTAAACGTGGACGACCTTTCATCGTTCCTGTCACGTTTTGAACAGACTTGCAAAACAAATCATTTGCCCGAAGAGTCATGGGTACTCAAGTTAAATGAATTCTTGGTTGGAGAACCATTGACGGCTTCTCAAAATGCTGACCCATCAATAGCAAATAACTACGGTGCTATTAAGTCCTTGCTTTTACGAAGGTTTCACCTGGACGAGGAACACTGTAGGTTGAAATTTAAGGGAATTTTACCTGAATCTCCAAAAGATTTTGCAGGATTCATTGCGAACATACGCAATACATTTAATAGATGGGTTGAACTGGCAGAAGTCAACAAATCGTACGACAAATTAGTTGATTTACTACTACGGGATAAGGTATTATCTTCGGTTAGCCAGCCATTCTTTGCATATTTGCAGGAGCGTAAACCAGGTACTATTGACGAGTTGGAAAAATTTCTTTAAACTACTGTTCGGCACATCCGAATGCAACCATTTCTAACTCCTCATTAAGAGAACCTCTACCTGTGGCGTCTAATATGGCCTACAATCATAATAACAAACAAAGACATCACAGTGTAGACAGAAGTAGGTTCCAAAGAAATCACAATGTTAACTTTCAGAAGGGACATAATAATGATTTCAACAATAAAAATGAGTTCAACAGAGGTAGATCACGAGATAGAAATTATTCACCTCAAACAAACTACCACAATAGTCAACATAACACTAATTATAATCGATCACATACCCCGAAAAATAACAATAACTGGAATGGTAATAATCATGGCTCGAGACATCGAGATAATAGTTACTATAGAGGACGACGAGATAATTCTAACAATTATACTCGGAATCGATCTCATTCTCGGGGATCATCTCATTACAACCATAATACAGGGGCGGCAGTTACAAATAATACTACCCCTATAGCTCAGGTCCCACTTGACAATAATACAACACAGTCTTCTGCTGCATGTTTTGCTATTAATTATAATGTGGCAAATAGTTGCCAACAATGCAATCTTATTTTTCAGAAGGCGAAAGAAACAGTGCTTAACTGCGGACATATTACACCAGAGGTAGGTCTTGCAGTCAACGATGGAACAGGCTTACTAATTTTTAACAGGGGAATCGTTAATGGATCCGTCGTCTCAGTGCTGAGAGATTCAGGATCCACGACGATTGGTGTACGTCAGTCGCTGGTACATCCTAGCTGTGCGACAGGAGAATATGTCCGCTGCATGACATTTGGTGGAACTATTGAGTTTTACCCCACAGCTATTGTTCATATTAGAACACCCTTTTTCACAGGGAATGTAAAAGTATGTATGCTAAAAAAGCCTATTGCTGATCTGATGGTTGGTCGTATACACGGCAGTAAAGATTGTACTCCAGATGAGATCATAGAATGGGAGAAACATAACCTATGCACTGGAAACGCCGTGACGACTAGAGCGCAGACTCAACTCATGGAGAAAGTTGGTGATAATAAAATGGATGCAGACAACCAAGAGGAATTTGTAGTCAATTCACCTATTGACAGGGAAACATTTGCAACCAAACAAAAAGAGGATAAATCTTTAAAAAAATTTTTTAAGCTGGTTGATAAAGTTGACAATCTATCCTCAGGTAATAATAACAAACATTGGTTTGTTATTAAAAATGACATATTGATTAGATGTTTTAATGACAAATCACAAATGAAACAACAAGTTATGGTCCCGTATACTTTTAGACGGTACATTCTTCAACATGCACATGACTCACAGTGTGCTGGACATATGGGATATACTCGAACACGATCTCGAGTACTGTCTTCATTCTTTTGGCCAGGAGTGTCAAGAGATATTTCGCAGTATGTACGTTCCTGTACTACATGCCAAGAAGTGAAAGCACGTGGAGCTTTTCACACGGCGCCTATTCAGGCTTGCGATATCTCAGTAAGACCGTTTGACAAGATGGCCATAGATATTATTGGTCCATTGCTACCATCGGCCAGAGGACATAGATTCGTCCTTACGTGCATTGATTTGTGCACACGATGGCCAGAAGCTATCCCATTAAAGACCACCACTACCACAGATGTAGCTGATGCACTACATCTCATCTTTTCTAGAATAGGGTTTCCTAGAAAACTTTTATCAGACCATGGGTCACAGTTCATATCTGACACCATGAAGGAAGTCATGAAAACCTGGAACATTGATAGGAATTTAAGTAGTATTTATCATCCTATGAGTAATGGTGCAGTTGAAAGACTTAACCGTACACTTAAACAACTACTACATAAGGTTACTGTTAAGCACCCTCATGACTGGGACAGAGCACTCCCAGCTGTTCTATTTGCTTATCGGGAGGTACCGCATGAACAAACTGGCTTCTCTCCCTTTGAATTAGTTTTTGGTGCTCCCCCAAGAGGTCCTATGGGACTAATAAAAGACTTATTAATTGACGCAGAGATGACTCAGGACACTCAGTCATCTTACGAGTATGTGATTAATCTTCGGAAGAACATTATTGAGTCTTGCCAGTTGGCAACAGCTTCTTCTGAGGCTGCAAAAGCTAAGGCTCGATCTCTACAAAATAGGTCTCGACGATTACGCCAATTATTCCCAGGCGATGAGGCTTATGTGTTACTTCCTCACAATAACAATAAATTATTGATATCTTGGAATGGTCCTTACAAAGTCATTGATAAAATTTCCGACGTTGATTACGTCTTAGATATCAAGGGACACAAAAAGATATTTCATATTAACATGCTCAAGCAATTTCATACACGTCCTGAACACTTACAGTCAATTTTTCATGAACTAGATGACAACACAGTATCTACTTGTTATTATTCCAACTTATCCGTCATCCAGGAAGAAGAATCTTCTTTTCCTGAGGTACAGTTACCGTTACCGGTACCAGTAGTTCAACCTACTGAATCTTGGCGGGATGTAACCATCTCTTCAACGGTTACACCGCAACAGCGTCTACAGATTGCTAATCTATTACAATCTTATCCAGATGTGTTGACCGACGTCCCGGGTCGCACATCGGCTATCAGTCATGACATTACTCTCAATGACGATACACCTATTCGTGTACATCCCTATTCGGTTCCTTTACATTTCCTTGCTAAAACTACTAAGGAACTTGAACAGATGTTGTCTCTGGGAATCATTGAGACTAGTAATTCGCCATTCTCTTCTCCATTAGTGATTGTCCGGAAGAAGGACAATAACATCAGACTATGTGTTGACTATAGAAAATTAAATGCTAAGACTATAGTTGACAGCGAACCACATCCACTTATCGACGACTTACTGCCACGTCTATCCAACGCAACTATATTTAGTAAGATAGACTTAACTAAAGGTTATTGGCAGATACCACTGACCGAAAAGGCTAAGTACTACACCGCATTTTCCACTCCACAAGGTCTATACCAGTGGAATGTGATGCCTTTTGGGCTTGTTAATGCGCCAGCTACCTTCATTCGCCTGATGCGACAAATTTTATCAGGTAGACCAGACGTTATTACATATATTGACGACATATGCTTGTTTAGTTCGTCGTTTGAGGAACATGTTTCGGGACTTAGATATGTTTTCGACACTCTAAGGAATTATCATCTAACTGCTAAACCTACAAAGGTGCAGATCGCGTGTAATGAGATAACCTTTTTGGGACATATCATTGGATCGGGATATATCCGAACGTTACCTAGTACAGTCTCCAAAATTCTAAACATAGCAGTTCCTCAGACGAAGAAACAGGTCAGGAGTTTGTTAGGACTTGTTCAATATTACAGTAGATTCATACCAAACTTGTCATCCATCACGGCTGTATTGTCTTCATTGTTAAAAAAAGACATGCCGGTGAAGGTGACATGGACTGGTATATGCAATGAAACTTTCAACAAAATTATAAATTTGTTTTCGCATGAACCAATTTTAAGACTTCCCGATGCTTCCAAAAGATTTTTCTTACGAACAGATGCTAGTAACTACGGCATTGGTGCATGCCTGCTCCAGAACCATGATGGCGTTCTACATCCTACCTTATATATTTCAAGAAAGCTAAAGCCGGCAGAAACAAAGTATTCCACAGTGGACAAGGAACTTTTGTCAGTTATATGGGCAATCACAAAACTGGAAAAGTTCTTGCTTGGTGCTCCATTCACCATTCAGACTGACCAACGTGCTGTAGCATCTTTGCGTAGATCAAACCACAAAAGCCCAAAACTCGCCAGATACGCGATCATCCTGCAGCCATTTGAATTCTCCATTGAACATATTCCTGGCACTGAAAACATTGTGGCGGATGCGTTGTCACGTAATCCTATTGACGACGAATAATCAACATTGACATTCCTAAACTACGTCAATCATCACTACATTGGATAGAACGAAGTATCAACTATAAGGGAACTAACCTTGACTTCAATTTAATAATTATAAACACTATATGCATCACAGAATTGAACTAAAGACAATCAAGGTATACATATTGACATTGAAACTTCGTCTAACGTCCATACACAATATATGAATATTCGTTGAACAATCATGGAACAATATCTGACGACAAGTCGAACTTATTATCCTATGTGCACTTAATTCTTGGATCCTAGGATAATTGACATTTCTGTCCGACGGAAACGTTTCAACACTTTGTCTAAAAGAATTCATCAGGATCAGGACTACGGATGGATCATCATATCCTATACTAATTAATTAGTTAACTTAACTTCTTAATTGAATTAATATCAATAAAATGAAATGTGAGAAAAAAATGAAATGAAAAAAAACAAAAAAAGAGAACGAAATATAAAAAGAAGAAATTATGAAAAGAGAAAATAAATCTCACACAAGTATTAGATTAATATTTTTTTTTTAATGTACCTATACGTTATTTAGTTAGTTAAATTAGATAGTTATTATTCACTAACACTTCACACACAATTAAGTTAAACTTAAATTCGAATTTCTTTCTATTTCTTCTCACTTATTTGTCTTTTCTTCTCTCATAACATCGCGTTACATTAGAATCTTAATAATTTAACTCTTAGTTTAATTAATTAATTTAATTTTAATTAGTCAAATTAATTCCTATATGACATACTAATACGACAGACCTTACTTTAATTTAATTCTATCATTCACTATTGACATTACACATTTTATTTAGTTGATATAATAATATGCATAATATTGATATATAATATGATTAATGTTAGATGACTATGACAAATAGTTAGTTGACATGACCGCGACACGGTTCTACTCAGAACATCGTCGGCCATATGTCACAATTGTGTTAAATTTTTTTGAAAAATTGTTAAGTCGGATAGATCTTGAAAAAAAATCTATCGATTTTTTTTCCCCGGTGTACAGGGAATTGTTACGGTATATGTTATTAACGCCGTCTGCTAAAGGTTAGCAGACGTGCAATTGTAAAGGTTAAGACATTTAATATATTGCGATAGATGTTTCAATTATTGAACGCTCCATACACGATCGATTATGACGTGTCTAGCGTTGTTTGGGTCACAGTCGGTAACTAGGAGACGCTACCCTTTGTTACTTGACCGCCAAGCTGAATAGCTGCGTTTTCTAACCTTCCAATTCAATGGCATGATATAGCCATTTATATGTGCATTTATGATGGACCAGGGTCAGTCCTAGAACTCTATATGAGAGGAAACTTACGGAGGTTAGTGTTTAACTAGAATCCTCAGAAGGAGGAGAATAATCGTCCAATTCGTATGAAATATTCAGACTCGCAGTCTCACTGTCGGCAGGTAGCCATGTCTATCTGCGCGTGCATATAGCTGTGATGTTCTGACGACAATACTGCATTGTATCCTTAAACGGACATTGACACGTAAACCAGCAGTCTACGTTATTGATTAATTTATGCATGACTTATACGGACTTATGTTCTGCTCATATTTGAAATGATCATCCTGTGTGTACATGTGATTAAATATTACGGACTCAACCTGAAGGCATTAATTACTTCATTAATGTTGCTGAGTTCAAGTATTACATGTTACTTCTTCATATCATGCTACTGAGTTGTATGAACGCTTCACCCTAATTCGCGTAATGATAAAACAAGCACGATCAACAAGAAATCATTAAAATAACTATACTCAGCACATGATCTTCAACCGGCAAATAACTCAGCAACAGTCTTCAATACGGGCTGCGAATTGTGAGAAAGTCTCTCCGGCCTCCTTCCTAGAACCTCGAAATTATTTCCGGTAAGCCTCTGAATGAAGCTCGTACCTCACCAAGAGAGCTTTTTTCAATGCCTGATAGTCATCTTGCTTCCGGCCGGAAGTTTATTAAAAACTTCGCAGGCGGCTCCTCTTAGGCCCTGGGAAAGTTTCAAGTTCCAATTCCGTTCTTCAAGTCCAAACCCTGTTGCAAAGCGTTCGAAGCGGTCTAAAAAGGCGTCCATGGTATTGTTCCTTTCTGAAAAAGGTTCCAGCGGAAAGTTCATGGCATTAGGTGGCACAGGTTGCGAAGTAGGCACACCATCTGAGCGGGGTGAGTACCCTCTATTACAGTTGGAAGCCGCTGCACTTTTTGCCAGCTCTATCTGATTGGTCTGTCCCTGGATTTTTAGTTGCTTTATGTTAAGTGCATGCTCTGCTGCGGCTTTCTCTTTCCGCTCCGCTGCTTCTGCTGCGGCTTTACGCTCCGCTGCTTCTGCTGCGGTCTTCTCCATTGCAAGTTTCTGCACTTCCATCTCTCTTGCATGGAGTTTATCAGTCTCCTCGCTTACATATTTCATCAGGTCTTTTCCACTTAACCCGTATTCATGCCCTGCCTCCATTAAACTAGTTCTAATTTTTGCGGAATCTGCCATGATATGCAGTACGGGTTCGCGAAGGGCAAAAATTGGCAATGACCTCCAAACAAAATTGTTTGACTCGCACAAGTAATTATCTCTTTAAAACCAGCTAGGTTTGAATTAGTAATCAAGTTCAAATAGTTCTTAAAAAAATCACTCACTCAGCGTATTCTGAAAAATTATATAACAGATTATCTTGAAGTTTCTATGAAAAATTTGCTAAATACTTTTGATAAAAATATTTCCAGCAGTTACAGAAAAAGAAAAAAAAATTCAGTTCCCTACAGTATCCTCTGTTCTCAAAAAGTGTTTACTCTGTCCGTTTGATATTTAATTTAAAAAAGTATCACTCGTGCTTTAGAGATATAAATTATTCCCCCATGAAATAGACAAATTATAGTAAGAGTCAGTCTAGGAGGTAATCCCTCAAAATGCCAACAAATTTTGCAATTATTTCAATTATCGCAATTGTATAGCAGGGATGAAAATGTGATTTATCACACTTCTAAGTCCGGGTTCACTAATCCCAAGACGAGTCCACAATTGTCGTGTGGTGTGTACTGGGGCAACTACGACAGTAGTTTTTGCCAGGAATAGCCTATGAGATATTACTTATAAGGTCTCTTGAAATTTGCTCGTTAAGAAAGAGTAAAGACCTATTCGAGATGGGGACAAGAAGACGGGAATGCGAATGCTTTCCACTGGACAGTGTTTTCTAATTAATTATGGAAAGAGTTCTGTTTCCCCACGACCTTAGCTTCTGCCCTTAGATCCCGTAACAGAAAAAGCACCCAAACTCATCTGAGTAAAGAAATGTTCCTATAGGTGGATATGTAACACCGACAGCACGAGTGATACATTAACAAACTAGATAATGATCAAACGATCGTTGGGTTTATTAATGAAATATCCACACATATAGGGTTAGTAATGGTTAGAACGTGATGATGGTGAAAGACGATTCACACAAAACACACAGATGAGATAATAAAATTGCAGTTAATTCATTCATAACCCTCCACTCCCAAAGGAGCATAGGCCTTCAACAAAGACATGCCAAGTCCTCCTGTCACGTGCCATCATCTCAAGTTCTTTCCATGTTCTCCTCATTATTTTCACCTCTGTTTCCAACTCTCTTCTTCATGTACTTCTTGGTCTTCCTCTGCCTCTCTTGCCCTGGGGGTTCCAGAACAAGGATTGCCTTGTAATGCTATCAACAGGTTTCCTCAGTGTGTGTTCTATCCATCGCCATCGTCTTCTTCTCATTTCTTGTTCCACTGGCACTTGTCTAGTTCTTGTCATCAGTTCCACGTTGGTAACCTTGTCATACCATTTTAATCCCTCTATTCTACGCAAGCACCCATTTATGAAAGTCTGTAGCTTTTTGGTTGTTGTCTTTGTTGTTCTCCATGTCTCCGAGCCATACAATAGGACTGACTTCACATTTGAGTTGAAGATTCTTATTTTCGTGTTGGATCCTCTTTCTCTTGATCTCCATATATTTCCCAATGCAATGAAAGCTCCTCTTGCCTTTTGTATTCTTATTTTGATATCGCTGTCTGTCCCTCCAACTTTGTCTATATTACTGCCAAGATATGTGTATGATTCTACATCTTGTATTGGTGTTTCTTCAAGTTTAACCCTGTTTTCATTACCTGCATTTATTCGCATTATTTTTGTCTTAATTAAGTTAATTAAGTAGTAGTTAATTAAGAATGAACTGGTGTAAAGCCAAATGATGATGATGTGATATGATACGTGTTACCAGAATGGTGAGTAATCTACACAGTCCATGTGTCTCTAAATGCTTCTCATGGATACGATGATTCACATGTATGCATAAAATGTCCCAAGTTGTTATACGTTATGTCGAGTGGGGTATCTCGAAGTCGAGGACGTTCTGATGGAAACTGTTGTTGGACTGAGAACGTTGACGAGATATTTATGTATATTCCTTCACTGTTTGAGTATATCTCTGTAGCGTTGATCAACAGTTAATAGCTGTCATATGAACAAAAGGTCTGTTGTCTAATCTCCCGAGGGTACTGGTCCGGCTGGATATCTTCACGAAATGTTAGTGATATGTAGACTCATAATCTTGCATAAGTAGTCGTGATTCATAAAATATACTTTAGAGTCTGCTTCATAGAATGCGCTTAAGAGTGTGTTGCACTTGGTATAAATATGAGATTCCACTTTTGAGCTCTTTTGCTTGACTTCAGATAATAATGATCGTTCGAGAGATTTGAATTAATGATGACCATGTATTGAACTTGTGAGCCAGCAGTATATGGGTGACGAAAAATGCTGCGTATACCTTCTGACTTGTGGGTTAGACAATATTCCTTTTTAATTGAGGAATGAAAGATGTCCTATGGTGAATTCTGCTAGCCAAATGTTCGTTTTTGATAACTTATTTCTGGTTGGACGTCAGACACGTTGCGTATAGACTCAGACTTCTGATGAACTGAAGACACACACAAATCTTCGTAAGTTTTTCACATTTAACATCACTGGTTGACTTTCATTCATACTACTGCTCATTATTGATCTATCTCTGAGTTCGATTCTAATGATGTTAAATATCTTGTGCATGAAAGACTATGATGATGATGAAGGTGAAGTATGAACTATTAATTACCTCCTATCATCCTATCATCTTCTAGGAAAATCTTCTGATTTTATTAATCAGATATGAAAATAATTAATTGAAACTCTATCTTTCGCACATTTAGCTGTGAGGTTAAAATAAACAAAGAATAAGAAAATGTATTAATAATCTTTATAAGATCTACTAACCTTCTTTTCCCTTCGCAAAATCCTTTACGAACACAATTCAACACAGAACTGAATTAGTATCCACTCTGAATAAACACATGTATTTAGGCTAGGCGTTTTAGGGATTGTATCTCTTCCTCACAATGTAAAAACTGGACTCTTCTCTCTAGCGAGCTACGCGGTATTATATCAGAAGTCCAATGTGGGTTTCTTGGATCCGTGACGTACATCTCCGCCCATACAACCAGTCCTAATAGCCCCTCTGGTCACTCATTCACAGGATCGCTCTTGTCTCCAGTCAGTCCAAACGTGGGTGTGGTAATTCGCGACCAACTTTCGTTGCCTGGCTTGTTTGACAAACAGGTAGTGAGATAATTGGCTAGCCTATGCAAAAGGGCTGTCACATTATTCTCTGGTTGTTTATCGTTCCGTGTGTTGGCGGCACTCTTTGTTACCTCCGTCCAGCATGCTGACATGTACTCTTTGTGGCGCCGCCTATTGATTTACATGCCGGTTGGTTTAATCAGCATGAGACGTTTACATCTCGCCAAGCTGGGCGTCCAATGTGGTGACCTTGCCGAACAACCAAGATAACAACAGTCCACAGAAATAATATAATGCCCAGATGTCGGATTTGGATGACCAGATGTGTTTTCACCAGATTTATCACGATGCAATGTGGGCTTCAAACGATGATATCAGGTATGGGGACTCAATCAAAAGACTTTATTTTACCACCGATGAAAGAACAAGAGACAAGAGAAAGTATATTGAGGAGTTGGCAAAAGAGGCAGAAGATGCTGCAGCCAAAGGAAATATGAGAGAACTGTATAGCAGCACAAAGAAGCTAACAGGGAAATACAAGCAAACAAGTTGCCTCATAAAAGATAAGAATGGGAAACTGCTCAGCAATATACAAGAGCAAATGAAGAGGTGGACGGAATATTTTGGGGACCTTCTCAATAGACCAGCTCCACAAAACCCGCCGGACATCCAGCCAGCAGAAGAAGAGCTACAAATTAACGGTGAAAGACCAACGAAGGAAGAAATAAAGAAAGCCATAAAGCTTCTAAGAGATGGAAAAGCGTCTGGACCTGATGGCATTCCAGCAGAGGCCATCAAAGCAGATATCGACACGGCTACAGAGATGTTATATAAATTACTTGGTAAAGTCTGGGAAAAAGAAGAGATACCAGCAGAATGGAAGGAAGGATATCTGGTTAAGTTGCCTAAGAAGGGAAATCTACAAGAGTGCACAAATTATAGAGAAATAATGTTACTATCAGTGCCAGGAAAGGTATTGAACAGGATTATCCTTGAGAGATTAAAGGAGTCCATAGACAAGAAATTGAGAGATGAACAAGCAGGTTTTCGACAAAACAGATCATGTACAGACCAGATAGCCACTTTGAGAATAATAGTTGAACAAAGTCTGGAATGGAATTCACCACTATACATCGGATTTGTGGACTACGAAAAAGCATTTGACAGTGTGGACAGAGAATCACTTTGGAAATTGATGAGGCATTATGGAGTTCCCCTGAAGATCATTAATTTAATAAAGAAAACCTATGAAGACATGACGTGCAGAGTTCTTCATGAAGGACAGCTTACAGAACCATTTGGGATAAGAACAGGAGTGCGACAGGGATGCCTCTTGTCTCCATTTCTTTTCTTGCTGGCAATAGATTGGGTTATGAGATCATCGACAACACACAACAGAAATGGAATCCAGTGGACTCTGACTAAGCAGTTGGATGATCTGGATTTTGCTGATGACTTGGCTCTCCTGTCCCATAACCGTAATCAGATGCAGGACAAATTGAAAACACTCGATGAGAGGTCACAGCAATTGGGTCTGAAAATACACAGGGAAAAGACAAAAATAATGCGAATAAATGCAGGTAATGAAAACAGGGTTGAACTTGAAGAAACACCAATACAAGATGTAGAATCATACACATATCTTGGCAGTAATATAGACAAAGTTGGAGGGACAGACAGCGATATCAAAATAAGAATACAAAAGGCAAGAGGAGCTTTCATTGCATTGGGAAATATATGGAGATCAAGAGAAATAGGATCCAACACGAAAATAAGAATCTTCAACTCAAATGTGAAGTCAGTCCTATTGTATGGCTCGGAGACATGGAGAACAACAAAGACAACAACCAAAAAGCTACAGACTTTCATAAATGGGTGCTTGCGTAGAATAGAGGGATTAAAATGGTATGACAAGGTTACCAATGTGGAACTGATGACAAGAACTGGACAAGCGCCAGTGGAACAAGAGATGAGAAGAAGACGATGGCGATGGATAGGACACACACTGAGGAAACCTGTTGATAGCATTACAAGGCAGTCCTTGTTCTGGAACCCCCAGGGCAAGAGAGGCAGAGGAAGACCAAGAAGTACGTGGAGAAGAGAGTTGGAAACAGAGGTGAAAATGATGAGGAGAACATGGAAAGAACTTGAGATGATGGCACGTGACAGGAGGACTTGGCATGTGTTTGTTGAAGGCCTATGCTCCTTTGGGAGTGGAGGGTTATGAATGAATGAATGAATGCGTAGAGACAAGTTCTTTGTGTTTTTTGTTTGTTTAAAGTTTTGCCTCGTTTCGGCGAGGCGCGTCCCGTTCAACATAGTCGGTTATATTAGGGCGCACGTCCAAATATAAAAGACCCTTAGGTCTGAGGTTATAAATCAATTTTTTCCCAGTAGTTTTCGAATAACAGACGCGAGCGCTAAAAATAAATCTGCGTTCACATCATTAACGCAAATCGCCGAAAACGCAAAACGCCGAATACACAAACCGCCGAAAACGTTGGAAATGGATTTAGTGCGCAAAGGGAAGTAAAAATTCTACGGTAACTGAAGTTTAACGAAAAATACCACCAATAACCAAAAAAAAAAAAAAAAAAAAAACCAAAAAACTTTCGATTCCAGGTCCGATGCGGGAAATTCAAGGCTTTTAGCCATTTTTACAGGCTTGTCAAGGCCTGGAATTTTTTTTCCCGTTTTCCAGGTTTTACAAGGTTTTTCCAGGTCGCTACGAACCCTGTTGACAAAATGTCGCAGTCATTCATATTATTGATTGTTTGTCTGCCTCATGTCATCTATTGTCTCTATGACTTGATTTTAATGCTTTGCATTTTGAGACTAAGTGACTAATATTACCTGATGGGACAGTTACGTGTTTTGGACGGTGTGCGGAATGATAGTTCCTGGACTGATATAATCATTTCATCTTTTCATGTTGACTGATTTTGCTATAGTTACCTCACTCTGGTGTTAAATTATTTGTATCCTTTGTAGTCGATGGTATTAGTAATTTTGTTACTAATTTCCACACCTTGAGTGTTTATTTGCCTACTGTGGAGCACAAACGTGGGTGCTATACTATTTGATACCAACAGTGAAATTTGATAATACCATCTTTTCACTCCAGTGATGTCTTTAACTCACACCACGTAAATAATGCAAACTTCGTTTAAATTATTTAACGGGGGGGGGGGGGGGGGAGAAAATGCTATGAGTAAAGTTCATAACATGTATGTCGTGATCAAATACAGTTCGACACTGGTTGATTTGTTTATAAGAACGTTGCCATTGTTTCAGGAAGGGACGTCATTACGTTTGGTGTTTAAAGTTGCAGACGCCAGTTTTTCAGTCTGCTAACTAAAGCGTCCCTTGGCTTTGGGGATTCGCTGTGTGTCTATTGAAGGCGTTGGACGTATTTTTTTATGCTCCCGAATGTTTGAAGATTTACTGGTCATATTCCTTTGTATTCCATCTCTTGATTCTCCATACACCTCCGTGAGAGGATGCCAGCATTTATGTAAAAGGAATGAAGTGTGACCTGAAGTACGTGAGTGAAATATATTAATAAAAACTATGTGGAAATGTCTTCGACATTGTTCCAGCTATCAGACTTTACAGCGACACTAGAGACTGTCTAGTTGATGCCATTACCTTATGCATATATATTATCAGGATATAATTGGAGCTCTGAAAATGTGGAATAAACCGTCTTGTAAGTCGTCCAACTTGGCCTTTTGAAGTATCATTCATGTTTTGAAGTGTACGGATGTCTGGGCGGGGATTGAAGGGACATACCCTATTGGCACCTGTGTTGAAGCAGTGTTCAAACATATATATTAAGCCAGAAAGTTATATCAAAAGAAGTAAGCCCAGCAGAGCTCCGCATCAATTGGGAGTGTAACCGTAACAGATGTCCACCACATGATCGTGTATTTATGAAATGTTCTTGCCATGCAACCATATTGATGTTCGTCTACCTTACTGATGTCCAAGTTTCGTGCTCAATAAATTGTATCGACAATGTTCCTTACGAGTCCAGCATTTGTTCCTCGCCAGTTTGGTCCTACTGTTTGACCCATTACTCAATGTTACCAACCATTAACTATCACCATCCTATGCCAGAGTTAAACGGCCCACACATCATTCGCGTTAGCAAATAATACGTCTTCAACTAACAGTAAGCCCGACAGGCCGTACTACCACCAACAAGATAATACAACGGTAACAAAATGTTTCTTGTTTATCGTTGGCTCACAAATGAAAAATTGGTGACGCACAAGCCAATAAAAGACAACATTAACCCATCAGTAAATGATGAAAAAAACCGCTGGCCGCTCTTGTGATCAGATCTGCGAGGAATAAAGAAACATTATGGAAAAATGCTACTATCCTATATAGCTATATATATACACGGACGGGGGCAAGACGATCTCTTATCCACTCCGACAGTCCTGATTAAATTTAAAATGCACACGGTGACTTTCTTTACAATATACGGTCAGCTTTTCGCTAGCGCGGCGATTTCAGGTCGGATGAAGGTATGCAACCTCCCCCCTCCTTTACGCGCGCGTCAACGATCAGTGTACAATGTCAATTATTTTTTAATTGTCCCTACGCGCACTTACATAAATATCGCCTGTCGTTAATAGCTATTAAATTGTCGGCGTCTGTTGGTCATCGTATGGTATTTAATAATAGGCACTTACTATAAATACACAAAATGAAATATAACGTGAATTCTATTCTGCCACTATTAGTCGCGCCTAGCATATAATATCAGTCAACTAAAACCGTCTCTTCTTGTGTGAAAAAGCGGGTGGTAAAATTAACATTAAAACTGAACCTCTGGTATAAAATAGCTACGCGTTATTATTTCACTGGTTTTAACAGCTAGAACTCTAAGTGAATTATAATGGCAAAAGCTTTAACACTCTAACACTTAAGCACTAATTTCTATTACCAGAAAATCCTCATGAAAAGATCCCCACGAATGCAATTAACACATTAAGCGAAATGGTTTTAGCTACTGCGTGCTTAGACTATTCCAAAAATTCTGAGTGACGACTGATAGCTGGTTTATGAAGACACAGTTTATATTTCATCATGGTTGCTCTGATCTATAGATGATGCTACTTTTCACACTAAAGTGTATAGCCGAGAAACAGAAACATGAGTCCCCCAGATAAAAGTTTACGGTCGGCTTGTCTCAGGCGTTCGACCGCCATCAAAGCTTAAATCCGTGCAAATCTCGTAGATTTTGCCCGTATCTGAAGATCAAAGAGTTAACTCCCCTCTGTGTACGAACTTCAAAGGGTACTCGGGAAAATATTTTTGCCCGAGCGTCTACTTCAAAAAGGTCCGGTGTTTTTCGCGTGCAGTCTGTCTGGTATCCGATGATTGACAGATCAGCTCGCGTGAGAAACTTGATAAGCAAACCTGATTCGCTCCCTGTTATGACTGGCAGGTCGCGAAAGTTGGTAAACAACTTCGTTTGTTTATGTTCAAGGAAAAGAGGCGTGGATGAAGAAAAAGCTTGTGTGAGTAGGACAGGCAGAAAAGTGCGTGGTTTTGCTAGAAAATCATAGAACGCTAACGGGATGACAAAGGCTGTCAGATTACTGTAGGCTGTATTTCCATTATACGTCACAGTACTCAAATAATTCTCTTCACTGTAATTGCAGAGGGCATAGACCTGTATCAGTGTTGTTGTTTTTCCTCGTTCTGCTAGTTGCATACGTATTAATTTCTCATACATACATACATCTATATAAACACACACACAAACACACACACACACACACACATATATATATATATATATATATATATATATATATATATATATATATATATATATATATATATATATATATATATATATATATATATATATATATATATATATATATATATTCTGTTTCTCAGGTGCACTTTGCTTTCTCGGAATGCGCTAAGAATACCACGTCATATTTTGCTCTTTCCTTCTCGTATACTTCACTCTACACATACATGATTTTGGCGGATATCCTAGTATTTCTGTAATTGTTTTTCTCTTGAAGTTTATTATTTCTAGTTCCTTGCCACCCTAGCTCACTAAAATTGAACGTCGCCGTTTTGGTCGAATTCCTCTTCCGTAATCCCTTAACGTTTCTGGTCCTAATGACATTGAAATAATGTCCGTTTATGCTCCTGTTTAGTCTTGTCAGCAATAAAATAACAACTTTCAGCTTGCTAGGTCAGTCACAGCAGTGCCATGGCCCAGCTGGCCTGCGGCTTCTCAGAGTAACCTGGACCGACCTTCACGGCTCCCGTAGCGGTCCCGTAGAATAACTTTCACCCTGTATCATCCCAGCCCGGCAATCAGTCCTGTTTTCACCTCCTACGAAATAGACGTTGGGTTGGACTTTAGGAGGCTGAAGAAGATCACATACCAGTATGGGACCCTAAGATGCAGCAATAGTGAATGCAGTCAGCGACCCATAGCTTGACTGCTTGCATCAGGATCAGCGAACCAGAGCTGATCAAGACCGTACTCCACCTCCACGTGGTGGTCCTGGAAACAGTCTGCAGCAGTGCAGTCTGGCTGAGCGAGTACGGATCGAAATGGGAAGGCAAACCCGGTCCCTAAAAAATGCCGTGCAGAAGTCGGATGTGTCGACTGAAAGGTGCAGATATCACAGCTTAGGCGCAAACAGGCACAACGCAACCACCGTTCTTTTCAGGGCGAACGAGGAAGAAGAAGAAGACATACCAGTATTCACGCAGTTCTATAGCACTCGGTGTTGCATGTTGAGGTTAACATTATATTGGTCGCCATGTATGACATGCCTGACGGACCATTAGTCCTATTCTTTCTGTGTCTCATCTGAGCCTCATGGGAACTGCTCACACGACATACACGCACACACACACACACATATGTGCATAAACCTTTAATTTAGATGATGGATAATATCATTGTTATGTTTTGTTGCACTCACAGTTTGTTGAGAATTATTTTTTTCCGCTGCGAATACTGGTATTCTGTTCTGTGTGTAAATACACTCTACTCTACCTATCAGTAATCACATGTACTATTTTCACGCTTAAATCATTTCGTTGAGAGGGGATATCCCCAAGACTGCTTGTTCGACTTGATGTCTGACGGTTGACTATGTTGAATTTAACTGACAGACCGCGGGAAAGAATGCGCACTCCTCATCATCATTGTAGGTAGCTCATTCCTCCCCAATACTTCTTCTTCTTTGATCCTTAGCCGCCGACCGTCAAAGCAGTCAGTGGCCATCACGCCTAGTGGCGTCTTGTAGGGCAACAACAAATTGATTCCACTTTGCTCGGTCGGTGGCCATCCTTCGTACAGTGCCCCAACTCTGGTTCATTCTTTGCATCTCAGCCTCCACAGTCCTCCGCCAGGTTGTTTTTGGTCGGCCTCTCTTTCGTTTTCCTTCAGGGGTCCAAAGCATAGCTGTTCTTGTGATGGCATCGGGGTCTCTTCTGAGGACATGACCAACCCAGCTCCAGCGTCTGCCAGCTATGATGGTGTGCATGTCCTCTTGCTTGCTACGAGTAAGCAGATCTTGGTTAGTGATGGTATTCGGCCAAAAGATTCGGTGAATTTTTCTTAGGCATGTTGTGTGAAAAGAGGACAATTTCGACATTTCCTTCTCTGTAACTCTCCAGCATTCCGCACCATAGAGAAGCACAGAAAGCACACAGCTCTGATATAATCTTAATTTTGTGTTTGTGCTGTATTGAGAGGACTTCCAGATGTTGTTTAGGCTAAAAAAGGCTGTTCTTGCTTTGTTCATTCTGTTGTTGATGTCTTTGCTTGCCCCGCAGTCTAGTGTTACGATGCATCCTAGGTATGTGAAGGTGTCTGTCTGTACCAGTTGCTGATTCCTTACTGATATGGGCTCAGGTTTGCTCACATTGAACGCCATGACCTCTGACTTCTTTAAATTGATGTTCAAGCCCACCAGCTGGCTATACTTATTAAGTCTATCTGTTTTTTCCTGAATGTGTTGACGTGAATGTGCTAGTAATGCAATGTCATCTGCATATTCCAGATCTTCCAATGTAGAAAATGTATTCCATCTTTTTCCTCTTGGACTGCCCTCTGTTGTCTGGCGCATCACCCAGTCTATGACTGTTAAAAATAGAGTGGTTGATAAGGGGCATCCCTGTCGTACTCCTGTCTTCACCTCAAAGGTTAGGTTGCTCTGCCCAACACTACACGTAAAGTTGGCATAGAGGCTTTTTATGATTGACACTATGCAGCTTGGAATTCCATAAGCCCTCAGTATTTTCCATAAACTGTCCCTATGTATGCTGTCAAAAGCCTTTTCAAAATCAACGAAATTAATGTAAAGATGTCTTTGCCATTCTGAGCACTGCTCTATAATGTTCCTGAGAGTGAATATATGATGTATACATCTTCTGTTCTTTCTAAATCCTGCTTGTTCTTTCCTCTGTTTGTGGTCTACTGCCTTTGAAATTCTCTGTATAATTATCCTGCCTAGTATTTTGCTGGGAACTGAGAGAAGAGTGATTCCTCTCCAACTGGAAAACGGGGACAACACCATCAGAGTGGAACAAAGGAATAATTGTCAAATTGCCTTCTTAATACATGTGTAACGTAATCCGCTGACCTCATCAGCCAGAAAAACTAAAATTAGCCGTACTCCGATTCGCAGAAACTGGGAGCCAGCTGTCGACTGACATATACGGGGACACAATTGTAGCGTAATGTAAACACAATCCCTTGTTATGATAGAATGAAAGGAAATATTGGCAGCCAATCAAAAGCCGCGAAGCTCGCATGTAGACGAACCGGGTTTTACAATGGCGTTCTGCAAGAGGAAAGGAAAGTGTGTTTGAATAAAATGGGTTCATGTGTCGTACAAGGAAATGGAGAGACAAAAAGTAATGACAGTGATTTCGTTTTTTGAGGGATAAGACCAGCTATATTCATTCCTAAGGAATAGTTGCTGTGTGTATTACTTTTGGAGAAAATTAAAGGTAAATGCGCCAGCATGATGAAAACTGCTGTGTCGATCCTCTTTAAAAATTTGGTATAAATCGAAGTCGGAACCAATTATGGAAAACTTTAGATAAAAGCAGAAGGTATGGAAAGTAAAAGGAGACATAGATAAGAGTCATGTTTGACAGGGTTGAGAAGTATGAAGAGGATTTCTGGACCCAGCTAACACAAACTCGCTCGAAACTGCAAAAATACAGTCTGGGAAACGGTGACACCGTATTGCTCTGCGATACGCGCGCTCTCTCACTATAAAAAGGCATCAGCGGACTATTCAAATTTCACACACAGCAGAAGATAGATAGACTGCAGGAGGAGGTCGCTCGTAAAGGCAATAACTTTTCCATCTGTTTGCCGTGCAGCTACCCTCAGCAAACCGAGTCTGCTCTGTACTTTGCATCTATCAGGGACCCAAAGATGCAGCAATAGAGAATGCAGTCAGCGACCCATAGCTTGACTGCTTGCATCAGGATCAGCGAAACAGAGCTGGTCAAGACCCTACTCCACGTGGTGGTCCTGGAAACAGATTGCATCACTGCAGTCTGACTGAGCGAGTAGGGATCGCAGTGGGAAGGCAAACCCGGTCCCAAAAAATGCCGTGCAGAAGTCGGATGTGTCGACCGAAAGGTGCAGATATCACAGCTTAGGCGTAAACAGACACAACGCAACCACCGTCCTTTTCAGGACGAATGAGGAAGAAGAAGAAGGGCCAACACAGGAGCATCAGAGATTTCTATCTAGATTCAAGTCCTAGGCCCCATCAGTGCTTGGTGGTCTGGTGCAATACTTGCAACTGACACTGCTGTGTATGTAATCATAGATGACAGTTACAGAACTTTAATGTTAAGAATTATATGTAATAAAATTACAGCAACTATTGTGAGTGGTCAAAGCAAAGTGACTAGTGTGTAATGATGAGAAAACCGTTCTGAAACAATAGTAACACATAAGGAAGGGAAACCCGAGGCCTGTAAACAGTAAATTAATATTAGACAAACATAAAGGTATGTTTTCAGGCACTCGTAAGAAATAAAGAAGTAGAACACTTGGACAACAGAAAAACAACAGACGTGAGTGGCTTACCCAGGGTTCGAACCCCGTACCTTCCGTACGACAACTCCGCCTAGCTATCAAGCGAATCACACTGACCCCACGGCCAGCCAGGCATCCCCAAAAAAAGATGCTTTGCTGGCTATTTATCAGTACGAAACACACAAGATAACACCGGAAGTATACAGTGGGCAACTCAGCCCTTAAATGACGCAATCACTTCTGTTGTTCTCCTATTAACAGTATGTGTCAGTCCAAACAAGACAAAGACCTTGATACTGGGTCCAGTAAATAGTAGAAGACTTAAGGACATTAGTATAGAACAGAGGGTAGGTTTCTGGTATTGTATAAACATAAATAACACATAAGGAAGGGAAACCCGAGGCCTGTAAACAGTAAATTAATATTAGACAAACATAAAGGTATGTTTTCAGGCACTCGTAAGAAATAAAGAAGTAGAACACTTGGACAACAGAAAAACAACAGACGTGAGTGGCTTACCCAGGGTTCGAACCCCGTACCTTCCGTACGACAACTCCGCTTGATAGCTAGGCGGAGTTGTCGTACGGAAGGTACGGGGTTCAAACCCTGGGTAAGCCACTCACGTCTGTTGTTTTTCTGTTGTCCAAGTGTTCTACTTCTTTATTTCTTACGAGTGCCTGAAAACATACCTTTATGTTTGTCTAATATTAATTTTCTGAAACAATAGACCAGACAAGAGCAACTCTAGTGATAAGGGAACATTTGTATGAACATTTCATGTTATTTTGAAGATTCCAGAAAGGACTTCTCATTTAGTTATTTATATAACTCCACTATCACTCCATTTTGTAATTAAATTGTATTCATTCAATTTTCATCATTTCATCATTCATAATTGCACAAAAAAAAAGATATATGTACATAATAAATGATTCAGTAATTGTAATTCTCTGACTTATCAATTTTATATTGTTGAATTTTGAGTTTTACTGAATTGTTGATTATCATAGTTTAGTTGCATAGCAAAGGTGGCATCTTAGGCTCAAACATTTATCTGATACTATCTGAAGTAGAAACCTTCACAGCCGTGACTATCCTGTGATACCAGTGCTCTTCTTTGACACTGGGACTATATTCTTGACAGACATAATTATTCTTTTGTTCTTGCATTAACTAATTCTGACAACTATACTCATAAAAACCTTCCGCTACAATCTTGGAAGATGCACGATTTGTGCTTCCACACTTCTACGTGGTCTTACCCAAAACTCACCCTTCATGTTCTGTGTGGTTACCTCTGTGTTTGTGTGTGGCTCAATTTGACTCCTGACCAAGAAATTTGTGAAGAAATATTGCGGAGACTGAAGTAAGAGACATGTTTACCAACTGGGACTATAGTCAGTTATAAGATAACAAAATTCTACCTCAGCCTGATGCAAGCATAACTTTCGAGGAGGCAAAGAGTTTTATCAGATACAGAAACAAATGGAATGCAGAACATCCAGGTCACACACAGAATGATGATTACTATCAGCTCAACAGAAGAGAACAAGTGGTAATCTTCAGACTCTGCACTGGCCACAACAGATACAATCTATTCAACAAGCTAAAGATAGGAACTACCGATCTGTAACTGTGGCACTGATAACATGAATGCTGAACATCTGCTTCAAAGTTATCCCCTATATGCGGTAAAGAGAAAGCGCATATGGCCGACGCCAATTCCTTTCGTGGAAAGGTTTTATGGGGATTTAAATAGCCTCAAGCTGACTACTGCTTTCTTTGAGAACATTCAAGTGGACGTCTGAGAGTGTACAAAGAAGAAGAATAAGAAGAAGAAGGAGATAACAAAATAACTTAACGAGGACGGTCGTCCAAATTATAAGATTTGAAGGAAGATCTAGAGAAAACAGGTATGGTCATCAGCAGCTTTTAGAAGAAAAGCATTGTGATTTTAATAGAGGAGTAAAAACATCAGATCATGCTGGGAGAACAGGCTCTGAAGCAGGTCAACCACTTTAAATACCTCGGTGTTGCAATAGGCATCAAAGAAGAGTTGGCTACCCCAAGAACAGCAGCAGGGAGACTTGTTCGTGCTATAAATTGAGGATTCCTCGGCAAAATAGAAATTTGCAAGAAGACTAAGATGGCTGTATACCGCTTCACCTATGTCCCAGTCTTGACCTTGATGAGAGTCATGGGCAATGACTACAACTCACAAGAGCCAGCTTCAAACCTCAGAGGAATATGAGGAAGGTGGTCCAAATGACAAGAATGGATAGGGCCCGCAACGAAAAACGTCATTTAATCGAAACCCAGTCCCCGCAGACCCGAGTAAAACAGTCCTAGTTGCGATGGTTTGACCATGTCTGCAGAATGGGAGAAGACCGGCTACCAGGACGAACATGGGAAACCAAGAGCCAAGTATCCAGACCTCCAGGGAACATCAGACAATCTCTGAATTACCGAGGAATGGACTGGAACCTGGCCAAAAAGGAAGCCAATAGGATATCATGGCGCTCTTTCTGGCTATCTCTACACCCCGAGAAAGAATAGGCACGACTAAGTAAGTAGTAAGACTAAGTAAGAATGGTTTCTTTATCGGCAGTAAAATACATTATACAAAATATGAATAATTCATTATAGTCGAACTTTAGAGAAGAACGTAACACAGTTTATTTAAAAGGTGCTATTTACTACTGTTCACAAGTACTGATGCAGAGTTCCACATCATATGTCATCATAAGCACATATTTGTCGGACGTTGTACATGAAACATCCCATAATAAATTTTGATAAGCTGTCGCTACAAGCGTCACGAGTTAATTATTACTCGTCCTTGTCAAATGCCATTCTGGGACCCAAAGATGCAGCAATGGAGAATGCAGTCTGCGACCCATAGCTTGACTGCTTGCGTCAGGGTCAGCGAACCAGAGCTGACCAACATCCTACTCCACCTCCACGTGGTGGTCCTGGAAACAGGCTGCATCACTGCAGTCTGGCGGAGAGAGTAGGGATCGAAGAGGGAAGGCAAACCCGGTCCCAAAAAATGCCGTGCTGAAGTCGAATGTGTCGGCCGAAAGGCGCAGATATCGCAGCTCAGGTGTAAACAGACACAACGCAACCAACGTCCTTTTCAGGACGAACGAGGAAGAAGAAGACGAAGAAGAAGAAATGCCATTTTTTTTTTTTTTTTGTGAACAGAGAAAGTGAAAATAGCGACCTACTACAATTACTACAATAATTCCTACAAGAAGGAATCCACCAATACATACAGGCGCGCATTCTTTGTTTTACACGTGTATAAACACACACAACACGAAGTAATAGGCAAATAGCACTACATTAATTTTTTTTAAAAAAAGGTAAAAATAAGGAGACAGAATTAGACTGACAATGGTGTGTCACCATTGGGTTAGTTATTATTTACTTGCTGATTTGATTTTGACATAACTGTACTACCAACACATTCTATTATGCAACAGTAAAACTAACTGTATAGTTAGCCAATCATATTTGTACACTGTATTTTTTTTAAAAACGTTCATGTATCATAAACAGACATATCTGCTAGTAATGTGAGGTCAAATCTGACCCAGGAATATAAAATCTAGTCTTTTTTATGATAAAATTTACTTTTTACCGACCTTATTTTAATTTATGTTTGTTAGCTCTCTTGAGCTGAAACAGACATCTAGGAAACGTTTAATAGAAGTAGTAGAAGCAGGCACAGAAAGAACAGTCTATAAAGCAATATAACAGACAGTGGCGTATTCTCTATGTGTGCTGTGCGTGCTGCGCACACCTATGCCCGAAGGAAAATAAAAATTTAATTTATTATTCTATAAAATATTTCTCTTCTAATGTTCTGCTTTCGGACCGCACGCATCAGGATAACGGATTTTCCCGCATAGAATCTACGAGTATATCTGGTTTCAGTTTCCCAGACGCGTTTCATAGTGCAGTTTTTATTGGTTGGTAGCAATCGCCCGAAGTTTCTCGGGTAATTCCGTCACAATGCGTGCTGTACCTTTCGGTTTCATGTTTGAAGACTGGTTTGTGTGGATCGGGGTCATGGCCAGATACGTTAATAAAATACGAACATGCGTGCGGTCGTCTTGCAGCTCTCGAGTTGTAAAAATCGGCTTTGTCCAAGTCCAGTGTTTTTTGTGATTAATGTTTGTTAGTTGCCGGGAGTGCAGATTATTACAGTGACAGTGAGTTTCAAGTTTTAAGTTAATTAGTGTTTCGGAGATAATTGACGTATACCCAAAATGCAAGTGTTGGACGACATCGCTAAAAAGAAGTTTTGTTCACTAAGTTTTAGTGAAAAACTATCAATTGTGAGTAACGGTAAACCATGTCCTGAGTTACCACTCTTAAAAACAGTACATAAAACTAAGACAAAAGTATACACACGCCATTTTTCAACAGCTTATTACAAGTCGGTGGATTGGTTAACTGGTTGTGAAAAGAGAAAAAAATTGTTCTGTTGGCCTTGTTTTTTATTTTCTTCAGAAGGCAACGTATGGAGTAGAAATGGTTTTGATGATCTTAACCACTTAAGTACAGCTGCACAGAGACACGAAAAGACTAAAAGCCATGTCCAATGTTTTTTTCAGCTGAAAATGTTTGGCCGACAAAGAGTGGACGTCTTGCTTAATGATCAGCTCGATAAAAGTATCAGCCAACATAATGAACTTGTAAAAAAGCATCGAGATATCTTGAAACGTCTGATTGATGCAGTATGCTTCCTTGGTAAAGAGGAGCTTCCTTTCCGAGGACATGACGAATGTAATGACTCTTTCAACAGAGGCAACTATTTAGAGTTTCTGGATGCACTTCAGCAATATGACCCTCTTTTGGAACATCTCCTACAGAGCTCTACAGTTTTCCGCGGAACCTCTCCGGCTGTGCAAAATGATCTCATTCAGGCTATCTCTGAAGTCCTCATTGATGAAATAAAGAAGGAAGTCCACGTTTCAAACTTTGCTGCTATACTTCTGGATGAGAGTTGTGATATCACGTGCAAATCACAGCTGTCAACCGTCTTAAGATATGTATTAGATGGTGTTGTTTATGAAAGGTTTGTCGGGCTTACCGACGTTAGTCAGGATAGAACGTCAGAAGGTTTGTTTAAACATGTAGTTAGCACGGTACAAGAATATAAACTTACAAGTTAGTTGGGCAAACTTATGATGGAGCGTCTGTGATGGCAGGTCATTTGGATGGCTTACAAAAAAAGGTTATTGATGTTTACCCAAAAGCACTCTTTACTCATTGCTGTGCCCATGCATTGAACCTCGTCTTGCAGCAAAGTTTGATGAATATCAAAGACTGCAAAATATTTTTTATAACTCTCAATGGTCTTTCTGCATTTTTCTCAAAATCGTCTAAGAGAACAATAGCTCTTCAAGAATTTCTTTCTAAGAAGTTGCCAACTGTAGCACCTACCAGGTGGAACTTCACTTCCAGATTAGTACATACAGTGAATGATCATTGGTTAGAGCTTATTGACTTTTTTGAAAATGTCATTGATTGTTCTTTAGAATGGGATGCTGACACAGTGGTTAAATCGCAAGGCTTTTTGTCTTTCTTGAGGAGCCTAAATACAATTTTCCTACTTCAAGTATTTTCAAGATTATTAGTATATACAGATGTTTTATACAATTTACTTCAAACAAGAAATTTCGATATTTTGTACTGCTGCAAGAAAATAGAAGAGATCAAAAATGAACTTCAACGAGCAAGGGATACTGCATTTAATGAGATTTGGTATGCTGCGTTGGGAAGGAGGGGAGAAGAATTTGAATGACCTACAAATAAACGACACCGTGGTTGTATAGAAAAAGATGCATGTTGCCAACTGTATTTTGAAATCATTGATAACATTAGTGTTCACACAGAAACACGGTTTGCAGCTTTAAAGAAACTTGAGTATTTCCACCTTCTTTATGAGCAAAAGTATACCAGTTTCAAGAAAAATTTTCCAGAGGACCTCATCAAAAAATTAAAAGACGTTTATGGAGAAATGTTCGACTATGTAAGATTGAAAAATGAACTTGTTGTACTTTATTGTTCGGATGAGTTCTGCAACAAGTCAGTTCATGAGTTACTGCAGTTCTTAGTTGAAAATGATCTCAGTTCAGGCTTTAAAGAAGTGTTCAAATTGGCAGAATTGATAATGACAATTCCAGCAACTACTACTTCTGTAGAAAGATCGTTTTCAGCTAAAGCGAATCCACAGTTACCACAGATCTGGACAAGGTCAAGATCGACTCTCCAGTCTCAGCCTATTGTCCATTGAAAAGGAACTTTTGAGCAAGGTTAGAATGAAGAATACATTTTACGATGCTGTAACAGAGACATTTCTGCAAAAGGAAAGAAGAATAGATCTGATCTTCAAGTGAAACCTGTAAGTGAAAATATGTATTATTTAGTTAATGTTTTTCTTCCAGCCGAATAACTATCGTTGCGTAATTGAATATAGTTAGTTTTTAAATTAAGAGGGGAAGGGGTTAAATAGTAGGCGTATATATTCAATTTAAGTAGCAGCACGCCTAGCTTGCATTCCCAGGATACGCCACTGCTGGCAACAGATACATGAAGCAGCTTAGATTAAACCCAGTCAAATGTTGGCATACATGGCATACTTGAACGACTGAGGATAATTTCATGTGATAATAATGTGAGAAAAGCAGTATGATTATAATAAAAGCAAAGAGTAAAATTAATATAGGAAATAGGAACGTTTTACTATGGCAACGGGATGATCATATCACTAGGAACAGGGGCATTTTTTTAGCTGCCACACAGTTAACTCGTGAAAAACCAAATGTTTCACTTTTCCACCGAAATGTCAGTTGGTAAACCAGGAGGAATCGGGTAACGGTTTAGTCAGTGAGAAAATGTTTGCTGCGTGTGTATTTATGTGTCTGTGTGCGCATAAAATATGCATAAAGTGTCTAAGCCAGATTATACCCTGGATATTTAACATCATAGGCCAAATTAACCCCGGGTATAAACTGGACGAGGGAATAGTTTGGCCAGTTACATGGGATTTCATGAGTAGAGCTGAAGTAGACGGCCTAGAATAGAAACCAGTGATAAGCAAAAGCTGCAGACCTTTGTTAAATACGGAAGGAAATGGATAGTTAATGGTAGTACTGCTGCAGTCACGTTATTCAAATTATCTACTAACTGATTACTATAAGATAAACGTCACTAAAGTATTTACACGATGGTCACGCCTTTCACCTCGGTAAAGTCTGAGAGAGAAAATAAATTAAAAACAGACTGGATGGATAGAAGGATAGAGTCTAGTTGCAGAAGAAGGAAAATTTACATGAAAGCACAAAATATAGAGGAATAACGTTGTTATCAGTGGCAAGAGAAATATTGCACAGGATCGGCCTTGAAAGATTGAAAGAGACCATAGACGATTTAGAGAAGATAAGCACGTTTTCAACAAACCATTACAGACCAAGCAGCCACACTGCGCGCAACAGTTAAACAAAGCTTGGAAGAGAACCTAACAATTTACATCCGATTTGTGGACATTCAACAGTTTAGATGGTGAATGACTCTGGACTCTAACTTGGCATTATAGAGTACACCCTTAAGTTGGGTAACTGTGGCGTTAAAAGTTTATATTCTTCAGTTGATTGTTTGTGCTCGTTTTCACACTGTGTCTAGGTTTATATATCATAGGTCCACAAGATTCAGGACAGCCACAATAGTTCATTAACGATACTTTCTATGACTCGAAGATTCCACACAACGATCAATATAACAGCTGGATATTTTAGTAACATTGCATTTATTATTCACGTAGACAATACATCATTACACAGCATGCATAATTAGGTAGATTCAGCAACTTCTCTAATCCGTAGGTCCATATAAACATTACCTCATTCCTCTTCCTACCTTTCGTTGTATTTAATAAACATTAATATGTTTCAAGACACTTCTCTTTTAACATTTCCCATATTTCTACCATTGGGCAGAACACACACACAAGCCGCCCATTCAGGGTCAACACACGGTCTGTCCATTTTTCCTCCACTCTGCTCACGTCATGTGCGCAATACACATATCGACAAATTACTATCGTGCAGCGCTCATCAGCACCAAAATCCTATATATTTTCTAGCGTGTGGCGTGCAATAGCCAGCGCCACATTACCCCCCCCCCCCCTCGAACAACTGAAAACATAGTTTTCAGTCAGGCAATTATAATGTGAAGCAAGATTAAATGATATCTATCTAGATTTTAAAGGAAAAAAAATAATGTCAGTAATAACAATATGAATAAATAAGTAATTATTGTCCACTTCCGTATTCGAGTTATTACATAACTCTAGAGAGGGTGTCAGCTAGGACATTGTCCTTTCCTGCTATTGGTAAAACGTCAAAATCATACCCTTGCATTTGTAGCGCCCATCGGGTGAGACGTGCATTAGTCGATTTAAAAGTCTGTAAATATGTGAGGGCTTTTTGATCAGTGTATAATTTAAAATGTGTACCCACCAAGAACTTCTGTAGTTTATGTAATGTCCATACCAATGACAAAAGTTCCCTTTCCACAATTGGATATCTGGATTCTGTCTCTGAAAGTTTTCTGCTGAGGTAGAATATCGGGTGGCACTCGCCATCAAAGGTCTGCATTAAACATCCCCCGATTCCTTTCAGAGATGCGTCTGTAACCACGAGAAAAGGTCGTCGTAAGTCTGGTAGTCTTAGTATTGGACTTTTTGAAAATTGTGTTTTGATGTTCTGTAAGGCATGGTCACACTCTTTGTTCCATATTATTTTGTCAGGCATACCCTTTTTTGTCAGAGCAGATAGAACAGAAGTTAAAAGAGAAAATCGTGGTATAAACCTGTGGTAAAAGTTTATGAGTCCCAGCAAACTACGAACTTGTTTCTTAGTAGTTGGTATGGCAAGATCCAGTACCCTTTTTAGTGTAGACTCATCAGGTTGTATTGTATGTCGGCCAATCTTATGACCCAGAAATGAAATCTCAGTAAACCCAATTTCGACTTTGGAAGGTCGAGCTGTGAGGTTATGTACTCTGAGAGTTTGGAGCAACGACTGTATCCCAGCGATATGCTGTTCCCAAGTATCATGAAAAATGCAAATATCGTCCATATACGAAATGAGATCGGTGCGATTACCTAAAACGCGACGCATCATGCGTACAAAGGTCGCTGGAGCATTCCGTAAACCAAAACACATGACATTGTAATGAAACAATCCACGAGAAGTGGCAAAAGCAGTCAAAGGTTTGGATACATTAGCCAGAGGAATCTGCCAGTAACCTTTAGATAGGTCAAACTTGCTGAAGAAAGTGGCGGATGATAGGCGTGGCAACAAATCCTCCAGCAAAGGCATTGGTTCAGAATCGGATATGGTCACCTTGTTAAGGCGACGAAAGTCAATACAAATACGAATTGACTTGTCTTTCTTTCGTACTGCCACCATAGGAAAACAGAAAGGTGAATCAGACGGTGAAATAATACCCAGTTTTAACATACCATCTACTTCACTTTCCACCTGAGCTCTATCATGTAGAGGAACGGCGTATGGTCGTAATGAAATCGGGGTGTAATCTGACAATTTGATTTCGTGTGTGATAATGTTAGTACGTCCCGGAAGATCAGACAAAACATCCTGAAAGGATACCAACATAGAACGAATTGGATCCCTATGATCTGCAGGTAAATCAGTACAAATTATAACATCATTCCATGTTTCCGAAGACTTAATAGGTGCTACCGGTAACGTGGAAGGTACATCAGCGAAATTGGTTTGCACCTCATCCACCAACGCGATAGATGCATGATGGGTAGGTTGGTTCATGATAGCATCACAAATGAATTGTAACTGAGGAGGACGAGTGATGTATGGTAGGAGCATGTTAACATGGAATGTTTTTTCTTTACCCCGCATATTGATGACGTAGTCCACGTCCGTTCTCTTTGCAACCACTTTAAACGGACCTTGCCATGTTACTAACAAGTGATCTACTTTGAGTGGCAGGAGAACAAAAACATCATTGATTGAGAAAGACGTTAGTCGTCTATCTCGGTTAATGCGAGATCTGGTCTTATATTTTGCCATCTCAGATGCTTCAGTCGCCACCTGACATGCATCCACAAGATATTGGCGTAAATCTGTAACGTATTGATAAGTGGATTTCTTCTTCTTATTATTATTCACATCAGATTCCATTAACAAATCATGTAAGAGAGACATTGGTCCTCTTGGGTTCGCACCAAATACCAACTGAAAAGGCGAAAAACCAGTATGATTAGGAACCTCTCTGTACGCAAACAGTACAGCAGGAATAAAGCGATCCCATTCTTGAGGAAATGATGTAGTCACCTTCCCCAACAATTGTTTTAATGTCCCATTCCAACGTTCCACGACCCCGTTAGAGCTAGGGTGAAATATAGCACTAAGAGAGTGACGGATACGAAGTGTGTTGAAAACATCTGACATCATACCTGACACGAACTGAGATCCATGATCAGAGAGGATTTCTTCCGGAAACCCGATGCGTGAAAATATAGACAGCAACGCATCTGTTACCGACACTGTGGTAATATTTTTTAAAGGAATGGCTTCTGGCCATCTCGTACACAGGTCAATACATGTTAATATGTATTGAAAACCTCTGGTAGACCTTACAGACAGTGGTCCTATGATATCAATAGCCAATTTGAAAAAAGGGCGTACAGCAATAACCGTGACCTGTAACGGTGCTGATTGATGTGCACCCTTACGTGCAACACTTCGACATTCAGCGCAAGATTTACAATAAGTTGAAATGTCTTTATTTACCCCAGGCCAATAAAAGTGTTTTAGTAATCTATAAGCCGTACGGGAAATTCCCATATGTCCAGCAAATGGTACGTCATGCGCATTTGACAAGACTAGTGCGCGAAATGACGTAGGTACTATAACTTGTTTGAGAATGAAAGAGTAATTATCAAAACATCGTATCATAATATTATCCTGCATTTGAAACCAATGTCTTGAATTTTTAGAATGTTTAATAGTTCGAGCAATAGCTAATGGGAATAAATGTCCCAAAGAAGGATCCATTTGTTGTTTTGCTATAAATATTTTTTTGTCAATGTAATGACAAGTTGTAATGTGTTGAGTGTGTATAGAAGAATTTAATTCAATTGTCTCTGCAGCTTGTTGTGCTCTGGTTGTGATCGCGTTAGCAAAGGAGTGATGATTTCTCTCCCAATCAATAATATCCTGTTCAGAACACTCTTTAACCCCCTTTATGTTACCGATAAGTAAATCACAACAAGGTCGATCGAGAGCACACACTCTTACTTTTCCCGAAAAGAAAGGAGTATCTATTACCACATCTGCCAGCGGATAAGATTCAACAGTTCCACCGAAAGTTACGCACTTTATAGAGGTTCCCGTAAAGCAAGAAGAAGGAATTAGTGCCTTCCTTAGGCCAATGGTGGTGCATCCGCTGTCACGTAAAATAGAAACGGGTGTGTCAAAAACACAACCTCTATGGATCACGAGTGAGCCAACCCCATCATTTAAAGACAAAACTGGCAGAGCATGTCCACATCTCAGACGTGGAGTAGATCCAGGTTGAAATAGAGTCATACATTCTGTGCAATTACCACTATTTTCTAAATCAAAACTACATGCATTGGCGTGAGTATTATTCTCATTATTGGAAATATTATCATTACCAACGTTAATCTGACAAGCGTGAGCTTGTGATCTTCCTCTACTTTGACTCCTAGAAAAATGTGTTCCTCTCCGATCCACTGGACAGTCAGACCGATAGTACCCCTTTTTGTCCGTGCGAGAAGAATCATCACGAGATGGTGGTGAGACATGATGTTTGTTATTGTAATTACTGTTATTGTAATCATTACGTGAGGGTGCCGAAAAATGATGTTTGTGAGTGTAATTATTATTGGAGTATTGATTATTTCTTTGCCATGACTTTTTATTATTATTTTTAAAGTTGCGTCTATCTATACCCCGTGAGGGCGAATGATTATGAGGGAAATTATATCTACCTCTATAGGAATTTTGATAGTCTTCCCTATACCGTCGGTCCATGCTGCGAGTGCGTGATCTATCATGAGTGGCCGCACAAGCTGGCAAAGTTTCTAGGACCTTCGTCTTACCTAAAGGCAAGTTTGGGTGTGCGACCGAAAATTGTTGAGCTAATTTTTCCATTTCTCCTATATCGGTAGGCTTCCTTTCTTGAAGAAATGAGAAAATTTCCGTATTTACAGAAGATAACATTTTGTCTCTTAAGATGAGATCATAAAGTCCTTCAAAAGATTTAGTAATATTAGACAGTTCAATCCATCTGTTTAGACACATCTTCACTGAAGACACAAAGTCTTCGACATCCTTATCTTCCATAGGACCCATCGATTTAAACTTTAAACGATATCCTTCCTCGTCTAAACAATATTTGCGAAGAAATACTGATTTTATGGATTCATAGTCGTTTCTTTTGTCATCGGCAATGTTAAAAAAAGTTTGTAAACTTTCACCAGTAAGTAACCCGACAAAATGTTCAGGCCATGAGGCCTTAGGTAAATTTAAAGCCGTAACTCTTGATTCAAATCTCAAAAGAAAGAATCCTATATCGTCATGCAATGAAGAAAAATTTGGTAATTTTAAATTAATGATCTTCGACGATCCAGTACCAGAAGATTCCCTAGAAAAAGAAGATTGTAAGCGCAATTTTTCTAACTCAAAAGTTTTTTCTCTTTCAAATTTCGCTTGTTCTGCAGCAATTTCTGCTAAACGAATTCTCTCCATTCTCTCATGTTCCCTCTCTTCTCTTTCTCTTTCTTTCTCTTGTCTTTCTTCTTCTTTTTCTTTCTCTTCTCTTTTTTCTTCTCTTTCTTTCTCTTCTTTGTATTCCGCTATTTCTTTATTTACATAGGCTATAAGATCATCACCCGAGAAATTCAAGTCCTTCCCATTCTGTATAAATCCCGCCTTAACCTTCACAAAGTCAGCCATACTGAAATTAAAGCGTAATGGGCTGTAGATTCAAAATGTATATCTCTCCCACTTGTTGCCCAATGACTATACTTAGTCGTAAGGTAATTCAAACCTTTTTCAACACCAACTGTATATACAGTATTTATTCGTTTTGTGTGCTATACTTGTCTCTGAAGTATATGATACCTATCCACTACTCTCAAAGAGTATCTGTAATCATCATATATTAATCAGCAAATAACAATATCATATAATTACAAGCAAGTAATAAATATTACCATTAATACCTATGTAAAAGCATGCCATAACATCACATTAGACAAAAGACTAAAAGACAACGCTGGAAACAAATCAGGATAAAGACAACAATGTAAAAAGTCATAAAATCCTACAATATAATAAAACAGTTGTTTCCACCGTCAATGAACAGTACAGGACGAGATACAATCACATAGAACTGCTGTACATATTAAAAAGAAAGTCAGAGAAGAACTACAGGTACGAACATAATCATACTGAACTAAATAAGAATTCCACGACAATATGTTACGTGACAGCACAGCTAAACAACTAAGAAAATATTAATCTCAGTCAGAGCGGAAATACGACAGCACTAAATGCTGAATCCCTGAAAGAGATCGATACAATCAAAATCTATAGAACGACGACAACTAAATTCATCCAAAGATATAATTGAGTGTCGCCCACAAGAAAACATAAAACATCAAAGATACACAAAAATAAGATGTGCCTGACATTTTTAGGACCGGAGACCATGACCCTACCAACATATATTCACTTATATGATTAAAATCCACGACCGCCAATCCTCGTTGTAGACAAGACGCATCAACCTCGCAAAGTAGCATTGAATCTATGCAATAAACATGGGTCAAGGAAAGAATGTAAAGTCTGAGTTGCTCAACGCGTATAAGTGTCCTGTTCAAGACGTTCCATGTTCCTGATTACGAAATCCAAGTAGTCAGCAAATCTGTTTGATGACGTACATAAAAGATTAAATCATCCTTCTTGACCATTGCAGACAACCCAAATGATTTCTCGGACATCAGGGTTGAAAGACTTGTCAGACTTGAAAGACCCAAAAGACTGGTTCTGGATACCGTCATGATTCTCACGATTCATATTATTGGTATAATAAATGTCCACTGGTAACTTTACTTTAGGATTTACAAGTCCGTTCAGGTGATCTTGATGTAATGGTTCACTACAACGATTCAACGCGAAATGGCCTCGAGGTGACAATATTCGTCATAGTAACTTGTGACCACAATATATTGTGTCGAAATTTCATATCTGTTCGTAGGCAGTCAAATGTCTATTCAGCGACTTTAATAGAATATATGTTGTTTGGTAATAATGTCTTCCCAAAAGTCCAAGGTCTTGGCATTGTTGAGGATTGTTTCATGATTACAGACATTTGGATTTGACGTCGATCCGAATGGCTGTATCATGGAACACCTCAAACGAATAGAGATATATCTCCGCGACCGATGTCGATGATTGTTGCATGTGTGCATGCATTTGAGTCTTGATCACACTCGGATTGCTGCACCATGGAACATCGCAATTGAATATATATTAACGACGTAGTATGCATATCACTATGCATGACGCGTATGTCTTTGTAAGGTCATTCGACGTGTGGGCTTCGGCCCCAACGGCAGTGTTTGAAATGTGTGGCATCGCCACTATGGATTGTGTGGCATAGCCACTATATATTCGACTTGTGGGTTTTGACCCGTACGGCAGTGTGTTTCAGAAGTGTGGCCATTGCCACTTATATTGTGTGGTACGACCACTTATTAATTGTGTGGCTGGGAAGCCAATTGGACAGTGTATTTCTTGAGCCAAACGTAAGTCGTATTAGGAATAACGCAGTTTGCATAATTATGGCAGATTAGCCTGGCGTGGTATGCCAAAGGAACATTATATTACTAGCAATAGTGTAAGACTAGTATAGATGGATATTGTACAGCTAGCGGCAAGCGTAAGCCTAGTGTAATGGATTAGACGACTAGCAGTAGACGTAAGCCTAGCATAATAAGTGTATTGCAGAACTAGCAGGATATTTAAGTCTAGTGCAAAAGGCTATTGTATAAACTAGCGACGGGAGTAAGTCTAGTTAGCCTCTGAATTTATGCCAAAGGACATTGGCCGTTAAAAGGAACTGACCTTGAACCAGAACTCTAGATAGAGATTATGAACATGTGTTTATGAAATAATGAGAACTCTTACAGATCGTACATGAATGTGATGTGACTTTTGTTCCCATGTAGTTGGTGTCTGCTCATGGTATGAAATTACTAATTAAATATTTTGAGTCGTCAAATCACGGTCTTATCAACTGTCGTATTCGGAGTTGAGTTAAATGCTATTTACCTTCAACTGACTATGACCAGTGATGATTAATGTCTTAACACGCTGCATCTCACACTGCCAATCTAATCAATAAGACAAGAGACTAATACAGGTCAGTCAAAGGGTCGAATATTTAATATGAAACATGTTCAGCACATAATGTATTGCAAGGGTTAAAGCAGACATTATCGATACCAACGAACAGTATTACGGAATCCTACAAAAGTGATAAGAACCCGAGGGACTTTGACTCTATAACTGAATACGCATATAATAACTTGGTCATCCTCAAATACTAGAAGTCATCGAAGCACCCAGAACATACTGGGGGTCCCCGAAAGCCGCGCCGTAACATACTGGTGTCAGAAAGTGTCTGGATTTCGTGAATACTGGATTCCCCCCTTCAAGTATCGAAGAAAGTCAAACTGATGATGAACGTTTTAAAGGCAAAATCATTCATTCAAGCCTAACTGGCAACTGAAACGCGCAGGACAGAAAGTGACGTCACTACATTGATGCCGTCAACGTTAGCAGACGACTTTGCCTGAGATAATCCGAATTTTTCCACCACAAGAGACTGATTCACGCAGATAGAACTGTAATCTTCCACTCGAGAACCTGAACCAGTGGAGAATGTATCTCTTCATCAAATTCATCTGAGGCTGCGACGCAGATCGATTGAAGAAATTACGTTCGAAGACCGAAGCAAGACTTTCAAACGGTTTCCCTACTGCGAAGGTCAAGGTCTACCATCAATGGACTACAGCTGTTGAAGACACGTTTCGGAACTTGGATTAGAATTACATGCAATCATGTATTTCTCAGAGGGACAGCTAAACAGATAAGTTCTTGATTGTGCTTAGGCGCTTGAACATTGTCATATTGTCCATGCATTAGCTTTGGTCTACAGTTCATCATTACTTTACTTACTTTTTTACTATCATCTGTGTTTCCCCATTTACGTATATTCGTATATTCGTATATTCGTCGTGTTTAATATTGACTGGAATTTTCCCAGGAAAGCTTCACTGAATGTTAACTTCTATTAGATTTGCATGCTTATATTCGCTGACTGAGGATCTGACTGATTATATTTTTTCTTTGGAGTCAGGATATAAATGTTTCTTCAGTTAGCAATATAACCATATTTTGTGTACTTAGCAGTCTCGTCAATTGAATTACGTCCTCTTTATTTACGTAACCTACTTTCAGTACTGTTGACAATTGTTGTCGTGTGTGATCTAAAACTTCTTTGTCTACACGTTCGTTTAAGACGACTTGTCTTGTCATATTTTTGTGATGTAAATTCTTTTCTTTCTTTTACTAATTACTGAGTATAAGTCTCCTTTATTTACTTTATATGTGTAAAGTGTTGTCGTATAACTGGAAAAATCATTTCATTGTAACTCATTTGATTGTTTTCACTGTCTTTGTCACATGTTCTTGAAACTTGTTTGTTATTGATTAATATATTCATGTACATATTATACTGAGTTCTATAGTCCTGGTGTATATTATAGACTATTGAAGGTACTCAGAAACCTATTATCATGTCTACACTACAGGAATTCATTGATATTGGGAAAAATATGGAAAATCAGGGGCGGAACTACAAAGTTTTGCAGATACGAAATATGATGAATATTTATCGCGTCTAGAAAGAATGGAACAGCGCGAAATGACTAAACGAGCTGATGAGCTTAGGAGGTTTGAATTAACCCAAGAAAGGGAAATGAAAGAAAAAGAGATGGCTCAGAAGGAAAAAGAAATATCCATGAAATTGGAATTAGAACGATTGACTATAGCTCAACAAGAGAAAGACAGAGAATTTGAGAAGGAGAAAATGGCTCAACGAGATAAAGAATTAGCTCAACAAGAAAAAGACAGAGAGCAGAAAGATAAAGAAATGGAATTAAGGAAAATGGAACTTATGCAACTGGATCAAGCCCATAAAAATGCCATGGAAATGGAAGCATTAAAACTTCATGCAGAAAAAGAGAAGGCTTTAGAATTAGCGAAAGTGCAGTCTGAACAGACTAAGACTGCGGCTGGTACTAATATTTTCTATCCTAAGTTAAAAATGCCACATTTTGACCAGACTCGCGATTGTGTTGACTCTTTCTTATCTAGATTCATCATCAAGGTCACAGCTCTGAACATACCCAAAGAAAGATGGAGCAGTCTTTTACTTGATTTTTTGACTGGTGACTCACTTAAATGTTTCATGAGTCTTGATGAGAAGAGCAGAAGCGATTTCGATGTCGTAAAAGAAGTATTGCTAAGACGTTTCCAGTTAACTGAGTCTGGATTCAGAGATCGCTTTCATGAGGTTAAACCAAGCAAGGATGCAGATTTTGGTGAATTCATTGCATCTATTAAACATTTCCTTAGCAGATGGATTGATCTGTCTGGTATAAATAAAACATATGAAGGTGTTATAGATCTCATGCTGCGAGATAAAGTTTTATCCGCATGCAGCACTGAATTAGAAGCATTTTTACAAGAAAGACATCCTAATTCTATCGATGAGTATGAAAAACTCGGAAGACAATATCAGACCGCACATCAGAATAAAGATCTTCATAGATCGACTATTCGAGATCCTATGCCTGTATGCGCGGCTCACCACGATCAGAGACCTCGATCGAAGAGCTTTGATGGACGCTGTCGTTCAGATTATTATCAATCCGACAGAGGTTTTTATAACTTCCGTCGTCATCGCTCTCCTTCGAATTCATATCGACGAGGTTATAGAGGATATTCACCTCATGATCGTGGGTATCACAGAGGCAGGGATTATGATGGTTCACATCAAAAAGGATATTATAAACAGAGATCATCTTATGGGAGAGATGCCAGGAATGATGACTCTTCTGATTTTTATTATAGCAATAAAAAGTCAGTCTATAATAACAAAGGTAATGCCAGATCTCCGTCGAGAGACAAAAATAAACATAGACGTGCAAATAATTGCAGTGTCAAAAAAGAGAAAGGTAATGATGATAATGATCATGCGAACGCATGTATGGTAATGAATGATACATGTTATGAGTGTCAGTCTAAAAACAGATTAAAGTCTACCATTACACTTGATTGTGGTCATTATATGCCTACAATGTCGGCATGTGTAAATGTCGGTTATCTTACATTTCATCCCGGAATATTGGATGGTAAGGTAGTAAGAGTTTTGCGTGACACTGGGTCCTCAACGATAGGTATAAAGCACTCGCTTATCGAGCCTTCTGCTTTTACAGGCAAATCAGTTAAGTGTGTCACATTTGGTGGGAATATAAAAACTTTCCCTGTGGCACGAGTATACATTGATACTCCTTTTTACACAGGCACTGTCTATGCCTGCGGCTTGAGAGCACCCATAACTGAAACTATAATAGGAAACATACCAGGAGTTAAAGATTGCACTCCTGAGGAGATTGCGATGTGGGTTGAATCTCACCCACAGGTGGCAAATGCTGTTGTAACGAGAGCACAACAGTTAGCTACGGACATGGCTACACCACCTCCTCCTATAATAGATACAATTATGTCTCAAGTTGGCACTGTTACACCTTCTGTTTTTGCAGAAAAACAGAAGAGTGACCCAACTTTACAAGGATTGTTTAGCCGAGCAGAACAAAAAACGATCAAGATTATTACATAATCAAAAGAGAATATTAAGATCCTTCAAACCAGGGGAAAAAGTTTGGTTGTTACTACCTCATAACAATAACAAATTACTGATATCATGGCAAGGTCCATTTGATGTTATCAAACAAGTCACAGATGTTGACTACTCGGTAAACGTTAGAGGTAAAAATCAAAACCTTCCACGTCAACATGCTAAAATTAGCAGTTGAAAGACCACAGGAATTAATTCCTGTTATTAACTCTATTGATGATTCTTCACATCATACTGCTTCTTTTGCAGTTGTTCATGAAGAAGATACCACTTCGTCTATCCCTTTACAATTCCAATTACCTTCTTTGCAATCATCGGAATCTTGGAAAGACGTGACTATTTCTTCTTCACTATCTTCGTCACAAGATCAAGTTCGGGATATTCTCATTTCTTTCAATGATGTTCTCACCGACCTTCCAGGTCAGACATCGCTTATATCCCATGATATTACTCTTACTGATTATAAACCTATCAAACTTAGACCCTATCCTATATCTTTACACCACAAAGATAGGGTAGAAAAAGAGTTAAAAGAGATGATACGTTTAGGTGTGATATCTCCTTCGGAATCACCATATGCATTCCCAATGGTGATAGTTAAAAAGAAGGATGATTCTTTACGTATTTGTATTGATTTTAGGCGATTGAACAAAATTACAATCACAGACGGTGAGCCTATGCCACTTTTAGATGATCTTTTGTCAGAATTATCGAATGCTACTTTCTTTAGCAAACTAGATCTCTCTAAAGGCTACTGGCAAATTCCTCTTGCCGAAAATGCCAAACCTTACACAGCTTTCACAACTCAGTTTGGGCTCTACCAATGGAATTATATGTGTTTTGGGTTAGTGAATGCGCCAGCGACGTTTGTGCGCATGATGCGCCGCCTCCTTGGCGATCGTAAAGATGTCATCACGTACATCGATGACATCTGCCTATTTCATGACTCGTGGGAAGACCATATTGATGGTTTAACTTCCCTTCTACATACGTTACGTATGCATGGTTTGACTGTGCGACCTTCAAAGGTCCAAATAGTTTGTCAGGAAATTTCTTTTCTTGGTCACCGAATAGGTAACCACAAACTGTATCCTGACGACAATACAGTCAAAAGAATTCTAGAAATTTCTACCCCTTCAACTAAGAAACAAGTTAGAAGCCTTTTAGGCCTGATAAACTATTACCATAAGTTCATCCCGCATTTCGCACAACTATCTACACCTTTGTCCGCACTGTTGACCAAAGGTAGTCCTAATAAGGTACGTTGGGACAAAGATTGCGAAAGCGCTTTGGTAACAATTAAGAAATTATTTAGCAATGCACCTATTTTGTTATTACCGAATATACGTATTCCATTCATACTTCAATCAGATGCCTCGAGTTACTCCATGGGTGGCTGTTTGCTGCAATGTTACAAAGAAACACTCCATCCATGTTTCTATGTGTCGAGGAAACTGACTCCGGCTGAACAGAAGTATGCGACAGGTGAACGTGAGCTCCTGTCGATGGTCTGGTACCTAGAGAAGCTAGCAAGATACCTCATCGGCACGCATTTTTTTTATCATGACAGACCATAGTCCTCTTACTTACATAACAGGTAGGACAATGCGTAATGCTAGAATACACCGATGGTACTTGTTGATTCAAGAATTTTCATTTACGATTCTGCCTATTGCTGGATCAGACAATAACTTGGCAGATCTTTTATCGCGCAACTTCTCTGAGAAGAAATTGAATTAACTCTTTAGTCACCATGTTGACAAGTGCTATTATTAATGTTATAAAATTTAATGTGTCTACTTAATGATTATGATGGTTATAAGTAGATAGTACTAATATTGATATGTTCGGAAGACGAGCGTCTTCCCCACCACTATCATCCGTGCCACAAGTGTCACGTTTGGGAGTGAGGGGGATGATGTTGAGGATTGTTTCATGATTACAGACATTTGGATTTGACGTCGATCCAAATGGCTGTATCATGGAACACCTCAAACGAATAGAGATATATCTCCGCGACCGATGTCGATGATTGTTGCATGTGCGCATGCATTTGAGTCTTGATCACACTCGGATTGCTGCACCATGGAACATCGCAATTGAATATATATTAACGACGTAGTATGCATATCACTATGCATGACGCGTATGTCTTTGTAAGGTCATTCGACGTGTGGGCTTCGGCCCCAACGGCAGTGTTTGAAATGTGTGGCATCGCCACTATGGATTGTGTGGCATAGCCACTATATATTCGACTTGTGGGTTTTGACCCGTACGGCAGTGTGTTTCAGAAGTGTGGCCATTGCCACTTATATTGTGTGGTACGACCACTTATTAATTGTGTGGCTGGGAAGCCAATTGGACAGTGTATTTCTTGAGCCAAACGTAAGTCGTATTAGGAATAACGCAGTTTGCATAATTATGGCAGATTAGCCTGGCGTGGTATGCCAAAGGAACATTATATTACTAGCAATAGTGTAAGACTAGTATAGATGGATATTGTACAGCTAGCGGCAAGCGTAAGCCTAGTGTAATGGATTAGACGACTAGCAGTAGACGTAAGCCTAGCATAATAAGTGTATTGCAGAACTAGCAGGATATTTAAGTCTAGTGCAAAAGGCTATTGTATAAACTAGCGACGGGAGTAAGTCTAGTTAGCCTCTGAATTTATGCCAAAGGACATTGGCCGTTAAAAGGAACTGACCTTGAACCAGAACTCTAGATAGAGATTATGAACATGTGTTTATGAAATAATGAGAACTCTTACAGATCGTACATGAATGTGATGTGACTTTTGTTCCCATGTAGTTGGTGTCTGCTCATGGTATGAAATTACTAATTAAATATTTTGAGTCGTCAAATCACGGTCTTATCAACTGTCGTATTCGGAGTTGAGTTAAATGCTATTTACCTTCAACTGACTATGACCAGTGATGATTAATGTCTTAACACGCTGCATCTCACACTGCCAATCTAATCAATAAGACAAGAGACTAATACAGGTCAGTCAAAGGGTCGAATATTTAATATGAAACATGTTCAGCACATAATGTATCGCAAGGGTTAAAGCAGACATTATCGATACCAACGAACAGTATTACGGAATCCTACAAAAGTGATAAGAACCCGAGGGACTTTGACTCTATAACTGAATACGCATATAATAACTTGGTCATCCTCAAATACTAGAAGTCATCGAAGCACCCAGAACATACTGGGGGTCCCGACAGCCGCCCGTAACAGGCATGACCTCGTACGAAAAATTGCAATTTCTATTGATTCCACAAATACGTGTGCTTAATATCTTGCGTACTTTCCACAGTACAGCATTGTACATATTCCAAACAATTAATTCCTCTCCAACGGAACGAGCCTCCCATATCTGTGGCGTTAAAAGTTTATATTCTTCAGTTGATTGTTTGTGCTCGTTTTCACACTGTGTCTAGGTTTATATATCATAGGTCCAGAAGATTCAGGACAGCCCCCATATCTGTGGCGTTAAAAGTTTATATTCTTCAGTTGATTGTTTGTGCTCGTTTTCACACTGTGTCTAGGTTTATATATCATAGGTCCACAAGATTCAGGGCAGCCACAATAGTTCATTAACGATACTTTCTATGACTCGAAGATTCCACACAACGATCAATATAACAGCTGGATATTTTAGTAACATTCCATTTATTATTCACGTAGACAATACATCATTACACAGCATGCATAATTAGGTAGATTCAGCAACTTCTCTAATCCGTAGGTCCATATAAACATTACCTCATTCCTCTTCCTACCTTTCGTTGTATTTAATAAACATTAATATGTTTCAAGACACTTCTCTTTTAACATTTCCCATATTTCTACCATTGGGCAGAACACACACACAAGCCGCCCATTCAGGGTCAACACACGGTCTGTCCATTTTTCCTCCACCCTGCTCACGTCATGTGCGCAATACACATATCGACAAATTACTATCGTGCAGCGCTCATCAGCACCAAAATCCTATATATTTTCTAGCGTGTGGCGTGCAATAGCCAGCGCCACAGTAACCTAATAAATATAACATATGAAGACATGAAATGTAGAGGTCTTCATGAGGATAATAAATGGAGTTTTAGTATAACAAATGAAATACTACCGGGACGTCTCTTGTCATCTCTCTACGTACTGTCTTTAGACTGTATGATGAAAACATCAAACAAAAGAAATATAATTCAGTGGACAAAATAGCTCGGCGATCTAGGTTTTGCCGACAACCTGGCTCTTCTGTCTAGTAACCGTAATCAGATGCGAGACAAAATGAAAGTACTTAATGAGAGATCGCAGCAGGGGGGTCTGAAAATACACACAGAGAAGACAACAACAATTTTTAAGTATTAAATGATGAAAACGATAGCCAGAATGCAAGTGGTGATACATTCCTCATCAACAAAAATATGAACTTACACATCTGCCAAGCGACTTAAAAACCTTGGTGGCAGGAAAGCCGAAGTTGGAGAATAGACTCCATTCATACGGAATTAAGAGTACGAAAGGCAAGAGATGCTTTTATTGCATTGGTAAATGAAGATATAGAACTAAAATGGGGACCCAAAGATGCAGCAATAGAGAATGCAGTCAGCGACCCATAGCTTGACTGCCAACGTCAGGGTCAGCGAATCAGAGCTGACCAAGACCCTACTCCATCTTCACGTGGTGGTCATGGAAACAGGCTGCATCACTGCAGTCTGGCTGAGAGAGTAGGGATCGAAGAGGGAAGGCAAACCCGGTCCCAAAAAATGCCGTGCTGAAGTCGGATGTGTCCGCCGAAAGGCGCATATATCGCAGCTCCGGTGTAAACAGATACAACGCAACCAACGTCCTGTTTAGGACGAACGAGGAAGAAGAAGAAGAACTAAAATGTAATCATAGAAATAGAGATCTTCGACTCCAATTTCAAAGTAGCCCTAAGTACGACTCTGAGGCATGCAGAGCAATAATAATGGAAGCCAGAAAGTTACAGACCTTCATAAAAGAGTGCTTGAGCAGCATAGAAGGATTGAAATGGTATGACAAGATCACTAATGTGGAACTCTTTGAAAGATTCAAATACCAATGGAAGAAAAGGTGAAGAGAAGACACTGGCGTTGCGTAGGATACACATTAAGAAACCCAACTGACAGCATTGCAAAGTAGACCTTCAACTGGCATTTCCTGAGTAAGAGACATAGAGGGAGTCTAAAAACCAACACACACACAGAGAGAGAGAGAGAGAGAGAGAGAGAGAGAGAGAAACTGTAGACAGTCATAAAAGGGATAAAGAAGACAAGGAAAGACTTTGATGAGATGGCACATGACAGGAAGATTTGGAATGTTCTGTTGAAACTTGTACTCCACAGGGAGCTGAGAGGTAATTATGATGATGTCATACATCACCTTCTCAATAGCAAAAGTCCTGGGGAAAAAAGCATTATGATAACATGTATGAGACTAAGAGAAATATAAACCTCACCTTCTGCTACTTCTGTTGAACCAAATCGTCAGCAGCTAAAAAAAAAATATATATATATATATATACTTGGCCAAAGTAGTGTTTTAACGTGCAACAATGTTGTGGTTTCAAAATCCTTGAATGCTGACAATCCTGGAAAGCAGTCTCCTAATCAATGATTAATCCTATCAATGTGTAATAACAAGTAATCGTCGGTTTACTTCTCCGGTTGTTCGATTCTTTAAAAAAAAGCTACAGTACAATGTTTAACTCCACACAAATGGTTGCTTTATTCATAAAGCCTGCACAGAATAATGCACAACTTAATGCGGATGCCCGTTCAAAACAACTTTTATGTAGTGTAACATGAAAACAGCACGAAGAACAGCACACTTTTAAGAATAGTAACACATTTTGCAGTCTATTATCTTTGAGTCATCACGTGTGGTTTCTGAATCGGCTTTGCAGACAACAGTGTGTGAGTAAGCGCGTGCCTGTGTGTAAACTCAGGACGCGTGTGTTTTAACCTGGCTCTACTAATGCTGCCAATTGTAAATTAAAGCGAAAGTTGAGGAGAAGCTCCGAAAATTCTGCGGGGCTGGATTTGCAGAACAAATGGAGTAAGAAAAGGAGTGCACGTTTTGGCTGTGCTTGTCAGTGTGATTTTATTTCTTTTTCTAGTGCACGTTTCTTGCTCTCACTCCATCTTCCATTTCACCTCCCCTTTTCCACGAACAAATTTATCCTGCCTGTCTAGGCCTAGCATTAGTCAGCCAACGTCAGGAACGCTGCCGGCTGCCGGACGAACTTGACCTAGTGCGTTGTGGAAAATCGTAATGATCAGTGCCACACGGCCGCTTTCTGCTGAAGAATCATTGTAATTCATGTTCGGGGGCCCGTAGCTCCAGGTCTGACACAGTTTAAACATGTGCACGTGCGGACATCGTACGCCCACACATGCACACTCAATCTTATGTGAGCTGTCGGGCTCTCATGCTCTTACACACTTTCGACACACACACTCGTCATAACGTACACACACACACACACACGCACGCACACACACACGCACACACGCACGCACACTCACACGCACACACACACACACACATATATATATAGTCACAGATTGCCTCCTCTGCTTTGCAGGAGTGGTCCAACAGTGGTCAAAACTCAAGAGTATCGAAAGTGTGTCCTCAAAGGTGTCTACCTTCGTACAAGATTACTCTTGGCAGAGATCGAAGGGTAATTGTCACGGATTGCCTCCCCTGCTTTGCTGTGTTGGTCCAACAATGGCCAAAACTCAAGAGTATCTAAATTGGGTAGTCAAAGGTGTTTACCTTCGCACAAGATTACTCCTGGCAGAGATGCAGAAAGAAGTGTAATGGCGCTTCTATCCGAAGGGAGTATTCACAAGATAATTCAGAAGTCTGGAACCATGCTGCATAGCGCTGAGCAATGGTTACTTTAACTCTGTCCGTCGCCTTTTGTGAAGGATTTAAGCAATGGTTTTTAGCCCGGTCAAGCCACCAGCTGAGTTAATTCAGCGAATTCCTCTTATAATGGTATAGCTCTGTTTAGAGGTATATATATATATATATATATATATATATATATATATATATATAATATATATATATATATATATATATATATATATATATATATATATATATATATATAATATATATGTATATATTGTATATATATATATATATATATATATATATATATATATATATAATATATATATATATATATATATATATATATATGTATATATATATATATATATATATATATATATATATATATATATATATATAGTACTTTGCAAAAAAAATGGCAGTCATATTTTCGCAACGCAGCACACTCATAGAAGCAAATAATAATAAAAACTGTATGTCCAGAGGAAGATTGGTATCTCCCCTATCTATTAACAGTGGTTTCAGTACAATATTAAGTTGCCTTCTCCAGCAAGGCAAGCCTGGATGCGGCGAGGCATACTTCCCACAAGTGTTTGTAGGTAATTGTGAGTCAGACTGTCCCAGTATTTTTCAGCTTCCTTCTTCAATTGTTCAACGTCTCTGAGTCCACACTTTTTAAAATGATTCTTGAGTAGTACCCAAACGTTTTCAATTGTGTTTAGGTCGGGACTGTTGCTGGGCCACTCACACTATCACATTCTTCTCTTGCAGCCATGCTTTGGTGGTATGAGCTGTATGCTTTGGGTCATTGTCATGTTGAAATGTGCACCCATCGGGGTACATGACCTGCATAAATGGCAGAAGGTGTCCCTCTAGTATGTCGATGTACCTTTCTTTCGTGAGAATTCCTGTGAAAACACGCAATGGTGTGGCACCTCTTGCTGACACCCCTCCCCAAAGATGGAATTTCTGGGTATGTTTCGGTCGCTGGTACACAGGCGTTACAGAGTCTTTCGTCCAAATATTTATTTGAGCAGGATAAGCATAAACAGAACATTCATCTGAAAAAATCACATTGTCCCAAGACAAATTTTGGTATTCGTGGCACCAGTTCAAGCGCATCTGTTTGTGAGTCTCTGTGAGCAATGATGACGAAATTACCCGCTTTTTTGTGTAATTCATCCTGTGTAGCTCCCGGTTGACAGTAGCATTAGATACCTCTGGGCTTCCCAACTCGATCATGCGCTGCCGTATGTGTTCTACACTCTTCATTGGCCCAGCCCGAACGATTTGGGCGTGATGCCGATGGTCCTTTGTGTCCAAAATTCTTGACCCCCCACTACCTTCTTTTCGCTCGATTCCATTACCAGCTTTTAATTTACTGACAATTCTGTAGACAGTCCGCTCATGAATGTTCAAGGTTTTAGAAATGTTGGAACATGTTTGATTTCCTTCATTCCAAAGCTGTGAAATTAACATACACTTTGACTTTGTATCCATTTTCTGCCACTAGCATTAGAAATTGTCGTCTGCTCTATTATCAAGGGACGTTACTCTACGCTAATTTTTTTTTTACTTTTGGTAGTGTTTGCTCACTTCAGTGGAGTGCAAATTTGGGGCAGAACATGCATATTTAATTAGATTTCAGCTTATTTAGCTGAGCAATATGACTGCCATTTTTTTTGCAAAGTACTGTATATATATATATATATATATATATATATATATATATATATATATATATATATATATGTATATATAGATATATATATCTATATATATATATATATATATATATATATATATATATATTCATTCATTCATTCATAACCCACCACTCCCAAAGGAGCATAGGCCTTCAACAAACACATGCCAAGTCCTCCTGTCACGTGCCATCATCTCAAGTTCTTTCCATGTTCTCCTCATCATTTTCACCTCTGTTTCCAACTCTCTTCTCCATGTACTTCTTGGTCTTCCTCTGCCTCTCTTGCCCTGGGGGTTCCAGAACAAGGACTGCCTTGTAAAGCTATCAACAGGTTTCCTCAATGTGTGTCCTATCCATCGCCATGTTTGTCTAATATTAATTTACTGTTTACAGGCCTCGGGTTTCCCTTCCTTATGTGTTATTAATGTTTATACAATACCAGAAACCTACCCTCTGTTCTATACTACTGTCCTTAAGTCTTCTATCATTTACTGGACACAGTATCAAGGTCTTTGTCTTGTTTGGACTGACATATACTGCTGTATAGAGGAACAACAGAAGTGATTGCGTCATTAATGGGCTGAGTTGCCCACTGTATACTTCCGGTGTTATCTTGTGTTTCGCACTGATGACTAGTCAGTAGAGCATCCTTTTTTGGGGATGCCTAGCTGGCCGTGGGGTCAGTGTGATTCGCTTGTATAGCTAGGCGGAGTTGTCGTACGGAAGGTACGGGGTTCGAACCCTGGGTAAGCCACTCACGTCTGTTGTGTTTCTGTTGTCCAAGTGTTCTACTTCTTTATTTCTTATGAGTGCCTGAAAACATACCTTTATGTTTGTCTAATATTAATTTACTGTTTACAGGCCTCGGGTTTCCCTTCCTTATGTGTTATTAACTTTTAGGTGAGTCCTGCAGTTGTGAGGGCACTTCTTCACACAACTTGTCCGATTTAGGCGGTTGGTGTGGATTCCCGGCTTTTCATTCACAACTAGCTTCGTTCCACGAACCCAAAATGTTTGGGAATACACAAACTGCTTGCACATATTTAGACTGAACACAGCTCTGTTTTAGATGCTTCGAATCAGTTAGGTATGGAAATTTAGAGTTAATTCCTCTGGCGGCGGGTGTTCTGAGAAATCACTGGCCTGGGAACACTTTTGTTTAATTCCTCTATTAATTGGTCTGGAAAATTAGAGTTAATTCCTCTGACGGCGGATGTTCTGCGAAATCACTGGCCTAGGAAAATCTTTGTTTAATTCCTCTATGACTTGTGATCAAATTCCTAGGTTCCAGTCTTAGTAACTGAAGTCCTGGTCCTTTTAAGTTTACAGTCTTATATTAAAAATGCTGGTTTACTTGTAAAAGCCAAAGTTGCCCAATACTCGATCTGTCACTGTTAATAATGAAATTCTAGGTCCGATCCTTCTCTTTCTGGCTTTCTGGGAGCTGCTCGTATGAAGTTGCGAGGCTGTCTGTTCTGTGTCTCTGAGTTCACTAGATTATATCTCTCATTCTCAATTCAAATCCCAGATTGTGTTTCCGCCGGATGTTCCAATAGAATTCATTGTATATTCCGGCTCTCACTTCAAACCAATCAAATCTCTCTAGCACTGGGTTGGGTGTTTCATTTTAAATATCCCCTCGCGTGTTTTAAAATATTAATTTTAATATTTCACGCGTGACCTCTGCCTAATCATGCGGTAATATTTTCAGTGGCATCTTGTGCATAACTCATAAACACCATCTGTGAACTCATTTGATGTCCAGATGCTACCTATCGCCAATATTGTCTCTCCTGACAGATTATCGTGATAATCACACACAGGGATGGTCCCGTGAAACGATTATCTCATATCGTCTGTGATCGTGCGTTCTCCAGACAGACAATCTTGGCTACCTATTTATCCTCGTACGAGACCATATTGTGTTAAACGAGGATCGTCTCCTATCAAAGGTGGCCGGCGACTGAGTCGATTGATAAGCGTATTACCGCTGACTGGTGATAAAGACCGGGTATTGTTACGATAATACCACCGTTCACCTGGCGAACCGTAAATACGTCTGAGGAGTGGTAAACAAGATAAAGACAGTCCCATAGCTCAGTGCTCCGCAACCGGTGTGCCGCGGCACACTGGTGTGCCGCGAGTGTCTGCCTGGTGTGCCGCGACACCACGAAAGAATTTCACTTATAAAATTTTACAAATAATAAGTTGAGTTATCATCCACCACCAATCTATGGGAGTTCTTCTTTCTCGTTCGCCCTCAGACTTCTACATTAATGGCTCTAATAACGGCAATAGTCAGCTGAAGGTTTCTGACATCTCCAAACAGTTTTTCGTTGAGAGAAGTAAATTGTTGTCATACTAGTAGCTTTGTGGTTTGATCCCCAGTTGAGGTGGGATTTTTAGACCACAAACGGCTCCGGGGTCGACCCAGCCTCATGAATTGGGTACAAGAGCAATTCTGGGAAGGTTAAGGCGGCCGGCGTGATGCTGACCACATCATCCCTAATGTGCCGATGGTCAAGAAAATATGGGTTTAACACCATATTACCAATATGCCTCAATGGGCGTGCAACGGGATCCTTTACATTCCTTTTACCTTAAATAGTAGCTTTGGGTGGACCCCATCGAGATAAGGAGTCCGGCACTCTCCTACCTGGCTGGGCTCCTTTGGTAGAGCACCATCTCGTTGAGTAATATTTGTATCTGTCATCTTAAGGCGATTTGTGTTGCACTATGTTGTGCGCCTTGTGCAACCGACATCAGCATGCATTCATTTTGGACTGCTTCCCTACCTTTTGGTTTTTCATGACTTCCCTGAAAGGCAGCAGTATTGTTTCACTATAGAACTGGTCTGTACAAAAATGTAGAAAACTACCGAGAAATATTATTTTATCCCTTTTCGGCATCGGTCTCCAGGTTTATTCCTGTCGAGCTGAGATTATTAGAAATTTGTTGGCTTGTACTGTTCATGCGCATCCTTCGATGTTTGCAATCAGCCCTGCTTTTGACCAAGTCTAAAAAAAAAACAGAAACCGCTGAAGAACCCGGAATCTACTGAACAGTCTCACTAACCTCAACAATTAGAAAACTCGGTGAGATAATGGTGAATCATAGGCTTTACTGGTGGCTGGGAAGAAATAAGGTCATCGATGATAGTCAGACAGGCTTCGGGACCCCAAGATGCAGCAATAGTGAATGCAGTCAGCGACTCGTAGCTTGACTGCCTGCGTCAGGACCAGCGAACCAGAGCTGGTCAAGACCGTGCTCCACCTCCACGTGGTGGTCCTGGAAACAGTCTGCAGCAGTGCAGGCTGGCTGAGCGAGCATGGATCGAAATGGGAAGGCAAACCCGGTCCTTAAAAAATGCCGTGCAGAAGTCGGATGTGTCGACCGAAAGGTGCAGATATCACAGCTTAGGCGCAAACAGACACAACGCAACCACCGTCCTTTTCAGGACGAACGAAGAAGAAGAAGAAGAAGAAGAAGACAGGCTTCAAACAAGTTTGCAGAACAGACGAAAAACGGTTATATTTTGAGCACACACACACACACACCAAAAAAAAAAAAAAAAAACAACAACACATAAAAACTTAGACGCATTCCAAGAATGCATTCCAAAATGATACAAACCACAGTTGTATTATCTTTCTGCAGCTAGCATACAACACAGTTCGGAGACAGAGACTCTACGCCAAAATGACAAAAATAGTCATACACGGAGAAAATATACCTCTGGATTTAATTAAGCATTCCTAAATAATAGAACAATATAAACAACAGTAGAAGACACTAAATCATTCACAAAATAACACAACAAAATAATGATGGAATGGGATTACCATGATGGTCAGCATTAAGTTGCTATTTCTTTTTCATAACTGACCTCTCACCTTGAAGGTATCAAAAGCACTGTATACAGAAGACCTGTTCATTCGGACAGCAGAAAACTGGCACCAGCTAAAATAATAAAGTCCTAGCTACAATAGCTATGTCTTGCAAGCTCTGGGAGCTAAAAATAAGCATGTAAAACAAGTATCCAGGAAAGCAAGAAGATGTAGCAATTAAAACTCGACGGACATCTACTTTGGAGAAGAAAATCCAGCTTAGGAGTGGAGCTTGACAGACAGCTACTCCTCAAAACCGTCATCCACAAAATGAAGATAAAGCCATTATGCGCCTGAACATTGTGACACATTTTGCAAGCACCAGCTGGGGAGCAGGAAAAGTAAATCTGAGACAGTTGTGCCTGGGATATGTCCGATCAGTCATGGATAATAACCTACTCAACTGCAGTCGACAATGAACAAAACCACCAGGCATAACAAGTCCAAAACCAAGCTCTTATGTGGGTGTATCAGAACCACGACAATAGCTGCCTGTGAAACCGACACAAAAATGGAACTTATGGACAACGACGTTTACGTGCTGTCATGCAAACAAAACGCTATGGAAGAAAAAGAAAAGAACACAAAACCAGACAGTTGGTTGAAAACTAGAAGCAGATTAAATCGAAAATCAATCCTGCCAGTAGCAACAACTATAGCAGACCTCCACAGACACGAGAAATATTTGAAATTGTATACCCTCGCCTCCATTTCGGTAATGAATTAAAACTTGCCATAATAAAAACAACACACATGGATAGCACAACTGTGATGATGTCACCATGATACAACGATAAAATATCTCCAAATTTAACGATAAAATGTAGGGTTAAAAATAATGCGTAAGATACTAGGAGACATGCTCGCCCATGCCAGCCTTTCCCACCGCCATTTAAAACTAACGAGTTAGAAGTGCAGACGAAACGTTTACCCTTTGTAGACGGGAGAGAACGGAGGACACCAAAAGGAAAAATATGAATGAACACGTGTTTGAAGTTCGAACGGCAAAAAAAAAAAAAGACGCAATTGGGGGTGAAAGGAAAAAAATTCACGTCCCTAGTTGACATAAAGTAAGGAAATGGACAAGAAAAGGACCTTAGCTCTTATTCGAGACAGTCATTTCTTGGACGTTTTTCGATACTTGGTCTTTATTTGAATGCCGCGGCAAAACACATGAGAGAAGGTTCTCGAACATATTTCCAAAAAACAACTAACCTTGAAAAGTAACTTTTTCTTAATAATAATGTTAGGAATATAAAACCTAGCTAGTTTGATAGCCCGTCTTGAGCAGAGAAATAATATACTTTAAATTATACAGACGGATAGATAATAAGGAAGATATTGACAAAAGACTGTGTTGTTCATATCAGACGAGCGACTGCACTGTTAAAAAATGTCACTAAGTTTTCAAAAATTGCGGCCTTGAGACTCAAGTGCTAAAATCGAGCTGTAATTAAAGAGAGGGGAAATGGTGGAGAATTGTGGCTAAAAATAACTTCGGAGGCAGAAGTGTGTAGGGTACTGCATGGAGGGGTCCAAGAACCAAGCGTGTTTTTTGTATGAAAAACAAGTAGAGACAGACGGACCAACAGACAGTAATACATACTTGACTGAGAGCTGACTGAAATTGACTTTGGTTGTATATTTGAAAGTTAGGGGGGGGGGGAGTCGGTGATTGGATGAATGAAAGCATATTGGCAGGACAGAAATGCGCAATTTTGCCATTCGTTACAAGACTGTCCAGAGACACAGTGGTGTAGTACCTGTAGTGTTGTTTCCAGAAGATAATACATAATTTTTAGTGGGACGCCATCATACAGCCAGCAGCTCAGCTGAGTTTTGCTAGCAAATTTAACTGTGTTCTCAATTCAGAATTCTGGTAAGAATGAAAGCAATTCTTTTATACATTTTAATATTTCGAGTGATTGATACTGCCATATTATATAAAATGATTACGACAAGTGTCGTGAAACATTCTAAATCCACATATATAAATTAAAAGGTACATGTAAAGCCTAACAAATAAATTCTATAAAAGGAAAGAAGAATGGTAAAGAACAGTGCTGTCACAATGACGGTACTCGAGATCCCCCTTTTTATGCTCCGTCTGCAAAATTGTAACGCTTTCACGTTGATAGTAAGCCTACTGCATCATACACGCGTTTCCACAACACAATAAAACGGGTACTGCAGTTCTAAGAAAAACCTTGAGATACGCAAGCTGATTAATGACCTAAATTAATACTAGCATTAATTACACTACGTTACCATAAACGAACGGACAGATGGACTTAGGATAGAAAGAAGGGAGGGCTGATCGGAGGAACACATGCAACACTAAACACGCGTCTCGCGATATTAATGCCACCCCAACAAGCGTAAGGCCAGAAACAATACTTTTTTTTCAGATGGACAGTGATAAAAAACACTACCCATACCAGAGTTACGTTTAACAAACTTACAAAACGCTTATTAGGAAACATGACATTCTACTGTTTTATGTCTAAAATCCTGACATTAGTCTGACAGTACAGCAGGACAGGTGGCGGTTCTAAACATAAAAAATAAAAAAACAAATACACGACTATCCTAGAAAATACATATTTGAACGCAGCCACCTAGCTCCCTTAAATTTATATAGTTGGGTTCCTTAGGACTTGCTGACAAAGAATATGTTAAACGTTACGCAAATAGTCTAGGAATTAATAAATTATAGCCAATATAAAATGGTGGTGCTGTCAGACAACACCAAAATCAGAATCGCTCAGTGGCAGATTTTAAAACCACCATTGTACTGGAAATAGGTCCCCATGTTAAATCCTATTTGATTGGCGGGAAATAAATGTAAGGCTAAACACGATTAGTCGGACTATAAAATACTATTTTTTAGTTGTTAGGGGAGACGGTTTGAAGGGGAACTTTTTTTCAAACGCTTGGTAAACATGGCACGATTGGTTAGACCCGTCAAAATAGTCACTGAGACGCGTCAGTTCAACGCCAGATTTTCTATAATACTTTCTAAAGGAACAGTGCGTTGAGAATCAGCTTATATTGTGCTAAATAAAACCTGAGACAGAAGCAGGTCGGAATTTGTGCCATAATTTGTGCCATTATTCTTCACCAGTCAACGTATCTGTTTATTATTTCCATGAATTGTGGTAAGCTTGAAATATTTGATATCTTTTTAATGAAAATTGAATGTAAATTGATAATTTATGTCTGTATATATGTGTAGTTCAGTAGCGAAACCTGAGCAAGCCTATATAGTGCTCCAACCTGAACAGAAGGTGTCGGAGAAAAGTAAAACTACATGGAATTACCAAATAGTACACTGACACCTATCCTATTGTATAGAAGGACTTACAGCTGAAATTGCAGAGGCGTAGTAACCATTAGGGAGGAGAATACTGGTGTAAATTATTTCAGATGAAGATAGCAGTTGGCCTACCGCTCTGAACTCAGTGTTTGTTATGTATTGTGCTCAGTGTAGAAATAGAGTATAAATTAGTTCTGAAGTAGGAGGTACAACCTTCTTGTTTCAGGGACTGTGGTCCTAAAGTTATTGAGCAGCACCTGGTCAGAGCTTTGCTGAATCCAGAGGCGGACAGCATACTCCTTGGTCCATATAGCAAACAGTGAGGTGTCTCCAGAACACAGGGGAGCAATCGAGCAGAGGAGTCTTTTCCTGCCGCCATCACGAAAGATAAGCCTATGTGGCCAGCGGAGCTCAACATTATGTAACCCCATCTTAACTGACATTGTATAAAAATAAGAGGGGAAATTAATTGTTTTAATGCCAGGAACTGAGAACATCTCCAATACTAGTTCCAACAGAAACAAACACTTGAAGTCATGATGACAAATAACAACATAGCTTGAAAAACAAAACCAGTATTACCTCATATTACTACTACACAACTGACACACATAGGATAATATTAATAAAATATGTCACTACAAGATTCATATTGATAAATTCTGTACATATAAATTGTGATTACATTCTATTATGATTCCTGGTCTACTGTGTAGTCGAATCAGGATATCCATAAGGGAAAGTACTTAATACATATATATTTGAAAATTTACCAGTGACTCATTTAAGATATTCTCATAGAGTGTTATATGTATGTGAGTGTCACAGTGTTGTCAAGTGTGGTGGAATAAATTAAATTGTTTATCTGTCTGTTGTTGTTGTGACTTACACTTCATCATACACATACCCTAGACATACAACGTAGTCATCACAATATTCCAGAATAATTCTGACTGAGGTATAAATATGTGGTAGCAAGTAAGGTCATCTGTAATACACTACACTTATTAGATACAGATACCTTCACAGCTGATCTCAGTCAGTACACTAAGTCCCCTATAAATATTTATAACATCCCATTTTACCACATATATTGGGGTCCTGTCCGGGATTTTGAATCTTTCCCTATTATAAATATTGGGGGTAATTCACTTCAGGGAATAATACAATTTAAAAGGTATCCTTGGGTGAAAATAAATAAGGTTGAGCTCTCAGTGCCTGTGTTGTCCTGAGTTAATTAGTCATAGATAAAATTGTTTAGTTAAATATTTTAGACATTTACCTGTTAGAAAATGGCGGACCTGGCCAAATTTCGATCTGCTGCTGTACAGACTGCAAAAGAGTTAGGAATGGACGGGCAAATTATGATTGCTTATGTCACTGCTGAATGTGACAAATATATTGAACGGGAAGAAAGAAGATTAAAAAAAGAGGCTGAAAGAAGGTTAGAGGCTGAAAAAGAAATTAAGAGGTTGCAGATTGAGGCTGAGGCTAAGAAATTGGAAGCAGAGGAAAGAAGACAGGCTGCAGAAAGGGAAGCCGAGGAAAAAAGATTAGCTGCAGAGAGGGAAGACAAGCGATTAGCTGCAGAAAGGGAAGCCGAGGAAAAAAGATTAGCTGCAGAAAGGGAAGACAGGCGATTAGCTGCAGAAAGGGAAGCAGAAGATAAAAGATTACAAAGGGAACATGAGTTACGACTAAGGGAGTTTGAGTTTCAAGGCCATGCTCCTGAAAATGGTGCCAGTCCCTTTACCTCTGATGCCACTGCTAGTCAGGGAGCCTCAACCTCAGCTATGAACTTTCATTTAGATCATTTTGTTGAGAAAGACGATGATATTGAGAGCTATCTAAATAGATATGAACTATTAGCTACCACGTATGGGTTAGAGAGAGAAAGGTGGAGCTTAAAGTTATCTCAAGGTCTTCGTGGGGCAGCTTATGAAGTTTTTGCCAAAATGAGCAGAGGTGATCAGGAAAATTATGACATGCTAAAGCAGGCTCTTTTGTTAAGATATGAAAAGAACGCAGAATTTTATATGAAAAAATTTAGGAATGCTAAACTACTGTCAGGTGAAACCTATCACCAGTTCTCTGCACGGTTAGAGACATACTTGGAGAAATGGACTTCTCTGGGGAAAACCCAAGATCTTAAGGAAATGGTCCTTATAGAACAATTAAGAGAGTCCATGGCTCCAGACCTGAGAAAGTTTCTCATGGAACAAGGTGCAGAGAGGCTGGGTGAGTTGCTAAATGTTGCTGAAAGGTATCAAGCAGCTCAGGCAGAGGTATCAGGTAATAAAAAGAAACAGGTAGAAAATTTTAGGGCACCACAGAACTTTAATAAATTTGATCCTAGAGATCAAAACAAAGGTAAGCACCAATTTGATAGGCCACGGTATGACAATAAAAATAAAACCCCACAATTCGATGAAAGGAAATATGATGAAAGAAAATCTTTCAACCAAGGGAAAAGGTGGTGTAAAAATTGTCAGATGGACAATCATGACACTGACCGTTGCAGAAGGAAACCTGTGTATATGGCCACCCTTCAGGTCAGGTCGACCTCAAGACAGGAGGAGGATATTATGTTAGATACCACTCCAGAAGAGATGAGGAAGGCACAGGCTGGGGATAAGACCCTCAAGCCTTGTTTCAGGAAATTGTCAACTTGTCATACAACTCCAGGCAAGGGAGATTTTTACATGAAAAACAAGTTGATGTATAGGAAGACTGGAGCTAGATCCAAAGGTCACGGACAGCTGGTACTTCCTAAAAGATATAGGGCAGAATTAATAAGGAGCCTACATGTGAAACCAGATGGGGACCATGAGAAAATAGGTACCATCATCCAAAAGGTGGCTCACAATTATTATTGGCCCAAGGCAAGATGGGACATTGAGAATTTTGTAGAAAGGTGTAGCATAGCACATGAGGGAACACCCACAAGTGGGAACATTGATCAGGACCTGGACATGCCACGGGGCAATATTAGGCCTGACAATAAAAAGAAAAATAAATTTGATAAAGTGGACCAAATGGAATGGGAAGCCCCTTTTCACGGACAAGCTTCACTTAACTGTTTTACAATGGCCACTATGCGGAGAGTGCAAAAAGATGTCTTACCCCAGGATAAGCCGAAAATCCCTCAATCGGACTTAAACAAACTGGAGGAAGAGGATGTAGAGAGGAAATCTCTCATCAAGAATTTTAAGTGGGGAGAAAGCCCCAAGAAAAGAATTGGTAGCGGTCGTTTTGTGCATGATAATTCTGGGAAGAAAAATCATCACTATAGCGCTTCGAGTGGAAGAGACCATACCGGTGCATGGACAAATAGGTCCACAAAATTAAAGGTCCATATGTAACGCTGTTAAGAACGTGGACTGATGAAAAGGCAGAGGAAAATATTACATCCTCATACCAATATGTGAATGAGCTGACCACTCGTTTAAAAACTGGCTGGAAACTTGCCAATGAAAATTTGAAACAAGCCAGGAAGAAACATGCTGCCTATTATAACAGGAAAGCTAAAGACAGAGATTTGGCTGTGGGAGAGAAGGTACTGCTTCTTCTGCCCGGTAGTCAGAATAAGTTACAAATTGGATGGCAAGGTCCATATACAGTTCTAGAGAAGGTGTCTAGAACAAATTATAAGATAGATAAGAAGGGGAAAGAAAAATCTATCATGTGAATCTCCTGAAGAAATATTTGGAAAGAGAACATCAGGAAGAGACACACTTGTTGACCTTGTCCATCGCCATGGAGATGAAAAAGGAACCACTTTCATCATTTGAATATCCATTACACCCCTGTGAGACAGCGGCACAGGTGAAAATCAGTACACATTTAACGAAAAATCAGAAAGAGAGAGTGCAACAGGTTCTAGATAATCATGCAGAGGTGTTAACAGACCGACCGGGGCATACAAACTTATTGGAATATGATATGAAACTGATAGACCCCACACCTGTCTGTATGAAACCCTATTCGATTCCTTTTGCTAAGGAGAAAGCTTTGAAGGAAGAGATAGACTATTTGTTGAAGGAAGGAATTATTTCACACAGTGAATCTTCGTATAGTTCCAGTGTTGTACTCTTAAGGAAACCCTCTGGAGAACATAGACTCTGTATAGATTACAGGAGACTGAATGCTATTACAGAAGGACAGGTGGATCCATTGCCGGATACAAATCAGTTGTTTGCCAGGCTAAATAAAGCTAAATATTTCTCAAAAGTGGATCTGAGTAAAGGATACTATCAGATTCCAGTAAAGCCTGAGGTTAGACCATACCTAGCTTTTAGTACCTCAGAAGGACACTATGAGTTTAACAGATTGCCATTTGGATTGAAGAATGCGCCTAGTGTCTTCTCTAGAATGATGAGAAAATTATTGGACCCTCTGAATAATCCATGTATCACAAATTTCATGGATGATATCCTTATAGCAACAGAAACATTTGAGGAACACATTGACTCTCTGAACATGCTGTTTAATCGACTTAGAGAAGCGAATTTAACAGCCCGACCAACCAAATGTTGCGTTGGATGTAAAGAATTAGAATTCTTGGGACACACAGTTTATCAGGGAAACATGACCCCTGACCCCAAGAATTTAGAGAAACTAAAGAAAGCCCCGAGACCACAAACCAAGAAAGACGTGAGATCCTTTGTCTCATTATGTGGTTTCTACCAAAAGTATATCAAAAACTTTAATTCCATATGTGCACCGTTAACTGATTTGACACGTAAAGGAAATCCAGATCGAATTACATGGACACCACAATGTGAATTGGCTTACCAGGAATTGAAGGAAAAGCTCACAAGTAAACCTATTTTGAAATTACCTGACTTAAGTCAAGAATTCATTGTAAGGACGGATGCCAGTAATATTGGGTTAGGTGCAACTCTGCTACAGAAATCAGATGCATTGGATGGGGAATTAAGCCCAGTGGCATATGCTAGCAGAAAGTTGAATAAAGCTGAAACCAACTACTCAACTAGCGAAAAAGAATGTCTTGCAGTAATATGGGCGATAAAGAAATTCAATATTTATCTGTATGGGAAGGCATTTAAGTTGCAAACGGATCACAAACCCTTGTCGTTTCTAGCGCAGGCTAGACATGAAAATTCTAGATTACTCCGTTGGTCATTACTGATGCAGCCATATGAGTTTAGCATAGAGTATATAAGTGGAAAAACAAATCTGGGAGCGGATTTTTTAAGCCGCCATCCGTGTGATGAGAATCACCGTAAGCCCCAGAAATAATAATAGATTTCTCTATGTGTATATAGAATTATAGACTGACATATAACGTCTGTTTTAAGTGGGGAGAATTTGTCGTGAAACATTCTAAATCCACATATATAAATAAAAGGTAAATGTAAAGCCTAACAAATAAATTCAATAAAAGGAAAGAAGAATGGTAAAGAACAGTGCTGTCACAATGACTGTACTCGAAATCCCCTTGTTTTCTACTTCGTCTGCAAATTGTAACGTTTCACGTTGATAGTACCAGCCTACTGCTTCAATACTCGCGTTTCCACAACACAATAACTCGTGTACTGCATTTCTAAGAAAAACCTTGAGATACGCAAGCTGATTAATGACCTAAATTAATACTAGCACTAATTACACTACGTTACCATAAACGAACGGACAGATGGACTTAGGATAGAAAGAAGGGAGGGCTGATCGAGGAACGCATGCAACACTAAACACGCGTCTCGCGATACAAAATGCCACCCCAACAAGCGAAAGGCCAGAAGCAATACTTTTTTTCAGATGGACAGTGATAAAAAACACTACCCATACGAGAGTTAGGTTTAAAAACTTAAAAAAACGCTTATTAGGAAACATGACATTCTACTGTTTTATGTCTAAAATCCTGACATTAGTCTGACAGTACAGCAGGACAGGTGGCGGTTCTAAACATAAAAAATAAAAAACAAATACACGACTATCCTAGAAAATACATATTTTGAACGCAGCCACTTAGCTCCCTTAAATTTGTATATTTGGGTTCCTTAGGACTTGCTGACAAATAATATGTTAAGTGTTACGCAAATAGTCTAGGAATTAACAATTATAGCCAAAATAAAATGGTGGTGCTGTCAGACAACACCAAAATCAGAATCGCTCAGTGGCAGATTTTTAAACCACCATTGTACGGGAAATAGGTCCCCATGTTAAATCCTATTTGATTGGCGGGAAATAAATGTAACGCTAAACACGATTAGTCGGACTATAAATACTATTTTTAGTTGTTAGGGGAGACGGATGGAAGGGTACTTTTTTTCAAACGCTTGGGTAAACATGGCACGATTGGTTAGACCCGTCAATATAGTCACTTAGACGCGTCAGTTCAGCACCAGATTTTCAAAAATACTTTCTAAAGCAACAGTGCGTTGAGAATCAGCTTATATATTTCTAAATAAAAGCCTGGAACATAAGCAGATGGGAATTTGTGCCAGTATTTGTGCCAGAATTCATTGCTAGTCAACGTATCTGTTTATATTTCCATGAATTGTGGTAAGCTTGAAATATTCAATATCTTTTAATGAAAATTGAATGTAAATTGATAATTTATGTCTGTATATATGTGTAGTTCAGTAGCGAACCTGAGGCAAGGCCTATATAGTGCTCCAACCTGAACAGAAGGTGTCGGAGAAAAGTAAAACTACATGGAATTACCAAATAGTACACTGACACCTATCCTATTGTATAGAAGGACTTACAGCTGAAATTGCAGAGGCGTAGTAACCATTAGGGAGGAGAATACTGGTGTAAATTATTTCAGATGAAGATAGCAGTTGGCCTACCGCTCTGAACTCAGTGTTTGTTATGTATTGTGCTCAGTGTAGAAATAGAGTATAAATTAGTTCTGAAGTAGGAGGTACAACCTTCTTGTTTCAGGGACTGTGGTCCTAAAGTTATTGAGCAGCACCTGGTCAGAGCTTTGCTGAATCCAGAGGCGGACAGCATACTCCTTGGTCCATATAGCAAACAGTGAGGTGTCTCCAGAACACAGTGGAGCAATCGAGCAGAGGAGTCTTTTCCTGCCGCCATCACGAAAGATAAGCATATGTGGCCAGCGGAGCTCAACATTATGTAACCCCATCTTAACTGACATTGTATAAAAATAAGAGGGGAAATTAATTGTTTTAATGCCAGGAACTGAGAACATCTCCAATACTAGTTCCAACAGAAACAAACACTTGAAGTCATGATGACAAATAACAACATAGCTTGAAATACAAAACCAGTATTACCTCATAGTACTACTACACAACTGACCCACATAGTATAATATTAATAAAATATGTCACTACAGGATTCGTATTTATAAATTATGTACATATAAATTGTGATTACATTTTATTATGATTCCTGGTTCACTGTGTAGTTGAATCAGGATCTCTATTAGTGAAAGTACTTAATACATATATGTTTGAAAATTTACCAGTGACTCATTTAAGATAGTCTCATAGAGTGTTATATGTATGTGAGTGTCACAATGTTGTCAAGTGTGGTGGAATAAATTAAATTGTTTATCTGTCTGTTATTGTTGTGACTTACACTTCATCATTTACAAAACCCTAGACATTCAACGTAGTCATCACAATATTCCAGAATAATTCTGACTGAGGTATAAATATGTGGTAGCAAGTAAGGTCATCTGTAATACACCACACTTATTAGATACAGATACCTTCACAGCTGATCTCAGTCAGTACACTAAGTCCCCTATAAATATTTATAACATCCCATTTTACCACAACAAGTAAGTGCTCGCTCTAGATCCCCAGCCCCAGTTCAGGGTCTAGAGACAAACAAAATATATGGACGCCTACTAAAACTATGAAGGCGGATCTATTGTTGAGATCAGTGGAACATATCACCTATCCTATTGAATAGAAGGAAACTATTGAACATATCTCAGATGCAAGATAGTCTTGGGGAACTAGTACTATATGAAAACAACTGGGTAAGATGTACTGTGTGGTCAGAGAGATCTGACCCAGTCTGTGTGGTGTTGTTGTGTAATGTTGTGTGCAGAAGTGGCTCAGCTGGTAGAGTTCTGACACATGCCACAAAACTTTTATTTCAGAATCGTGAGTTTCTGTTTGGCACCAAAGCGGTGCCGAGTGCTGTTGTAAAATACACAAGCGTGGACCAGTGCAGTCTAACATTGTGTCAGAACAGCCGTATATTGCCCCCAGCACGGAGAGGTGGGGCCACCAGACTCCTGTACAAGATCGACGCAGTCGAGATAAGTGAGATCTGGCCTGCTGGAAGTTCACCAACTGATTTATCAACTAATTTATCATCAACTAAAGACATACCATTGCGGGAAAATAAACCATGTATTCATCCCATAAATCAATGGACAATGTTTGGTAGTCATAGGCTGGGCGTGATGATACCACCCCAACAGTACATTTAGTAATAGTCTCCTGGGACAATCTAATATAATTAATATTAACTAGACTTATAACATACCTTTGTAATCACATTCCATTTTATTATGTCATATAATTATGCATTCCATTTATAACTCCATAATATTTCATATGTTCTGACCAACAAACGTTTGGATCAGAACAAATAAATCTACCAAAAGATTTAATATTTAAAACTAAAACAGCCTGAGTTAGTTCAGTGTGTTATACATTATATTATTATTATTATTATTAGACTTATTAAATATCTGTGTGTGTGTGTGGGTAATCTACTACAACACATTACAATTCAGTACCCTAGACTTTTAACGTAGCTACATTCATTTGTAAAAAAAGATATGTTTGAGGTCGTAAGTGGTAGTAAGAAAGGCCTTCTGTAATTCGCATCAACATTTATCTCAGGAGCCTTCACAGCTGACCTCATTCATTACACTAGGTAATATCACCACCATACAATACCATCAAAACCACTACAACAACAACAAATGATACCAACAATAGCACTGAAGATAGCTACTATAGAGACTACATAAACTACTCTAACAGTAGTTTGAGACATATACATACACAGAAGACTCTGCCTTCAATGCCACCATAAACGCTTGGCTTGAAGCTTACATGAAGTACCCAAATTGCAAAACACTAGAATATGTGAACTATGTGGAGAATTCAGCACTAATCACTAAGCAGAAATTAGGGCAATAAACCCAGCCTTCCAGCGAATCTAAATAAACAATCTATAAGACCTCAGATATTGTTATTGTTAATCAGAATCGACGTCATTGCACTCCGGGCAAACCCATAGGTGCCCAGTCTCCCGCAGCAAATGTCGAAGGGTATGAATGCTAATTGTTCCTGTTGCGCACTGCTTGTATACACGGCGAATGCGTCCGCTGGTCTTACGTTTGATGCCGAATTCCAGCAATCTTAGCCTTGATGATTCATCGATTGCAGTGTAATTTTCTAATAGACGAACATGAATCGCCCTCAGTATTTCTTCCTTATCCATGGCCAATGCACCTGTTATGGGTGCTCTTGAAGCTAGTCTGTCAGCTCTTTCATTGCCACGTACCCCGGCATGACCAGGACAGTAGATCCATATCAGCTCTTGAAGATTCGATGCTTCTATGGAGGTTTTCCGTTCATGTCGAAGCCAACCATTTTGGACCTTTCGAAGCATGGATTGTGAGTCTGATACAATAACTGCCTTTGTTAATAAAGTCTCAGACAGCCATCTTAAGGCAGCAGTAACTGCCTCTACCTCCATTCTCATGCTGGAGGTTGTTATCATGCAAGCCCCGCTATGTTCAGCGACGGTTCTGCCCTTCACTCGAGCAGAGAAGCCCCATCCTGATTTATTACCACAGATTACAGACCCATCAGTGTACACAATGGCATCATCATCCCAAGCATTATCATTTATAAGCTGATCAACTTCCAGCTCTGCTGTCCCATTGGCCCAAATTCTGCATTCTCTACCAAGGCTAATGATGACTTGCTGGTAGTTCATCCAGCTCTCATCTGACTTACTCCACTCTTCTCTCTTGAATATACTTTCAACTGGGATCACCTGTCTAATAACCTCCTCCGCCTGCGCCATCTATGACATCCCCCTCTTTATTCTCGCTCCTTTGATGTCAGCTATGTTCCCATGCAGGGGATGCCTTTTGTCTGTGGTTACACACATATAAGCTTTTACCTGGGCCATCGTATATCTGGATCTAATTTACAGCAATCCAAGCATGTGCCGCATCATCACAATAGAAGTATCTCGCGTGCAGCCCAAGACTATACGCATCCCTTCATTTTGAATGATATTGACAGCGTGAGTATTCCCAGGCCATACTCGATTACAGACAAGACCAGCTGATGATACAAGAGAAGCAGTAGTCTCTGCTCCTGGTGCGCTGCAGCCATTGTTTTTTTTCCCATTGTTTTAGACCTCAGATATCATAATCTTCAATGATTCAAAATAAAAAAATTCAAGCTTCAGAAGAATTCCTCCAAATTGAAAATAAAGAAATAATACAGCTGGCTGAAACAATTGACAGCCTGCTAACAACATACAACATCCGAATCACTCTCCAGTGGATACCAGGATACACAGACATACCAATCAAGGAAAAAACTGACCGCTTTGTAAAACTAGGAGAAGCTTGGTTCAGATACACATTCCAGCCAATATGCAGACAACTAAATTAATACTCCAAAACAACGTCAACGAGGAATGGCTCAACCGATTGGCAGAAGATCTACAAGATGTGCCTTGTATAAAGAACCCACTTATCCACCAAGAATGAGAGCATCAGTAACCTACGATGTGTAAAGCAGAGCACAATCGTCCAGCTTAGACCATTACCTACACACAAAAAAACAACAACAAACACCTAAACAAATTGAACTTCTCCCATGAGCCTAATTGCCACAACTGTACCCATCCATATACAGATGAACTGCTCCATACAAAACAGTTCGTGTGCTCACTTGCCCAGGACTCTCCATTTAAAGTAGAAAGCTACTGCCGGGCTCTCTGCAAATTCTTCAACGGCGTTGGCTGCGAAAAAACGACGAGCTCAGCAGACCTAGTTAAACAGCAGCAACAACAACAGAAACCACCGATCCATCACACAAAAAAACTAGGGAGCGATGTCTCATGATTGCAGCGAATTAAAAAATATTTACCTCATCTACCCACTTATATACCTGGTCATCCCTACTCATAAAGCAGGATCTAGTATAGTGAACTCTCTAACAGTTTACTCCCCTGCGTTAGTATTCATAAGTAACTACCTATGCATTTATCTTTTTATGCACTTAAGCATTATAGTGTGCCGTGAAATTCTGGAGGACACTTAAGTGTGCCGTGAAGCAAAAAAGGTTGCGGAGCACTGCCATAGCAGATACTCCCGTAGGGGAATGGAGTGTTAAAGACTTCACCCTACTAGATCCAGCATAGAGAGTAAAATAATGAATGAAAGGGCATAAAAATTGCCAAATATAAGCAGTTGGAGAGAAAATGAAGAAAACCAATGATACTGCCGTAGTTGCTAAAGGTGTGAGAGAGCCACCAAAAGAAAACGTACAGACGAAACGTCACAGTAATAACGCTTCTATCTCAAGGGAGTGTTCACAGGATAATGCAGAAGTCAAGAACAATGCTGCATAGGGCCGAGCAATTATTAACTTTTATCTGTCCGTCACCTTTTGTGAAGAATTAAGCAATAGTTATAGCCCGTTCAAGCCCCCAGCTGAAGTAAATCCAGCAAAATTCCATTTTACAAGAAGCTCTATTGATGTAAATATATCTCTAAATGTAAATATGTATATATATATGACGAGTCTTGCTCATACGTTGCTTTCACACCTATAATAATTGAATCAACTAAGATTATGTTTTAAAAGAACATGTAACACATTTAATAATCAATTAGTTTTAACAGGTTAAAATCAATTAGAATGATGGTGAATTTTAGATGAAAATAAAATTTCTCGTCATCGAGATTTGTTTTGAGGATTTAAATTTAAAATTAATATTTAATTTTAATGTCCATTTGCTGGTGCCTGTTAGTTAGCACTTAGCTTGTATGAGCGAGTCCTGCAGCGTGGGTTTCGAATATCCTTTTGTGATGATGACACTTCACAGTCTGATAGCTTTGTTCTACGAACCGTCTGATAGCTTAGTACCACGATCTGTTAGACAAAATAAAAACAAATGCCTCTGCTAAGTACATTTGTGGGATGCAAATTAACAGGCGCAGTCTCGCTGTCCACCCACCAATGTTAACCTCTCTGAATAATTATCCTTGAGTATACACAGCGTAACTCAGGGAAGATGATTAGAAATCACCCACATTCTTCTGGGTATTAAACTGGGAAAATATGTGCTTGGACAGCGCGAACAATGATTTACCGGAATTAAAATTAGCAAGGTACATATATCTCACAAAATGATATTATAACCTTAGGCACACGTGATGTAATCATCCCTTATCACAAGAGTCTGAGGAGAAGAAATTAGCTGCTGCTCAGAGAATGGCCGAACAAGAGTTGGAGAAATTGAGACTTCAGCAAACACAGGTAAATCCAGTGAATGGTGAAGCTGAAAAAAAAAAGACCATGCTTCCACTTGTAAGCTTACGTTACCAAAATTTAACTCAAATATAGACGATATTTCATGTTTCTTAAATAGGTATGAAACATTGTGGTGAAATTACCGTGATACAACGTTAAAATATCTCAAATTATAAAGATAACGGGTAAGATAACATGTAGGGATAAAATTATACGTAGGATACGAGGATACATTCTCGCCTACGCCCGCGGTTCCTACCGCCATTCAAACTAACTAGTTAGACATGCAGACGAAACGGTTTACCCTTTTAAACGGGAGGGAAACGGAGATTAAAAAAAAGGAAAAATATGACAACACATGTTTGAACCTAAAAGGCAAAAAGACGCAAGTTGTAGTTTAAGAAAAAAAAAATTCACGCCACTAGTTGACACAATGTAAGAAATTGGTAGAAAAAACAACCTTAGCTCTTGTTAGAAACAGTCATATCTTGGACGTTTTTACGGTACTTGGTTGTTTTGTTTGAATTCAGCGGCAAACGCCGTGGAGAAGGTTCGAAAACAAATTTCAAAAACTAACCTTGAGAAAAGTAGGTTTTTCTTTAATAATAAAGTTATGAAAATAAAACCTAGCTAGTTTGATAGCCCATCTTGAGCAGAGAAATAATATACTTTTAATTATACAGACGGACAGATAACACGGAAGATATTGACGAAAGACTGTATTGTTCACATCAGACTGGCGAACAGATTTCTGTGCATACTTCACAAAAACTACGTTTTGGTGTCCTTGAGCCCTACAAATGCAAAATTCAGACTGCAATGAACTAGAGGGGAAAGTCGGAGAATTGTAGCTAAAAATAACTTAGGGGCAGGTTTGTGCAGTTTTTACATGTAGTTGTGGTAAAATGGGATGTTATAAATATTTATAGGGGACTTAGTGTACTGACTGAGATCAGCTGTGAAGGTATCTATATCTAATAAGAGTAGTGTATTATAGATAACCTTACTTGCTGCCACATATGTATGCCTCAGTCAGAATTATTCTGGAATATTGTGATGACTACGTTATATGTCTAGGGTATGTGTATGATGAAGTGTAAGTCATAACAACAACAGACAGATAAACAATTTAATTTATTCCACCACACTTGACAACACTGTGACACTCACATACATAAAACACTCTAAGAGGATATCTTAAAGGAGTCACTGATAACTTTTCAAATAACAATATGTATTCATTGCTGTCATGAATGTATATGTTTCCTGATTCAAATACAAGGGGAACCAGGAATCACAATCAATTTTAATTACAAGGTATATGTACAGAATTTATTAATATGATTCATGTAGTGACATATATTATCAATGGTATCCTATGTGTGTCAGTTGTGTAGTGGTAATATGAGGTAATACTGGTTTTGTTTTGTTCAAGCTCTGTTGGTATTTGTCATCATGACTTCAATAGTTTGTTTCTATTAGAACTAGTATTGGAGATGTTCTCAGTTCCTGGTATTAAAACAATTTACTTCCCCTCTTAATTTTATGTTACAATGTTATTTTAAGATGGGGGTACATAATGTTGAGCTCCATGGCCACACTCTCTTATCTTGCGTGATGACTGCAGTAAAAGACTCCTCTGCTCGATAACTGTAATGAGTTCTGGAGCCACCCCACTGGTTGCTATATTGACCAAGGAGTATGCTGTCCACTTCTGGCTTCAGCAAAGCTCTGACCAGGTGCTGCTCAATAACTTTAAGACCACGGTCCCTGAAACAAGAAGGTTGTACCTTCTACGTCAGAACTAATTTATACTCTATTTTTACACTGAGCACAATACATCACAAACATTGAGTTCAGAGCGTTAGGCCAACTGTCAGCTTCATCTGAAATACTTTATACCAGTATTTCCCTCCCTAATGGTTACTACGCCTCTGCAATTCCAGCATTATTTCTTTCTAGTTAATAATCTAGGTGTCAGTGTACTGTTTGGCCATTCCATGCAGTTTTACTTTCCTCCGACACCTTCTGTTCAGGCTGGAGCCTATAGGCTTTACATCATGTTCGCTACTGAACCACACATATATACAGACATAAATTATCAATTTACATTCAATTTTCATTAAAAGATATTGAATATTTCAAGCTTACCACAATTCATGGAAATATTAAACAGTTTCGTTGACTGGCAATGAATATAGCACAACTCCGATCTGCCGATGTCCCAGGCTTTATTTTATAAAAAATATACACTGGTGCTCAACGCACTGCTTCTTAGTAGGTTTATTACAAGATGTGGCAATGAACAGACGCTCTGAATTGAGTATATTCGCAGCTCTACCCAATCAAACCATGTCTACACATCTTTTCAAAAAAGTACCCCTTTCTCACGTTTCCCCTGACAACACAAGATAGTATTTATAGTCCGACCAATCGTGTTTAGTCTTTCATTTGTTGCGCTCCAATCAAATAGGAGTTAACATGGTAGGCTATTTCCGTAACGTAATGTTTTTTCAAACACGTTATAAAAAAATTTTATGAGCAGAAATGATTTCATGCTGTCAGGCACCCCCACTATTTTATTTTGGCCATAACTTGGTAATTCCTAGACTATTTGCGTAACGTTTTACATATTCTTTGTCAGCAAACCCTAAGGAACCCAAATATATATATTTAATAGAGCTTATATGCTGCGTTCAAAATATGCAATTTCTTCTACCTCCTGTTTCGAAGATGTGCTGTCTGGGTACTGTAATGTTTTCAAACGTAAACCGGTATAATGTCATAATTCCTAATAAGCGTTTTTCAGGATTTTAAAACCTAACTCTGGAAGGGTAGTGAATTTTATCACTGTCGATTTGAAATAAAGTTAGTGCATGTGGCCTTACACGCGTGATGGCAGCAATTGTGTATCGCGCGACGCGTGTTTAGTGTTGCACGTGTTCGGCTTTCTGCCTCTCCCTTCTCTCTATCCTTTAGTCCATCTGTCTTTAGTTACGCCGTGTATGGAATGAATGAAATATTAAATCTAGGTCATTGATCAGCCTGCGTGATACAGTACACGTTTCATTGAAGAAAGCGGGTAATAATACAGTAGGCTTTTACTATCAACGTGAAAGCGTTACAATTTGCCGACGAAGTAGAAAACAAGGGGGATTTCGAGTACAGTCATTGTGACAGCACTGTTCTTTACCATTCTTCTTTCCTTTTATTAAATTTATTTGTTAGGCTTTGCATTTACGTTTTAATTTATATATGGGGATTAGAATAATTCACGACATCTCCCCTCTTAAAACAGACATTATATGTCAGTCCTTTATTCTATATACACATAGAGAAATTTATTATTATTTCTGGGGTTTACGGTGATTCTCATCACACGGATGGCGGCTTAAAAAATCCGCTCCCAAATTTGTTTTTCCAGATATATACTCAATGCTAAAATTATAGGGAGCCAAAAGTAAGGACCATCGGAGTAACCTAGAGTTCTCATGCCTAGCCTGTGCTAGAAACGATAAAGGTTTGTGATCCGTTTGCAACTTAAATGCCTTCCCATACAGATAAATATTGAATTTCTTTATTGCCCATATTACTGCAAGACATTCTTTTTCGCTAGTTGAGTAGTTGATTTCAGCTTTATTCAACTTTCTGCTAGCATATGCCACTGGGCTTAATTCCCCATCCAATGCATCTGATTTCTGTAGTAGAGTTGCACCTAGCCCAATATTACTGGCATCCGTCCTTACTATGAATTCTTGACTTAAGTCAGGTAATTTCAAAATGGGTTTACTTGTGAGCTTTTCCTTCAATTCTTGGTAAGTCATTTCACATTGTGGTGTCCATGTAATGCGATCTGGATGTCCTTTACGTGTCAAATCAGTTAACGGTGCACATATGGAATTAAAGTTTTTGATATACTTCTGGTAGAAACCACATAATGAGACAAAGGATCTCACGTCCTTCTTGGTTTGTGGTCTCGGGGCTTTCTTTAGTTTCTCTAGGGGGTGTTGGGAAGTCAGGTATTGGTAGTACCTCTGGTGAAGGAGCTGTCATGCCCTTTTTAGGGCAGCTCAGCCACCTTTGGTCCAAACCTGGCATCCAGCTCTCACCTGTGGCTCCTCGTAGCTGTCAGCATGCGACAGCGGCCACCCCTGGACAACGGCTTTGACAGGCCGGCTAAACTAGGTGAGGGTAGTCGAATGGTTATAAACCTTCGGTGAGTTAGGGTCTGCCTACCCATGCATGCAAAGACTGGATTCGATAGACTGCGCGGAAGAAACCACCTGTTGGTTCAACGGGCATGACGGCGATTACCAGCAACGCGCTGTGGAGCGTAAGGAGCACGGCGAGGCACGTAGAAAGCCCTGGTCATCCACTGCACCTGACTTCATCTCCAGTCGTCTTGACTTGTCTTGCCACTGGATTGAGATGGACCCAGGCGAGAGAGTGAGGTCGACGAATTGCGCAACTCTTCCTCACTTTAATCCAAATCACCGCGCAAGTCACTCTTTCATCCATTCATCCATTCACTCACAACAAGTCCTGTGGCGATGGGCGAGCGGCGAAGCGGCAGGCGTGGGTACGCTGGCAGTCGTAGTCGCAGACCTACACACAGGCGGCTCAGGCCATATGGTCGTCTTCCACTGATCGGAGCAGCAGTGGGATTCGGCAGCCCCCTGAGTGTCTGAGCAGCCCTCTTTAGGAAAGCACTGCTCACCTCCATGGCATGAGGAAGGGGCTAGAAAAGGTGCCCTAAACATTGCCTGCTTCACCATTACCTAACCAGCTTACCGCGGTTGGTGGGTACCCTACTTCGGCGGTCGACATATAAGAAAAAGAAAGGACAGATTTTTCCCCCTCATTCTAGGCGCATGGAATGTGCGCACTTTACTTGACAAAGACTTTAACGCAAACAGACCTGAGAGACGAACTGCCCTGATTGGGAGAGAACTGGCCAGGTACAACATTGACATAGCAGCACTGAGTGAAACTCGACTTGCAGGCGAGGGCCAACTTTGCGAAAAGGGTGCAGGTTATACATTCTTTTGGAGCGGAAGAGGAACTGAAGAAAGACGAGAAGCAGGGGTTGGATTTGCAATCAAAACAGCAATTGTCAGCAAGTTAGCGGGGCCCCCAAAGGGAATAAATGACCGACTCATGACGGTCAAGATCCCTCTGTTCTATGGAAGAAAACATGCCACCATCATTAGCGCGTATGCACCAACTATGACAAACCAGGATGATGTCAAGGATAAGTTTTACGAAGAACTACATGCAGTCATTGCATCAGTTCCTAAAGCAGATAAGCTCATCATTCTTGGTGACTTTAATGCAAGAGTAGGCTCAGATAACATCTCCTGGAATGGCACTATTGGTAGGTACGGCGTGGGTCGCTGTAACAGTAATGGACTTCGTCTCCTCCAGACTTGCGCAGAACATGACCTCCTTGTCACCAACACCATTTTTCGACTTCCTACCCGCAACAGGACCTCCTGGATGCACCCTCGCTCAAAGCATTGGCACCTAATTGACTATGTAATTGTTAGGAAGAAGGACAGGCAAGATGTCCGGGTGACCAAGTCCATGTGTGGTGCCGAATGCTGGACTGATCATCGCCTCATTGTATCTAAACTTAAAATTCGTATCCAACCAGCCAGGCGCCCTCAGGGGAAGAAAACTCAAAAGAGGCTGGATGTCACCAAACTAAAGAAGACAAAAATCAAACAGTCATTTACTGACACCTTAGAAGACCGTCTCAAATCTATCTCGCTAGACGGCCAAAGTGTGGAAACAAATTGGGCAGCCCTAAGTGAGCAGATCTACAACACTGCTACAGAGGTCCTGGGTCCTTCCATCAAGAAACAAAATGACTGGTTTGATGAGAACTCAGATGATATAAAGCAGATGTTGGCTGAGAAACACCATCTCCATAAAGCATATTTAAATGATCCAAAATCTACATCCAAGAAAGACGCTTTCAACAACATGCGTAGAATCGTCCAACATAAACTACGCCAGATGCGGGATTCATGGCTGAGTAATAAAGCAGATGAGCTCCAAGGCTTTGCTGACAGCCATGACTTGAAAAACTTTTACCTTGCACTCAAAGCGGTCTATGGTCCAACATCATCAGGATCATTTCCCCTCCTTAATGCAGATGGAAAAACACTAATTACAGACAAGGAAAAAATTCTCCAACGCTGGGCTGAACATTTTAATAATATCTTGAACCAGCCATCATCTATTAACGACGAAGCCATCATCCGCCTGCCCCAAATTCCTATAAATGAAGCATTAGATGATGTACCAACTCTGGAGGAAACTAAAAAAGCGATTCGTCAACTGTCTAGTGGAAAGGCCCCTGGCTCCGATTCAATTCCTGTTGAGGTTTATAAAGATGGCGGTGCAGTTCTGATAGAGAAACTTCATATGATCTTCCAGCAAATGTGGCAGAGTGAAACCATCCCACACGATCTCAAAGATGCCTCAATTATACATCTATATAAACGTAAAGGTAATCGCCAAGACTGCAACAATCATCGAGGCATCTCTCTTTTATCAATCGCTGGGAAGATATTCGCCAGAATCCTTTTGAATCGCCTTACGGCTCATCTTGACAAAGGTCTTTTACCTGAAAGTCAGTGTGGATTCCGGAAAGAACGTGGAACCACAGATATGGTGTTCGCTGCAAGACAGCTACAAGAAAAATGCCAAGAACAGCACTGTGACCTGTACACAGCTTTCATCGACTTGACAAAGGCGTTCGACACGGTCAGTAGAGAGGGTCTATGGAAGATCATGGCAAAATACGGCTGCCCAAAGAAATTTATCACAATAGTGCAGCAACTGCATGATGGAATGCAGGCTAGAGTTCAGGAAAACGGTGAGCTATCAGAGCCTTTCCCCGTCTCAAATGGAGTTAAACAAGGGTGCGTACTTGCACCGACTCTGTTCAGTATCATGTTTTCTGCTATGCTGACTGATGCTTTTAGAGACGGGGACACAGGAATCGACATTAGTTATCGTATTGATGGAAAATTGTTTAACCTTAGGAGGCTTCAAGCAAAAACCAAGGTCAAATCACACACCATCAGAGATCTTCTGTTTGCTGATGATTGTGCCCTCAATGCTGGCTCAGAGGCTGATCTGCAGCATAGTGTGGATAGATTCTCCGAAGCCTGCGCCAACTTTGGGCTTACCATCAACACGAAGAAAACAGAAATCATGTACCAACCAGCTCCTGGCACAGTTTATACTGAGCCAGTCATCAAGGTTAATGGTGAGAAACTGAATGTTGTGAACAGATTCACATACCTTGGTAGCACACTATCCCAGAACATTGTCATTGATGATGAGGTGAACACCAGGATCTCCAAAGCCAGCAGCACATTTGGCAGACTATACACCAACGTTTGGCATCGAAGTGGCATTAGTCTACAGACAAAGCTGAAGGTGTACAGAGCTGCGGTGCTTCCAGTGCTGCTATATGCATGTGAAACATGGACTGTATACAGGCGCCACGTAAAGAAGCTAAACCACTTCCATACAGTCTGTCTCAGGAAGATAATGAACATCAAATGGCAAGACAAGATCCCGGATACCGCCGTTCTTGACAGAGCTGGTATCCCTAGTATTGATACTATTCTGATGCAGTCACAAATTCGCTGGGCAGGTCATGTAGTCCGCATGCCAGACCATCGACTGCCAAAGATACTCTTTTATGGTGAGATGCAGAAGGGTAAACGCTCCCATGGTGGCCAAAAGAAGCGCTTCAAAGACACGTTAAAGACGTCATTGAAAACCTTTGACATAAACCCAGACACATGGGAAGCTGCTGCGCAAGACCGAACTGCTTGGCGCACATCTCTTCGTAAAGGTGCAGCAGCATGCGAATCATCCAGAAGAGCAGCAGCGGAACAGCGGAGACAAGCTAGAAAGGACCGTGAAATAAAACCTTCACATGAAGCAAACATTCCCTGCCCACACTGTCCAAGATCTTTCCAGGCCCGCATCGGGCTCTTCAGTCACCTTCGTACCCATAGACTAACCTAACATATTCTTAAATAATTGGATGAACAGAGTGGTCTTCATCACCCGTGATGGACGAACAACAGTTTCTCTAAATTCTTTGGGTCAGGGGTCATGTTTCCCTGATAAACTGTGTGTCCCAAAAATTCCAATTCTTTACATCCAACGCAACATTTGGTTGGTCGGGCTGTTAAATTTGCTTCCCTAAGTCGATCAAACAGCATCTTCAGAGAGTCAATGTGTTCCTCAAATGTTTCTGTTGCTATAAGGATATCATCCATAAAATTTGTTATACATGGATTATTCAGAGGGTCCAATAATTTTCTCATCATTCTAGAGAAGACACTAGGCGCATTCTTCAATCCAAATGGCAATCTATTAAACTCATAGTGTCCTTCTGAGGTACTAAAAGCTAAGTATGGTCTAACCTCAGGCTTTACTGGAATCTGATAGTATCCTTTACTCAGATCCACTTTTGAGAAATATTTAGCTTTATTTAGTCTGGCAAACAGCTGATTTGTATCCGGCAATGGATCCACCTGTCCTTCTGTAATAGCATTCAGTCTCCTGTAATCTATACAGAGTCTATGTTCTCCAGAGGGCTTCCTTAAGAGTACAACACCGGAACTATACGAAGATTCACTGTGCGAAATAATTCCTTCCTTCAACAGATAGTCTATCTCTTCCTTCAAAGCTTTTTCCTTAGCAAACGGAATCGAATATGGTTTCATACAGACAGGTGTGGGGTCTATCAGTTTCATATCATATTCCAATAGGTTTGTATGCCCTGGTCGGTCTGTTAACACCTCTGCATGATTATTTAGAACCTGTTGCACTCTCTCTTTCTGAGTTTTCGTTAAATGTGTACTGATTTTCACCTGTGCTGCTGTCTCACAGGGGTGTAATGGATATTCAAATGATGAAAGTGGTTCCTTTTTCATCTCCATGGCGATGGACAAGGTCAACAAGTGTGTCTCTTCCTGATGTTCTCTTTCCAAATATTTCTTCAGGAGATTCACATGATAGATTTTTTCATTCCCCTTCTTATCTATCTTATAATTTGTTCTAGACACCTTCTCTAGAACTGTATATGGACCCTGCCATCCAATTTGTAACTTATTCTGACTCCCGGGCAAAAGAAGCAGTACCTTCTCTCCCACAGCCAAATCTCTGTCTTTCGCCTTCCTGTTATAATAGGCAGCATGTTTCTTCCTGGCTTGTTTCAAATTTTCATTGGCAAGTTTCCAGCCAGTTTTTAAACGAGTGGTCAGCTCATTCACATATTGGTATGAAGATGTAATGTTTTCCTCTGCCTTTTCATCAGTCCACGTTCTTAACAAAGCTTCGAGTGGACCTTTTATTGGCCTTCCAAACAATAATGTTGCCGGGGCCATACCGGTTGAACTATGGGGTACCTCCCGATAAGCAAAGAGGGCGGCGTGCAGGTACTGGTCCCATGTATCTGGTTTTTCGTGTGCCAACTTTCTCAGGATCGACATCAACGTGCCGTTAAATCTTTCCACTTGGCCGTTCCCTTGGGGATGGTACACACTACAATGGAAGTGTTTGGCCTGGAAGATCCTGAAAACTTCTTCAGTTAGTTTCCCCTTGAACTGAGAGCCATTATCAGTCAAGATTTGATTGGGAAAGCCTAACCTTGTGAAAATTGTGAGCAATGCCTCTGCCACATGTTTAGAATCAATCGATGACAGGGCTACTGCCTCTCCCCACATAGAACAAGTGTCCACCAGAGTCAGAATGTAGCTGTTCCTTCTCTTGGTTCGGGTGAGAGGTCCCACAAGATCCACGGCAACTCTCTCAAAGGGTGTTCCCACTATGGGCATTTCCCCCAGAGTTGCTGGTGCAGTCCAATGTTTAGGTGCTACTCGTTGGCACTCTGGACAGGATTTTACATATCGTTTGATATCTTCAGTTATTCCTGGCCAGAAATAATGACAAGCTATTCGCTGTCCTGTTGCGCTGATTCCCATA